>OX459031.1:122627365-123867979 GCA_949775025.1 Tricholauxania praeusta | reverse complement strand
GTAAGTGTTACCGTTTCGACAAAATTGAAAAAAGTACAAAGTGAAATGCACAAAAATCTATTAAAGTTCAAAATTTCATTAAAATTCACAATAGCATTGTAGAATATCGAATAAAATACCATTGGTTAGGTAATCGTTTCAGCTACAATTATGTAGTATAAAGTTTTTGTATAAGTGTTGCCGTTTGCACGGTAAAAATGGTGGGCGTTTTTTTACCCGAAATTTGGAAAGTGGACCATAAATCGAGAGATCGAGAGTGTGACCATTGGATAGGTAATCGTTTCACCTACAATTTACTAGTATAAAGTTTTTGCGTAAGTGTTACCGTTTCGACAAAATTGAAAAAAGTACAAAGTGAAATGCACAAAAATCTATTAAAGTTCAAAATTTCATTAAAATTCACAATAGCATTGTAGAATATCGAATAAAATACCATTGGTTAGGTAATCGTTTCAGCTACAATTATGTAGTATAAAGTTTTTGTATAAGTGTTGCCGTTTGCACGGTAAAAATGGTGGGCGTTTTTTACCCGAAATTTGGAAAGTGGACCATAAATCGAGAGATCGAGAGTGTGACCATTGGATAGGTAATCGTTTCACCTACAATTTACTAGTATAAAGTTTTTGCGTAAGTGTTACCGTTTCGACAAAATTGAAAAAAGTACAAAGTGAAATGCACAAAAATCTATTAAAGTTCAAAATTTCATTAAAATTCACAATAGCATTGTAGAATATCGAATAAAATACCATTGGTTAGGTAATCGTTTCAGCTACAATTATGTAGTATAAAGTTTTTGTATAAGTGTTGCCGTTTGCACGGTAAAAATGGTGGGCGTTTTTTACCCGAAATTTGGAAAGTGGACCATAAATCGAGAGATCGAGAGTGTGACCATTGGATAGGTAATCGTTTCACCTACAATTTACTAGTATAAAGTTTTTGCGTAAGTGTTACCGTTTCGACAAAATTGAAAAAAGTACAAAGTGAAATGCACAAAAATCTATTAAAGTTCAAAATTTCATTAAAATTCACAATAGCATTGTAGAATATCGAATAAAATACCATTGGTTAGGTAATCGTTTCAGCTACAATTATGTAGTATAAAGTTTTTGTATAAGTGTTGCCGTTTGCACGGTAAAAATGGTGGGCGTTTTTTACCCGAAATTTGGAAAGTGGACCATAAATCGAGAGATCGAGAGTGTGACCATTGGATAGGTAATCGTTTCACCTACAATTTACTAGTATAAAGTTTTTGCGTAAGTGTTACCGTTTCGACAAAATTGAAAAAAGTACAAAGTGAAATGCACAAAAATCTATTAAAGTTCAAAATTTCATTAAAATTCACAATAGCATTGTAGAATATCGAATAAAATACCATTGGTTAGGTAATCGTTTCAGCTACAATTATGTAGTATAAAGTTTTTTGTATAAGTGTTGCCGTTTGCACGGTAAAAATGGTGGGCGTTTTTTACCCGAAATTTGGAAAGTGGACCATAAATCGAGAGATCGAGAGTGTGACCATTGGATAGGTAATCGTTTCACCTACAATTTACTAGTATAAAGTTTTTGCGTAAGTGTTACCGTTTCGACAAAATTGAAAAAAGTACAAAGTGAAATGCACAAAAATCTATTAAAGTTCAAAATTTCATTAAAATTCACAATAGCATTGTAGAATATCGAATAAAATACCATTGGTTAGGTAATCGTTTCAGCTACAATTATGTAGTATAAAGTTTTTGTATAAGTGTTTGCCGTTTGCACGGTAAAAATGGTGGGCGTTTTTTACCCGAAATTTGGAAAGTGGACCATAAATCGAGAGAGTCGAGAGTGATACCATTGGATAGGTAATCGTTTCACCTACAATTTACTAGTATAAAGTTTTTGCGTAAGTGTTACCGTTTCGACAAAATTGAAAAAAGTACAAAGTGAAATGCACAAAAATCTATTAAAGTTCAAAATTTCATTAAAATTCACAATAGCATTGTAGAATATCGAATAAAATACCATTGGTTAGGTAATCGTTTCAGCTACAATTATGTAGTATAAAGTTTTTGTATAAGTGTTGCCGTTTGCACGGTAAAAATGGTGGGCGTTTTTTTACCCGAAATTTGGAAAGTGGACCATAAATCGAGAGATCGAGAGTGATACCATTGGATAGGTAATCGTTTCACCTACAATTTACTAGTATAAAGTTTTTGCGTAAGTGTTACCGTTTCGACAAAATTGAAAAAAGTACAAAGTGAAATGCACAAAAATCTATTAAAGTTCAAAATTTCATTAAAATTCACAATAGCATTGTAGAATATCGAATAAAATACCATTGGTTAGGTAATCGTTTCAGCTACAATTATGTAGTATAAAGTTTTTGTATAAGTGTTGCCGTTTGCACGGTAAAAATGGTGGGCGTTTTTTACCCGAAATTTGGAAAGTGGACCATAAATCGAGAGATCGAGAGTGTGACCATTGGATAGGTAATCGTTTCACCTACAATTTACTAGTATAAAGTTTTTGCGTAAGTGTTACCGTTTCGACAAAATTGAAAAAAGTACAAAGTGAAATGCACAAAAATCTATTAAAGTTCAAAATTTCATTAAAATTCACAATAGCATTGTAGAATATCGAATAAAATACCATTGGTTAGGTAATCGTTTCAGCTACAATTATGTAGTATAAAGTTTTTGTATAAGTGTTGCCGTTTGCACGGTAAAAATGGTGGGCGTTTTTTACCCGAAATTTGGAAAGTGGACCATAAATCGAGAGATCGAGAGTGATACCATTGGATAGGTAATCGTTTCACCTACAATTTACTAGTATAAAGTTTTTGCGTAAGTGTTACCGTTTCGACAAAATTGAAAAAAGTACAAAGTGAAATGCACAAAAATCTATTAAAGTTCAAAATTTCATTAAAATTCACAATAGCATTGTAGAATATCGAATAAAATACCATTGGTTAGGTAATCGTTTCAGCTACAATTATGTAGTATAAAGTTTTTGTATAAGTGTTGCCGTTTGCACGGTAAAAATGGTGGGGCGTTTTTTACCCGAAATTTGGAAAGTGGACCATAAATCGAGAGATCGAGAGTGTGACCATTGGATAGGTAATCGTTTCACCTACAATTTACTAGTATAAAGTTTTTGCGTAAGTGTTACCGTTTCGACAAAATTGAAAAAAGTACAAAGTGAAATGCACAAAAATCTATTAAAGTTCAAAATTTCATTAAAATTCACAATAGCATTGTAGAATATCGAATAAAATACCATTGGTTAGGTAATCGTTTCAGCTACAATTATGTAGTATAAAGTTTTTGTATAAGTGTTGCCGTTTGCACGGTAAAAATGGTGGGCGTTTTTTACCCGAAATTTGGAAAGTGGACCATAAATCGAGAGATCGAGAGTGTGACCATTGGATAGGTAATCGTTTCACCTACAATTTACTAGTATAAAGTTTTTGCGTAAGTGTTACCGTTTCGACAAAATTGAAAAAAGTACAAAGTGAAATGCACAAAAATCTATTAAAGTTCAAAATTTCATTAAAATTCACAATAGCATTGTAGAATATCGAATAAAATACCATTGGTTAGGTAATCGTTTCAGCTACAATTATGTAGTATAAAGTTTTTGTATAAGTGTTGCCGTTTGCACGGTAAAAATGGTGGGCGTTTTTTACCCGAAATTTGGAAAGTGGACCATAAATCGAGAGATCGAGAGTGATACCATTGGATAGGTAATCGTTTCACCTACAATTTACTAGTATAAAGTTTTTGCGTAAGTGTTACCGTTTCGACAAAATTGAAAAAAGTACAAAGTGAAATGCACAAAAATCTATTAAAGTTCAAAATTTCATTAAAATTCACAATAGCATTGTAGAATATCGAATTAAAATACCATTGGTTAGGTAATCGTTTCAGCTACAATTATGTAGTATAAAGTTTTTGTATAAGTGTTGCCGTTTGCACGGGTAAAAATGGTGGGCGTTTTTTACCCGAAATTTGGAAAGTGGACCATAAATCGAGAGATCGAGAGTGTGACCATTGGATAGGTAATCGTTTCACCTACAATTTACTAGTATAAAGTTTTTGCGTAAGTGTTACCGTTTCGACAAAATTGAAAAAAGTACAAAGTGAAATGCACAAAAATCTATTAAAGTTCAAAATTTCATTAAAATTCACAATAGCATTGTAGAATATCGAATAAAATACCATTGGTTAGGTAATCGTTTCAGCTACAATTATGTAGTATAAAGTTTTTGTATAAGTGTTGCCGTTTGCACGGTAAAAATGGTGGGCGTTTTTTACCCGAAATTTGGAAAGTGGACCATAAATCGAGAGATCGAGAGTGATACCATTGGATAGGTAATCGTTTCACCTACAATTTACTAGTATAAAGTTTTTGCGTAAGTGTTACCGTTTCGACAAAATTGAAAAAAGTACAAAGTGAAATGCACAAAAATCTATTAAAGTTCAAATTTCATTAAAATTCACAATAGCATTGTAGAATATCGAATAAAATACCATTGGTTAGGTAATCGTTTCAGCTACAATTATGTAGTATAAAGTTTTTGTATAAGTGTTGCCGTTTGCACGGTAAAAATGGTGGGCGTTTTTTACCCGAAATTTGGAAAGTGGACCATAAATCGAGAGATCGAGAGTGTGACCATTGGATAGGTAATCGTTTCACCTACAATTTACTAGTATAAAGTTTTTGCGTAAGTGTTACCGTTTCGACAAAATTGAAAAAAGTACAAAGTGAAATGCACAAAAATCTATTAAAGTTCAAAATTTCATTAAAATTCACAATAGCATTGTAGAATATCGAATAAAATACCATTGGTTAGGTAATCGTTTCAGCTACAATTATGTAGTATAAAGTTTTTGTATAAGTGTTGCCGTTTGCACGGTAAAAATGGTGGGCGTTTTTTACCCGAAATTTGGAAAGTGGACCATAAATCGAGAGATCGAGAGTGTGACCATTGGATAGGTAATCGTTTCACCTACAATTTACTAGTATAAAGTTTTTGCGTAAGTGTTACCGTTTCGACAAAATTGAAAAAAGTACAAAGTGAAATGCACAAAAATCTATTAAAGTTCAAAATTTCATTAAAAATTCACAATAGCATTGTAGAATATCGAATAAAATACCATTGGTTAGGTAATCGTTTCAGCTACAATTATGTAGTATAAAGTTTTTGTATAAGTGTTGCCGTTTGCACGGTAAAAATGGTGGGCGTTTTTTACCCGAAATTTGGAAAGTGGACCATAAATCGAGAGATCGAGAGTGTGACCATTGGATAGGGTAATCGTTTCACCTACAATTTACTAGTATAAAGTTTTTGCGTAAGTGTTACCGTTTCGACAAAATTGAAAAAAGTACAAAGTGAAATGCACAAAAATCTATTAAAGTTCAAATTTCATTAAAATTCACAATAGCATTGTAGAATATCGAATAAAATACCATTGGTTAGGTAATCGTTTCAGCTACAATTATGTAGTATAAAGTTTTTGTATAAGTGTTGCCGTTTGCACGGTAAAAATGGTGGGCGTTTTTTACCCGAAATTTGGAAAGTGGACCATAAATCGAGAGATCGAGAGTGATACCATTGGATAGGTAATCGTTTCACCTACAATTTACTAGTATAAAGTTTTTGCGTAAGTGTTACCGTTTCGACAAAATTGAAAAAAGTACAAAGTGAAATGCACAAAAATCTATTAAAGTTCAAAATTTCATTAAAATTCACAATAGCATTGTAGAATATCGAATAAAATACCATTGGTTAGGTAATCGTTTCAGCTACAATTATGTAGTATAAAGTTTTTGTATAAGTGTTGCCGTTTGCACGGTAAAAATGGTGGGCGTTTTTTACCCGAAATTTGGAAAGTGGACCATAAATCGAGAGATCGAGAGTGTGACCATTGGATAGGTAATCGTTTCACCTACAATTTACTAGTATAAAGTTTTTGCGTAAGTGTTACCGTTTCGACAAAATTGAAAAAAGTACAAAGTGAAATGCACAAAAATCTATTAAAGTTCAAAATTTCATTAAAATTCACAATAGCATTGTAGAATATCGAATAAAATACCATTGGTTAGGTAATCGTTTTCAGCTACAATTATGTAGTATAAAGTTTTTGTATAAGTGTTGCCGTTTGCACGGTAAAAATGGTGGGCGTTTTTTACCCGAAATTTGGAAAGTGGACCATAAATCGAGAGATCGAGAGTGATACCATTGGATAGGTAATCGTTTCACCTACAATTTACTAGTATAAAGTTTTTGCGTAAGTGTTACCGTTTCGACAAAATTGAAAAAAGTACAAAGTGAAATGCACAAAAATCTATTAAAGTTCAAAATTTCATTAAAATTCACAATAGCATTGTAGAATATCGAATAAAATACCATTGGTTAGGTAATCGTTTCAGCTACAATTATGTAGTATAAAGTTTTTGTATAAGTGTTGCCGTTTGCACGGTAAAAATGGTGGGCGTTTTTTACCCGAAATTTGGAAAGTGGACCATAAATCGAGAGATCGAGAGTGATACCATTGGATAGGTAATCGTTTCACCTACAATTTACTAGTATAAAGTTTTTGCGTAAGTGTTACCGTTTCGACAAAATTGAAAAAAGTACAAAGTGAAATGCACAAAAATCTATTAAAGTTCAAAATTTCATTAAAATTCACAATAGCATTGTAGAATATCGAATAAAATACCATTGGTTAGGTAATCGTTTCAGCTACAATTATGTAGTATAAAGTTTTTGTATAAGTGTTGCCGTTTGCACGGTAAAAATGGTGGGCGTTTTTTACCCGAAATTTGGAAAGTGGACCATAAATCGAGAGATCGAGAGTGATACCATTGGATAGGTAATCGTTTCACCTACAATTTACTAGTATAAAGTTTTTGCGTAAGTGTTACCGTTTCGACAAAATTGAAAAAAGTACAAAGTGAAATGCACAAAAATCTATTAAAGTTCAAAATTTCATTAAAATTCACAATAGCATTGTAGAATATCGAATAAAATACCATTGGTTAGGTAATCGTTTCAGCTACAATTATGTAGTATAAAGTTTTTGTATAAGTGTTGCCGTTTGCACGGTAAAAATGGTGGGCGTTTTTTACCCGAAATTTGGAAAGTGGACCATAAATCGAGAGATCGAGAGTGATACCATTGGATAGGTAATCGTTTCACCTACAATTTACTAGTATAAAGTTTTTGCGTAAGTGTTACCGTTTCGACAAAATTGAAAAAAGTACAAAGTGAAATGCACAAAAATCTATTAAAGTTCAAAATTTCATTAAAATTCACAATAGCATTGTAGAATATCGAATAAAATACCATTGGTTAGGTAATCGTTTCAGCTACAATTATGTAGTATAAAGTTTTTGTATAAGTGTTGCCGTTTGCACGGTAAAAATGGTGGGCGTTTTTTACCCGAAATTTGGAAAGTGGACCATAAATCGAGAGATCGAGAGTGTGACCATTGGATAGGTAATCGTTTCACCTACAATTTACTAGTATAAAGTTTTTGCGTAAGTGTTACCGTTTCGACAAAATTGAAAAAAGTACAAAGTGAAATGCACAAAAATCTATTAAAGTTCAAAATTTCATTAAAATTCACAATAGCATTGTAGAATATCGAATAAAATACCATTGGTTAGGTAATCGTTTCAGCTACAATTATGTAGTATAAAGTTTTTGTATAAGTGTTGCCGTTTGCACGGTAAAAATGGTGGGCGTTTTTTACCCGAAATTTGGAAAGTGGACCATAAATCGAGAGATCGAGAGTGATACCATTGGATAGGTAATCGTTTCACCTACAATTTACTAGTATAAAGTTTTTGCGTAAGTGTTACCGTTTCGACAAAATTGAAAAAAGTACAAAGTGAAATGCACAAAAATCTATTAAAGTTCAAAATTTCATTAAAATTCACAATAGCATTGTAGAATATCGAATAAAATACCATTGGTTAGGTAATCGTTTCAGCTACAATTATGTAGTATAAAGTTTTTGTATAAGTGTTGCCGTTTGCACGGTAAAAATGGTGGGCGTTTTTTACCCGAAATTTGGAAAGTGGACCATAAATCGAGAGATCGAGAGTGATACCATTGGATAGGTAATCGTTTCACCTACAATTTACTAGTATAAAGTTTTTGCGTAAGTGTTACCGTTTCGACAAAATTGAAAAAAGTACAAAGTGAAATGCACAAAAATCTATTAAAGTTCAAAATTTCATTAAAATTCACAATAGCATTGTAGAATATCGAATAAAATACCATTGGTTAGGTAATCGTTTCAGCTACAATTATGTAGTATAAAGTTTTTGTATAAGTGTTGCCGTTTGCACGGTAAAAATGGTGGGCGTTTTTTACCCGAAATTTGGAAAGTGGACCATAAATCGAGAGATCGAGAGTGATACCATTGGATAGGTAATCGTTTCACCTACAATTTACTAGTATAAAGTTTTTGCGTAAGTGTTACCGTTTCGACAAAATTGAAAAAAGTACAAAGTGAAATGCACAAAAATCTATTAAAGTTCAAAATTTCATTAAAATTCACAATAGCATTGTAGAATATCGAATAAAATACCATTGGTTAGGTAATCGTTTCAGCTACAATTATGTAGTATAAAGTTTTTGTATAAGTGTTGCCGTTTGCACGGTAAAAATGGTGGGCGTTTTTTACCCGAAATTTGGAAAGTGGACCATAAATCGAGAGATCGAGAGTGATACCATTGGATAGGTAATCGTTTCACCTACAATTTACTAGTATAAAGTTTTTGCGTAAGTGTTACCGTTTCGACAAAATTGAAAAAAGTACAAAGTGAAATGCACAAAAATCTATTAAAGTTCAAAATTTCATTAAAATTCACAATAGCATTGTAGAATATCGAATAAAATACCATTGGTTAGGTAATCGTTTCAGCTACAATTATGTAGTATAAAGTTTTTGTATAAGTGTTGCCGTTTGCACGGTAAAAATGGTGGGCGTTTTTTACCCGAAATTTGGAAAGTGGACCATAAATCGAGAGATCGAGAGTGATACCATTGGATAGGTAATCGTTTCACCTACAATTTACTAGTATAAAGTTTTTGCGTAAGTGTTACCGTTTCGACAAAATTGAAAAAAGTACAAAGTGAAATGCACAAAAATCTATTAAAGTTCAAAATTTCATTAAAATTCACAATAGCATTGTAGAATATCGAATAAAATACCATTGGTTAGGTAATCGTTTCAGCTACAATTATGTAGTATAAAGTTTTTGTATAAGTGTTGCCGTTTGCACGGTAAAAATGGTGGGCGTTTTTTACCCGAAATTTGGAAAGTGGACCATAAATCGAGAGATCGAGAGTGTGACCATTGGATAGGTAATCGTTTCACCTACAATTTACTAGTATAAAGTTTTTGCGTAAGTGTTACCGTTTCGACAAAATTGAAAAAAGTACAAAGTGAAATGCACAAAAATCTATTAAAGTTCAAAATTTCATTAAAATTCACAATAGCATTGTAGAATATCGAATAAAATACCATTGGTTAGGTAATCGTTTCAGCTACAATTATGTAGTATAAAGTTTTTGTATAAGTGTTGCCGTTTGCACGGTAAAAATGGTGGGCGTTTTTTACCCGAAATTTGGAAAGTGGACCATAAATCGAGAGATCGAGAGTGTGACCATTGGATAGGTAATCGTTTCACCTACAATTTACTAGTATAAAGTTTTTGCGTAAGTGTTACCGTTTCGACAAAATTGAAAAAAGTACAAAGTGAAATGCACAAAAATCTATTAAAGTTCAAAATTTCATTAAAATTCACAATAGCATTGTAGAATATCGAATAAAATACCATTGGTTAGGTAATCGTTTCAGCTACAATTATGTAGTATAAAGTTTTTGTATAAGTGTTGCCGTTTGCACGGTAAAAATGGTGGGCGTTTTTTACCCGAAATTTGGAAAGTGGACCATAAATCGAGAGATCGAGAGTGTGACCATTGGATAGGTAATCGTTTCACCTACAATTTACTAGTATAAAGTTTTTGCGTAAGTGTTACCGTTTCGACAAAATTGAAAAAAGTACAAAGTGAAATGCACAAAAATCTATTAAAGTTCAAAATTTCATTAAAATTCACAATAGCATTGTAGAATATCGAATAAAATACCATTGGTTAGGTAATCGTTTCAGCTACAATTATGTAGTATAAAGTTTTTGTATAAGTGTTGCCGTTTGCACGGTAAAAATGGTGGGCGTTTTTTACCCGAAATTTGGAAAGTGGACCATAAATCGAGAGATCGAGAGTGATACCATTGGATAGGTAATCGTTTCACCTACAATTTACTAGTATAAAGTTTTTGCGTAAGTGTTACCGTTTCGACAAAATTGAAAAAAGTACAAAGTGAAATGCACAAAAATCTATTAAAGTTCAAAATTTCATTAAAATTCACAATAGCATTGTAGAATATCGAATAAAATACCATTGGTTAGGTAATCGTTTCAGCTACAATTATGTAGTATAAAGTTTTTGTATAAGTGTTGCCGTTTGCACGGTAAAAATGGTGGGCGTTTTTTACCCGAAATTTGGAAAGTGGACCATAAATCGAGAGATCGAGAGTGATACCATTGGATAGGTAATCGTTTCACCTACAATTTACTAGTATAAAGTTTTTGCGTAAGTGTTACCGTTTCGACAAAATTGAAAAAAGTACAAAGTGAAATGCACAAAAATCTATTAAAGTTCAAAATTTCATTAAAATTCACAATAGCATTGTAGAATATCGAATAAAATACCATTGGTTAGGTAATCGTTTCAGCTACAATTATGTAGTATAAAGTTTTTGTATAAGTGTTGCCGTTTGCACGGTAAAAATGGTGGGCGTTTTTTACCCGAAATTTGGAAAGTGGACCATAAATCGAGAGATCGAGAGTGTGACCATTGGATAGGTAATCGTTTCACCTACAATTTACTAGTATAAAGTTTTTGCGTAAGTGTTACCGTTTCGACAAAATTGAAAAAAGTACAAAGTGAAATGCACAAAAATCTATTAAAGTTCAAAATTTCATTAAAATTCACAATAGCATTGTAGAATATCGAATAAAATACCATTGGTTAGGTAATCGTTTCAGCTACAATTATGTAGTATAAAGTTTTTGTATAAGTGTTGCCGTTTGCACGGTAAAAATGGTGGGCGTTTTTTACCCGAAATTTGGAAAGTGGACCATAAATCGAGAGATCGAGAGTGATACCATTGGATAGGTAATCGTTTCACCTACAATTTACTAGTATAAAGTTTTTGCGTAAGTGTTACCGTTTCGACAAAATTGAAAAAAGTACAAAGTGAAATGCACAAAAATCTATTAAAGTTCAAAATTTCATTAAAATTCACAATAGCATTGTAGAATATCGAATAAAATACCATTGGTTAGGTAATCGTTTCAGCTACAATTATGTAGTATAAAGTTTTTGTATAAGTGTTGCCGTTTGCACGGTAAAAATGGTGGGCGTTTTTTACCCGAAATTTGGAAAGTGGACCATAAATCGAGAGATCGAGAGTGTGACCATTGGATAGGTAATCGTTTCACCTACAATTTACTAGTATAAAGTTTTTGCGTAAGTGTTACCGTTTCGACAAAATTGAAAAAAGTACAAAGTGAAATGCACAAAAATCTATTAAAGTTCAAAATTTCATTAAAATTCACAATAGCATTGTAGAATATCGAATAAAATACCATTGGTTAGGTAATCGTTTCAGCTACAATTATGTAGTATAAAGTTTTTGTATAAGTGTTGCCGTTTGCACGGTAAAAATGGTGGGCGTTTTTTACCCGAAATTTGGAAAGTGGACCATAAATCGAGAGATCGAGAGTGATACCATTGGATAGGTAATCGTTTCACCTACAATTTACTAGTATAAAGTTTTTGCGTAAGTGTTACCGTTTCGACAAAATTGAAAAAAGTACAAAGTGAAATGCACAAAAATCTATTAAAGTTCAAAATTTCATTAAAATTCACAATAGCATTGTAGAATATCGAATAAAATACCATTGGTTAGGTAATCGTTTCAGCTACAATTATGTAGTATAAAGTTTTTGTATAAGTGTTGCCGTTTGCACGGTAAAAATGGTGGGCGTTTTTTACCCGAAATTTGGAAAGTGGACCATAAATCGAGAGATCGAGAGTGATACCATTGGATAGGTAATCGTTTCACCTACAATTTACTAGTATAAAGTTTTTGCGTAAGTGTTACCGTTTCGACAAAATTGAAAAAAGTACAAAGTGAAATGCACAAAAATCTATTAAAGTTCAAAATTTCATTAAAATTCACAATAGCATTGTAGAATATCGAATAAAATACCATTGGTTAGGTAATCGTTTCAGCTACAATTATGTAGTATAAAGTTTTTGTATAAGTGTTGCCGTTTGCACGGTAAAAATGGTGGGCGTTTTTTACCCGAAATTTGGAAAGTGGACCATAAATCGAGAGATCGAGAGTGATACCATTGGATAGGTAATCGTTTCACCTACAATTTACTAGTATAAAGTTTTTGCGTAAGTGTTACCGTTTCGACAAAATTGAAAAAAGTACAAAGTGAAATGCACAAAAATCTATTAAAGTTCAAAATTTCATTAAAATTCACAATAGCATTGTAGAATATCGAATAAAATACCATTGGTTAGGTAATCGTTTCAGCTACAATTATGTAGTATAAAGTTTTTGTATAAGTGTTGCCGTTTGCACGGTAAAAATGGTGGGCGTTTTTTACCCGAAATTTGGAAAGTGGACCATAAATCGAGAGATCGAGAGTGATACCATTGGATAGGTAATCGTTTCACCTACAATTTACTAGTATAAAGTTTTTGCGTAAGTGTTACCGTTTCGACAAAATTGAAAAAAGTACAAAGTGAAATGCACAAAAATCTATTAAAGTTCAAAATTTCATTAAAATTCACAATAGCATTGTAGAATATCGAATAAAATACCATTGGTTAGGTAATCGTTTCAGCTACAATTATGTAGTATAAAGTTTTTGTATAAGTGTTGCCGTTTGCACGGTAAAAATGGTGGGCGTTTTTTACCCGAAATTTGGAAAGTGGACCATAAATCGAGAGATCGAGAGTGATACCATTGGATAGGTAATCGTTTCACCTACAATTTACTAGTATAAAGTTTTTGCGTAAGTGTTACCGTTTCGACAAAATTGAAAAAAGTACAAAGTGAAATGCACAAAAATCTATTAAAGTTCAAAATTTCATTAAAATTCACAATAGCATTGTAGAATATCGAATAAAATACCATTGGTTAGGTAATCGTTTCAGCTACAATTATGTAGTATAAAGTTTTTGTATAAGTGTTGCCGTTTGCACGGTAAAAATGGTGGGCGTTTTTTACCCGAAATTTGGAAAGTGGACCATAAATCGAGAGATCGAGAGTGATACCATTGGATAGGTAATCGTTTCACCTACAATTTACTAGTATAAAGTTTTTGCGTAAGTGTTACCGTTTCGACAAAATTGAAAAAAGTACAAAGTGAAATGCACAAAAATCTATTAAAGTTCAAAATTTCATTAAAATTCACAATAGCATTGTAGAATATCGAATAAAATACCATTGGTTAGGTAATCGTTTCAGCTACAATTATGTAGTATAAAGTTTTTGTATAAGTGTTGCCGTTTGCACGGTAAAAATGGTGGGCGTTTTTTACCCGAAATTTGGAAAGTGGACCATAAATCGAGAGATCGAGAGTGTGACCATTGGATAGGTAATCGTTTCACCTACAATTTACTAGTATAAAGTTTTTGCGTAAGTGTTACCGTTTCGACAAAATTGAAAAAAGTACAAAGTGAAATGCACAAAAATCTATTAAAGTTCAAAATTTCATTAAAATTCACAATAGCATTGTAGAATATCGAATAAAATACCATTGGTTAGGTAATCGTTTCAGCTACAATTATGTAGTATAAAGTTTTTGTATAAGTGTTGCCGTTTGCACGGTAAAAATGGTGGGCGTTTTTTACCCGAAATTTGGAAAGTGGACCATAAATCGAGAGATCGAGAGTGTGACCATTGGATAGGTAATCGTTTCACCTACAATTTACTAGTATAAAGTTTTTGCGTAAGTGTTACCGTTTCGACAAAATTGAAAAAAGTACAAAGTGAAATGCACAAAAATCTATTAAAGTTCAAAATTTCATTAAAATTCACAATAGCATTGTAGAATATCGAATAAAATACCATTGGTTAGGTAATCGTTTCAGCTACAATTATGTAGTATAAAGTTTTTGTATAAGTGTTGCCGTTTGCACGGTAAAAATGGTGGGCGTTTTTTACCCGAAATTTGGAAAGTGGACCATAAATCGAGAGATCGAGAGTGATACCATTGGATAGGTAATCGTTTCACCTACAATTTACTAGTATAAAGTTTTTGCGTAAGTGTTACCGTTTCGACAAAATTGAAAAAAGTACAAAGTGAAATGCACAAAAATCTATTAAAGTTCAAAATTTCATTAAAATTCACAATAGCATTGTAGAATATCGAATAAAATACCATTGGTTAGGTAATCGTTTCAGCTACAATTATGTAGTATAAAGTTTTTGTATAAGTGTTGCCGTTTGCACGGTAAAAATGGTGGGCGTTTTTTACCCGAAATTTGGAAAGTGGACCATAAATCGAGAGATCGAGAGTGATACCATTGGATAGGTAATCGTTTCACCTACAATTTACTAGTATAAAGTTTTTGCGTAAGTGTTACCGTTTCGACAAAATTGAAAAAAGTACAAAGTGAAATGCACAAAAATCTATTAAAGTTCAAAATTTCATTAAAATTCACAATAGCATTGTAGAATATCGAATAAAATACCATTGGTTAGGTAATCGTTTCAGCTACAATTATGTAGTATAAAGTTTTTGTATAAGTGTTGCCGTTTGCACGGTAAAAATGGTGGGCGTTTTTTACCCGAAATTTGGAAAGTGGACCATAAATCGAGAGATCGAGAGTGTGACCATTGGATAGGTAATCGTTTCACCTACAATTTACTAGTATAAAGTTTTTGCGTAAGTGTTACCGTTTCGACAAAATTGAAAAAAGTACAAAGTGAAATGCACAAAAATCTATTAAAGTTCAAAATTTCATTAAAATTCACAATAGCATTGTAGAATATCGAATAAAATACCATTGGTTAGGTAATCGTTTCAGCTACAATTATGTAGTATAAAGTTTTTGTATAAGTGTTGCCGTTTGCACGGTAAAAATGGTGGGCGTTTTTTTACCCGAAATTTGGAAAGTGGACCATAAATCGAGAGATCGAGAGTGATACCATTGGATAGGTAATCGTTTCACCTACAATTTACTAGTATAAAGTTTTTGCGTAAGTGTTACCGTTTCGACAAAATTGAAAAAAGTACAAAGTGAAATGCACAAAAATCTATTAAAGTTCAAAATTTCATTAAAATTCACAATAGCATTGTAGAATATCGAATAAAATACCATTGGTTAGGTAATCGTTTCAGCTACAATTATGTAGTATAAAGTTTTTGTATAAGTGTTGCCGTTTGCACGGTAAAAATGGTGGGCGTTTTTTACCCGAAATTTGGAAAGTGGACCATAAATCGAGAGATCGAGAGTGATACCATTGGATAGGTAATCGTTTCACCTACAATTTACTAGTATAAAGTTTTTGCGTAAGTGTTACCGTTTCGACAAAATTGAAAAAAGTACAAAGTGAAATGCACAAAAATCTATTAAAGTTCAAAATTTCATTAAAATTCACAATAGCATTGTAGAATATCGAATAAAATACCATTGGTTAGGTAATCGTTTCAGCTACAATTATGTAGTATAAAGTTTTTGTATAAGTGTTGCCGTTTGCACGGTAAAAATGGTGGGCGTTTTTTACCCGAAATTTGGAAAGTGGACCATAAATCGAGAGATCGAGAGTGATACCATTGGATAGGTAATCGTTTCACCTACAATTTACTAGTATAAAGTTTTTGCGTAAGTGTTACCGTTTCGACAAAATTGAAAAAAGTACAAAGTGAAATGCACAAAAATCTATTAAAGTTCAAAATTTCATTAAAATTCACAATAGCATTGTAGAATATCGAATAAAATACCATTGGTTAGGTAATCGTTTCAGCTACAATTATGTAGTATAAAGTTTTTGTATAAGTGTTGCCGTTTGCACGGTAAAAATGGTGGGCGTTTTTTACCCGAAATTTGGAAAGTGGACCATAAATCGAGAGATCGAGAGTGATACCATTGGATAGGTAATCGTTTCACCTACAATTTACTAGTATAAAGTTTTTGCGTAAGTGTTACCGTTTCGGAGAAATTTTCAAAATAATCGTTTCGATTTACGTTCTCTGTCTAAAAATTTAAATTTGCTCGCAACATTTTAAAGAATCAAATTACAAAGGTTGTTTGGTTCTGAAATAAAGCTGGTCAATTATGCCAACGTGTTCCCAATAATATGTGATGCCCAGAAATGATTTAAGAAATAAGTTGCGGAAAGTTGTATGCTTTGACGCAACGGACTTGATGGACTCTGTGGGCCTAGGCCTTTAAACACAATTCAGCTGCCATTTTGTTTACATTGACATTTCATATGTAAACAAAAAAATTGGAAATGAAACACTGATCACTCACTGAACACTCTTTTTTCAATTAAGGGTATTCATATACTACGCGCGTTTAAGGTAAAATTGTATAATCACAATAAAATGCAGGCTTAATTGTAACGAAAATAGAAACTTAATCAAAAGAAAAAAGCCTTGCAATTATTGTTAAATCTTGCTGTTATTTTTACAGTGGTACAATACAAAAATTTAACTCTTACTGTTCAATCTACATTGGAGCGCCAGCGTCGTTAAGCTGTCAAAATTCTCTCATGCACATACATTTTATATGAAGCCAACCGAAATAAGCAACGCCAACGTATTCGATTTTCCAATTTTGACAGAGCGTTGGCAGCTAATTTTTATTTTATTGTGTTGATTTTTATTTCCTGTAACAAACAGTAAACAAATAAACTCTACATGACACTTAACGCTACGCTCTTATTTAGGTTCAGCGCTCAACTCCAAAGCGTAGCGCTGGCAAAGTCAACGCTCTAATTTAGGTTAAACAGTTAGAGTTGTGAGCTATTTATCCAACTCCAACTGCGCTGACGATCCTTTACCTTGTTTACACGCAGCGTCGACTTGTAACACCGACTCACAAGTTCGATCTTATTCAGGCATTTACACACAGATACGTCGACGTTCAAATGTCATTCTTTGATGACAAAACGAACAACAACAAAATACTTTGCTGCGACGTAGTCTAAGATTTAGAAGAAAAATCAATATTGATAGATGTTTTCTCTTATTGTTCTTTTGTTTTCGTATTTTAAAATTTATTTTTGTTAAATTTTAAGATTTATTTTAGCTTAATGCTGTTTTAAACATTTATTTTACTAACACATTAATATAAGCATTTTTGACATTCGAACGTCGACGCTCAAATCTCCATTTACACAACAGCGAACTTGTGCATCGACTCACCACGTCGACGTAGAAGTATCGAACTAATACTCCGACGTATGTCGCATTTACACAACAAAAAACTACTCCGAAGTCATACGTCGACGCTCAAATTCGGTGTGTGTAAAAAGCATAAATGTTGTCTATTTGGCTTGTTTTGTCTGCGCAAATGTCGCAATCGTGCGTTTGCGCACGGTCTGTGTGTATTGTATATTTAACACGTTCTTGCGCCGAAAAGTGTCTGCGCCAAAAAGCGTTTGCGCAGACGGTCTGTTTGGTCTATTTGCGCAGACATTGTGTTAGTCTATTAAGTAGTTGGCATTTGTCATTCATTTTATCGTCCGCTGTAGTTCATAATAACTCTTTTGTTTATGTGTAGTTATATATGCGGATTGCATTCCATAGCCATTATCACGTTCTCACTTGGTCTTTGTTTGGGGTTTGCTTTTAATTTTTATCTCTTCACTCAAGTGAATTTCCGGCCTTTTGGGTGGTCAGTGGGTGGATAGGTCGGAAGTTCACTTGGGTGAAGAGCTGATTATTAGGGCAAACCTTGCATGGCCAAGGGGGAACGTGATCGGTTGCAAAAAGAATTTTTTTAATTTCACCGAGCAGGGGTTTGATCCTTATACCTTTCGGATGAGAAGCCACTATTACAACCACTTAACTATTCTTACTTATTTCAAAGACATAGCTAGCAATGATATAAATTAAAAACTTCCTCAGTCAGCTGTCAATTTATGTTATTTAGAAAGGGATGCCATATTTATTGACAGTGCTGAAGGGTCACCACATGCAAGCAATAAATAGTTGGTCGATTGGTGGTCGGCCATCAACTCCAACCAGTGAATGCGTTTTTTGTATAATTTTACTTTTTTGATACGTTCGCGCCTTAAAAAGAATGTAATTTAGATTTTCTGAGTAAGCCAAGTGTAACAAATTTCTTCGTAGAGTTCAAATTTTCAAATATTTACAGGAATTGCAGGCCAACATGATTGAGGCCAACAGTCGCACAGTTATTTTATTGCATGTATGTACGGACCCTAAGCTTGAACAATAAAGTGACATTTTTCCAATGTCATTAGATTTTATTTTGTTAGAGAGTAATAATTTCATTTTATTTTATATTTTCAAATTGCATAGATTTTAAATGCTTTTGTATGTTATTTGGTGCGTTTGGACAAAAAAAATTAAAAGATAAGCGATTAGAAAAGCTGACACCCAAAACAACTTCGAAGTTTTTGGAACTGACACTGGTTTTTATGATATTCTGTGGATCGCATTTTGTAAAAATTCTAAATAAAACTTTAAAAGATGTCTAAAGTGTACTTGATACCGGTTGCAATGTTTTTGATCTTCCAAAATACATGCCTTGGAACGTAGGTGTTACAGTTATGGAGCAGGAATAGTTTTCTTAATTCACAACACCAAAAATACCTATTTTTTATAACAACAAATATATTTCACATTCTAGTTACATTGCCGCTGTTCTCCAAGAACATGTGGTTCCACCTATGCCATACATTAGCGATGCAGCTACGTATTCTCCAGAAAGTTGTGTTTTTGGCTAATTGAGCTTCTATACATGCGTATAGCGAACGAAAAATAGATTTAGACATTTGTGATATTCATCCGATTTTTCGTCAAATTTGACGAAAAACGAAAAGTAGAAATGGATAGATTGCAGTGACGCGTAAAAATAAGAAAATTTGAGTAAACAAAAAAAAAACAATCAAACTGCAGTGACTAAACAGTGACGCATAAAAATGAGAAAATTTGAGTAGTAGAGTTAATCGATTTGCTATGCTAAGAACATAAAAAAAAAAACAATCATTCTCAAATTTCTGTTTTTTTTTTACATATAAATTATTTTAAGCCATTTTTATTTTCACAAAATGAAGAAAAAAACTCATCTTACTTTTAAACATGAGAAATGTAGACTTAAAATTTTATTCCCCATGGGTAGAGATATTAAACATAATGTAATTTATGTGTGTGTAGTTTTATAATTATATAAATAAAATAAACATTTTATATACTAACAATACATATATCTCATTAGGGTTTTCTATGCCAGTTTTACGCACTTTCAGAAATAAATGTCCATGTAATACTTAACGTAATACGATTTTTTTGTCAAATTTGACGAAAAACGAAAAGTAGAAATGGATAGATTGCAGTGACGCATAAAAATGAGAAAATTTGAGTAAACCAAAAAAATAAAAACAATCAAACTACAGTGACTAAACAGTGACGCATAAAAATGAGAAAATTTGATCTATTTTAATAAATTATTTTAAGCCATTTTTATTTTCACAAAATGAAAAAAAAAAACTCATTTTACTTTTAAACATAAGAAATTTAGACTTAAAATGTTAATCCCCATGGGTAGATATAATAAACATAATGTAAGTTAAAGTAGCAGCTATTTATATAATCAAGAACATACATACCTTATGTTCACATAAATTATTATCTATTTAAATACATTTCAATTCGATTTAGCTGAAAACGGGCTCGACGAATCCACAGATGGTGGAGTTGGTGTGGCAGCGCTACGAATGCCATCTCCTTCACAAACATGCTTTCCTACGGATATAAAAATAAACCTTAAGGAATAAGAAAAAAATCATTTCAAAAATTTATATTTCTTTGCAAATGTCAAATAAAATCTTTAAATAGTGAGGATATCGACGATGTAACAATTTAATGTACAATGATTTGTATTGAAGTGTTCATTCTATACCAAAAATCGCAAAAAAATTTTAAAGCTATTGACTAAAATGCGATTGAATGTTAAAAATTATAGTTATTTTGTTAAATTTAACCTCCGCATTTGTAAGGCGAAACAAGTGAGTGAGTGACTGATAGTAACGCATTCACAACAGCCATTGGAAACTTTTAGTTATGAATTTGCTCCGATTTTTATGTTCATTTGAACTTAAATTATTTAATTTGAAAAACAAATTCATATTCAGGTTAACACACCCAAGATATAGGTAGACCAAAATCACTCTTACTTGTTTCACCTTACATAAGACGGAGTAAGTATGCTATGATCTAAATTATCGCTCTATGCAAAATGCCACCGCAGTGTGCCTTATCAAATTCTGATTTTGGAAGCAATTTTAATTACGTTAAAAAATAACAAAGTTCTACTTTTAATTAATTTTCAACAAATACATACCATATTTAATCCAATACATCATAATCCATAAACTCTTGTTTCAACAAAGGCTGATCCAATCGCTCTTCAGTATGCTCCGAAATTCGTGTTTTATTTTGTGTTTTTGTAATAATGTTACGATAAAAATTAAAAATTACTTCACTTGCTGCTCGGCACAATAACTCAGCATCGTTAAACTGTGACATGTCGAATCGGCCAGTAGTATGACAAGTGACGAGGTTACGTTTCAAGCTGTCTGTCAAAGACAAAGATGAAACTCGCGCTGCTACCAATAGCCTGGCACTTGTTTGTTCATCCTTATCAACGATGCAATGTACTGCTGCGATAGTAAAACGCATCGGTACACCGGCAATTAGAAGAGACATGCATGCAGCATTAATTGCGCAAATTTCCAACTAAAAATTAAGAAAATGTAGTCAAAAAGATCTTTAGCTTATCTTACATGAGCTTACATCCCAACGATCTTCGAGCTCCTGAATTTATATAGAAACAGTTGTACGTGGATGCAACGCAGAAGTAGCGATGACACACATGTATTACAATTTATAAGCTCACGCGATTTGTCATTAATATTCGCTAAGCCAGCTTTTGGGCGATATATTACACTCAACGTGGGCTTTTTCTATCTTTAAATTTTGCGATTTACACTCTATAGGACCGAGTACAGAGGCGAGGACACTAGTTTCACCTATGGAATAAAAATAGTGGTTGGGCGTTAATATCCAAATATCTACTGGGTGCGTGTACTATAATGAATTTACAGGATTTTATCCGAATAGCGTTCCCTTAATCAATAAATCGTTTTGACTAATCTAATCAAACTCTGTTGATTCCGACTATTGCATTATTGTACGGGAACAGGAATATTATCATGTACTATTTAAATTTCCGATTAAACCCATCCACAATGAGGGTTCTTGCTTGACAAAATTAACTTACCCTGTGAAAATAAAGCTGAGCCATCGCAGCGTGTTAGCGGATTTAATTCACAGTGGATTGACCGCATTTTCAATTCTGTTGAGATCATGTCTCTAGTTATCCTGCCGTACTAGAACTTATGTAGATTTGTATGTAGACCTGCGTAATAAATTTCAATTAACGATATTTCGAAGAAAAATAAAATTAAAAAAGTTATGGAGAGTTACGAGTTATCTCAACAAGTACTAAAAGAAAAATATTTACACAAGTCAGGAGTGCAAAAACAAAATGGTATCCGATTTGGCGCGCAATGCCCCATTTACACAGCCAGAAAAATAAAAAAAATAAAATGACCGAAAATATAGAGCAGATAACAAAATTTGCACGATATATGTTTTATATATGTAGATACAGTGTTGGAAAAAATAATAGGGACAAGCGCAGCAAAAAAACGTATTATTGCATAATTTTTTATGCTACAATCCATTTTTAATGAAATTGACTGTAAAGTTACGTTATATAATGGGTCTCAATTTAGCAAAATCAAACAAGTATGAAAGTGCACGGATTTTGCATAGGAGCGTCTTGAATGGGCACAGTTCATTTTTTAGCTGGAAAAAATAATAGGGACAAAATATAATTTTGAGTTCCTTGGACAAAGTCTGATATTAAAAATGATCTTAAGTGGTAAGTTGTACTTTAGAATGATATAGTAAATACTTTATATGGAGACCCTTTACTTATTTGCTAGATTTAATCGATATTTATTGGAAATGGGTCGTGGAAAACATTGTTCTAAAGCTTAAAGAAAAGCATTTAAAAAATTGGGAAAATCAAGCCAAAAATTCGAGATATGGCCAGTATAATAGAGTGCTCTAAGAACATGACTTGCAATGATCTGATATCAGTTGAAAAAAGAGAGAGCAGAGAAAGAAATCCAAGATTTCACCAACTTTGACGAACGTTTTGGATCAATGTCGAGCATAAATTCCCATTAAAGATTCATTTCCTCTTATGCATAAGGTAATATGTATTGTGGAACTTAGTATGTTTACGTAATCTGCAGCGCATATTTTGTCTTTTATTCAAAAAATTTGCCTAACACCAGCCGCCGAAAAGGAACCCTCTTATCATTAGAGATTCGCCACCATGTTAAACAGTGTATCTAAAATCGAATTCCGCATTTCTGGGCCGCCTAACGAAGATTTTTCCGTGAGAACTAAACAAATGCTTCTCTTTAAGCTTTGGAACAATGTTTTCCACGACCCATTTCCAATAAATATCGATTAAATCTAGGAAGTAAGTAAAGGGTCCCCATATAAAGTCTTTACTATATCATTCTAAAGTACAACTTACCACTTAAGATCATTTTTAATATCAGACTTTGTCCAAGGAACTCAGAATTATATTTTGTCCCTATTATTTTTTCCAGCTAAAAAATGAACTGTGCCCATTCAAGACGCTCCTATGCAAAATCCGTGCACTTTCATACTTGTTTGATTTTGCTAAATTGAGACCCATTATATAACGTAACTTTACAGTCAATTCCATTAAAAACAGATTGTAGCATAAAAAAATATTCCAATAATAAATATTTTGCTGCGTTTGTCCCTATTATTTTTTCCAACACTGTATATCCTTAACAATATGCACTTTAAGTCCTTAAAAACGTTTGTCTTCAAAAAAGCAGCGCAAAGCATTGTTTGCCTTCTCCATTTCATTAAATTTATCAAGATTTTTCAACATTTTAACACGACTTTTTTAACCTGTTTCAAATTTTTTTTTTTTTGATTTTTTCAACCTTATTTAACTTTGTTCATCATTTTCCATATTTAATCGATTGTTTTAGAATTTTCAATATTTCCTACTTGTTGAACTTTTTTCGACTTTTCCAACATCAAAACGAAAAACCGGTACTTGTTTTTGATATCTCAAGATCAATGGGGCACCCAACATGCACATTTTGTTTGTAGTACAGCCAACAATCATATGAAGTTCTACTCCGCTGAAAGTATAATTGAATCGTTGTGGTGCGCTCACATTTGTTTATGTATACACAAAAAATGCTCTCGCGTTACTCTCATCTCGTTAGATCTTGCAGAAGAACTTGTGCCCATCTATGCTCAAGATCATAGATGGGCACAAGTTCTAACGAGAGCGTAATTGAGATCATAGATGGGCACAAGTTCTTCACTAATTTAAAATAAAAAATATTTTTCCAGAAATAGGTAAAACAGAGTTCAAATACATATTGCATTTGATAAAAGATTAAGTTTAAAATTTGTATGTTCGCTGTAAGTGCAAGTGTTAATTACTTACCATTTTTTAATTGTATTGTAATCCGACCCTTGAGCAGTTTTAGCAATAAATAAGGTTAAATATCTCAGTGAGTTTAGACATTTTTCGTATTTAGTTATATTCCTGGCATAGGAAAGCTTAATGAAAATGGGGCGTTTTTATTTTACTTATCAGTGTTATCTAAAAATCGTATTCCACTTTCATTTATGGTGATTGAGCTATTATTTAATGTTCTATAGCCATTTGATAATAGTTTTAATTTAAATGAATACTCTGGAATATTTTTTTCACATTTGCTTGAGCTAAAAGTGGCATTACGCAACTCCAGATAGTTTGAGTCCGCAGTATAGGCACAGCATACACTGTGAGTTTCACACAACGTCCTAAGTCTTTCTATAATCTTAGCGTAGTGACTACGCATTCTGACGCGTTTTTGAAATGTGTCCTGCCAGTAAAATGCGTCAAGATCATCTATTGCTATCAAATTTATGTATCGATTTTTAAAAAGTATATCCTCCATAAGATCAAACGAAAGACCAAAATCATCTGCCGAATAACAGTTAAGTACTGTGATCGAGTCCAGACTACTCTCGATCACTTCGTCACACTCTTCAGCTGTACACTTTTCTTTGGATTCGCAAATGAAACGCCTTAAATACTCTCTAAGTTTTGGTATCGAGAATTTGTGACCCATATCTATGAATAGAACATCCGAATATTTACAATCAAAGTATGTTGGAGGAAGGCAGCGTGCCATAATGTGCGATAGTAATTCTGTTTTTCCAGAGTTCGGATCGCCTGATATTTCAATTAACGTTTTCGGCCTGGGGCCTCCACATGGAAACAATTTCTTATCGAGACTATCTATCGGTGGCCTTAGTGCAGCTAATTCTTGCACAACTACTTCATAAGCGGACGTAACAACTCCAATCGTCTGCATTTTATTGTTTGATAAATAAAATATATCGAGTTTACATATATTAATTCTATTCTTTATATACTTTTTTACAAATTTATAGGTAGGTAGTAACCAAAATTTTTCTACAATGTGGTGGTCCGCTGTTAATCCCACTAAATTTTAACACAATTTTTCTAAGTAAATTAAAAAGTTGTAAAATTTTTTCGTTTTGCAAGTAAAATTCGAAAGTGTCAAAGTGACATGAGAGTTATCCGGTGATTTCGGTGTTCACTTTATGTTGAAAGCATGAAGCACATTTGTCGGTCGGTCGCACATTTTGAGGTATAAAAAAAACCCTATGAAGTAGACAAACAATTAGTAAACTGAACAGTTCTGACGCGGCAGTTCACATTATCGCACATGCTGTCCAACATGACTTGACAACATCAATGTTCTATAATGTGAACTCTAGAAACGACCGTGTGAGTGAGTTTCAGTCAGCGGCCATACTTTTTTGACTGATGAATTTTTGACTGACGAACATGATCGCCAGTGTGTACCCCTTTTTAGAATTGCTGCTATTTTGATAATTGTACAATGGATGGTACAATTAGGTAGAACTATCTTGTTAAGCTCAAATAATGCAACCGTGAAACTATGTCAAGAATGTACAAAACAAAAGAGGACACTGAAATGTGTAATTTGGAAATGTCAGTTCCTTATCTCAGCTGATTTTGACAGAAAAGGTAGGCTTATAAATAAAGAAGAAAAACTGTCACTTAGAATTGCTGCTACCATGATAATTGTACTATGGTTTCAGTATGTATCGTTTAATAGAAAATGGCAACGAAGAAAAGTTGCATGTGCTTACATAACCTTGTGGCAGCCTTGGCTACTATGCCAATGAATAGTTTCTCTTTCACACCAACAATTTCTAAGAAATTTGACATTTGAGTTTTTTTTTTGTTTGCTAGTGGTTTTGGGAAGAACGGTCGGAATAGAAGTAAACAAATAGTAAAAATTTTAAGCAATTTTGTACAAAACTATGTAACAAAAACAAAAAGTGGACCAAATTAATTGCAAACATTTCGTTGAAGTTACCAAAGTAACGAACAAAAAAGTTTTCGCCACTTTGTGTAAAAAACGGTTGCAACAGCCAAAGAGCAAATTACACCCAAATTGGACAAATGAAAAACAACAAAAAAGAGTAGCAGAACTGTTAATTTTATAAATTGTACACGTCACAAATAAAAGTAAATCTTCGGAAAACAGTACGATTGGTTACCGTCCCACCGCTCCAGAAACAGTACATACAATCAAACACATAAAAACACTTCGGATCGCGAAGCAGCTGTATTGGCTTTTTGAACAACAACAATTGCATTTACTGTTTCGTGGCGTTTTTGGAGCACAAAGTGGAACATAACGTAATCCAATCCGGTTTCCCCCCAAACCTACGTTACGTTTAGCGCTTCATCAAGCAGCAACAAGAAGAGAAATCGTACAAAGTAAAGTCGAAGAATTTGTGGAGACAAAAGAAAAAGTTAAAAGACGGAGGAAGGCAAACATCGCAAAAAAACCTCCACATTCACTCCACTAGCAGTCAGTCATTGAAACATAAGTGCTTGAGCAACAGTGGAAGGCGGACACGGGACAGCGACAGCGAATATTAGACAACAATAAGCGGCAAAGCCAGACGGACAACACTATCTAACCATCAATTCCAAACACGCAGCAACATGGCAATCAAACCCGGAATGGGAGGACGCAAGTCTACCAATAAAAATCCACCGATCCTCAGTCATGAGTTTGTTATACAAAATCATGCGGACATAATTTCTTGCGTGGCCATGGTATTCGTGGTCGGGCTAATGGATGAGGTGAGTGAAGAGGGAAAATTCAATCTTACATTTGAAAACTGCATTAGCGCACCAAAATGAATTGCAGCAAACTGCTTCTGCATTTTATTGTGACCTTCACAGCAGCCGACAGCAGCATTGCCGCGAACTGTAGTGAATGGCGCAGTCGACGTCAACGTTACGGTGCTGCATTTAATTCGGTCTGAAGTCAGTGCCACGTAGTATCCTCCTCGGCTGTTGCTTCGTTTGCGTATTTCGTTGTCGTCGCGCTCGCGTTTATTGTTGTTGTGTTTGAACAAGTGATTGGTTTTTGTTGTTAATTGTTGGGCATGAGTTTTGTTCTGTCCACATCTTTGGTAGTTGGCCTAATTTTGGAAATTTTACTTGCCACATTAATGTTGGTTATTCTGTCAAATTTTTTTAATAAAATTCATTGCGATTTTAATGCCCTTCGATGACTTCCTGCTAAAAACGTGAACTTTACAACTTGTCCTAAATATATTGAAAACGAAATTGCGTACCAGAAACCTCAACTTATTGTTATAGAACCAGCCCCAATTAACTAAATATATGTAACTATCGGCTAATCGTGTGAAAAAAGTAAATCACTTCATGATTTCTACGCCCATATGCTAACCGGATGAATGATGGTTTTAATGAAAGGATATATCTCAACCTATGTAGCATCTTTCATCACACATGCGTTGACCTGCGAATGTTTTCCCCTTCTGCACAATGTTTAAAACGTGACATTAATTATTCGAATTAGCTTATCATTTTTGCTTGATCAGCAGAAAACCTAATGCGAAAGTCTTATTTTGCTGAAAAATTAGTGAATAAACTCAATAGTTTGGAAACGTTCACTACATAAAAAATTAAAAGTTACCTTTGATTGATGTAGTTTGAGCTAGAACTATAATTGGCACTGTATGGCGTTTCCCTTTGCCAAAACTGAAATGAAATAGACTTAACTGGTTAGTCCGGGTAGTCACAAACAAATAAAATAATCTTAAAAATAAAATCCAAAATAGTCAATAAAAAAGCAGTTTTTATAATCTTGGCTGTAACTTTGCAGAATTTGAAAGCCTGAATTAATCTTCTCAGTTGATAATTTTACCACGAAAATGGACTTAATTGGTCTGTTTTGTTTATTGATTTCAAGTTGACCATGTGGAGTAAAAAAAATGCTCACTTGGTCAACACAACTCAATACAAGTAATGGTAAAATTTTAACGAACTGCTAAATCACAACTTAACTTTCCCAGCCGAGCCACAGAAAACCAAATTATTCGCATACATATGTACATATATTCCATAATAACGTTTTGTCCGTTTAGGAAGAAAAAATTATAAATATTTTAGAAAAATTCCAGTTAAAATCGGTTCATTCTTTCCAGGTTCCAGCTCCGAATTGATGGCATTCGTTTTTGAGTTATTTTAAAGTATAATCCATCTAAAATTTTATCCCATCCATTCCTTTGTGTATGGTCTTTTTGGACCACCTGACGTCCGTTCTTACATCAATCTAGTATTAAAAAATTTAAAAAGTTAAAAAGTGTCACACATCTTTTAGATTAAAAGTTGTCGCTGAAGAAGTTGTCCCCACTGAAGTGTCGGACAAAAAAATTAAATAAATTTGTTTTTATTTGCATTAAAAAATTAATTGAAAAAGCCTACTATTTTCATTTCAAAAATAAGATTTGCTTGTTTAGTAACTATTTCTTTCGTCTTGAAGAAAAAGTTTTAATTTATAATAAGTTAGAAGAAAAAGTTTTAAGTTTTGAGCACTTGTCCATCCTTTTTATGTAGATGTTCCGCCATGGCACATAGTCCTTATACTAAAAAATAATATTTTCTTAAATCTTGATGGCATATACAATACACAACTTATGTTCTTAGAGTCTATTATAATACTTTACCTTTAAACACCTTTTGACTACAACAACAATTAAAAATATCAAAAACTGTTAGAAGTAAGTTCAAACAGAAAAGTCGCTGCCTTAATGACTCGTGGCGCTGACCCTGATAGCATTGCATTTTTGAAATTAATTTAAACTTTATTTTCTTCAGATATTTAATTTGTTTTTTATTCTGCATTTCAGTCAACTTCACCATTTGCCAGTGCATTCATATCGCTACATCACAATGTCACCGGTGAAGAACCCAGTCGCGAGCAGCCACTGTCAGTAATCTGTTTATTTTATTTAACCTACCTGAGTAAAACTTATTGATTATTTTAATATTGCAGCGGAAAGCCATTTACATACATTGCCGGCATTAAGGATTATTGCGCAATTTTCTTTTACACCTTGACATGCATTATAATGCATGCAATTATTCAGGAGTTTGTATTAGATGTAAGTACGTTTTTTTTTACTACTGATGTCTAATAATCTAATCTGGTAAACTATTATGTTAGTTTTTTGTCTTAAAAAAAAAATGGTGCTCATTAAATTTTCGAGGGTCTTACAATACTTTTGTTGCTTTATTGGAGCAAATTCAAAAAGCTACAATTTTCACTTTAATCACTTGCAATAAAAAAATGGTATAAAACCTAATCCTCACAACTTCACTCCTATGTATGTAGAAACAAGTTGAAACCACAATTTTGCGTGGCAACATTCGAAATATAAATTTTAAATTTCAGAACAGAAACTCATGATTCATATGATTTCTTTAGGGGTCGTCCATAAATTACGTGAGTCAAAATAGGGGGGAGAGGACGGCAAAATCTCATCAAATCTCACGAAGGGGGAGGGAGGGGGGGTCAACGAAAATCTCACATCGACTTTTTAATGCAGAGTATATACATTATATAGCCGATTACATCTAAAAATTATAAGAAAAGTCACACGGAAGGGAGTGGGGAGTCCCGCCAGAGCTCACCAAATCTCACCAAGAATCCGAATTTTCAAAAAAACACCACACGCAATTTATGAACGTCCCCTTAGTTTTAACAAACGGAAAGAATCCTGGCGTCCGGTATACTTTATATGTAAATTTATGGACGCTAAACTGGACAAAAAAAAGTAAAATTTATGACACATATACGAATAGCAAAAATAACAAAACTATTATATCAGAGAACTTCATACATTACTTATTTTAAGGACTAAAAAAAAATATTTTATGAAAATTTTAAAATAATTGCTTAGTTGTCTTATAACAAAAAAAAAACGGAAACAAAAACATAGTATTGGGATAGTAAAGTCGGCGTCTAATGTCCGAAACACACTTCATTTAGTTTTATATATTTTTTGGTAAACCGCTACTCAATCAAAAGAGTATTTTGGAAAAAAGAACATATTGCCTTCGAAATCCTGCTTAATAAATGAAAATTTTTACGTTTCATCGAACAAACAATTCGAAGCAAAAAAGACCCATACTGAACCCCTGAAGTATTGGTCGAGTATATCAAGGAAGACAAGATTCCTGTTTATTTGGAAGATTCCAGATTTTATACATGAAATAACTTAAAATTCCTGCAGAATCTTAAAATTTGAGCTGAGGAGAGCTTCTTAATTTTGTATTAAAAATAAAGATAATTGCACCGTAGAATAAATAATCACCTAATCACCTATTCCAAACAATGTTTACAATCTGTCACGTCGCATTTTTTTAAATGCACTCAAAATTGGGAACTTTTCACACCTTTGGATGGTGACATCTCAAATATCCGAGAATTTTTATTTGAATTCAGCGCACCAAAACCCTTTAGAAACGCACACTACTGAATTCTTCGAAACTTATTTTTTCCCTTTTCAACTAAATTTATTTATATTAATTAACTAATAATTCAGGAAAAATCCGAAACTTTGCGTGCATTTAAGAAGACGTTTGTTGTTTAAGAAAGTCGATCAATTCAAAATTACTTTTCAGAAAATATATATTTTTCTCTGTCCATTAAAATGTTTTGAAAATTCTCATACAGAGTTATTATATCAAACAAAGTTTTGTTTATTCTTAGAATGTATCGTCGAAAAATTTTCAATATCATAAAATTTTTCTCTTGTCTTAAGTATACATATAAATTTCTTAGTAAGATATAAGATGCTTTAAGCCCAATTTCCATGTGATCTTATCTTATGTTATTTTATCCCATATCAGGGATATCAAATCAAATTTTTGTAAGAAAGAAAAAGCATGCGAACAGAACTTAATGCGCTTGGAGAATGCGAGAGTGAATAGCATACATTTGCTATCTTAATAGCATGTGATGTCCTCCCTGATATTTGATAAAATAAGATAAGATAAGATCACATGGAAATTGGGCTTTAGCTGAAGATGTGTTGAGTTGAGTTTTGTTATTCACTAGGTCTATATATATGGCTGCCCAGACAAAAAACATAAGTCATTTTTATGATTTTTTAATGGGTTTATTACTCTTAGGTGTAACTTTTTGCTCACGTTCATCCCATCCGATCGAAAATTTTTTTTCAAAATTTTAAATCTCTTCGTAGATACATATTTTAGATGCTGCTTCATACATACATGTATTATTTATCCAAAAATGTTGAAGGCAATAAAAAGTTAAATTTTTTTTTTTTAATTTAACTATTAAAGCTTTCCGAAAATATCTGAAAGACTAAACCAATTAGTGAAAAAATAATTGAGGACTATATGTTTGGTTGCTCTTATTGCATATTCATAAAAGATTGAACAAATTGATTGATTAAAAATTTTTGAGCGTTTATGTATGTACATGCACATGTGCCTTATAAATACATTTTTTCCAAAGTATCGAAAAAGTCAGTTAATTCAAAATGTATAGCTCATAATAAAAAAAAAAAAATAGTTGCTACTAGTCAAAAATATCAAGTTAAGAGGACTTGAGCAAATTTAAAATAATAATTAGCGTTACACACCAATTATTTTTTGCAGATAGTCAATTTTGCTTGTAAGCCGACGATATATGAAATAAATGTTTATTTTCGACTTAAACAGACTAAAGTAACAAATTACTAAACGATTAGGGCATGACTTTTATTTGTTATCTCTCTACGTTACATCTATTTCAGGACTTTTTGGCAGGACCGATCTTATTATTCGACCTCTGTTTAAAGATCTAATTTTTAATAATTTTTCAGAAAATTTCGAAAAAACTACATCTATCGAAATTCAAACTGTCGCTGTTCAATGAGTCTGGACAATTAATCGTCTTCTATTTGCTGTCTTTCCTGTGGGGTGCTAATGTCATTTTACGTGAAGGTTACTTTAGCAAATTCTCACTGCTTTGGGAAGGATTCCCCGATCATCCAATGACTTTCCTGCACAAATTCTTCTTCGTAATTCAGATGGCGTACTACCTACATATGTTGCCCGAGTTATACTTCCAAAAGGTCAAGAAAGAGGATCAGCAGCCCAAGATTATACATGCAATTTGTGGCTTTTCAATTATCTGCTTGGCTTATTCCTTTGGGTTAGTATGAGTGAAAAATATAATTTATTTTATAACGTTTGCTAAAAATAATTCCAAATTTCTCTATTTTAACAGCTTCCAACGCATAGCTCTCGTACTTTTGACTATGCACTACCTCAGTGAAATTATTGCTCATATCTTCCAACTCATCGGTGTATTTGATCGCGATGAAAAATTCGCTAGCGTGCGCATTGTAAACAGTGTCACATTTGTTGCTGTGCGCTTTGCAACAATGGTCATTGGTGTCCTTACGCTGTATTATGGCGTTGCTAATACTGATAAGAAGTTGCGCGCCTTCCTTGCGCTCATTGGTTTAATTGTGCTACAGGGATATTTAATTTTCTCATTTATCACCGAGCAACTGCGCGCTAAACGTGAAGCCAAGCAATTGGCTAAACAACAGGCTCAGGCGAAAAAAGCTAAAGTCCCTAAAGAAAAAGTAAAACGCAAGAAGGAAAGTGATTTGCCCGAGGCTGATCAGTCACCCAGTCCAGTGAAATCCAAGGTTAAATAGGTTTTTTATAAATTTGCTATAAAATTAAATTATCACAAATTTTTTGTTTTTTTATTATTTTTTAATTTTGCTAAACTTTACTTTTAAGTGTTTAAAAATGAACGTCCTGCTTGCTTGTAACTAATTTTTATTATGTAATCGATGACACTGTAATGAAGAGAAACTAAATTTTATATACTATTTTATATGTAGCAGATGTATATACCTATGTATACTCTTATATATTTTTATACTGATCACAAATGTAACTTCTTTTGTCGATTTTCCTATTCTATTCTACACTCTTTGTTGTACATTCTCTTCCTACTTTTCCAACAACAACAACAACAACAGCAACAAAAAATCAACTAAAATTGTGTTTTTGCATTTATTTGATATGATTAACTGGTTGATCCACTTTACTTTGGACTTTTTAGACTGAACAAAGCTCAAGCTGAATGAATGTAACGATAAAAACGAAAACAAGATACAACAATTAATAAATAAATGTAATTTATTGAAAAAAAAATGTAACGAACATATTTTGTACAAACTGGAGCTTTTTTAACAAAAAAAAAATGTCAAAGAAAAATATAAAAAAATAGTACTTTAAAATCAAATTTTCTAAAACGCAAAAATAAAATTGAAAGAATTCGTAAATTTTATGTAATAAGTACAGAAACCAATAATGAAAACAAGAACAACAATAAAACACTAATACAAAAACATTGTAAAACATAAAAATATAGCGTTTGATTTCTTGTATTTGTAGAGGATAACTTAGATATGTTGGGATGTATTTGATGAAAAAATTGATTATTAAAATACACCTTAGAGCAATTTAAAAACATTTCTGTGACGGATGAGATATAGAAACTCTAAATAGTAAATTTCTGCAGGTCAACTTTCCGAATTTTTTTGAAAGCATTCAAAAGCTTGAAAATTCCAGACCTTTTAAATAATTAACAAGAATTCTGAATCGAAAACTATTACATAATATATATTTAACACTCATTAATCAGCTCAATAACGTGGTGACAGAGACGATATATTTAGTAGACCTTGCAATCCAAATAAAAATGTTCATTCCGCGGTAATATCAAGCTCCACTCAGAATTTCACTCAAGAAATATATGAGATTTGATGAAGGGGAATGTTTCCGCGGAATGAATTTTTGATATTGCAAATCTCGTCAGTTTGTCGTCTACGTAAATCCGAAACTTTGCGTACATTAAAAAAATATGGGATATATATATGGGCATTTCCACGAAAACGGAAGTTTTTGTCCCATGCGACACCTTGGTTTTTTGCAACTATCTTGAAATCGAAAAATCGTCCAAATTCAACATTAGCACCAATTATAAAGCTAATTAGGAGCTATACGTTAAACCTATTGTCAAAATAAAAATCCGTTTTATGTTGACTTTCTTTTACTTTAAATGTGTTCGACGGTCGAACGGGACCCATGGAAATGTCCATGCGCCAAAAGAAAAAAAATATTACTTTTGTAAGACTCAACTATCAGTCGACACATGCAGTAGGTTGACGTCTTTGCTGTGGATGGTATCCACTAAATTCCAGATGACGTGGTGAGCACAAAACGGAAAGAGGAAATAAAAAACATTTTTTTCACTGTTGGACTATACGAAACGAGAATCATTAAACTGTGTGGAACATTCGTACAATTTAACTTCATTCTATCCCTCTTGTATCTTAACAACCTAAGCTGAACTACAAAAATACAAAATAAACAATTAAAATAATACATACGTGCACTTTCAAACATAATGAAGCTTCTTTATTTGTTGTTAAAGGCTTCGCGGCATCTTCATTTCAATTTGTTCTACGCTACAACAGCAGTTTAGTGGTTATTTTGGGGTTTTGCGATTCTCTTGACCATAAATTTTACATATAAAATATCTATAAAATCTTTTCTCGCAGTTTAGTCGGTTGTCAGACATTCAAGTGAGAACATTTAAAAGAAAAGAAGAACACAAAACTTCACGTTAAGGAAAAATTCGAAAGGTAAATACAAACGAGTTTGTGACTTAAGTCTTTTGTTTTAACTTCACGTTTTCTAAGTTTGAAAAATTTTGCAACTACTTCCGTGTATTTTAAGTAATTTCTTAAATTATTTTTAGATATTTGCAAATTAATTACAACAACATGAAATTTACTTTGTCTGCTGTTTGTTTCATTGCCGCTTTGGCCATCGTTGCTGCCACAGGTAAATCACATACGTCATCATCTTCATTAAAATAAACTTAATCACAATAGTTTTTATTTAACTCTCGTTATTTTATCTGCGCTTCTCATTGTTTGCACAGGGAATTAAATACTTAACTTTGTAATTAACGGTGTTTGTGTTCGAAGTTTTTTTTGGGGTTTATTTTTTAAATTTAAATGATAAACCAAAGCTATTGAAGCAGATATTACATCATCGCTTTGTTTGTTAAATATTCATTGTTTTATTTCTTAAATTGCTTAAGAAATTTGTGAGATATTAAAAAAGTTTGACCTTTGAAAGAATTTCTTACATAATTTCGGTCGCAAGGCGAAATTCGTCGTCAATATTTAGCATACGCTGAGTCGATTAAATTATTTATCATGTTGTTTCATAATAGTGCCCAAAATTTTGACTCATCAAAATAATTCCATTATCAAAGCTTTTAATTGTAAACAACAGTACAATACATACTCATTTCTGTGATCGGGGATATTTATTAAACTTTTAAAACATGTATAAGCGAATATACACTGACCACTTAGTAATGAAATCATTAAGTTGAGTGCTATTTGATAAATCAATTAGCAATTTTGAAATTTATCTTTCGGTCGACATGAAAGAAAAATTTTTATGCAAGTGACTTTATTGCAGCTGTTCATTTGAAAGCTTAGCTTAGATTCCAAAATTGAAACTTATAAGTTTGAAATACATATAGGTTGTTTCTCTTTCGACTTTTTTGGAACTTTGACATGTTGTTCTGTACAAAAAAAAAAAAATATAATAAACATATGTATTCTTCTGTATTACGACTTCGAAGAAATTTGAAAGAGTCGGAGTTTCAAAATTAAAATATCGACTGGAGTAAATTTAGTTTTTTAAAGTGCCATGAAAACTTTTGACTTTATTCTAGAAAAAACCAAAGATAACTTAAAAACAAACTTACGTGATCGTTGTTGTTGTTTTTGCTGTTGTTAAAGAGCATTGAAGAAACCAAAGGAAAGTTTACTGAATTCATTGACTTAAAACTAGAACGTGCGAATACAATAAATTTAAATACCTTGAGGCATTAACACCATTTATAGTGTACAGTTTCATGCGAAATTATGTCAACGTTGTTATTGTACTTACTCGTAGAATAAATAAATTTTAGCTATTATTCTTTTAGTTTCTGTGTTCTGAAAATTTAAAGCATCGCAAAGCAACAAATGTAATTAGAAAGGTGTTTTGTATGGCAAACTTCAATAAGTTCTTCTTCAACGTATGTTGATCTTAATAAGCTCATTGATTTACGTCTAGTTAGGGATGATTTCAGGAAGTCCCCGATACTTGAAAAAAAAAAAAAAAAAAGTGAAAACTTGATAATAAGGGACTTCGTGATTCTTTATGTAGGCCTTTTTCTTTGTTTGCTCTTCGAACTAATAGAAAGGGTCTTGCAGCACCAATTTATGTAAATTTTTCCTCGTAATTTCCGATATCATTAAAACACATGACTTTGGTGTTTCGTTTCTAGTCTATATACTTGCAACCAGTTTAAAGCTTTTAGCTTTTTTATTTTAATTTCTGGTTAATTATATACTCACTGAAAGTTCGTAGAATAAGACATTAAAAAAACACTTAAATTTGCATAAGCCTTAACAGTGGCGCAGCAAGATCAGACTGAAAAAAATTTAATTAGTGTAGCTATAATTAGGCTTAGCTAAAACTTTGGTATATTTCTTTTTTATATGTATGCTAGGATAAGACTAATGAGTATAAAGCAATAACACGATTAATGTCCAAAAATTAAACGCTACGTCGAATATCGTCAATTCTCGAAAAATAGGATTTAAACAAAATAATTTTTGTATCAAATCGGTAAATAAAATTAACCAAATATTATTCCAAAAATACTTGTAACTTGTGCTTAATAACTTCCAATTTGTTTTCATCATCGTTGTCATCAACATCTGAAACGTCTGCATGACAATGCTTTCACCAAATTCAGCTCTTTCAAAAAAAATTTTTCTATTCCAGCGATCTTACACAATAATTCTGAATTAGTTTTATGAAATAGAACGTCTATATCGAGAATAAGTAAAATAATAGCAAAATACGAATTTGCTTGAAATATAATTTTTTAAGTTTATGCAAAATTTTGAAATTACGTCTTATCTTAGCACTAATTTTATTCTTCAGGGTTAATTTACGATTCATTCACAATAAATATAAAACCAAAATAACCCTCTCCACGGATAGTTAATGGAAAATTTTTTCAAAATTTTGAAAGTGGTCTGCTGCTTCAGATATCTTGCACTAACGTCGTTATGGGCAGATTGAGACTTGCTAGGCCGATATCGAAGAGGAGGCATTAAAATGGGTCACTGCGAATTGCTCCACAATAACAATTCTAAATTTGAAAAAATCCCACATTTATAAATTCAACTGTCACAAGGCGACTTAAAGGCAGTTTGTACTAGAAGATTCTACAAGGACACGTATTTTTGAAACTAGTGAGCTCACAAGAAACTTATGAGAAACTAGAAAGCACTCACAATCACAGGCCTTGGAGCCCCTCAAGAAATCAAAGTTGTTGAAAACTTTGGAGCCTTTGAAGATAATATGAATTAAAAGATTTGCGAAGCTGGGAGATTTGAACGACTAAAAGTTTTTCATTAGGTTCCCAACAAGACGTTGAAGCCTTTGGAGTTTAGGGATAAAATTTTAGCTCTTTCCTGTTTTCAACGAAATTCTGAAAGAATTGTGCTAAGCCATACATTTTTTGTTCACTATCGACTTTTCTACATTTAGGGCAATTAAGACTCTAAGGGAGGCGGTCAGTAAATCACAACACAAAATTTCTCACACGCATGTTATTTTATATTTCATCCAAAACACTTGAAAAATTATGAAGAAACATGCAAAAAGTTGGCTGGAAGCTTTGACTGATTTCGTTTATCTTTTTCGCACTTACAGATGATGCTGGTCACTTCATTCCAAAGGCTTTCTACACACTGGATTCTGAGGGTCACAAATCTGATTTGCATCCCATCAACCCACATGTAAGTGAATGACTGCCCACCAAAATCACTTCAGTTTTTAATTTATTCTCATCTATTCCGCAGACCGCTCACTACTTGAGGCGTTTACGTAGGCAAACTTTCTCATCGTCATCGTCATCCTCTTCAGTCTCATCGAATAATGGTGAAACATACTTCACAAATCAGCAAGCGGTACAACAATCAGCCGATCAGAATCCTCAGTAAGTCACCATATTTGCGTGATTGAGTTGTTGGGTTTTTGTATAACCTGCGGCGACACACTAAAAATTTATTTTAACAATTTTTTGTTTTTTTTTTTTTTCAATTTGCAGATTCGCAAGCCGTTTTGGTGAATCCTCATCAAGTGGCGCTGGCCAACCTGCTGTAACTGGACATGTTGTTTCAACAACTGGCTATGTTGGATCAGATGGAAAAGGCTATTATCAGACACAACAACAGCATATCTAAGTCCATGTGCGAAGCAAATTTTTTGTAACGAAATTTTAAAATTGGAAAAATTTTTTTATTGAATATGTTACTTTTTTATAAAAATCTTTAAAAGCACTGTTTTCTTGGAGGCAATCTATATTTTGTACTAAGGGGATATGCATAGACTTTAAGAGGTGGTGGGTACTTGTAACCTGCCGATAAATCGGTCACTTCACCTGACTCCGCATTAAATGGCACCTTCGGTTTCGAGTACACATACCCTGTGGCATGTTGCTGTTGCTTTTGACTATTTATTGGAAATCGTTCTACTTGGGCTTTAAGTATCACCTGTTGTTGTTGCTGTTGCTGGAATGTAAGGAAAGTAGCCTGCCCGAATACAGGAGGTGCTGTGTAATCTGAAAAGTAATGACCTTAATGAATGTTAAATATTTGCTCTATGTGAGAAAAACTTACACTGTGCTAAAAGCGAAAATGCTATAAAAAACAGAATTTTTACTTTCGCCATTTTGTGTGGAAGTCGCGCTAAGTTGTGATCCTTTCAAAATGTATTACCTCATTAAAATCTCTCAAAGAAACGCACACCTTTTATAGGCATCTTTTAAAAACAAAATTCGTTGCTGTTTACCCAAATTTTAAATAGCATTAAAGGAAACTTTCGCCGATTGTTTGATATCAAAACATCCGATTGTCAACATTTCAAAAATTTAAAAAAAAGAAATGTCTTATTTGTTTTCTGATGAAGTTAATATTTATTCATCATATAAGCGGACTTTGCAATGCATCAATTTAAAATATATTGCTTGATTTTTGAGCAAGTTCAGGGTTACGACAAGAGCCCCTACCCCCACAAACCCCCCTTTGTCAGGATAAGATTATTGACCTGGCTTCGTGATTTCCATCCAACACAAAAGAGCCAGTCTTTAAAGTGAAGTTTTTGAATTTATACCAAGCGGGCAAACTGGCATAAAACAGTCCACAGACAGCAAACTTACAGCTGGACATTCAATCATTCCTTGTAGTAAGTCAAGAGTTACTTTAAGATATTCGGTCGAAGTTGTTTTGAGAGCTTCGATAATACCAATACAAAGAAGGTGTGGGATTTTCTCTATAAAGTAAGATTGGTCCTGCAACATAAACAGAGATCTAGTTTGTCACTCTTGGTTTCAATCCCCAAGCACAGCCAAATTTTCTTTCCATGTACAGGAGGCGTTATTGGCTTTCTTAACACGTTCTTCAATGTTTGTTTTCCAGGTCAGTTTCCTATCGAACATTATCTCCTGAAACTTGGCCATGATTTGCTACGTGTATATGTAATAATGTGCTTTATGCACACGTCGCTAAATTTTACGATTTTGTATTTTCTCTTATGTGACACAGCCCCGCGAAGCTCACATTTGTGATTTAAAATGTAATAGATGACTACAAGTGGAAGTCACAAGACAATTATCTACGAAAACTGTGGCGAGAAGTTAACTAAAGAATCTTCTTAACTCGTTTTTCTTTCCATTATATAGTTTTGTGACTTATAAGTATCTAATAAGATACCCGTCGGTTGACAAGTAACACTTACAAAACTCTTAGGCTTGGGTTAGTTCAGAGAAACGTTAATATTGCCTCACATAGACCACTGGGCTTCATAGTAACTCCTATGGCTTTTGCATTAGCACAGATTACCACAGATGTACTATGAACTCCATAATCTATTATTATTAATTCAATTGAGGTATTACTAGACTTTACAATCTCAAAATTTCATTCCGTAAAATCATCGGAGCCCATTCACCTCCATCAAAGTTTCTAAAGTTTCAAAGGTCTAAAGTTTCCGCCCAACAAACATTTCTATTGACATTGCAAAGCTTCGCTAGGTTCAAAAATGATTCTGGTTCTTGTTTTTCTCCTGCAGTTTTCAGGATTCGTTTGGCTTATGAGAAACCATATGTAGTCCCCCAGTATATTATTATTACTTAAATTATTTATATATTATTAAGTCACATTGGTCAATTCTAACTAGATATAAGTTATAATACATGAGGCTACTCGCATCTTCGAAAAAAATTAAAAACAAAACTTAAGAATTCATATATTGAAAACTTACCCCGAAAATAGGATTTTCGTGTTCAGTGGAATACGGAAATTGTGGTGTCTGGTATTATTGAAAATAGCTCAGTTGTAAAGTATACGAAAATATTGAAATTTATCCGAATTTCCTAGTATTTCCGCAACAATATCACATCTCTCCTGTTGCGCATTCGATATAGCACGCGTGGAAAAGTTCATATCATTTCAATACAGGCATAGGATGAATTCTAATTATCTTGCTAGCGGGATAGAATGGAACTTGTCATCAGCAATTTTGCCACTGAAGGATTATAAAAATTTTGTTAGGGTAATTGTCATTCAAAATAGATAAAAAATCTTTTTTTTTTAATAAACACAGTTTTGCAACTCTAAAACATTTACTTTTGCAACTGGTAATGAATGTGGCTAATTGACGAGTTTCCATATTTTACATTTCATTGTTGATGAAATAATTTTATATATTTGTTGTTACAAAGATAAAAAATTAACTAAAATAATTTATGACACCATGTCATTTCGTATTTCAATATAAAAACAATTAAATCATCAGCAGTTGCATTGATAAATCACTTGAGAGCTCACAAGTCAGCTTAACTTAAAGGGGGAGGAGGGGCTGCATGTTAATGCAACGCGTATTGCTCGTAGAGCAATTCAAGCCAATGACTTTTATTTGGGTTTGTTTATCTAAATTTTGTAAAAATCAAAAAATATTGCCATAAATTGACGAAATTGATATGAAGATCCACTTCAAGGTGAATTAATTGTTGTAGTTGTTGTTTATTGACAATACGATGCAAACAAAGTGATCGTCAGTAAAGTGAGACCACAACAACACAACAACAATAGCAACTACAACTACCTTAATTAAACTTAAAAATTCCACTTTTATTTAACGAAACAGAAGAAAGATGTAAGGCGGTCGTCGATTAAGGTGATCGTGAACGTCTTTATTTCTGCTTTTTGCAGCAGCAGTAACAACAGACAGACGGCAATTAATATGTTGACGATGAATTTGATTTGGATCATGGTTAAATGTAGCAGCGACTTAAAAGCGAGAAAAACTTGAAACAATAAAAATATTTGGCGGCAAGAAAAAGCAATTTAAATTTTTGATTAGTTTTCTTCTTCTTTTGCAACACTTTTTTGCCTCAGGTGACCTGTTGTCAATAGATGAATGGTGCCATATGCATCTAATTGGTCCAAACAGCGTGATGTTGGGATATTAAGTTATTACTTTTTAATTTGTTTGAGCATTTATCTATGTATGTATGTACTATATTTTAGGCTAAGAGTTGAAGGTCCAAATCGGGTGCTGTGAACAATATTTTGAGAAGATAAGGCATAACGTCGAAGTCGAAGATGTATGTATCTATCGAGCTAACTCTCAGACCGGCATGAAATTATAAGAACGTTACTAGAAAGAATGACAGTTCCGAAACATAATAATTTATGCGATCGCAATATCATCTAATCTAATACATAAAAATCTCGTGTCACAGTGTTTGTTACCGAACTCCTCCCAAACAGCTTGACAGATTCTTATGAAATTTTTTGTGTATATTTGGTAGGTCTGACAATAGGTGGTAGGCTATAAGACTTTTATTTAGGGTGCATATTTAGGGTGGCCCTCATAAAAATAAATAGCATTTTCTCATAGACTACTCCATCGATTCACATAGAATTTACACCACGAGTCTCTTATATTAAGAGACATTGTTTGGTCTATAAAACTTTTATTCATGGTGCATATTTAGGGTGGCCCTCAAACATAACTTATTTTAAAAAATTCATTTTCACGAAGACCGGTTAATCGATTCACACCGAATTAACACCACGTAGCTTTTATGTTAGGAGGCATAGTTAAGCCTACAAAACTTTTATTTAGGGTGGCCCTCACACAAAAATATTTTTAAAATAGCATTTTCATACAGACCACTGCATCGATTCACATGGAATTTACACCACGTATCTGTTATGTCAAGAGGCACAGGTTAGACCGTGCAGTACCACGCCTTCCATATAAGAAAATACCAAAATTTGTGATGCAGATGAATGAAGCTAGATACATACATATGTATATAAAAAGCACGGACAAACAGAAGTTTCAGTGAGAAAATGTGTGGTGCCACACCTTCCATATGCGAATAAAACAACATTTTGTATATATCAGCAATTATTTGATGCAGATGATTGAGACTTGGTTATAATGTATAACACGAAAGCTATAATAAATTGAACTCATCGCACCACCTAGCAGTAAGGCCAGAACAACGTCTGCCAAGTCTGCTATACTATACTATATGTAAAAGAGTAGGGACAAAAGTTGATTTCACTTTAAAAATGGGCTGAATCGCTTTTACATTCCATAGCATGAGTTCATACAACTTCGCGGCACCTACCGGAAAGGGCAGAACAACTAGCCGGGACAGCTAGTCTTATATAAAATTATTTAATTTTCTTCTCTAACCTCGTTCTACATTTGTTGCCAATTGAAGCGTGCATATTTCAAGCCATGTTATATAACAACTAAGCAGTAGGCCGTTGTAAAAGAAAATTAAAAGATTAAATAATTCACATTTACGTTAACAGTCAGACAGACGGCAAAAGTCTAGAAACATACAGATTCAAAGAATCCTGGAAAGGTTTGACACTCTTAGTATATTGAGTAAAGACAACAGCGTCTAACAGAACACTGCAATATAATAGGAAATGAAAAGAAACACAAATTATCTAAAACAGAAGCTTCACATTCCAACGTGTCTTCAGCAATACTTCCGTTTAAAAGATGAGGAATTACTTTCAAAGGCCTCTAGTTGCGCTCAAATGCTAGCTTTATTCCAAAAGCACTTCTGAGTCCAACACGAAAGGTTCAATATGCATGCATACATCAGGTCTCTTAATCAGTTTTGTGATTGGACACTATCTCATAGGACATCTTGTCTCTAGATTGGGTAACGAACCTTAGAGCATTATTTCTGTTATTGTAGAAGCAAGATAGAACATTACTCGGCGAGTACTTTTTCACAATTCTTTTAAGAATATTAATAGTTATTGGTTAAGTTTTCACCTTACAAAAGAAATATCCCAAAACGTGTTTCAAAGCTCTGTCCCGATCGTTTCCAAAAATTTTTTAACCTTTCTCTATGAATTGGAGCAAAAAGATATTCGAAAAATTAACCCAAATCGTAATCTTGTAGTGCCTTTCGACACTCTCAAAATTTCTGAAATGCTCCTATGGCACTCGAATCCCACTCTACAATAAATAATGTAAAATTATGTATGCCATTAGTTGCATTATCCATTATTTTGGTAAGGATCAATGCACTTCTTACATTCAAAAAATAATGTGCATTAAATTTACATAAATTAAAAAAAAATGTTAAGTAAAAGTTCATAATCTTAAATTTCTAAGTTCGCATCACTCCTTTTGAGTTCTTTCATACATACTCCTTAGATCATTATTAGTTCTTATTTTATGTTCCAGGTCGACTATATGAAGGATGTGATTAAACAGACATTTTTTTTTGTTGGTTCTTTAAGATTCACAATTTCTTTATTATCAAAAAAACTTGAATCTTAAAACCAAATTTTTGAGGTCGCATTAAAATGTTTGTGTCCAGACAGCAACTACATATTTGTTCTTTCTCTTTTACCCAGAGGCTGATTTTGCAAGAAAAAAAAAATTAACTCGAAAGCAGGAAAACCAGATTAAATGCATCAGCACTGGCTGAGCCTATATTAAGATTGAAGTGATCATGTAAAAACTGCATTGAAAGCCACCAACTTGTAATGTATTTTTCGAGTAATTGCTATGTAAATAATACCATATCTGTGCATGTACGAGCCACCATGAACAGCAGCCACCATTGATTTACCTTATTTTGCGTCAGTGCAAAACTTATGCAAAAAGATGTTTTTAAAATGCACGTTATTGTATATTACCATGTACATACATACATGCACACGCACAATGTACACCCAGGTATGTGCGATACATTAGAGCAAAGGTATGAAAATGAGCCAAAAATGCTTCCACACCTTTTACTTGTATGAGTGTTGCTTGTTACTTAAATGTGAGGTTTAATTTACTGCAAAAAACGAAGAAAACAGACCACGGTTACATAATCACCAAGTCCAAATAACGAACCTTACACCTTACAAATCGATATTTCAAGCGAACAACAACAACAATGACTCATTGCGCTCGATCATTGAAGACCGTTGCGAACGGTCGAGATCAATTGCAAACGTATGCAACTGGAACTAATTAACGAAACCGGCTTTGACTGCTCCAAAATGTCAGCAGAGCAGTTTACAGAAATGCAGCATCTTTGCATTAAACTGGTGGCCAGGAACGGGTTGCATTAAAATGCCTGTAAATCTGGTCAGTTGACCTTGAACAACATATAAAATTATACAAATATTTACAACATAAATCGTTCACACATATGTACATACCTATGTACGTGCGAGTATCTATAGGTAATAAGACTGAAAATGTATACCCAGCTGCAGTCATTGAAGTTGGGGAAGTAAGCGAATTCGAGGTAACTTGAGCTTTTTCCAAAGGGCTAAAGTTTCCGGTAAGACATTTTGCTTTGAGGAAAAATTGTATCTAATGCTGATTGAGATCACAGTAACAAAGTAGCGCATGTGCATTGTTTTCAAAAAAAATTCGATTTCAAAACTTCAATTGAACTTGAGCGCTGCGAAATGGGAAGGGTCGTCATAACAAACACCGGCGTTTTTTATTTTATTGATGGATCATGCTGTTGCTACCATTGCAAGCTGTGCTCGTATTGCTCCAACATGATCGTTTGTCGATTGCAAAATTGTTGTATGCTGTTGTGGACTATAAGTATGGTGTAAGTACAGCAAACCAACAAAATACAAAAAAAAAAACTAAGAAACCTGATTATCAGCAATTTTCATTTTCAGCTCGCGTGGCAATAGCAATCATCAACGCAGCCATCGGTGCGATCGGCAAGTTGCAGATGTTGCTGCTCGCACTCATCTTCGCCCATTTGAAGTGCGTATATAAGCCATGTTTTGCTGCACCGTAGTCGACACAGTTCAAAGTTTACTTGATACGCGCACATCATCGATCGATCCGTCAAGGAAATCGCAATTGATCACAAATCAAGAAATATTAGAGAAATTAAAAATCAAAGCAGAAAAATGTTCAAATACGTGTTGCTGGCCTGTCTGCTGAGCGCTGTGTTCGCTGTGCCAATTGTGAGTGATGAGGAAGAAATTTCAAAATTAAATAAAAAAATAGAAAAAAATAATCATGCCTCATTTATTAAAAAAAAATAAAAGTGTTTCATAATAATTCAAAATCATTTACAAAAAAGGACTCATTGAGTGAGCGTGCAGTGTTAAGCAAACTCATTATAATTTGCTTTTGAGACTTAAGTGCGCACACATTTTGGGCGTTTGGTAGAACGGTCACTTTCACACTTTTCGAAAGTGCTACATTTCACATTGCCACAATAACTTCCGGAGGCGGCAGCTGTAAAGAAATTCCAATAAAAGAGTTCTTAGAAAATAATTGCATGAAGGTCATTGAATGAAAGTTTTGAAAATTCAATATATCATACAAATGAATGCTCAAAGATCAAATGGGTAATAAGACTCGATAATATAGCACGATCTCAAAAATTATTCTTACAATTCTTATTAAATGGTGAGGTATTGCTGCCAGAATTACCAAGCTGATTTGGTTGCACACAGGAACGTGCATTACATATATTTGGACAGCATTTGCCACCGATCGCGCTGCATTGGGTATCTTGCAAGCATGTTGGTGTGCAATTAAGCACTTTCGTCGATGACGGGCAATCTGCCAAGAATAAAAAGGAGATGGGTTGCTTATCATTTTATTTAATTAAATTTAACTTACCTCCAGCTGCCAACACACTGGTGATACAAATCACTAAGAGAACGCAGCACAAAACCTTACTTGCTATTCGCAAAAAAAAATTTTATTAATCAAAGTTTAGTTTACTCGTATTTTTTGTAGTCTTTTGTATGCAAATTTACCCATATTGAAATATTTTGCTAAGACTTTGCAATAAACTCTGACTGCTGTTCACACGAACGCTATTCAATTTGAACTGAAGGCGTTGATATTCAGTTTCTTTATATTAAACGATCGTTGTCATTGCTCACAACTGGATGCCTGTGGCATCATGATTTTATTAAGTTGTTTGCAAAAAAAAAATATTTGTTTTTTTTTTAATTTTAATCAGTTGAGATTGTTAATTATGATTATTTTTAGTTTGTATAAATGCATATTTTTCTTGCGATCTGTAGTTGAAGTTAAATAAGCAAAAATGTGTTTGTATCAGAGCTGTCAAATAATGGTATACGTATCTCTCCGTATAACTTTTCTGAATTAAAAAGGACAGATATTACTAAAGTTTAATTTTCTAAAAATACTACTCCATGTTCCCCAATTTCCATAGCAAAGTAGGAAGTGGCAGTACTTTGACTTACATGCTTCTTGAAAGTTTTTCTTTTTTTCGTTACATTTGTTGTTAAATAAAGCCATTATTTATAAACAAATTACAATCAACTTCTGCAGATTTTGAGCAACTTTTTTGTTCAGTTTTTTGGCTGTATTTGAATTTTTAATTTTTTACATTTGGTACGTACTTTAACACATTGGCGAATTTAACCAATTCTCTTAGAGTTAGCTTCCGAAGGCATATCTGCAAATTGTTCAACGTTGAAAAGTCGTTTATGGCATACCAAATAAAATAAAACAGTCACATGAATTTTGCGCACTGGTCTAAGAAAAATCTTCTGATACTAATTGATTTGGAAAATATTGTTCGATGTTATCGTTTCTTTTTTGTAAATATTCAAATTGTATTTTCGTTAAAAATAAGTAAATTATTCTTAAAGTGCAATATTTTATTCGTTTCTCTTCTCTATCTTTCCTAGGACCGCGATGAAGCTGAGGAACTTGAGAAAGCCGAACAGGAACGTCTTCAGAACGAAAACGCTCAATATGCCTTTAATTCCAATTTAGATGATAAAATCAATGATGTTGCTCAGCATCGTGAGGAGACCCGAGATGGCACAAAAGTAAAGGGCATGTATTCGTATAGCGATGGTTTCGTTATGCGTACTGTCCACTATGAAGCCGATGAGAATGGTTATCGTGTTATTAAAGAAGACACCCAGGAAATCGGTGATGGTCCACAATTCGATGCCGGCGGTCAAGCCGATGTTCAAGGTTCATTAATCGGTAAATATTCTATCAAATTGGACAAAGATGATGAAGAGAAACATTACAAGGATGTTCGCGCCTAAGTCATGCGCGCTATTACTCGTAAGATAAAGTGCAGAAGTGTACGAGTTGGTCAAGCTCTCATCTGTGCGAATAAGAGAGATTTCTAACATTTAGAAATAGACTGAAATTGTTTTGTTGTATTTTTTGTGTTAGTTTTTAAGAGAAATGTAAAATTGAATAAAGAATTAGAGTAAAATCAATCATAAAAGAATACTTATGGGTATTTATTTAATTGGTTAACATGATGTTAGAAATTTTGGTTACACAAAAATGGCAAACGGTGAAATTTTGAATCGTCGGTCCGTAGTCCTTAAATAATATATTTTTAAGAAAATCGTATCATTTGGAATGAAGGAAAAAATTTGGTTTCCTAAATATCACACTATTTTCAGAAAAATAAGTTTTATTACCAAAAACTATTTTGTAAAGGAGGGTCCAATCTGGTCCAATTTTGCTATTGCTGATTATAGTTATGAGGGCTCGTCAACATTTCTACATACTCAGCATTTGTCGTCAATTTACATAAAATTACGCCTTCTCTATACCACTGTCTGAACTCTTCGGTATCGATTTGTTATTTCGTTTGCAAAAAACTATTACAAAGAACGTTTTCCACGTACATATAAGAAAAGGTTAAGTTATTTTAATCTTGGGTTATATTAAAATTCTTTTTACTTTTTTATTTTATATTTTCCTTCCGAACGATTGTTGAAGTGAGTAAAATTGTGTTCCAATCAGAACTGTAGAATAGTGCTTCTATTTAGAAAACTGTTTTTTTTTTTTGCGAACTAAAAACAATAGATATTATAAAGTTTTAACTTTTCAAAAATATTGAAATGGAATATTTCTTACAGTTATTCGATAATAACTCGTAGTAAAAACTTGTTCAAATCATTGGTTGATCTTGTGTGTGTACAAGTTTTTACTTTATTACAACGCCGAAAAATATTTATAGGAAAAGCAATGAGTTTGTTATAGACTTTTTTTTTCAACAATCAGGGGTGTTTTCAACGGCGTATTTAGAGAAATTTTTGGATGTAATCCCCTCTCTGTCCCCAAAATCGGACAAAATCATAGAAATTGAAATAGAAACTTCCAAATCATAGCAAAAATTATTTCAATAATAATTTGCTATAACTCAAATTTCGGTATGATTAATTTTTTTATTTTTTAAATGTGCATAAAACCAAAAAAAAATGTGTCAAAATCCAAGAGGAAGTCCCAATAACTTCTACCTTTTCAGATTTCTTGAAAAATTTTCACCACAAATGTTTATAAAATTCGGAAAAAATAGAAAGATTTTAGTTTTAATACATTTTTAACTAATCAATAAAATCGAAATTTGAATTTTGTGCATATTTTCAAGTTTTACTCACGCACAATTTTTTGATATAAATTTATTTAACCCAGAATTATGCCGTTTGACAACACTACAATTTTACAGTTTCATGTTATACGATACATTACTTAGAAATTTTCAAGAGCCCCTCACACATGCTTTCTATTTATGTACATACATATGTATGTTTGTATGATAGTTTGTTCTACTATATTAATTGTTAAATGTGGTTAAAAGAATGTATATTGGGAAGTACCTTGTGTGAAATTTGTTTGTGTAAAACACACCTAAAATCAAAAAAATTACACAAGTCAACACAATACCTACATATGTGTTCTAAGGAAAATTCCAGAGAGACGGACGAGTTCTACGAGAAATTTGTTATAATATTTATAGTTATATGGTTAAAATTAATAAATTTTTTCTTTTGCGTACTGGGAAAAAAATTAAAAAAAGTACCTTCATTTTTATGGTAAATTGTTGACTAGTGTGCCACTGTAAGCCTAAACAAGAAGTAAATGTCAGCAATCTATCTTAGACTGTCTCGAAATAGGTGTTGAATTCCCATTATGAAATTACTCTGTCGAGCACCGACATAGTTTGAGCCAACTTGCTTTATTTTGTTCTTTAAAGTTTATATTTAACATAGACATTTATTTATCATCAAAGGTACCATATATTTGTGCTGGAAACATTAAACATTCACATACGAAATTAATTAGTAACGCATTTACGTTGATAACATCAGAATTCTTATGACATAAGTAGCGAATGTATTTTTATACTTATACTTTCGTCCCAAGATATCACATAACAGCTCATAACCCCAGATAACTGATATCTCCTTACATTTCCTTGTGCACAGTCACTTTGTTGTCAACACTTTCAGCTGCATCTTTTCCTGCTTCATTCATTGAGTTATTACTTGATGTCGATATGATCAATGCTTTTTCAGAGTCTGTTAAATTAATAAATTTGTGCTTATTCTTAAGCTCGTTTTGAATGGATGACAGCAAGTCTGGCGACCGTGCACGTTTATCAATATACAGCTTAAAACTATCCCTTGGACCTATACTCTCGCGATTTATACCTTCAACTTCTTTATCTACAATCGTCTCCAACTGCGCAGACTCTCGCTTTTTCTTAAGGCGTTTAGATCCTTTGGTTATTAGCATTACAGCTGGCGACTCATATGGCAAAGCTTGTATAACTGTTTGCAACAATTTCGGTGGATTTTCGGGCGTTTTTGGATTACCAATGACGACATCAGCCTGCAAGGCACTGCGAGCACGAGCTTCTTCACGTTCTCTAGCTGCGTTCTTGCGCATCAAACAACGGGCACGTTTCTTAAGGATCGCCTGCGCATTTGGATAATATACTATTACTTCATTTAAGTCGGACTTGGAGAGCACAAACAGATTCGCATAGCCTTTGGAGCGAACATCGGCAGTACGTCGATCGGCACCGTTGATACCAAGCAAACTGATTTCACCGAAGACAGAACCCTCAGAGAGAGTAGCGAGCACAACATCGCTAGTTGGGCCGCCCATCACTTGCACTTGACCCAACTTTATAATGTACATTTCACGACCGACTTCACCTTTGCGGCAAACATTGTCACCGGGTAGAAAAGTAACAGCGCGAAGCTTTAGCACTAAGTCTCGCAATAGTGCTTCCTCACAGTCAGCAAACAACTGAACTTTTGAAAGTGTTTGGATATGAACTGAAATTGCGATATCTGTCTTAAGATTAATGGGCAAGGAATCCAAAATGTTCGCCTCATCTAAGGAAAGATATTAAAAGAGGTAATATATCCAGATCATTTGGGTTACTCTGTGATATTACCAAGTGTACGTTGTTGATCCCAGGTAAATTTGAACCACATTTTCACACGACTCTGCACATCACTTGGTAGGTTCAGACGTCTCATGTATTCCAGTGTTTCATCTTCTAATTGACGGTACTCGTTTTTGTTGCGCGTGGCTGTTGAAATGATATCTCTTATTTGACCGATAAGCAAGGCGAATACAAAAACCCCCATTAGCCAGGCGGCGGTCATAAAGACGAATTCGCCTTCACGTTCAGGCTTAGGATTTTTGCCTGTAAATTACAAAAAAAGTTTTTAAAAAAACATAAACCGATGATAACAAATTAATTATTTAATAAAATGAAATCGCTCCAGGCCTCACTCTTTGAAAGAAGCCCCTATTATCTAGAGAAGTGCCACACTTGATGTGTCTGTCTATCAGTAATATGTATGTATATTGAAAGCTTATCCTTTTTCGCGCATCAAAATGATGGGAACGAAAATACATTCAGAGCAACAATAATTTGGAAGTGAAAATTTTTTTTTCAAAAAATAACAGCCAAAATGTCTTCATTCGCTTCAGATCCCGCACTCTCACAGTATGTCCCTGCATGCATTATTAATTCAATTAAAAAAGCAATATCTGTAGCTATATTTTTTCACCCTTTCCGTTGCAAAACTCCTTATATCGCTTATTAAACTTACCAATAGATGTAGCGGTTTTCGTTGCGAATGCAAAACATCTAACGTATGGATGACCTTTACCACTGAAAACCCATCGATTAACACCAAGACCTACAATGTAAATAATTTAAGAGAGTACAGTAACAGATAATACAGACAGTATATGGAAAAAGGGTGTCAAACTTATTAACAAAATAAACTTGCGAACAAAGAAGTCAGAAGAAATTAACATACGACGCACGCTTTGATTAGCTTTGCAAGAGTCACTCACCTTGATAGCGACTGTAAGCATAGTATGCACAAGCGGTTAGGTGAATCATATACAACATATAAGTCAGTGTCTTAGCGACACGTATCTGTGAAAGAGAAACATGTTATTGCAATTGATTGCTTACAAATAAAAAATAGAAAATTTACAAAATGCGGCGACGAAATAACACGATCCAGCAGCTTAAAGACGTCCCAAAAACTCTGAATTTTCAAAAGGCGAGGAAAACGCAAGTAAACAGCGCCAGTGCCAAATTTAAAATACAAAAGCTCTAGAGGGAGCAATGATAGAAGATCCAACTGAAACAAAGGATTTCAGAAAACTTAGCATGAATATTATTTACAAGAATATTATTTACTTTGAACTGCAATTTCCGCATATAATTTTTGCGTGTCAAGTTCTTATCCTTCACCCAAAATCCCTCGAATAGATACATTACACGATGCTTAAAAAATATGACATCTAACAGATATATAACGTCCGCACAGTAGTCACAAATCAGCCAAGCACTTGTATTCTCTGCTGTCTGAAATGGGAATGTTGAACGCAGCGGTATAACCCAAGCATTGTACAAAAATGATAGCGAGACGACGCAAAGCCAAGAAATGTAGATTTTGCCTTGTGGATCCAAAGTTTTTTCATCATTGTTACTGCCACAGAGACTAGAGCAAAGCCAGATGTTAGAACGGGGTGTATCTGCCTCGAATATGCGTCCCCGATTGAGGACTTTCGGTGGAATTTGCTTGGTATTTCTCTCTTTGAGTGAACTCGTGTCCTTAGTGGAGTTCGCTTGGCTGGAAGGTGGAGGTGGAGGTGATGGGGAACTAGCACTGCTCGATGGAGTGGGTGGTAATTCCAAGCGAGATTTGACTTTATTAGCACGAGCAGTAAAACGTCGCACCAAATGGCGCACCTGCTCACGTAAGAACTGCTGTCCTTCAGAATCCAAACTAAAACGAAATCATAAGACATAGTCAATTGAAAATTATATCAATTGATTTTATACTACCTTCCAGCGTTAGATAAACGATTAACACTAACATTCACCGGCATTTCATTAACAGCGAACATATCGCTATCAATAAACTGATCGAGCATTGGTCCCATATTTTTCTCATCATTTGGTACTTCAGGCGACTCATTATAGCATATTTGCACATCCTGCTCATCATCATCGACAATCGGCTGGGAGCAACTATCAAAGGTTTCTTCAGTCAAAGGTGAATCTGCCTTTTCTTCTGTGTCCAAGACAACTTTGCCAGTAGCTGCAATAAGTGTGTCTATTGGTTTGATCACCACATCTGTGTCTTCTACAATTTCGCCAGGTAGTGGAACCGTTGCCGCAGGCATTGAGGTTATCTCATACACAGATGGCTTACGCGCACTCAGAATACGTCGGACGCTCTCCGGGCTGACCAGAGGCTTCTCATTTTCATACATTAGTATGTGTTTGACCAAAGCATGAGTGCTCTCGATATTTGAAACCTGCTTCTCGGCCTCTAAGCAACCAATTTTGCCATTTCGAAAGTAAAGCTTGGAATTAAGGAACCTGGGACTGCTCGGTTTACGTCGGTTCTTAAAGGAGTTAATTTTATATGTGGGAGGACTTTTCTGCGCTGAGTTACGTCTTGATTTCGATGGACTTGGCATTTTATTCTCCTTGTTAGGAGAATCTTTTAGTTTCTTACGCTTGGTTGATGAACCCTCACGGTCACGTTCCTTCTCGTCACGCATTACGTTCTCAGTGGCCGTAAGAAAATCCTCAATTTCTTTAATGTCCTTAGATATTTCTTCCAAACTGCGTCGCACAGTGGCCTCCTTTTCGGAAGGTGAATGATAGCGTGCATCATAAGAGATAGCTGCCCGGCCACTTGGCTTTATATATATAGCGTTTTTCATGAAATCATGACGCTCCAATGTCTCGCAAAACACTGGAGACTTACTGCGCTTATTAGAGCGTATTGGTGGTGAAGTCATGCGCTTAGGTTGAATGCGTTCCAGACCCGAAGAATGGTAAAAGTCGTCGTAGGAAAAGTTCTCTAATATGTTGGGTGACGACCTAAGGAACGACTGCACGCTACTGCCAGCAAGTGGCTAAAAAAAGGAGTAAGCAAAAACGTCACAGAAAAGATTGATATTTGTATATAAATTAAGTTGTTCACTACATAACTGATAGACACACGCGTAGCTTCTTAATAACAAACTAATTCGTTTAAATGGCAACTCATCACTGGTCACCACTTCACGTCATATCGCAATTAAGGTGACATTCAAGTTATTAAGTTTAACGTTAATCGTTTGACTTTAAATCAGTGGTCGGCAGAGCGCAAATATCAAATATGTTCTTACTCTCAAATGAGAGAGAAATGACAAAAGCTCCAATCACTGTGAAAAATGCTTCTACGTTTCTCCATATAGTTTCTTATTTCAGGGGTTGAATTTTAGTTATAAAATGCCTTTTTATATAAAATTTACTAACTATCCTAAGAACTCGCTTGTATATTAAGCGTTGCGCATTGACAAACAAATTATCAACGAAAAAATATTTATGTTTCCATTTGATTTCAAACATTTTTGCAGTGCATTAAAGAAATATCAAGCTCATTTTGTGGTTTGCTTACTCTCGCTTATTCTCTTCGTTTGCTCGCGAGCATATGGGACGCCGACCACTGCTTTAAATGAATGCCTACAGACAAAATATTCTCTTCTGTACTACACGTACAACATAGTATATAGCTCTACTCAATTACCGGAGACATGTTGGGCATTTTAATTAATGTTTTTTATTGCAATCAATAGTTAAAGCTGAATAATAATAAATGACAGACTACCAAAAGTCAGGCATCACGTGTATTATACAAAAAGCTTCGCTTTATTCGATAATAAATGGAGGAGTCGGCAATCAAAACGCAAAAATTCCATTTTAAATTTTTTATAGTGAAACGGTTTAACTAATAAACTGCTGGTTTGGTATTTTTTTTTAATTCTTCGTCTTACTTTAATATTAAGCATTGGAATTGTGGTGGAATCCATTTGGCGGTCAGAGCATTCTCGACATTAGAATGAATTTCAAACTAATAATGTTCGCCTGGTTGTAATCCGTATTAAAGCTAAATCAAATATCAATCCTCATGTCTCTACCGAAGATTAAATGCGATCCTATTAAGGAACAGCTTTATGACCTCCTGGACAAGGCCGGAATATGGCACAAAAATTATGCTCGTAGATTTAAGCGTTAAATTGACAAGGAAAACACCTAAGGTATGTTAGTAGAAAAGCATAGACTACACAACACAATATGTATTAGACAGTGACTTCCGTCGCTCAAATTTTTTATAACTACTGCCAAAATACTCCAGAAATCATACAACCAGCCTTTCAAAATAATCTTCCAGTCTACTTTATAAAATTGTAATTTTGATATTTAATACTGAAAATAAAATGGTCTCAAAAAACGAAAAGCATTCCAGCAAAACGCAACACTGCTATAAGTAGCACTAGATTTCCTCCTAATCGAGTCTACATGCCAAGCCGGTTATTCCCAAAAAAAAAGGAAAAGTAGTTTAGAAAATTGAGTAAATCGAAGATAACCAAAGAATACAAAAAACATTTGGCTGAGTGACTCACATTTATAGCTATAAGTTCCAATGCTAAGTGTCGCTCCATTATAAAAGATGTAACCACTACTACATTGGACTACGAACTATTAAATAAATTAAGCCACTGTTAAGGCGATGCGTGCTCTTCAACGAAATAACATAGCTGCTCGCGAAGAGTTAGAGGCAAAAGAATGAATAAAAAAAATTGTTGTGCAGGAAAAAACACATATCCGTTTACAAAAAGATAAAAAAAATTTACAGCAACAGGCAACAGGCAACAAGCGCGGGACGTCCTTTGAAATAATTCTGGAAACGTAGTCGCAGACTGAAAATGTACCTAAACAAAATTTCCAAGAGCTACATAGCGGGCAATGAATAGTTAAAGATAGAGAAAGATTTAAGGTTTACTTAGTTCAGGCCATGACCCTCAATATAGAAAATGTAAAGCTAGAAATTATTCTTCATTTAAGCCGTGGTTTACTAGAAAACCACTTGCTTCGTGTATAATTTAGGTATTTACGATATGTAAATTCCAACGGTATCGTAAAAGTGTTGTCTCGATTTTGAAAAATATCGATGCATCAAAGAGATATTTCTTCTTCCCAGAACATGATTTCGTTATTATTACTAATACCAATATACCAAAATACCAGTTTTTATTTCGGCTGCATAAAATTTACCATTATAACTAACTTTTGCTAAGTATAACATAACCATTACCCCTGTGTTAAAACGATGTTCTTCAGCATTCAGACAGAATAAAAAGCATGGCATTTACAGAGAGATAACGAAGAGATAACTTACCTTACGTAGCAATCCAACGTTGTCCATTTTAACTGATAAGATAAATGTTAAATGCTTTTGGGACTAAATCACTATTCTGCAAATTTCTTCTTCCTTTGGTATTAAACGGACCAAACTTAGCTATACGATTATTGATTTTAACCAAATAGTTTATGAAGTACAATTTTTAAGTCATATTTTGAAAACTTGTTTGTAACTCTGAAGCATTTAAATATATATAATAAAAGGCTATTGTTTTTAAATACACAACAGCATTATTAAGTTGTTTTAATACGAGAAATCATGTGATTTTTCTCACTTTTCATAGCAATAATATGTTAACATTTTGTTAAAACTAATTGTAAGCGTTATTGTTAATAAAATGTTGACAACATTCATATTATTTGAAAGTTCTTTCGCAATAATTTTAAAATATTTTTAGTTTCAGCACAAACTACGTTATGAACAAAATTGCTAAAATTGCTAGAAAAATCTTTAAAACTGTCTGGCTATTCTGCGCAAGTCTTTTCCCAAAAACAAATGTCATTTCATGACTTTTCTGTTATTTTGCACATGGCATTCTAACAACTCCACAAGTGGTTAAAAATGTTTAGATGAATTCAATCGTTCATTTCGAAAAGGGGACATCTACAAGGTTTTCATTCGAATACTTTTGAGCGGTTTCAGCCTCTCAAGGCCTCGAGTCAGACATTTTTCTTGAAAATGGGTCCCCTCTTGTCAGAAAAGTTGGAGGTTGGTTCGGTTTTTTGTATTTTCAATTAAAAAATTATATAAATTAACGGTTCATTTGATTAAAAAACATCATCAATATTCATAATAATATTAATTAGAATATTTGGTGGAAACTTTACTTAATACGAATGCCAATTCATGTAAGGTTCTGGCCTGCAATAAAGAAGATAAACTTCTTCTTCTATCCCTGACGAGTTCTTTCCAATTTATGCACGAGTAATCTGGTGTCGGCAATCATCTGGAATCTGAAACGAAGATACAGCCTATCTTTTCTTCTTGAATTGATTTTTCTTGTGGATTGATGATTGTCTTCACTGGAGCATTGTCTCTCATTCGCTCGATGTGTCCGAGCAAATCTAGTCGACGGATTTTCACCTTATGAATCTTCTTCTCCACACACAGTTTTCGCATTCAGAGCCAAATATATAACGTAAAATTTCCTCAAATTACCCCAGAGCCTATTCTTCAACTCTATACAAAACAACCAATAAAATTGTTGCCTTATACAGTATTGCCATGGTCTTTGAAGAGAAAAGCACCAGGTCTAAAGCTTTGATAGTCTAAGACTACAACGATTTCCTAAAGTTATTCTTCTTCCGATTCCCGCTAAGTTACCGCTTGTGGAGTTAACGTTTACTCCAAGTTAAGTAAGCTATTTGACTTCTTGAAATGTATCTATCGATTATAGCATTTTGTGCCCTACGGTGGAGAGATGTCGGTTTGTTACATGTGTTTTCTTTTGTGCTCGTTAATCACAAGTCCCACTCGTTTCGACATATCTTCAACCTCAACAATAATTTCGCAGAGGGATCGCTGCATATTGTTATTGTCATCTGCAACTGGAGAGATTTGTAAAAAATTGTTTTTGTGTTTATTGCACTGCATGCTCCAGCATGGGGTTCACAAGACATGCATAACCTTGAAAAAATCCGGTGAAAGTTTTCAACATCAGTTATGTAAAACACGATTCTATCCAAAATACAAATCGGAATGATTAGGAGAAATCAGTAACTTTATATTCTTATTAAAGGTGAATCGGAATGAACTAAGCAAATGGAAAAATTCAATAGTATAATGCTGCATAAAATACATTATATATGCATATCCAATTCAAATCTTTTCGGATTGGTTGACAAGTAACCCCAATGCAAAATTATGATACATTTCAGCTCAAAAACACCATAATTATTCAAAATAAATAAAAAATATTTATTAATTCATTGATTATAGCTAGCAGATAAAAAATAAAATAAATAACTTTCGATTAATATTAGTACCATTAAAATCAGATAAAAAATAAAATAAGTAATTTTTTTCATTAATATTGGTACATTAAAGTAAATAAGTCGAACACTGAAGATTCTTACATGGTACAAACATAGAACGCTTATGCAACAACATTTACTCCCAAATGGGTTGCAATGTTGACAAACTTTGGAAATGACAAGTCAAACTTGCTGATCCATCTGTCCAAAGTGCAATCTTGAACGGCGAGTACTTCAATAAACCCTTTCCGCTCTGCTTCTTCAAACATTTCACTGCAGTATATATTTTTCACGAATGCAACGGTATGATCCATTGCAGCGCAAAGACTGAGGTATTTAGGATGCAACTTTTGTGTTTCCATGCATGAATATATTAAGCACGCTTTGATGTACGCAATTTTCCTTGGAGTCAAGGTCCTTGGAATGAGAGCGAAAAAGAAAGGTCCTCGCATGCCTGGTGGATAGTTTGCAATCCCGAAATTCTCCATCATTTCAATTGAGACTGGCCTCTCGAAACTTGGTCGCAGAGTAAGCAATTTAAAAGCTACCTCAGGATAAGACGTTACAACTTTTGTTAAAGTTATAGTGGTTTCAGATGCAAATGAAACTTTCCTCTCTATATTATATTTACTTCGAAGCATTAAAAGTTTCCTTTCGGCCGATCTGCTGATATTCTTCTTTTTGATTAAAAGTACACTGGCCAAAAATAGCACATCCCTCGATAATATCACTTTGTCTGGCTCCCTTAGAGCAATAGCGTTCCGTATCGCATTTAAATCAAATCTTTGATAACCGAGCAAATTTAACAAATTGTTGTAATAGTTGTCACATTTCAACAATGCGTCGCAATTATTCATTACATTTTCCATCCTGAAATTTATTTTTCACAAAGATAAAAATTCAAAAAATAATTAATCCACAAAAGAAAATCGGAAACTTTTCCCTAGCGCGGGAAATCTACTCTCTATAACAAAAAGGTTATCGCAAGCTGTCAAACTAAACAGAACAATGCTTCCTCTGCTGTCAAAAATAATGACATGGATACGAAACATATAGCATTTTTGCATTTCTTTGATTCTTTTTTAGCTTTATTTGATTAATTCTAACTTTTGTTCTACAAAGTATTAGCAGACATAATTAAACTTGACTAAAAATGAAGGGAAAACCCAAGCCAAAGAGAAACAAAGTTGGTGACAGCAATTGCGGTCGGGTGAATCAAACAGCAAATTTAATGAGCGAGTGTCAAAACAAACTACTAGCAATAATCGCTTCAATGCTTCTATTATATATGTACCATATTTCATTGTTAATGCAAGCTCATCCCTAAAAATTAAATTCTTGATTTTCATCACAATATCACTTTTGTTTTGGCTTATTAGGGGCCGTTCATAAATACGTAAGACTTTTTGGGGGGAGGGGGTAAGCGGATTCTTACTAAATCTTACGAGAGGGAGGGGGTGGTCAATGATCATCTCACGTAAGATTTAAAATGCGTATCATACATAAAAGTTGTATTAACGCATCTTCATTTGTGAAGAATGAAATATATTTGAATTTTCGACAGTCACGAAAGATTAAGAAACATCGATAACAATCGATTTAAGTAATCGACTCTGAACGGGACAACTTCTCTTCTGTTTATATAATGACGTATATGGTGTTTACACGCAGGGTCGACTATAAAACCGGCTCACAAGTGCGCTATTATTCAGGCATATACACGCAGATACGTCGACGTTGAAATGTTGTTGTTGTTATTGTCAAAACATACAAAAAAAAAATAGATTGCTACGACGTGGTCTAATATTGTGAAGAAAAATTTAAAATAATATACATATGTATGTTTTCTCTTAATTTCCTTATACATACGTCGGTCATTCTTATAATAACTGCACACTTTGTTATTTTTTGACGTTTTTGAACATTTTTGAAACGAAATATCTTAAAAACTATAGTATAGTATAGTAGATAGGATAAAAATCACTGAATCATATTTGTTAAGACTATAACTTTCAAAAAAAGTTAAAAAAATTAAAATAATTTTGTTAAAGCACTAATTTTTTTAATTAAAAAATTTTTTCAATGTAACATAATTTTTTTATATCTTATTCCTCAATCAATCCTAAGAATGCATGTGAATTCATATCGAAATTCCCGCCATAACTTTGGAAACTATGAATTTTTTACTGATGACGCGCACCATGTTTTGCAATTGTGAATCTTATGAAATCTTCCTCGGGGGAGGGGGGGTTGAAAATGTCATGAAATTGTCTTACGTAATTTATGAACGACCCCTTATCATCAATCTTAACGTTAGAGAAAATTAACCATAAATTGATTCATCTAGATTAGGACTTGCCCATGGTTTCTCACTATGTACTCCGTTATTTTTCTTAATGCTTCACATTTTTCTCATGTGCACTCCTTTTAAAGCCATCTTCATTTTCTAATTATTTATTTAAACTTATTTTTTAACCGTTTTTAGCTTTATTTGAATTGCACTAAAAATTACTAAAATTGGGAATCAGCCATTTAGCTTGTATTTTTATTTCTGATGGGTTTTATGTTTCCTTTGCTTTTACACTTATTGTGTAGTAAATATTTGTCAATCAATAAGGTGAAGTCGGTTTTATTAGACAGGTGAATAAAAAACTGTTTTCTTCAAATGTTGAAATGTATATTGAAACCTCCCAGCCGTTTTTGGGACCATGCATTACCATTTTTACGATTTGTAATCATTGATTTCATATATTATAATTAGATGGAGAAAACATGCATGATGAGGTAAGCGAAGACGTAATGCATAACAAATTTTCAAAATCACAATAATGAATAAGAGATAGTGTGAAATAGATACCTGTAAAACAACTGACAGCGTGGGCAAATGGTTTGGGTTGTGAGCTCTTAACTCTAAGTTCGTGAGTTCAATACTCGGTCGAACATTTTTTTAAATTTTTTTTTATATCGATGAAAATTTAATGCAAAGAATCATACAATACTTTTGCTATGACATCGCCGTGTTAAAAATCATGTATTCTGGAGGCGATAGAAAGTCTATGAGATCGATGAAAGTTTACATTACTATCGATGAACAAAATCTGCTGGGCTAAAACAAGAACGAAGTTAAATACAGTGGAACTTCGATTATCCGTCAGGCACGGGACCAGCAGCCTGACGGATAATTGAATAGACGAATAATCGAATATATGGCAGAATTTTGTTTTGATTCTGTATGGTGACGCTAGAATACAAGGTATTGAATATACATATAGGTATATGTATGTACTGTAACACAAAAACGCAAGAAAAAAGGAAATGTAACAAAAAATGTTGATTTGTCATTTTCGTATTTTATTATCGAATAAAAAAACAATGTGATAGTTTACAATCGCATCAAGATGTTTTGGTGAAAAAATTCGTCAAAAATTTGTGTAATCCACTTGACTTGGCGAACAAAAAGAACTAGATTAATGAATTTCTGCGAAATTTTCATCTCCGAATTTCATAAGAAAAATTTCAGACAGAATCGTTTCTCGCATTGTGTGCATACATAAACAGAATCGAAACAAAACGAAAAAAAAGTTTGCTGACAAAATGTGACGGTTAATCGGAGTGACGGTTGATCGGGAGACGGATAATCGAAGTTCCACTGTGCATAGAAATAAATTGATGATAAATTTAAATTTTACGTCTGAATGGACTCAATAATGACGTTACCTTTAGTAATTTTACAATAGCATAAACTATCCTTAGCCATATAAATGTCGAAATTATAAACATTCTTCTATCTTTGTTAGCGAGTTTATTTGTAAAACTTCCAATTTTATGTTACATACGCTTTAAAGTCTCTTATTTTCTTTTCATTTTTTATTTACGCACAAGCAAATTAATAAAATATTTAGTTTTAAAATTGAAAATTAAATAAGGTGTTAGGGAAGAGTAAATTATAAAAAAAACGAAATGATTGATTTTTTTTGTTTTATTTTAATGGAGATGGAGGTTTTTAATTTTTTGAGTGTTAAGCAGTCACGAAGGCTGAAACGATTAGTCGATTATCTAAATTGATAAAATGCACTCTATTTGCCGTTTACATTTGCCTGCTATTATTTAAATTACTGTCCATTTACGCATTCGTTTCTTTGCTTTTCTTTTTCTTACGCTTCATTTTCTTTTTTTTCTTTCGCTCCTATTTCTTGCTCTTAGCACTTTCCTCCTTGCTCTTGTCTGATTTCTCTTCCTTCTTATCCTTATCTTTTGTCTCCTTATTATCCTTATCTTTCTTCTCTTTGTTATCCTTATCCTTGCTGTCGCCACTGTCCGTCTTTTTGCCTTCCTCCGCATCACGATTTGTCAACTTATTGTTGATTAGGTTGTGAAGCGCAATTATCGACCTCACCATGGACGCTAAGTACACAACGAGCATCTGATCATTAGTCTTCACATAAATTGTCTCCGTAAATTGATCATTCGTTATGTCAGGCAAGAGATTAAAAATGTCTTGCAGCTGATATACAATCTGGTGATTTATTGGCATCTTGCCATCGCCAACACGTTGTAGATAGTTTTTGATATCCTTCAATTGTGCATTCAAGCCCTTCAAACCCATTAGCTGGTTGGTAATCTTTTGCGAAAGACTACCTACTGTTGTGTCCTTGATGTCACGAAGCAGATGCTCCACTCCAACCTCTTCTGCCTCCTCAGCACCAATTTCGCTGGGAACATGCTCAAATGTTTTACTTGTTGGTGAGCCATCATCATGTACTTCTTCCACAGAGATATATGCTTCTGTGGGTAGCCCCAGATCTTTAGGTTTGGCATCAATGATGACCAACACTGAGTTCGGACAATAGCGGCGGATCAACTCGTTAATAGCAATGTCGTTCTGATGCAGCTTCGGTCCGGTGTGGTACCATCCAACAACACGCTCACGTGCATTTACTTTTTTGAACATTGCATACATGTTTTCCAAGTAATCGTGATCAAGAAACCATACAGATTTATCCTTATCGTCCTCATCGAAGGGCACTGCAAACAAAAAAGTTTCATATTTATGATATAAACGTGAGTACAAGAAACTAGATTTTTTATTGCAAGATTAACGCATTAAAAATAATCGATATACAAATAAATTAGTCTCGTTTAGAAAAACAAAAACAGACTTGAAGTCGATAGAAAAGCCGTATATTTTTACAGTTTATTGACGATTATAGTCCCTTCACTTTCATTTCGACAGCCTTGTAGCACTAGTTGCTACGCTTACAACCCAGGAGTTTAGGGTTAGATTCTCAGGATCAGGCACGGTAGTGCACAATCCATATTTCCTAATTTTCCATTCTTCCTAATTATTTTCTTTTCCGTTCCTTAATTTCCTGGAGGTTTTTTCGAGCTTTAACCAAATTAGCACTACTCCAACTATTATAGTAAGTGCACTATTTCGACAAAAAATGTACTTTTTGGTATTTATTTTTTTAAATGTGGAAAATAGACTTGAGATTTGTATAGATATGTTTTGAAATGAAGTATGAAGTTGTCGGTTAGTTCAGTGTAAAATGTACTTATTTTTTAATTTCTTTTTTAACATTTTGACTTAGTGCCGCTATTAACCTATGTCGTCACGACACGAAAAAATAAATTGAACGAATTTCAGGAATTTAATAACATAGAGACGCGGATTGCATAAGAAGAATTTGGCGTATTGAGCAGAAGTTAAGAGCGGAACATTTTTTTTTGAGTCATTATTGATATCCGCGAGCTTCATGTGACGGTGCTGAATCTTGCTGGAATGTCCGCAGCTACGGTCAAAATGTATAGATGCCTTGGTAGGAGTTCTATGTGTACAAAAGGCTAAAGTGATACTAATTTTATTGAAACTGACCCTGAAATTCGGAACTGAATTATGAAAAGTATTAATAAGACTTCAAATTAAATTAGATATGAAAAATTGTTTAACATTTTTTGCTTGAGTCTTATTAAAAGCAGTTGTCAAAGCTTGGTACTCCGGAAGCTAAAAATTTCCAAAATACAACAAAAGTACATTCTTTTCGCCCTTTAAAGTAGATTCTTAAAATACATATCAAACGTAATTTGCGGTAAATGTATTTTTCCAGCCACCCAGAGTAATCTTAATTTATGACTGATATAACACAAACTCACCTGCAAAACTATTAGACACATCGAGCACACCCTTGGAGCGCCAGCAACCCAACAATACTCCGACAACACGCTTTTGGTTACCAATTTTTCCCATGCGATTGAAGTGATCCACAACGGAAAGCAGAACCAGAGGATGCACAATCACTTTGTTTACGCTCACTTCGGCAGACGGCATTTTATCGCTATTTCTACTTTATTTTACTTCCTAGTTAATTCTTAAAGCTCCTGAACACAGTTCAAGATCTGTTTTTTATACTTTTGCTTGAGATTTTCTACTCGAAATTCAGCAAATCAGGAATCTGCTCGCAAATTAAAAAAAAATTATAGCCGAAATGAAGTGAGTGAGAAATGACAGGGCAACAATTTCATGACATTATTATTTACGTGTCACAGTTGGTAGCACTGAACCATTAACTTAAGCACTAGTGTCAGTTTTCAACCAATGTCATTAGGGCAGTTCACATTATCCCACATGCTGTCCAACATGGCTTGATAAAATTTGTGACTGTTGTATGGTGGAACATACCAGCTGAAAAGTCAAAAAATTTTGCAACTCGTACAACATGTGTGTCAAGCGGTCTTTTCCAGAGTTCATATTATTGAACATTGATGATGTTAAGCCATATTGGACAACATGTATGATGATCTGAACTGCGCTGTTGATGGTTGATGGCATGCACTATAATGTGAAAGCAAAGTGATATTGACAGTCATACATGTTGTTAAGCCATGTTGGACAGCATGTGTGATAATGTGGACTGCTCTATTAGGGGAAGCAAATACTAAATAACGAAAAATAAGGAAAATTAAACTACTTAAAACGAACAGCCATTCAGCAAGAACTAAGATAAACTAAAAACAACACAATAAATGTTAAAAAGTTTTAATGAATATCAGTATCGGTCAAAGCGAAACAAATTCTGTCACTTAGTATACGCCTTTTCAAAAACAAATAATTAAAGATTGTGTAAAAGTGACTTTTTCATTTATCAATCATTTTTATTTTCTCTGAAAACTTTTACAACTTAATCTGTAGCGCTGCGAACATTCCCAAAAATAGATAACTATTATAGGCCGTTCCTCAAAAAGTGCCCTCATGAAGATTTCACCCTCGCGATAAAAACAAAAAGATTTTTAAATCGGTTATATTAAAATGTTCATAAATTCACTACACAACTTTTTGTCTTAAAAGTGACATTATCGACATTAATTTTTTATTCTTCTATCTCTTAAAATATGTATATGTTTTATTTGGTCACCATTTTAGGAAATAGTAAAATTTTCCAAAACCATTTTTAAACAAATCAATTGTATCCTACAAGTATTTAATCAAATTATTTTGTTCAGTTTACTTAACTTTGGCTAACAGGCTTTAAATAAAAATCATCACTGTATGTGTACTTATCTAATTTGTACTAATTACTTTTTTTTGCGATATGCTTATACTTATTACAAAAATTATACAAAAAACACGAACACCAGCAAAAAGTTTGAGAACCACCTAATGTATGTACTAATATACTTTTTTTTGTGATATGCTATTTATTACTTTATTACAACAAAAAACATGAACACCAGCAAAAACTGTGACCCGCACACCACAAAAAGTTTGAGAACCACCACCAACTGCCGTTGACTGCCGTTTTTCAGCTTTTGGTTACGTAGTTTTAATTGGAATTTCTGGGACAACAACCTACAAAAATTTCAGTCCAGTTGGGAAATAGTATGAAAATATAACTTATCGATATAGTTTTGGAACATAAAAAGTATGTTTTCTGAATAATTTTTATTTTTACATTTTCCTAAATTTGTTTTTCACTCACGATAATATAATTTACATATTATGTTATAAATTATTTGGCCGTAAAGCTTTAAATTGCAATTCTCAATATAAAGAAGGAATAATTGAAAAATCTTGTAAAATCTGATAATATGCTGCATTTTTATAATATTTTCGAAACTTTGATGGTTTTTGTATCTGATTTTGTTTATTTAATTTACGTTTCTTTGCACGATTAACGTGGGAGGAGCAAACTTTAATAACTCTTGTTGCCAATGTAGCTGTTGGTTGAAATTATTTAATTGCTTTAAGCAACAACAACACAAATTTGACCATTACAATCATAGCAAGATGTATTGCGACGGTGTCCCCAACGAGCCTAACAACCAATGAGCACCAACCTGACTAAAATAAATAACCGACAATCTCATTGGAGAAATCGTTCAGCTACGGAAATTATGAGTCATCAGAGTGAATTAAAACGATCCGATAATATGAGAACCGTACATACACAAAATGTGTGTAACATAAGATCCGGAGACGACCTTCCAAGCAAAGAGAGTATAGTATGTATTCTCTTAAATCTGTGTTTTAAGCAAAACGCAAGGGCTCGTTGTCTCTTTCTAGCAAATACGTTTTACTACTGAAATCAGTTTTTAGTTCGATCTACTACTTTGGAAGTGATCCGCTATGCCGTTCAATATTAGCTACTAAGCAGCTGGCTTTGCGATCGTTTAGCAGCAGATTGCTTCGTGTTCGGCCAACGAGAGTTATTTACTGGTGCGCTTTCAACAGAGAACGTTGATTTTGTCGGAAACTTAAAATTCTCGGTGTTACAAAATATTTTTCGTTACAAATCGTCGTCGAATAAAACAAATTTCATCTAACTCGAGAACAAAGTTCTGCGTCCAAAAAGTAATTTGCTGTAAAGAGCTTTTCGGTAAAGTTTAATTGGACAAATTTTTTGACACTTGACAGCTGTCAGTGTAGCTGGAGTGCATCGGTCGATTTCATTCAGCATGTTTCCATTCAAAGGTTAAAATACAGTCGATTTTTCTTAAAATAATCGAATTTTTTGTGTACTAAAGAATTTTGAATGTAACTTATAAAAATTATTTATAAGTAATCGGAAGTGAAAAAGAAAAAATAAATAAACAAGAAAGATACATTTACGGGCTATCATCCGAGAGAAGAGAATGAATGAGAGATTTGTCATCGTTCTCAGCAATTTCAATTGATAAATGAGTGAGTGAGAGAAACTGAAGCATTCGTCAAGTAATCCCAATTGTTTAATCTGAAAACAAAGCCGAATTTTATGAAATCTGTTATTATGTCATAAAAGGAATAATTTTTACGTTTGGCAAAACAACATTTAGCTTTGTTGCTGGTTCTTGGGATAATCAGCCGCTGTGTAAACTGACAGCCGTGAACAGCTGTTCATATCACGTCAAAAGGTAACAAAGGTGAGAGTGAGACTTCCTTGGACATGCGTGTAAGAAAATCAGCAGAATTTACACTGTTCTGTTTCAGTGTTTTAATATAATTTGCTCGCGAGTGCGGAATTTGAACTAAAAGTGTGTTTTGTGTTTATTTTTGGATAAAATAAAATCGAGGCATTCACTAAGAAAATCAAAAATCTAAACTACAAAATCAACACACTAGCCAGCCTTCTGGTGGCTGACAATAGTAGGAAAATTTTCAAAGAAACAAAAAAAAAAAAGAAGATTAAAATATAAATTGTGCCAGCGCTGCTGCTTCATCCGGCGCATTGCTCGTCCATAGTGTATGCAACTTTTAAAAAAACGTGTTCATTACATTCTGTGCTACTTCACGGAGCTTAACGCTTTTAGGTATATATTTTCTCCAAACTGAGTTATTTAAACGGCTACGCGGTGGAGAACTTTTACCTAAGAATGGATCCTTCGCGAGGTGACTCGCGCTACAATCTGAACTACTCAATGAGTAGCATCGGGCTGAGCTTAGCAGATCAAGCTGATCTGTATGGCAATCCTGCTGCCGCAGCTGCATTGGGTGGTCGGCCGCCAAGTGGTGGCCTCATTCAGACCATGGGTGGCGGTGGTCTCGGACTGAGTGGCAGAAGTAGTAGTGGATTAATGTCAAATTCATCGCAATGTCAGTCTTTAAGCAACACTGCTGCAAATAGCACGGGCGGTGGCCCGGGTCAGCAACAGCAACAACAATCGCGGGGCATCAAGCGCACTAGCTCAGACTGCTACGATGATCATCACCGTGGCGGCGGCAGCAGTGGTGGTATGAGTGCACAAATGCAGGGTCTCGATAGCTGTGCGGCTAGCGGGAATGGTCAACAGCAACAAGGTGGCGCCAATGTGTCTGATGTTGTGGACGACAGCTACAATTCGATGCAGAACAAGAAGTCACCTCCGGCCAACGGCAAGAAAACAAAAGGTCGTGTCAAAATAAAAATGGAGTACATCGACAATAAGCTGAGGAGGTACACAACTTTTTCCAAGCGAAAGACTGGAATCATGAAGAAGGTGAGTAAGAACCTCATTCATCCATAAACAAAGGTAAACAGCTGACTTGGCTTGCATTGCGATGTGGGTACATACATGCATATATCATCACAAATTTTTACCAATAGCAGCGAATATTGGGAAAATGTTATGCCCTAAGCAAATAAATGTGTTTATGATACTTAAATCTACCCCACTCATCGGAATTGTAAAGTATTTAATATGCAAAACAAAAATCTTGCTTTGGGCGAAATGTCAATAAAGTCTTGCAACAGATAAACTTAATAAAGAGAATCATAAATAACTAAGAGAATTTCGTTCTAGTGTTTTGCTCATATTGAAGGAAAACTAATATCATGGTTAGCGTTGCCACTGGGAATTTTACTTTCCCAAAAAATTTTCTAGGTCACAGTCTTCGACAAGATTAAGAATTTTTTAAAAAAAAGTAGATCTAGATTGGAATGCACTTTGGCTGGTGTAGTAATTTTTAAAAGCCTAGAAAATTACTTGGCTAAAAAATCCAATATAAATAAATCTGAGTAGGTATATTCGTTTTAATTTCAAATATTTCATTAGTATTAACGTATCTGCTATAAACATTCTGGCTTTTTTATTTTTCCCAGTTCGTCACTGAATGCGCGTGTCTCATATGCACTTGGAATGCATAATTGTAACTATCCCTATGTGTCCGCATGTTGTCTAACATAATTTGCAGAAAATTTGTTATTCTAATTGCTCGCAGGCCATGCCATAACAGTTTACATCATGAAATCTTATTTGAAATTAAAAAATTTCACAACACGAGAACGTCGCCGCGACTTGATGATGGTTTTCGATTGAACACGTCAAATAAAATTGAAAATTTTATATAAAAAATTGTTATCTCGCCTGGTATTCGAGATATCGATCCTTATATATTCAGGCTTTGATTGTGCCATTAGAATTGCCATAAAACACGTCAACATAAATCGAAAATGTTAAATAAAAGTTTTCAATATCTCACTTGGTTTTCGAATATCGATACTTTAAAATTTTAATTTCGATTTTACCACTATAGTTACGACTTAAAGGTTTCCATCCTATAGTACAGTGGAATCTCGATAAATCGTAATTGCAAGGGACCAGCAATTTTTACGAATTACAGGGGCTTTCGATTTAACGAGGTTTCGATTTTTTCTATCAATTTTTTTTTTGCTCCATTATCAATGGCTGTAATGATATTTTGCTTTTGCAACACTTATAAAGTCTTATTCGTACGTTTGTTTGCCATTTTCACGCCACACTGTTTTTTACACACCTCTGGTAAAGCAACGAACAAACTGACCACGAAAATCACAAAAAAATCCATAAAAAAAAAAATTATGAACGTAGTCTTAGTATGATTGATATTTTTTTTTTCAAACTGCAGTTCCATAGAATTTTGCTTTGCATTACGAATTATAAGAGGTTATCAAATCCAATTACGATTTATAAGAGGTTAAACAGACTTTATTGCACAACAAAAATACGAATTATCGAGGGGATCAAAATGTATGGAACTTTTACGAATTACAGCGATTTTTTTAAGGGACTAACAGTTTGCTACGAATTTTTGAGATTTTCGAATTAACGGGGTACGAATTACCGGGATTCCACTGTATATCCAACGCTGACTTCGCCAGCCACAGTAATTCTATAGAAAAGTTAGGGTAAGTGAGCGGCCTTCAATGTTTACATCCTACAGTATAGTATATCCAATACCGGATTAGCTAGCCACAGTGCTTTTGCACTAAAATTTCATACAAAACTCAAATTTTTAAGATCGATATCTTGAAAACCAAAATCGATACCTCGAAAACTTAGCGAGATGTCGATGTTTTAATATAACATTTTTGGTGTTCTACCGAAAACCATAGTTATATTGCGACGGCACGGAAACCAGCGACCGCACAGGTTGTGAAATCTATACACGTTGCTCAATCAATTTTATCTATAGTTCAATTGATTAAACATTATAGCCATGTCAAGCCATATTGCACAACATGTGGGATAATGTGAACTGGCCTTTTCACGTAATTCGTATGTACGACCTGTTAAAGGCAGAGCTAGTTAGCAAAGCTTATATAAAAAGGTACATTATTCCTTTTAAAAAATAAAATTTTTCGAATTTATATAAAAATAATTAAATTTGTCAAAACCCTAGAATGGAAAAATAACCCAAAACGGTAACGCTGGTCACGGTTTTTGAATTTGCAGTGTCACACTTCGATTATGTACGGATAACAATTTTTAAAGCCAGCCGTAAATTATATATGTTGAAAATTACGCCAAAAACATTTCTTAACAACAACATTAACAAAGGAAATCATCTTCAAAATCTATAACATACAAATACAATTGTATCGCTATTTTATTTCGCTTTTTTTGCAAGAATATTAATCGCCTACATTGTACTAAGAAGATCGACAATTGCGTGGGCTTTAAAGTTACGTTTGCTGGAGGAAAAAGTGGCTTTGACCTTATTGATATCCATACGTATATTAATCGTTATAGGTATTGAATATTGATTTCTTTTTATATTTTGTATTTCTATATGGCGAAGTCGCTTAAAATTAAAAATAAATTTGCAAATTTCTGTGTAAGATTGTGCAAAATGATTCGTAAAAACTTAAATGTTATAAATCTGTATTACATACTTCATTATAATTTTTCGCAAAATCATTTAAACAGAAATTTTCTTTCATATGAAATCCGGTTCAATTATTAAATTCATAAAAACATCTGCTCCGAAAATTCCGTATGACAAAGTTTAAAAACGTAAAAATAATAACAATAAACTTTTTAAATTCGTGAAAACTTTTTAATCTTTAATTGTCATACAGAACTTTTTGTAAAGTAATCCAAATCATTAGACGATTTTTTCGAGTTTTTGTTTTTATGGATTTAATAATTACTAATAACAAAAATAAAACAAAATACCTAATAATTCTCAAATGGTTACGTTTTTGCAATTTTTTAAAAAAAAATTTATAATTTTACTAGTAGATGTTAACAGTTTGATGTTTGCTAAAGAGCGCCATCTAAAGACTATCTATGAAAACTATTAAAGAGTTGAGAAAGTCTAGATTTATTGTCATAACACGATTTAGTTTTACGGTAACATCTTAATAATTTTTTTTCTTGAAGTCATAACATCTAACTTTCAACAGAGAGATGTGATAATATATTATAATGATATTAAGATGCAAAATTGCATCAGTACAACATTTATAACAAATATCTTAGGCTTAAGTTGTATAGAAGTTATTGCCTGAAAAGTAAAGTATTGATTTGATAACATGGCAGATCACAAAAAAAAATCGTAGCTAAGCAATGCACTTAAAAATTAGAATTTGATTAATTTTTTATTTCATTATATTGCTTGAATCTGGCCATTATTTATTTAATATATTATTCAAATGGCCGCCACGCGTCCTCCTCAAGAACTTAATTCTTTTGAGGCAGTTTTTGATGATTTTCCTGCAAAATTCGAGCTGTACCCCGGCCACTGCTTGCCAAATTTTTGTCTTTAATTACTCTAGTGTTGGAGGTTTGTTTACAATTTTTTGTGTATCTTAATAATAAAGAGGTCAACGGCACCCAGACCATACTCCGCCAAACAACAATGCACACCAGACAATTAATTCTTAAAGATACAAAGGCTTTTCTAAGTTCCTTTGAATCGGGAATTTACGCTATCGCAGAAACTCTGCTGGAAGCCTAAAATGCCGATAAATACTCAAATACGTTAGAGTTTGTGCAAATCCCGAATATATCACTTCATATAAAATCGAAAACCAATCCCATGTCTCATTTTTAAAACATCCAGACAGCAGTATTTTGGCCAAAATCAATTATCCAGTACAGAAACTTAAAATTTATTAAATTTTGAAAATAACACTGTCACCTTGAAATGGCTGCAACTTTGCAAGGAAGCATCACAGATCACCACTTGAAAGCTCATTTTAAAGGGCAAGGATGGTACTAAATGATGCTTTTGTTAAAAATAAGCTAATCAACTTTCTTTGAATCCTATACATGGCCTCGAAAGTAGACAAAAAACATAATGTTTTAGGTACTTAGCCTCAAATATTTCAGGATTCCGACATGATGGGTCAATTCTGAGGCCAGATTCGGATTCAGCGTAAAAAATTACGTCGAAAAACGACCCTTTTCAGCTCAGCAACACTAATCACTTATTCATTTAGATACCTTTTTTGAAAAAAATAATTTTTCCATGCAATTTACATGTAAAACTAACAGGCTCCGGCGCCACCTTTAAAATTGAGTTACAGAGCTGAATTTTCGTGAGCTTTTTCTTCATATCAGAAACTTACTTTTTAAGCAACAGCACCTTAAAAAAATCAAAAAATAAAAAATTTGAATCACCCTAATGTATATATATGTATGTATGTATATATCTTTCAACTAATTTTATTCATTTGCCAAATCTATCTTACTGTTAGCAAGACCAATAAGCGGAATTAGGTATGTATTTGGATTCTTACAGATATGCATTTGATATATTTCAAACAGGTTATTTTGAAATTAATAAATTAACGGCCTTCCCAAAATAAAATTGTTTGTCCTTAATATAACAACTAACATTTTTTTTAGAAAAAGTTGACTTTTTTTTTTTCAAGCGCCAATGTTAAAATAAAATGTTTCCGTAAATTGGTAAAAATTTTTAAGTACATGTATCAAAAATCCTTCAATTAACGACTTTTTTTTTCAATTCATACAAGGCAATCCCTACTTGACAACCCTGGTTTCAAAATTTTCATTAAAATCTTTTGGCTGGGTCCATTCAACAGTTTATTGGCTTATTTGTGAATAGACGTTTCCAAAACGGCGTCCGAACTGGAACGGCGCCCAAACAGGAACAGCGCGTGATTAAGCTTATACTCTGAAGTTACCACTTTACTAATTCCAAAAAATAATTTTTCATTCTTAGTATTTCGTTGAGAAATATTTTCAAAAGCTTTCGAGTATATAGTTGCAATCTCAATTGACTGAAGAACTCATTCGGGGTAGCATAAATTGTTTCCAAATAATGTACCTACATTTTTCAATTGACGCTATAAGTGGGGTTAGTAATTTCGCGTAAATAGTTAAAATAAAAATGCGGAAAAATTAAAAAAAAAAAAAAACTAATGATAAATGCAAAAGTGTTCACTATGCATAATGAAAACAAAAAATTAAATGTTTTTGCTGAAGAATGTACCTGTTATCGATATTCAAACAAAAACAACAACTTTTCATGATACTTTGTATTAAAACATTTTCTTATACATTTTTCTTAAAAATCTAATCAATTATCTCACTGACTTCCTGGCTTAATATATTGTTTTTAACAGCCAGATAAAGGTTATTTATTTAAATGTCACCCAAAGCTATTATCCCAACCTTCTTAAATCACTAAATGTTGAAAATCAAAATGTTTAAGATTTGTTTTTTGGTAGCCTAATAATCTTTCCCAACAACTGAATTTAATTTACATCAAAGCTCAATTAATAAATAATAACAGCTTTTCCCACTGTTAAACAATAGGAGCATCTCTCGCATAATGATTGTTGAAATGCTAAAATGTTGAAGCTAAAAATCGTGAGCGCCGCACATACTCGCAGTTTCGCAGTAGTACTATATACTTGTTAAGGTTTCTTGGTGACTGTTGGCTGCTTTCATTTATGCGCCACCGTACCGAGAAATCTAAAATTTAAAACGAAAAAATATAACAAAACATTTAACGAACTTTGACAATGACCGCCAACGTTATCCAACATAATACAATTTTAATGGCAATATATTAAAGGTAGACGAGCTGCGTTGGCGAAACTCCATACATATGTATGTAGATCTAAAAGAAGTCGCTGCGACGGCGAATGATAAAATCTGCGCATGTGCCCCAGCCTGTTGCTCGTGCAAACACTGGAAGCTTAAAATGTGTAACCACAGTAGCCACGACAACATGCACGACATATAATGAAATTGCATATTTGCAGTTATGGATTGCTTACTATTAGGTAACTCACTGAATAAAAACGAACGAGCACTTAATTCGACAAACTGAATAAAATTGTCAATATAAGGGGTTGAAATTGTACTTGTCACAATACATAAAAAACATGAAAAGCTATTTGCCTCCAATATTGTAAATATATGTAAATATTTAAAATTCACCAAATGCTTTTAGGAAACAAGTTCTACTTTGACAATTTAAATTCTCTTAATTAACAATCTTTTTATTAAATTTCTTCATGTTTTCAAAATTTTTCATTCATTATTTTACGCTAATTAAAATGAATGAAAAAACTTATTAATATGTGTATGTACTAGATGTCCCGGCAGACATTTTTCTGCCCTTTCCGGTAGGTGGCGCGAAGCTGTATGAACTCATGCTATGGAATGTAAAAGCGAATCAGCCTATTTTTCAAGTGAAATCAACTTCTGTCCCTACTCTTTTACATACATATAGCAGACTTGGCAAACGTTGTTCTGGCCTGTGAGGTGGTGCGATGAGTTTGATTTACTAAAGTTTTTGTCTTTTATATAATTACCAAGACTCATTCATCTGTATCAAATAGTTGTTTATTCAAATATGAAAGGTGTGGCACCACCTATTTTTTATTGAAACTTCTTTTTGTTCGCACTTTTTATATGTGTATGTATGTATCTAGTCTCATGCATCTGCATCATAAATTTTGGTAGTTTTCTTATATGGGAGGCGTGGTACCGCCCATTTTTTCTTTGAGACTTACTTTTGCCCGTATCTTTTATGTATGTACCAAGTTCATTCATCTGCGTCCAATAGTTTAGTTTCCAAACTAAAATATACTTAGAACCTTGCCTAAGCCATGAGAAATATATGTACAAAATTTTATCCATCTGCGTCATATAGTTGCAGAGGTATAACAAAATTTTGGTTTTTTCTCATATTATAGGCGTGAGACCATCCATTTTTTCATTGAAGCTTTCTTTTGTTCGTACCTTTAATAAATGTACCAAGTCATACTCGTCTGCGTCAAATAGTTGATATATAATAAATTTGATATTGGAAGTCGTGTCATCGCCCATTTTTCTAAATCAACCTTAACAACAACCTTCCATAGTCCATAAGAAGCATTTAAAAAACAATTAAGAAAATTCGTTATGTAGCTCGCAAATTTACATGTGACAGAGAAACGGTTTTCGCATATGGAAGTGTGGCACAGCCCATTTTTTATTGAAACTTACTTTTTGCTCGTATCTTTTATATGTACCAAGTCTCATTTATCTGCGTCAAATAGTCGATGAGATATGATCGATCTTCGTGAAAATTCAATTTAAAAAATACTTTGTATGAGGGCCACCCTTGCTATTAAAAAGTAGTGGTTGGTGGTAGAAGGGTGAAAATTTATAGTCCAAGAGCCGGCTGTAGAAAAGTCGAGTGTATAAGATTACAGGATGGGATGCATGCCAAATGATAGAGCTCGACGAGCCTAAATAGAATATCTAGGGTTGCCTTGCCAAAGCCTGTCCCGATGGCCGAAATGCCCGAATTTTAGCCAATTTTATTGTTCTAATTAAAACAGTAGTACATAACAGCTCGAAATGAATGCCAATTGATAGAACTCGAAGAGGTCTAAGTATAATACCTGGAATTGCATTGTTAAATAATATCCCAAACATGGGTTTTCACCGGTTTTTTAGGTCAATTTTCATTAATGAAGATAACTGCTTGAAATTTGTGCCAAATGATAGATATCGAAGAGCCTTAATAGAATATATAGGGTTGCCTTGTAGAATCCTGTCCCAAACATGAGTTGCCACTCATTTAAGAAAAGTTGACCTCAAAAACGGGTGTCAAATAATGTTTAGGACATGATTCGACAAGGCAACCCTATATATTCTATTAAGGCTCTTCGATATCTATCATTTGGCACAAATTTCAAGCTGTTATCTTCATTAATGAAAATTGACCTAAAAAACCGGTGAAAACCCATGTTTGGGATATTATTTAACAATGCAATTCCAGGTATTATACTTAGGCCTCTTCGAGTTCTATCAATTGGCATTCATTTCGAGCTGTTATGTACTACTGTTTTAATTAGAACAATAAAATTGGCTAAAATTCGGGCATTTCGGCCATCGGGACAGGCTTTGGCAAGGCAACCCTAGATATTCTATTTAGGCTCATTGAGCTCTATCATTTGGCATACATCTCATCCTGTAATCTTATACACTCGACTTTTCTACAGCCGGCTCTCAGCCTATTAGGGTTAAAAGTAGTTTTGATGTCAAATCATAAAAAAATAAAAAAAAAAAGGAAATTTTTGTCCCAAAAAATAAAAAAACAATTCTAGAGAGGGCCACCCTTATTACCTAGGGTTATAAAAATTAGCCTTACGACCTATCCTCAGACCTACCAAATATACACAAAAAATTTCATAAAAATCGGTCAAGGCGTTTCGGAGAAGTTCGATAACAAACACTTCGAATCCTGTCCAGTAGCGTCATTTCACCAAAAGCTTGGAGGGGCCAGAGTTTAAATAACATCGAATCGATGATATTTTGAATTGAATCAATCTAATTAATGATAATATCAGATCGTTGGTGGGAGGCAGTGCCCCCCTAGCCCTACCCAATTGAAGCCTCTGATCCTGTGCCAAACATGTATTGCCACCAATTTGAGAAAAATTGGCCCTAAAAACTGGTGCAACCCATGCTTAAGACCGGATTTGACAAGGTAACCCTATATATTCTATTTAGGCTCTTCGAGCTCTATCGTTTGGCACACATTAAAAATTTACCCAAAAACCGGTAGCAACCCATGTTGGGTTAATTAAAGTCAAATTTATCTTCGTTTATATGCCAAAGCTAAATTCAGATCGGATCAGACATACATGTATATGTCGACGCATTTTACGTTCAATGCGTACTGACGCTATTCCATCGATGTGAAGTAACCCTAATTTCAGGGCTGACATTTTTTGACAGTAGTACGCGTGGATACCTAAATCTGAGCATCATAATTTGTAATTTAAAATAAAGTGAATAAAATAAAATCGTTTTAAAGAAAATCAATATAAAAACTTGAAATAACTCAAATTTTTAGTGAAATAAACAACAAAAACTGAAATATAGTCAAGTATTTCTCTCTGTATAAAATCAAGAAGAGAAGTATATAAAAGAAAGAACAGAAGCACATAACATTAAATAAAAGAATACCTATATAAAAGGTAAATTGGTCTTCCGCCACGGAAAATTAGCTATCCGAAGTAACCTTTAAAAATGAATGCCTGTACAAAAGGTGAATTGGTGTTCCGCCACGGAAAACTAGCCATCCGATTGGGTGAGTGCCGCAAGTTAGTTCCTAGTGCGAACAATTTGTTTTTAAACAATTAATTGAAAGCTAGGCTTAAGTTTACTTTAGCTCCCATTGTCCAATGGTAATTGAACTGCTTTTTTATTCTAAGCACAAATATGTAATAAAAAAAAGTCGCTCGGATCTGGTTTCGGATATATAGCCATCGGAAGTTGCGGATATAGCTTTTCTAAAAATCCTTATAAGTTGGGAACCCTCTGATTGGATATCAAAAATATGGGTGTCATTTCATAGATAATTTAATGACCTACAATAATGGAAAGCAAATCTTTGAAATCTAACCCTTAATTTTGGAGATATGACGATTTTTCTGAAATTTTGACCAATTTTTTTTTAAAAAACCGTTATTTTTTCTAAAAAATTCGTTATAAGCCTATAACTTTTTTAGCATGGTAAAAAAGCTTAATTTATTACCTTTAAAATGGTGTATAGGTTGTTGTAAATTTTTAAATATTTACTCCCTTTTTGACCGAAAAATAAAATAAATTATTCAATAAATTCCTATGGTAACTATGTTTTTATGGTCAAAAACAATGAGAAACAACAAAAACAACTATTGCAACAACAACAATTATTAGAAGACGATTCTCATTGAAAACTTAAAAATTTTTATTAAAAATCGCGCGCATTTTTAAGTTTTCAATGAGTATTGGAGCATGGGAGCTAAAGTAAACCTGCTCCCACCAAAGTTTCATTTAGATGGGTTCCTTTGCACAAGAGCAACAAGCTTCTGCTTATAAAGTAATCTGAAGTTTAATCTGGAGCAGATTGACTTTAGCTCAGATTCGCCAATTTTTTTAGGGCAAATAAAGCTATTTAATGAAATAAAAATTATGTAAAAACCAAGTGTCGCTTGTATCTGGTTCCGGAGACTTAGCCATCGGAAGTTGCGGACTAAAAATCGTTATATGTCGAGAACACTTGCATTCATATCAATTTAATAAGATACTATTGATGTATACGTTTCTGAAATCTAACTCATAATTTCAAGATATTGCTTTTTTCAAATTTTGACCTTATTTTTTTTTTTTAAAAACCAGTTATTTTTCCAAAAAAGTGAGTTATTGACCAACAGTTTTATTAACTTATAAAGAAAGCTCGATTCAAACCCTTTAAAATTACTCACTTGTACTAGACTTTTTCATGCTAACCCTGTCTTACCGAAAAAAAAAAATTTCTTCTACATACATATATTTTGATATGATGTCTTCTCTTCGACAATATCATTACCATATTCGTTATGATAATAAATATTATAATATGTTTTAATTGCCTACATCCTACAGTATATCAAACACCGGCTTCGCTAGCTACAGTAATTCTACATTAAAGTTAGGATAAGTGGGCCGCACTCGGTCAAGGCTCAGTATTTAAATCCTCCAATAGATCTAACACCGAATTTACGGTTCACTAAAATATGTCCAACACCGGCTTCGCTAGCACAGCGCCGCGGTATTATGAAAAATAGCGCCGCATGCTGAAGTAATGTTGCTGTTATAATAGAGAAGTAGTTATTACAGTTGTGGTTATTATCAATAAATTCAAAATTAGAAAAAAAAGTGTATTCAAATATTTTTTCTCTTTCTTAACTTAGCGCAACTGTTACTTCATTTTAAATAGAATGAATTGAGCTTTCTTAATATGTTAATAAAATATAGATTAATAATGGATTGTTTGGAAAAAATAACAACTTTTAAAAAAAAAAAACAACTGGTCAAAGTTTCAGAAAAGTCTTAACATCTCGAAAGCTGTGAGAAAAATCGACGCACCAATATTGTGGCTTATTAAATTACCTTTCATATTACCTACCCATATTTTGCTAATCTATACAGGAATTCCCGATTAGCGATTTTGAGAAATGCTATATCCGCAAGTTCTAATGGCTATATTTGCGTAACTAGATCCGAGCGTCACTAAAACAATAGAGGTCGGCATGGGTGCACTCGAAGCGATCATCATATAAACTTCCGAATGCAATAAACTTCCGAATGCAATAAACTTCGAGTGCTTGAACTTGTAGAACATTTTATTTGATGAGAAAAGTTTAGTTTAATAATCATTTTCGATGCTGAGCTAAAGTACATTTAAGCTTTTTATTTTGAATTAACTTTCTTTACAAAATTTTTGTCGAAAATATTATTGGTCACATATAATATTTTATTTGTGCAAATTTCACGTATTCTGACCCACAATAGTTTTTTTTTGTAACAACGGTTGCGCTAAAATTTAAAAGTAGTCTCTTTTTTTTTTTTTTTGATTCACCCTCCTTTGAACTAATATGAACATTTTAAGTGTTAAATTTTTTTTTTATTTACTGGTAAAACTTTTGTCAATCTAGCAAACGATAGTTCGATGAACTACAACCATAACTTCTTTCGGAAAATCAAAAATTTTTCCTTATAAGGTAAATTACGCGTATTCATACTAATTCTTAAACGTTTGAGTGTTTTTAAGCAAACAATATCTTAAGCAACGTCCAGCCCTGCTTTTTGCGGGGGTTATATTAATGGTTTTTGAATTATGTCCAAGCGCAAGTCAACTTCCATTAAAGGTAAAAAACAAAAATGATGCTACTCATAGTATCAAAGTTACAAACTGTAAATGATCTCATTCTTCTCCTTCGCAACGTGTAGTTTTCTGTGTGGGCCTTGGCTTGCATTTTTAATTTGCTCTTATTATTTCACTATATAAGGCTTGAAAAACGGGGAAAGCTAAAGTCACACTGGGCTATTGGAACAGCATAATTTCTGTTGCAGGTAAGGAATAAACTGTTGTTTATAGCACTTATTCTAACGCCACACACAAAAATATTAAAGCTCACGAAATATTTCAGGTATGCGACAACATGTTTTGAGCGCGAAAATGCTCTTATAGCTCACAATCAGTTTGTGACAGATGTGTCGATATAATGCATTCTAATCCTTCCCCGAGATGCAAATTTTTTTTAAAGAATGCAAGTCTTCGTTTCCGTTGGAAACAATGCGAATCCTTGGCTTGGTGTCGTTGTGATGTCACATGGTCATACATGTATTCGTTTTTGCTTCTGAGCGGCAATGCAGGATGACCTCACGTGCGCTTGTTACCAATTCAGCATGTAAAACCGTGGCACATGCAACAAAGACAGCAACACCGACAAAAGGTGTTAAAGTGAAAACAGACAATTTTCGTGCGATTTGTTTTGTTTTATTTTAATTTAAAGCAACTCTCGCAGTCCGTAACATTTTGTACGATACGATTTGATTTCCACAATCTTCGATCGCCCAATTCGATATCTTGCGTCTCTAGAGTGTTGCTAAGATTTTGTAACGAAATGCTTTCGTTGTTTGGCCTCGTCCAGACTCGTTGGTTGGTTGGTGCGTTGGTTGTCAAATGCTTTTGCAATGAATGTTCACGTGTGCTGGCGGTGCTGCGTTTGCATCCTATTTACTTGTCCTTTGCGGCAAACGTAAGACGGCAGCAGTTTTTCGGTTAACTTGACGTTGTCTTGCATTGAGTAGATTGGCCAATACCCTGCCTGCGCGGAATTAAAATTGATATATGCGCACTTTTAACATATTCCTGATATTTGTGGTCGAATTTGTGTGATTCGATCCGATTGTTGCTATACGTGAAAACTGAATTTCGTTTTTGGTGCGAATTGTTTGCAGAGGTTGCAACTAAAACATGTGTACAACAACCATATTATTGGATCATTGTATTAATAAATATTGTATCTCCTTTACTGACAGCTTGTAAACCATTTCTAAGGTTAAACTCTATTGACGACACAGGTCCATTTAAAATGTTGAATAACATATGAGGTCTGCTCATTGAATTTAAATCAAAATGGAGCAGTGCAGTGCTGGGCAGCTTATATTCTTGTGTCAAATTACTTATAGTGCAGGCTGGAGCAGCAAATACAAAAATACAAAACAAGCCGGTTGGAGCAACCCATGATTGATTGACTAAATTATGTTCCCGTACCACAAAACTAAGTTAATTGAGAGCGCAAGAATAACCGAAACAAACAGCTTATCACTTCCCCTCTTAAAAATAGTTATCAAATTTTAACCAAGAAATTGTCTTAGGTAAAAATTGTTAAGTATTCAAAACTCAACACATAACAAACAAAATTAATATGGTGTCACAATGCGTAATGCGTTCACTTTTTTCTGGTGCTGTTTATTTTATTTTTACAAAATTTTGCTCTTTCAGTTCACTTAAGAAATACTCTCAGTTTAGGGTTTAGTTTTTGTTTCTATGGGTGTGCCACGTCCACATCATTTCTACTGTTTGTGTAAAATTTGCTTTCATTACCTTAAATATTTGTCTCTACCACGTCATGAAATTCGCCAACTTTTGCTTAGAGCTTGTTCGAGTTATTCCTAGTGTTTGCGATATATTTGACTTGCACTACACCAAATAACTCTCTCAATATAGCGTTTTAAATGTTTAATTTGTATAGGCGGTGCGTGTGGCCGTGAACCAATTTTATCCATTTTCAACTCCACGAGCTATGCTGGAAGGTGTTGCCTGTATACCAAGTTTCATTCAACTATCACGCTTGGTTTTCCCGCAATCATGATTTCCACTGACAGACAGACAGGCGGGTATGACTAAATTGACTCAGGTGGTGACGCTTATCAAGAATATAAAAACTTTTCTATACCTGCGTCACAAATGGAATGTCAAAGTATACCTAAAAAGTATGGGTATTAATTGCTAGACAATTTAATATCTTAGTTACACAATTAATTTGCAAAGATTACAACTCGGTCGGATAGTTTTTGAGTTAAAACATAAATAAATAAAAATAAGCCAAAGGTAAAAAAGAAAAGAAAATTCGCAATGAGTTGGAGAATTTGGCAGCTGTAATAATCAATATGCAAAAGTTTTAAAACGATTCAGACATATACAGAAATAAAAGAATTTAAAATAAATACGAATTGACTTTTTATAAATGGCTCTATCTGCCAGTAATTGTTTACCATTCATGTATTTATGTAATAATGAAACACAAGCTTCGGTAAAACCAGTTTAATACTAAAAGAATTTGCTTTATTTCATTCATTTCACCTCTCAAACAATTTTATTCAAAATTTTCTATAAAATTCATCGAAACTAAAACAAGAAATTAGTATTGTTATTGCAATAAAGTTGGTTTTGAAATCGTTCTTGTGCCTTCGTTGTAGTTTTTAAGAAAAACAATTTTTTCATTGCGCGTTAAATCATTCAATGTTGCTGGATTGTTTTTAGACAACACAGATTCTGCAATTATTTATCAATATCGGTTCCTAATTTGCAAAGCGTTTTCCTTTTTGTTCTGTCGATTGTTACCGTGATTACAAACAAACTTAATCGTGAAAAATGTCTGATAGCAAAAATATAACCAAAACCATTAAGTTTTTTAGTTGTTGACGCTAGCTTCTGCAAGTCATGCATGCGCTGTGCAACACGCGCTTATCTCATATCGCGCCTAAACGCGTAATTTTGCATTAACGCGCTAAATTTATGAGCAGCTGAGTGCAGCTTTTCTCACAAAATCTGTTGGTGCTCCTGGTGCAACATGATTTTTCAATGCAAGTAGTAATTCTGGCCATGAAACAGCCGACAAGATCACTTGCATGATAAGACAGCCAGCGTGGAAGTATGCGTCGTTTGAACTGAGAAGCATTTTAGCCACAGCTTAAACTGTTGATACGATCAACAGGCTTCAAGTGCCGTAAATTAGATCAATATGGCGAAATATATGTTAAAAAGGCAAACAACACTCTTATCTCTATTATGGCGGCGGTGGGTAGCTGTGTGTGCACTTACACAGTAGGATTCAATTTGCTTCAATACCACAGGCTTAACTTCATTCCATGAGATACTGCTTAGATCAACGATTTTTGAATACCCTTTATAGTAGCAGCTATTAACTGCAACAGCTTGTAGTATTTTTCATCGTAGAAGACTTAAGAATAAACAAATAAAACAGATTAATCTATTGTATTTTAAACTGCATCTAAACAGAAAACGTCACTTTGTAACTTATCTCAATTTTGTTCTTATTTCCAGGCATATGAGCTTTCAACGTTAACTGGAACGCAAGTGATGCTGTTAGTGGCATCTGAAACGGGGCATGTATACACATTTGCTACACGCAAATTGCAGCCTATGATCACATCGGAGGCAGGCAAACAGCTGATTCAAACATGCCTCAACTCACCAGATCCGCCTAGTGTCGGTGGCGGCGATCAACGTATGTCTGCCACAGGGTTCGAGGAAACCGAACTCAGCTACAACATAGCCGACGAGGATTCGAAAGTAAGACAACTAATTTATGGTCATCATGGTCACGCTCATTTAGGTCACCCGCAAGCTCCACCCTCCCACTATGGGCTTGAACAAAGCATTATGCAATCCCCATATAGTGGTGGACAACCCTCACCACTTTCCCACGCCCAGGCATATGCACCACATGGTGGACACTCACATCATTCACATGTACCACATGTACCCCACTCTACGCACTCGCACATGACACATGCACATGTGCAACGGTAGAGTGATGTTGAGCTTTTGCGTTGTAAAATCCAATCGAAAAATTATAAAAAAGAAAATTAATCACTATTTATTTTATATTTTGTATATATAGCCAATTTTTTATAATTAAATACTTTGCATGCGAGTATTATGTAGAAAATGTAAAATACATTTAAATCAGTTAGTTAGTTACCAAAAATTCACGACGGCGATGTTTTACTCGTATCTGAATTTCAAGACGATCATTGATCTCGCTCTTTAGATATTTTTATGATAAGTAGACGAACAATAATAGTTTATGAGTACGCTATAGCTAATTTTGTATGCAATTTCAATGCTCGTATTTAGCGGGTATTCAAGCTCAAATATACTAGTCATCAGCAAATGCATTAAAGTACGCACATACATATAGTATATGATATAATACAACCTAACAGTGCCATACGTTACTACAGTAAAGCAGAGCCATATTTTATACCTTTTGTGCCTTACAAACCATTTCAAATACATACATTCTTACAAATGTATATTTTTTTAAATTAAGTTTTACTTCCACTTTCTTAAGATACGGGTTGCTTTTAATAATTTTTACTAGTAAATCTTAAAGTGACCTTACGTGCCATCATTTTGTTAATCCCAATACATACCTACACCCAGAAATTTTTAATCTTAGTATTGCAATTACTGTGAAATTAATTTAGTAACTATATATGTGCAATTTAATATTTTGTTTTCTTAAGAAAAAAGTGGTTAACTATAATGAGCGTGACCATTTATATTTATAGTACGTTTTTATTAAATGCTAACGCCTTTTGTTGAAAGTACTCATATAGTTAAGGCAAAAAGGGTCGCAAAGCTATTTATTTGATCGCTGTCGGTTGGGAAAAGGGAGAACTTTCCTTCAATATGCAGGCAGCCCGAATTCTATATTAAAGTGAATGTCCCCGCCGTTACATATTCATTCAAAAATTACTTAGTCCATTAAAAATAATTTCTGGAAAAATATTTTTATCAGTTTTAAGCTTATGCGATTGATATATGTATATATTAGGAAGTTATTAAGTTCAATTATTTACCAACATGACATGAGAACAAACAAAAAAAATCGTAAATATCTTTTATTTAAGACAAATCAATTTCTTCGATGGACTTATGCATGTTTTTGATTTTTCCTATGTAGTATTTGATTTGTATTAAAGAACTTAATTTTATGTCTGACAGGTTTTATATCAGAGTCGGTTGAGCGAGATGTTTTTGGATGTCTCTTAGACTGAAAGTGTAGTGTAGTAAAATATTTGTGTGAATTTTTAAATTGTTAACTCAGAATATCGCATCATATAAAAATATGTTTACCAAAACGAATGATTTCCTTTTTGCAACTACATATTGATTTTATATTTTACATTGAAATTACTGAATTGAAATGACGACATGCTTAAATCTCAACAAAGCAATATTTGCTCTCAAAAGTAAACTTTCCAATCGTTGAATTCTTGCAAAAAAGAAAACTTCTTTATAAAGCTTAAATTGATCCAGTAAGATTTTCAAAACGAAACACTTCCAATACTATAGTTGTGACATTAATATTTACTTTCACACACATTTCACAGTGTCATGTAATTGTGATACATACAGCTCTTGTTTTAAAAGCTGTCGATAAAAAAAGAATTAATTCCCGGCGCTCTAATATAAATTGATCATATTGAAAATTCCTTTGCACTTAACTGATCTACCTATTAGTTGGTATAAGCAATAGTAAAAAGTTCGAAAAGTTGTCTGTAAAAAATGAAATTTGGAAAAAATTTTGGGTCACATTTGAAGTCATTTACCATTAGAAGTCATAGCTTAGGCCCTTCAGAATTTAAGGGGCACCTTTAGTCAAATTAATTTACCACTTTTCTCATCGTGTAGGATACTCTACCTCTACACCATGTGTAAACCCGACACGATTCCGCAGTACTTCATCAATACGAAGCATTTCCATTTTATCTAAGCTAATTACTTTCACATTATGAAAATCATGTCTGGAACGCCAGCCGATACGGAGGAATTCATTAATTTTTCCAATTTTATCATAAAGCACTAAAACAAAAAACTAATTATCCAAGTACTTATTTTGTTTTTATCTTCCCTATTAATGGTGGAAATGTTTCGTTATGATTGCCCAGTGCTCATATATTTTAGGCCACATTTGATTCAATCTGTATTTTTTTTACTGTTAGCCGATCTTTTTAGGGTAAACAACCTGTAGGCTATTTTTTTCGAATCATAAATAAACCTTAAACAAATTTTATTAATGAGTACTTTCAACAAAAGATAGTTTGATCCTAGCAATTAGTTAATTTAATACAATAGCCATGTTTAAAACAAAAACTCTATATACTCTCGTAATACTTCTGTTAAACAGAAATAAATACAAGTATATGTAATATTTATTCAAAAAAAAAAAAAAACTTCAAAAGTTACATATAGATGTATTTCAACACAATTACACAATAGTTAAATAGGATTATTTAAATACTTTTAAGTGAAATTAAAAATAAGATGCACCCATAGTTTTTTTGATTTAATGATATAAGAAAATAAATATTTTTTTATTTACTCTCTAAGAGCATACAAAACTATTTAAGTAGTTAAAACTTATTTATCAATAATAAAAATTACGCTGTTAACTAAAAACTTAAACTGATCATAAAAAGAAAATTAATTTAAACCCTCTCCGCCCATTTTTTATTGTTATTGCTACTGTCAAAAACATCTTGAAATATTTACGTGCTTGCCGTCTAGTATTTATCAATAGAACCAATACTGTAAAATCATCTAGCGGAAGATATTCATTCAGCTTCTTTTGTTATTAAATTACAAGATCTTGTATTGTTGCAACTTGCAAGACATACAATATTGTTTCATTAAAGTGTTTCACTTACAACTTTTCATTATGTTTAATTCATAAACATTCATAAAATTACAGCATCTCTTATGAATTCTGATGTCTATAGTTTTCAAGCCATATACGCTATTAAATTTTGAATGGAAACACAAACATATAGCCTGAGCTTAATGTTTATTAACAAACGAAATGTACAAGCTACGCTCAGACTTGAGAATTTGAGACGAAACAAGACGGTCTAATCGATATATATTATTCTTCTATATTTAATTGAAAAGGTTTGACATGATGTACTTCTTTACATATCATTTGACCTGTTTAGAAGAATTGATGCGAAAATTTCGCACATAATATTGGTATTGCTCATAATTAAAGCAAAAAAGCATATTTCAATTATGTAATTCAAAACGTTTCTAATCATCTAACAAGTGAATAGATTTATCTCTTATCTGACTAATAAATCGATCTTATGCTTCACTGATTGCTTAACTTCACATAAAATGCAAAGTCACGCTTCAGCAGATGCAAAGTGTTGATCTTTGTTTATTTTGGAATTAGTTAAAAACTTTTGTGCTCATAGTTTCATAATTGTATGCGATTTAATGTGAAAAGCGCATACGCATGCGCTCACATTTCTACGTGCGGTCTTTAAAATTTAGCTGATTGCAAAGTTTAAATTGAGTTTGAAGTGTAGGCCTCGATGACGTATGTCATATGCGCACGCGCAGCCACTGCATAGGCGTTATGTACAACAACTTGCAAATAACAACGACAACAACAACTGCGAAACCGTCGAAACTGTGAATGAAATATACGCGTATGCGCGTTGAATGACAGAGACCGCCAAACGCCAAGCACTGCTGGTGCAATGTAGGCGTTTATTTTCATGTCAGCGTTGTGCCACGTCCACGTTAGCGCATGCGCGCCCGCACATCGTGTATACAAAATACGTCATCTAGTCGCTGCTGTCTTGTGTTGACCAGGTTAATGAATGAAACGTTAAATTTTGTGTATTTCTCAAATAAACACAAAAAAGACTGCTTATGAATGAAATGGAAAGCTTTTTTTGTTGTATTTGATTCAGCTTTTTACGTTGGTGAATTTGGCCACGAAATCCACCAACGGGCTATTCTGTCCCTTTGACTATGAACTTGTTTCAAGGTGAATGCTAAGCATTTTATGTGGTAAATTTTGAGTAGATAGCTGCCGCGTTCTTTAGTTCGTTTCCAATTAATGTGGGTGACCAGTAAATGTGGGCTTAGTTTGTGCAGCATTATGCTTGCTAGCAGTTTGAGACTTAACAAATTTAAGTTTATTAATTTGATAACTTTGTGTTATTTTTGTGCTACGTACATAAACAGTGATATGAAAACGATTAAATGGAATACAATTTGTCTTTTTTTGGCGAGCAATTTATGTTATTTGGCTGTTATTGTAGTTAAGCTTTTGAAGGTTTTGGAAAATTTCAATTGCTGCACTTGAAAAGTGGAAATTCACATCACCTCATTTTTTGTCCACATTTATTTATAAAGGCAACTCCACTCCTCGCCATAGTCTGCTATCGATTAAGTAGTTCAGCCTGACGTGGTTCATTTTATCAATTCCATTGGTTTAGTTCTGAATTTATTCCGATTGTTTTTCTTGATGTACATAAGTGTTGTCTTAAATATGTAAGTTATATATTAATTGAATCGTTTCTTAAGTGGTACTTCAACAAACGAGATTTCGATAAAAAAAATTAAGCTTTGGCTCCGATTAATTGATATTTCTTCAGATTTTGCTAAAAAAATTATGGGTCGGTTTACTTAAAATTTTAAAGGGTTCATTTGACCGAACCTAGTTCCCTATTACTTGTTTGTTACCTGTTTTCCTTGCTGGATCTAATAGTTTTTTTGGGGAAAAATACTAAACGAATTCATAGGTTTTTGCATTTATTAGTTTCAAAACAATAATCAACATTATTTTACATAAAATAAATTTTTAAAATAAATACATAATATTTAACTTATTGGTTTCATACACACGAACGTAGCGAATTGATTTTCAAAGCAAGTGATATATCGAATTAATATGAAAAAATTCAAGATTGTTCATAATTATACTCAATAACTTTTTTCGAGAGAAAATTAAAGGCCCCTTCCATGCAAACAAAAAATTTTGAAACACAATGTTAAGAAAAGTATTGAGGGAAATGCCTGGAAACTCTGTTTACGAACTTAAGGTAATATAAACAAGTATTGGACAACAAATGAGCGGGTTTGAACAGCGACGTTTGGTGTTACAAACATTAATTACGCAAAAAGTTAAATGCGTTAGACAAGTGGATGTTTGAATTCAGTTAAACGAACAAATTTTTGAACCCTATGATAAAAAACTATTAAAGCAAACTATGCTCCCCTCGGTATTGGCATGTTTGGATGTGACACCTCACACCCAAGCAAAGCTATCATTAAAAACTACCTAAGCAAAAGATACACATCTCTAAAAGGAACGTTTTTTTTTTTATTTTAAATCAACGCTTACCAAAATTTCAACATATTTTCGGAGCCGGAATTTTGAAAAAAGAATTTTGGTTTTTATTTAAGGCCAAACATTTTTTATTTTTAAATCTGGCTCCGGCGATTTCCTAACTTTTCGGTCATTTCCGACAAGATTTTCGGTCTCTAGCCATTTTTGAACCAATAAACTCGATTTGGGACCACTATACAATATGTAGACAGCAGAAATCAACTTTTAAATTCCACCATTCATATGGACACTTTAGATAAACATGCATAAGTACATATTTCGCAATGAGACTTATCATTAAATATATTCAGAATAAGCAGTCTTGTGACCATTAGGGTATTCGTATACATACAACTGAATTGTTGAGCGACTATTGACACCAATCAATTGGCAACTATTAAAATAGTCGGTGGGCAATTAAATATTTGAATATCAAATTGAATTGGAATTGGTTTTTTCATGATTGAAATAAATATATATATTACAAAAAAATTGATAATTTATAAATTATGCCAATAAGGAAGATGAAAATAAAAAAATACTCAATTACGAGTTATAAACTATATTCGGATTAATTAGTTGGTCGACTGTTGCACAACTTTTAAGTTGACGCCAATTTTATAATTCATCTTCATCAAAGGCACAATGCCTTTATGTAAATCGTAGAATTATTTAGTTGAATGTATTCGAAGGGATAAATTTTTAGCACAATATTCATCGATGGGGACTTTTGACATGTCATTAAGAACGAAAATTTGAATGTACATAATTACTTTACTGAGCTTACTGGTCAGTACAGTGTGTAATGCAGGCGCAATAAAAGTGTAATACCAAATGAGCTAAAAAAAAAAACAAAGACACAACAGATAATAGAATTTTGGCTTTGCTTTGTTTCACTTTTCGCTTGGCTTCTGAACAAATCTATGCAAAAAGGTAAACATATCAGGCTTAGAAATTCTCACTGATCGGCTCAAAGTTCACTGATGATTACACTTAGCAATGGACGAAACTGTTGTTGTTTTGCATTTTGTTTTTTCTAATTCTTTTGTATTGTCACACTATGCTGAACAGTACGCTAACGAAATTAAAGAATATCAAAATTTAATTTTTTAACTTTGTTTTACTCTACAAAATGCTTTTTGCGTTAAAACATCAAGGCCCTATCTTTAACAGAACGGTCATCTTAATTGAACGAGTTGACAATACTTTTGGATATTTTTATTGCAAGCAAGCAAGTAGTCATCAATATTGATTTTTAAATTTGTGTTTTAAAATTGTGTTCTTATTTTAAGTTAATAGTAATTAAATAACATAGATCATAATTCATTAAAAAATAACTAAATATGAAAATACTTTCATTAATCATTTTTAAACTATTTTTGCTTTCGTGAAAAGTACCACACGCGACGTTCGTTAGTTTGCAATCTTAGCGAGGTTGTCATAATTGGATTATATTTTAAAATTAATACATTTGAAATGTCGTTATTTTTCTAATCTTCATTGAGTTCGAAATTCACACACATCTCCCTGCTCTGCAGTTGCTGTGTTATTGAAAACCTAAGTGGACAATGTCAGAGGTTCCGACTCTCTCAAGTTTTGTATTTGCAAGCCTAACCAGCTTACGAACTCGAATTATTTTGTGATTTTCCGGCTGCAACTTCGCAACGTGCTGCATTAGGACACAACTCGTACACGCATTTAGAATATGCGGCAGCTTCAGGTCGCTATGCGTCTATGAGAATTTCTTGCGGGTCACTGGCAAGGACCACCTTCAACTTCATCGTATTGGCATCGACATTGGAACGCGCGAATGTGTGCAGTTCAAGAATTTCTGCAACGATCTTTCAATGCTTCCGTAGCAAAATGTTGCTTTCAACAGTTCAGCAGAAAGAAAGATGCCAAACAGCGAACGTACGCTGTAAGTGCGACGGGCACGCACCAAAGCACTAAAATGGACATTTATTTGCGTTGCATTGCGTTGTGCCAGCGCATTCAGCGTTCAGTTGTTTTGATATTTATTTTATTTTATTTTGTTTACTGCGCGCATTGCGCGTTTTTTGTCCGCCGCCAAAGTTAACGACTTGAGCTCCATTTGCTAAAATTCGACAAGAATCTTTGTGGGAATTCCATAGATTTTTTTTTGTTTTTACGTCGCTCAATTGCGATTAAAACAAGAGCTACCGCATGCACACGATGAAGTGCCAGCATTGCCCTTTCAGCAATTCACTTTTGCTTTGTTTTGATTTTATTTGAAATATTTGGTTTTTAAACTTGTTATCGCAAGTTCGTTAGATTTTTGAGTTTTCCGCCTCCGCAATCTGTAAGAAAAAAGGTTTCATTAAGAATTTTGCCAAGTTTAAGTTCATAGTCTTAATTAAGTTTATATATATGTTATAATTTTTTTGTTTGGAAATCAAAAAAGTTCTGGTTTTTTATCTTATAATTTTTTTTTTTAAATATGGGGGCGGCAATATTTTATTGGCGTACGGGCGGCACATAGACTTAACCCGGCTCTGTGTACATATATTAGATCGCTCCTTCCTTCATTATTTTCTGAATTTCGACCATCCTCACTCTCTAAAAGCTAACGCTTGCCCATGCAGCCAGGCTCTTGTTTTTTCAAACCAACAAAAACTTTTCAGATCGCTGCGGCGATCCACTTAAACAAAACTATAATTTGGAATCAAAACAAACCCTGCCCTGCCTTTCAGCTCACCTTTCGTGATGTTATAAAATCATTTTAGACCTTTCCTCATCGATTGGTAAAAAAAAGTTGTTCTGATATCAAAAAAGGATTTTTGACCATTTCGAGTCGATTGGTGCAAACATTTACTTACTTACTTACTTAGATGGCCATAACAACCCGTTGTCAGGTTACGGCCGACCTTATTAGCTCTCGTCAGGCGCCTCTGTTTTGCGCGCGCCTTCTCCAATCATTAATGCCAAGCGTGGTTAGGGCTTCCTCAGCTTGGTCTATCCACCGGAGGCATGGTCTCCCTCTTCGTCGTTGACCGGGGACCTTCCCTTCGAATACCTTTTTCGCTGGAGCTTCTTTATCCATACGATGGACATGATCCAGCCAGCGTAGTCGCTGTATTGTTATACGCTTAACTATGTCAATGTCGGCGTAGAGCTCATACAGCTCGTGGTTCATTCGAATGCGATAGTCGTCGCCAACTCGAACAGGACCAAAGATTTTGCGGAGAACTTTCCTCTCGAACACCCCAAGAGCGGCTGCGTCTGTTGTCGAAACCACCCATGCCTCAGCGCCATAAAGAAGCAGAGGTAGAATGAGCGTCTTGTAGAGTGATAGCTTTGTCGATCGAGAGAGAGCTCTGCAACGTAATTGCTTACTGAGACCGTAGTAGCACCTAGCAGTAGCACCTAGGTGCAAACATTTGGTTTTGAAAAATTACCGATTTTAAAATTTTTTTTTAATTTCTTAACACAATTCCATGGCATTAAATTAAAATTTTAATCAAACTTTTGTTGTAATGAAATCTCTACTGCCATGGATTTGGAAAAGTCGATTTTGAATTCCAATTTTGGGCCGATCTTCTTTATGGCACGTAATATGCATGCAACATCATATAGCATTTTATCTGATAAAAAATCGATTTATTCTTGAAAAATACAATAGGTACAAATAAAAAAAAAATATTGTAAATTCAATTGAGCGATTATTTCATACCTGAGTAAAAGTAACGGTACTTGAGTTGGCACCTAAGTACTATGGTGGGAACTGAAGTACTGATATTTAAGTACCTACTGATCCTACTCAATTGAAGTATCTATATTTAAGATTTGGTACTGGAATACTGGTATTTATAAAATATACAAATTTTCAAGTACAATGCTCAAGTAGTATAACTACCAGTATTAGTACTTGTACTCATTCTTAGACTGCATTAGCATAAATACTTAAGTAAACAACACATCCTACTCAAGTAGGCTTGCCAGATCCAAATTGTGTTTCACCTGGACATTTAAAAAAAAATCAGAAAAAATCTGGATTTTTCTGGACACTTGAAAAAAAAATCTTGATTTTTCTGGACAATAAATAAAACTAAACTTTAGTTTCAGAAGAACATATATCGTCATCTAACATCCAAAAAGCCGTAACCACACTTTAATTTTATATAGGAGAGTTTCAACAGATTCATGAATGGGTCACATTCTGAGTGGCTAACTGCAGTTCTCTGGTAAATACATATGCACAGAAGGGTAATTCCAAAAAGGTTCAAGGAGAGCTCATAATATTAATAACTGAATAACGGAAGTTTTCCAACAGCGATAAAAATTTTTCGATGTATCAACTGCGATTATGTTGCATAGCAAACGTTTCTCCACAGCTACTTTAGCAAAAACTATAAAACCCAAATTTGTGTCTTAAGTAGTTGGACTGCCTGCCGCACCTGATACAATTTTGCGCCTGCACTAAGCAAAATGTCACTAAGCCTTGGACTATGAAACTCTGTGCCTGCCAATTGTAGTGAACGTATTTTCGGCAAATGATTCGTTGACGGAATGGTTGGTACGGCTGTTCGAATTTCATCTGGACATATTTCTGATTGTCTGGACTCTGGTTTTTGGACTAAAAATCTGGACAATCCAGGCAAATCCCGACCATCTGGCAACCCTAGACTCAAGCAACTTTCAACTAGTGCGCCCGTGAATATTTGTCGATTTTATATAATCTACCTACCATTCAACGCACTATAGATTCCACTATTTTCCCCAATTTTTGGATTCCTATATTTTCGAGCCTAAGCTCTGAACAACACTTTATAATACTTATTGACTTACTCGATCCAGTAATGTCAAAAGTTATGATCGAATAACATATCTCCTAAACGCAACTTTATGATAAATACGAACATTATTGTATTTTTGCAAAGCGTTGTCTTGAACAAAACAGATTATTTGTTGATGTGAATAAACCGCAATTAAAATGCAATCAAAGCATAAATCTCAACGTTCTCGTAGCCTCACTCGCCCTCACTTTCAGAACAGTAGAAAGAATAAAAAATTTTTTTTTCTTGCAAGTTCTATTAGTAAGCCAGACACAACGTAGAGCCAACAAAGAAAATGAAAAAAGTGGCATGTGTTTTGAGAAATTGTTAGGCTGATAAAATATTGCACAAAAATGATGCCAAAAAATGTCTATAGTTGGTCATGATACGGCGCCGCTTTATTGCAGGTTTGCCACGCATCCAACAAACAATTATTTTTGAATTAAAGCTTGTTAAGCAAATAAATGAATACCCTCAGTTGAGGTGTCTTCAGGGCTTTTGCCGTAAGGCTGCTAATTGCATTTTTAATAACTTTATTTAAGCATACTCTGATGATGAATTCGAAGGAAACTCAGAAGAGTCTTTAAGTGTTGAAACATATGAAAATTGTTAAATATCGGATTTTTTTTACTCTTACAAAAGTGAACAGTTTCAGTGATATACTCGTAGAGTAAAACTATTTTCAGCTTTAAGAAATGATTTTAATGACTATGGTTGTCTTTATCTTTTTAGCATTTTTAATGAACACCTCTTATGTCAATTTGATACAGCTGTTTTTTCAGTACTTTGTTATGCAATTCACTTCTGTGTTACAGCCTTTCAATATCCAGTGTGCCATTCAACAATTCAAAGCAAGGGTAGATGATGTTTCTATAAATACAATGGATATGAACTTAAGTTAAGGCAACTGCCTTAGACTTTTGTACGGTTCACCGACAAAAACTGAATAAACAGAATTTTTGATGTGCCCTTACAGTATAAGGGTCAAGGCTATGTATCTCAAATTTGGATCAGGTCAATTCTTGAAGAAAGAGTTTAAAAGTTAAAATCTTGCCCGTCTCAACGTCTTATTCTGGAAGCGGAACTTATTACATACGCTCAATAATTGAACCTTTTTTTTTTCCATGTATCTTTACGTATCTCGTTTGAAATGCATATTTAAGTACTACATATTAATGAATAGATCAATGAAACAGTTTTTGTATACAGGTTGAAATCTGGACCAATAGTTTCCATTAATTGCAATTGTTAAAAATTGTTGAATAACGTTCTTTTTATGTCAACGATGTTTCCGGTTGGCAAGGGCTTTCTCAATCCTTACTAGTGTATGAGAGACGCCTGATCTTATCTTTTTTTCATGAATCAATTTGAAATGATCGGAATTGTTTCTTATGATTTCTAATCGAAAAATAATTAATTTTGATAGTTTTCGAGACTCAAAAAGTGAGGACTCTTATAATTTGTTTCTGCTCATCATTACATTCGAAATTTTCGGTAATTTTTGAAGGCAGTAAATATACCTTTGGCCCTTTTCTTCAAGAATGAGCTAAGTTGTGAAGTTCCTCGCTTCACTTTCGATGACATTGGTGCACAAAAGTTTTTAAGCTAGGCCTGTATAGCTCTAAAGTGTCAGTTTGAGTTGTTTCAAGGTTTTACCATCCCTGTTTCTGCTAGTCCATAGATCACATCTTGCTTTGTAGATGTATATTGTAGGATGATTTCTAGGTGCTCGGCCTTGTTGACGAAATAAATATTTTCACCAGACAGGTTCTTGGAAAGTGGGCCTATTCCTCTGTTTCTGAACATGATGATGTTGGTTTCCTTACACAACTCAGCTACTAGTGCTTGGGTTTGTTTGTGACAACATTGAGTTTGGAGACATTTAGCCATTCCTCTAAGGTACATACAGTCCAACATTTTTTCACCTTTTTTTGTTCCAATTTGAAATTTTTGCCTTAGCATCACTACCGTTTTTTTCTTTTAATTTTTACGAAACTTTATCAATTTTTTACAATAATGTGGATTCTTGAATAATATTTCACAACCCACTTTGCCGACTTAATGAAATTAACGCCCATGCGAACGGTTCATCTTAAAAACATGTTTAGGTAATATGTTCTCTGTGTGAGACCTACAAAAAAAGATATTCACTTGTTTCTTATAAAAAACAATTTTTTTCGAAATCAATTATTTGTCCTTATCTTTCATAACGCATTTAGATACGTAAGATAGTGGCGATAGTGTCATTTTTTTCCATTGCGAATTTTTAATATGAAGTTGATGCCTGGGGATGTGATACTTTGGCCTCAGCGCGCAACTAAGATCAGCTTGATTTTTCAATTGTTCTTAAATGCGTGGAACGACAAAGTCATATGACAAAATAATTTTTATTTTGATAAACCAAAGCAACTGTAGCGACCGGAACCACTTCCTGGACTGTTTTGATTTAAAATATTCTATAAAATGAAATTCGTGGCTTTTAAGCAATTCTCTAAATCGGTTGACTGAATGATTTTAACATCGATAGTGCGTCTGCGCAACGTGTCAGAATTCGCGCGAATAATGAATGTGGAAAAAAGAAAGTTTGACTTTTTAACAGTTACACAGGTAATTCGTTATTTGATAGCGTATTTACTTATGTTGTTGTTGTTGTTTGGCCAAATTTCCGGTCTAAGTGAGTGTAATTAAATCTTTACTATTTTACGTCTGCTTACTGTGCCGAGCGCGTGTCTGCTTCAACCACTTAAGTTAGGTTTTTAATTTTATGGACATGGGCTCGTTTTTGTTTTATTCGGAAGTCAAGCAGAGCGTGCTAGTATTTTTTATATTCAAAATCTGGAATTAATCCACTTGTATTGTTTTCAGTTCGCTAACGACCGAAAACAAAACAACAACGCAAAAAAGTCAAAAAATATTTTAGTCTTAAGACCAAACAGTTCACAAGAGCTCTAAGGAGAGCGATGTGGTAACTTCGTGTCTCACCTGGCGTGACATTCGTCTTCGAAGGACACACGTTGAAACAAAAGATCGCGCGCAGCAGCACCGCAGGTTTGCAGAATACGTGTGCAACCATGTTACTGCATCGCAACAACAAATGTGGTTGACGACACCATGATATTTTTAAAGTTTCGCTGATATCGTTGGCTTATTTTGCAACCGTTTGTCGTGGCCTAAGTGTATGAGTGTCTTCGTTGGTTTATGTAGAAATTTGAACACGATTTCAACTGTTGCCTCTGCACTCACTACTGTTGTTTTTCCATTTAACACTTGTGGACAAAAATGCACCATCAGTATTAAGTCATCATGTAGAATTGGTAAAAGTTTTTATAACAAACATATCCGTTGGCCAATAATAGTTTCGTTTTACTAGCCAAGTCGTGCACATATGTGCGAAAAAACGACGAAGTTGCTAAGTTTGCTACTCGTTGTTGTTTCTACATTTTTTATTTAAAATTGTTTTTTTTTTTGCCTCCTGACATTTTAAACAATTGTTTTTCCGCGAAATAGCTCTACTTCTTTTCATTTCAAAATGTAAAGTAGACAAAATACAAATTTGCTGGGTAGCCCTGGCACTTAAGCGACTTGCTATGTATACATAGCAACTCGTTAAGTTTGCGATTTTGATTTTCTTTCCCATATAATTATAGTTGCTAGCTATAGATAACTACTAAATAATAAATAAAATAATAAATAATTTCAATCCCTCATCGTTAAAATTAATTTTTTGTCGATCTGTGTAATTGAGCGACCTCACTTTAACTGCCACAACAAAAACAACGATTCCGCTAACACTGACTGACTCCCCACATCGACCGCGACAGCGACTGCGATTGTGATTTCGAGCTTTGATCGGCACACATTGCGCCTCATCGGTGTGCGGTGCAGTGCGGCGCGTTGTGCCATATGTTGCTTATGATCAATTTTGACAGGCATCTCGTCAAATCTGAAGATAGCCGTTGGCCATATTTTATTGTTTGCATTGCGAATTGAACGATGTGTGGAAACGCGATCGATTTGCGTAGCTGCGAAGCATAGATATGGCTTCCGCACGTCACATGTGCAACCCTTATTTGGTAGCTCAAGTTGTTGTTGTTGTTGTCATTGTTGCTTTTGCTATAGTTGTCGATAGGTTTTTGCGCAAAAGCCGGTCAACTGGTTGTTGCTGATGTCTCGCTATTGCAACTGGTGGTTGGTGGGGGGAGAAGTGATGTACCGTAAATAGCTGCGTCGCCAATCCGGCTGACTGATGACGAAGAGGCACACTGATCGCGTCATCACTTCTTGGTTGATCGATTATCAGCCGATACAAAATCCATTTCATATGTTGCATACAAACGCGCAAAGAATGAAGGAACCTTAAAAATTTGATTTCAGACCTACTCAGAAAGAAACAAAGGAATCGAAATCAAAACACCAAGAACTTACGGCAGTAGCAGTGCATGTAGTACCAACGCAATTTTAGTTAAGCCACCAAAACTTAACCAGATGAAGCAAGAGCATTTAGTGGAGAAAGATTAGTTTTGATCAGAAAATTTGCTCATAAATTTAACCTGAATACGAATTCAAGTTTGAGTGTGAATGGGTACTACTTATACAGGGTGTCCCATAACTAGTCGGTAAGCTTCTAACAGCAGATGGGCGACCTCATGGCGGGTCAGAAAAAGAAAATCGGCCTTTTTCATATTTTCGGAAAAATGCGACCTTTGGTCAGTCGCTTTGGTATGGTGGTATGGATGAAATTGGTACTTTTGAAAAGTTCTATGGACAGTTGCTTTTCCAATACCAGTGCGTCTTTGAATAACTCGTGTAGAAACTGATGGATCTCTTTCAATTTCACCTAGCACGATGTTATCATACTCATATTGTGGTTTTCCTTCACTGGCACCGCCATCACTTTAGAATAATGTAATCTATGGTTTTGAAATAACTTTTATACAGGATTAAGTAAACCATAACGAAAGAATGCATACAATACATGAATTATTATGAAATTAGGTGGTGCACAAAATCATAAAATTATATTACTTAATTACGGTTAGAATAGCTGTTGCTGTAAACACGACGTAATTCAGAGTTCGCATACAATATTTCTTAATAAAATTTGAAATTGACCTGATTTTGTTTGAAATTTAAGTTCCATACAAAAAGCCCCTTTGCCACTAAAATTGCAATATCTTTGCAACCATTAAAGCTATCGCTTATGTTTTTAGCATTTTAGAATCTGTATTAAATAGGCAATTTTCTAACAAGTTGGCCACCTAGGTTGTCATACATGTTTTTTACACCACACCAGCTTAAATTTTGAAAGAAATATGGAGCAAAACGAAAGTTTTAAGTTCAACATCTATTTTTTAAAGAACCACTGTACCTACGGTTTAATTTTAAATCACATATGATAGCATGACTATTTAAAAATATTATACAAAAAAAAAATGTACCAAAAATATTTTCATTTGTGGCTGTGGTACCAAAACGACTGACCAAAGGTCTCATTTTTTCGAAAATATGAAAAAGACCGATTTTCTCGAAAACGGTGCGATTTTTATAACATGGTTTTACGTTTTCTGACTCGCCTTGAGGTCGCCCATCTGCAGTTAGAAGGTTATCCACCATTTATGGGACACCCTGCATAAGTTAAAGTTTCTCTTTAACTTAACTACTTAATGTCTACATGGGTCAACAATATATAAATTAAATTATTGTTATACTCTTGAGACTTTATTCAAACCTGGCCACTTCTTCGCTCTTATTATGCAGCTTCTTAAGAAATGTTCCACAATCTGTTCAGTTCCGCTCAGTAAGTATAGGCATTTTTGGTCGCCCTTTGGAAAAGTTAGTTCAAAGTTAAAATTCGGGGTAACTGTTCGGTTTAGTATCAGATAGAGTAATTTGAAGAGATTTCCTCTCCACATGATAAGCTTTGTCCAAACAATCTCGTATTCAAATTTCACATACTTCTTATGTATGTCCTAAAAAACTACGTTAGCAGCTAACCCAGCTAGCATTTTGTGAAAATTTCAATCAAAATTGAGTAATATTTGGCTCTGCAGTATGATTAAAAACAATCAAATATGCGCTCATTTATCGATCAAATATGACTCTGCTGTCGGGAGAAAACGGTACCCTAGATATGACTCCACATAATGAGTCTTTTGTGACCGTAATTTTCAATCAAGATTGAGTCATATTTGACTCTGCGGTATGATTGAAAACAATCAAATATGCTCTAATTTTTCGATCAAATATGACTCACATTTGGTTTCTTTTTTGACTATTATGTGATTGGTTTTTCTAGTCATTTCTCACTCACATTTGTAGTCATTTTTGGCTTATATATAACAGCTTTTTCTAGCCATTTTGCACTTTATTTTGAAGTTGTTTCTGACTAGTCCAATCATTTTTGACTTTTTTTCTATTTGGCTACATTTTCCATTTTGAACCTTAACGAACATTACTAAATTCATTTTAAATTTTTTCGCATTCACGTTTTTCATAATCATCAGTCCTATATGCATAATTTTACTTATTGTAAAAGTACTACTATATATTATCTATTCGTAGTAAAGTTATTGTGAACTACAAAACAGATCACAATTCAAAATACATATTTTCAGAATAAGTTCTAAAGTCACATTCGAATCATTACGTAGATCAAAAAGTGATAATGTTCTATTTGTTTTTCTGTGCAATCAGTTTTGGATCATTGGGTATATCGAAATGTGATTTTTGGAATTATTTTTTTTTTTTTCATTTATTACTTATAATCACTTTTTGGTCATAAATAGTAGTCAAAAATGACTCGTATAGGTGATTTAAAAAAAAATTATCATCTCAATGCTAGCTGGGTAAAGTTCTATAACTATTTCGATGTATGGTTTTTTGTATTAAAAAAATTAAAAAAAAAATTGAGATTTATTCAAAATGACTTAAGACACTCACATTTCATTCGATCGCAGTTTAAACCTGCCTACTTCCTAGAAATATTTGAAACAGAGCCGAATTCAGGGTACTGACAAAAAGACTCGGACTTTCCAAGGAAGTTTTCAGAAAACGGAAAATTTTAGATAGAGTTGACTTTTTTTATTTTAGTTGTAATGTAACACTACTTGTTTGTAAAATATCTTCTTTTTTTGCTCATCAGCTTACCATATGCATGGAAAATTTCTGTTCGATGAAGCGGATAACATTTTTGAGGAATTGACGATCTGTTTTTTTTTTGCTCAAGAGTTTACCAGAAGGATGTTTAATTTTTTGCCAAATGGTTTTCCGCCCATATTTTTATGTGGAGTGAATGTTACTTAAATGCAACATCAGCACTTAATGGGTTAAATTATGCTATTTGGATTCATGCCGTTGTCTTTATAGAATTGCATTAGATTGAACCATGTTTTCAAGCGTTGCAATTTTTTGTCTTCGTACGTGTATTAGTGATCGTCGTTGTCTGCGCATGTGATACTCAGTTCTGTATTGCTTGTGCAGCAGTGCAGCAGTCGCTTTTTTTCTCACATTGAAACGCACTTGAGATGTTTTCTTTTTTCACAACATATCTGGGAATATTTCTTGGTACACACGCGTATGTCGTACATATACACACATGCTTCGTTAACTCGTAGATCATGTTGACCAATAAATGCTACTCTAAAGTATTATCGACGCTACAGCAAAGCTCGCGTCTTGTGATATTTCCCGTGATCAGTGAAGCATTTTGCCTGTAATTAAGTTGGAATTAATGCGTAATTTTTTAGCAACACAACATCGACATCAACATCATTGGAACGATCATCACTACCGCCAACTCATATTCGAATATTATTTTGATGCGAGGAAACAGTGTGCGAATCAGTCAGCTGCGACTTAACTGCAACCCACATGGCCGGTGGAAATCTGAAGTAGTTCGGTTACGATTAGCAACAAAAACTCATCGAAATCAATCGATCGCATCGCAAGCGCTCGTCTCTCTTCAGACCTCAGCTCTGTTAGAATGAACATAGTGTAAATAGTACAATTCGTATTTTTTGAAACGTTTGTCACTCATATATATACACATCGTATGTACATACATTACTCAGAACGTTTTTATGTTTCTGATCAGCTGCGACTTTCAATTGCATTTCAATGCGATTAATGACAGCAATTTGTCAATTTAACATGTCTCCAACGCACACACCCACCCCCTGTTCTACTTCAACTCCACGAGTTTTATTGGTAAAAGCGCGTGGCTTTTCGAGAATTACGCTTCGTTCCGGTGGTCTGTCTCCTGACTTTGATGTTGTCTCTTAGCTGTTGTCATTAAAAACAATTTACAAGCAACAGCAGGAATAGCAAATGCAAATGAATTTTTTGATCGATTGCTGAATCGCAACTTTGCATGTCATCACAGAAAATCTTGTCGAAGTTTTTATTCGATGCTTTCGTTCATTTAATTTCAACTTGTAAATTATACTCGCTGAGCGTTAAGATGCAATCATGTTAAACTTTTAACTCTTTAAAATGCCTACACTGAAACAAAAACTAGTAACTCTGGCCTCGCCAAAAATTAAATACCCTAGACCGCATTACCAGTAAAAGTTAAATTAAGTTTTAAAATGTTGCTTCCATGTGTTGCTAGCCTGTGAAAAAAATTTCTTCAAAATGTCTGGCTTGGTATTCCGTAATCGTGATTTTCACAGACGGTCAGACAATCAAATGGGCATTGCTAAATTGACTCAGGAGGTAACGCTGTACAAGAATACATACATACGTTACAAACTGAATAATAACATTAATTTTTCTTGTGTTTAGAGTACAATAACAGATCTGATTTATTGAACTGGAAATTGTATTATTTCTCGTCAACTTAAAATCTGGTTACTTCCGGGACTTCGGGTAGATATATGCTATAGTCTGTTAACATTAAAATTTTTGCCGTTCAGTCTTAGAATGCCCTGTTTGCACATGGGAATTCATTGAACAGGTGCCTAGTTGTTATCGTTCTATTATTCCCTTAATGTAGAGCATTGTGTTCCTTCGATATTTTTCTTAACCATTTCTCAAGCCATGGCATAAGTTACGACACACTAATTTTGATAGACACTAACTGGATAAGGTTTGCTAGCCAACATATAAATGTTCTACTTTCTTGCCCGGAACTGGGAAGAAGCTTTTAAATAATCTCCACTTTCACAACACTCTATTATGAACAAATTTCTTGCTCATCATTCGTTTCACGCAGAAGCACTTGTCATAATTTTTATCACCACCTGCCAAAGCATGAACGGACTGTCAATTAGCCACTAAATGCACCGCTCCGTGCTAAGGCACATTAATTACTTGCTAAGTAAACAAAGTACACAAGCGCTTCCGTCGGTTCTTGCTATAATACCGAAAGCGCGTCAATAGTCAATTTGACATTTTGTGACGTGCCAATATACGAGTATTGGATGAAAATATATGTTGATTGAAGCCGCGCATACTGCATAAAACCAACTCTTTACGACACCCAACACCAAGTGAGTCACGATGAGTTGCGCGCGCGCGCTCAATGTCCAGTAGCTGGGTATGCAAACACGAACACAAAGTGCAACTGGCTGCTGTCACTATCGTGGCGTTATATTGACACTATCACAATGTTCACTGTTATTTACTGCGGCGGTCCGTATTTCGTTTGTCCTCTGCGTGTCAATTGGCTAATCCTGCAAATTGGCAGCATCAAAATGAGATCCGACGGCGGCCGCAGTCGCCGAGATTGTGCATGCGCACAACTTGCGGTTGGCATTTACAAAAATTATCACTTTATTGAAATGACGATGCTTACGCAAAGGAAGCTTCAGTTGCTGGGTGCCATGTGAACCACCAGTGCGGTCGTTAGTCTCAAACAAAGTCATGCGCGTGCGCACGCGATAATGGCATTCATTGACAGCTGTGCTACTGTAGTTGCCGCTAGGTTCCTTAAGCCGTGACCGCCACGTCATTACACTAGGATAGCAAAGACCTAGGTAGGGACACTTGGGCAGTTACAGAAGTAACAAATACGCCGGTTTGCCTTCGCCGTATGTCAATGCTTATTTGTAGCTGTTATGCCTGTTTGCCGCCTGCCTCCTTGCAGGGTAGATATTCATATCGCGCTCTCTAGAGTCCTCGCAGCTTGTGTGTGGCATATACATCCATTGCTCGTCCGAATGTTTGTTTCTTGTATGTTGTTGTCGTTACAGCACCAATGGGTTCGTTACGATGCGATCGGCGGAAATTTTTCTTTCTTCTCAAAAGGCGTTGCAACCGTTTAATTTTTTCTTGTTGTTTCTTATTAATTACGTGTGTACGTCGAATGTAATTTGTTCAATATGTCAAGATGACCGTGTAAATACTCAGGCGAAAACAAACGATTTATTATAGCCTGAATACTGAGCTACATAACTTGTATTCGAAAGATGGTCTAGTTTGTTAAAAAAAAACCATATTCTTCGAAAGATTATGGAAAAACAAAGGTTGCTTCAAATCAAATGCATTTCAAAAATTGAATATAAGTATTTTTTCGAAGTACACAAGGAATTATAGTGCCAAGTGTTTCTAAAATACACTATGACTTGTTAAAACTTTATCGGATCTACATTTTTAAGCAGAGCGTCTACGGGAATGTTTTCACCTGAATGTGGTGTCTTCTCGTGAGAGAGTGTGGCATAGACTAGATCGCGTTGCAGAATGCTAAATTAAAAGTAAGCTTCTTTTTTGCAGTATTTTTGGCTAAAAGTCATAAATTAACTCCAATTAAAAAATGAACAATTCTGGAAGCCATCAAAAATAATTTTAAATTTCATTCACTAGGGAGGTGTTGTCCCACAAACCTGATTTAGAAATAACTTTTCCTTACTCTTTCTAACATCTTGTAGGATATAAAATAAGAATTAATGGTATATAATATATCAGATACAAATTTTTTGCATTTGTTGAAAATTCGTTGGGTTTTTTTTAGTTTAATTTCTAAAAACAACCATAGATTACGCGCATGTAAAAATTTAAAAATTTTATAGTGTTTATCTTCAGCACCATCCACTAGACTCTTTGACCACACTGTTCGTGATGTGTCTTTTTTATTTTCTTTTGCTCTTTAAGAATTTCTTTTTCAGTTTCTGCTGCAGCCTCAACATGATAAGAATCACATGAACCTTTCTATCTGCACCATCGAATGATCAGGCATTTTGTACGCGTGAATTCCTGTTCCATCTCCTGAGGTTCCCCCTTGGATGGCGCTGGCATGTCTCTTTCTGTTTGTTTGTTTGTATCATAGGACCTGTATGAAATTCCCGCCATTCCAATAAAGCAAAGAGTTTCCCACGTCTCATTAAACATTTTCCAGCAGCAATCACAATATAAACAGTTTCTTGTGCTAAAACATTCTGATTACAAATTCGAGATCTTGCTCGAGTCCACAGAATATTATTACATTTTTTAATTTTCTTGTTGTTGCTGCATTTCTACAAAACCTTTACTCGGAAACTGTGCGACAACGTTTTTATTGTTTGCCATGAAGAAAGCTTTAGTTGTTCACAATTATTGATTCGCAACGATGCCATCGATCATTACCGTGTTGACGCACGCTTGTCGCTGTGTGCCGTCCAGCGTTGTTGTTTTTGTTTTTATTGCAATCGCGATTGCGCTCCTTGTCTTCAGCATTTTCTCTGACTTAATCGATTAGTTTTATACGAATTTAATTAGCAACCTGCATTGCACTCATGTCTGCAGTGCGTTCGCGACCAATGACGCTACGTTTGGTCTTCGTATCGTTTGGCCCATGGCGAGGTTCTGTCTGTTGCTGGAAGCTCTTCAGCTAATTTTGAATTCAACTACCAGCAGTGTCCTATAGATCAGTTGCGGTTCCTCCTCCGACTGGAGTTATTTTTTATGTCTGAATTTAAAGTATTTTTGTAGCAGCAGGAATCCGCGGACTGCATGTAACTTGCATTTTTATGCCTTGGCGAGTACGCTTATCATTTGTATACCCTAGGTAATTATTTTCGTTTTGCACAGTGAGAAGTTTTGGTATTCAAGAATTTTGGGAAAAATACTGTCGATTTCCCGAAAACTTGAAATAATATAAAATAAAAAAGACTTAATAAATTCTTGCATTAATCTTTTCAATTTCTTTGGTTTTTCCTTGTGCTATTTGCTGTTGACTTGAATAAATTAGAGTGACCAGTTGCTTAAAAAAATGTCTAATGAATAATTTTGCCCTTTACCAACAGTAAAAAAGTTCCGACAGACTCGAAAATATTTTAAATCTTACTAAAAAACCAGGCTAATGTCTCGAACCGGAGCTTATTTTGAAGGACAATTGTTCTGGATTCCAACATACATATGCAGAACTTGTACAACATTTATAAACTGCTTAAATGCATTATATGTAAGTCAAAACGAAAGGGACTGGACGTTGTGATCTGCGATCTCTCTCATTATGTTTATGGATAGTATTTAACTAGTTGATAATGTACCATAAATCATTTCGCCATTAGATAAACCATATTGTGCAACAATTTTTCAAAAAATTTTATTCTCTAATTACTAAACTTGAAAATCGGACGAAAGTCAAGTTTCGAAATTTTGTATTTTCTATATTTTATTCGAAACCCGCACAAAAAACAAAGTTTCAGAACTTAAATGGGATCACAATATCTTCTACTTTTTCCTGAAATTTCGGAAAGTTTCTAATGGAAATAGCATTTTCCATAAATTTAAGGAAGTGGAAGTTTGGTTATGATGGCTTCTTTTTTAATGCATATTAAAAAAAAACTTTAAAAATATTGTAATTTTAGCTTGGACAACTCTTAGGTTTAACTCAAACTATCCTACTACCCAATAAACATTTGAATATATTTTTTTCGAGAGCTTTAATAATTTCTGACAATTTTTTGGTAGTGTTTATGTTTATGGAAATACGAAATATTGAAAAAATAAAATTAATTTTTTGAATTATTGAGATAAGAATATGCATTCCGACCATTGGACCTATAATAAAAGATAAAAATCCTAATGATATCAATTGTTTGAAAGCCTAATGCCTCATATATAACTCGGTTTCAAAATCTGGCCACCTTAGAGCTTTTGTACGCAATTCAGTTAAGACAAGCGTTCTTTTCACACGCTATCCGCTATGAATTCCTGTCACGAAAACTTCCAGTTTACATGTTTTACTCTTTTTTTCCTCTTCTCTCTTTTTTCGACGTAATTCTGAATTTTAAACACAAAAACACATTCCCATTATTTTTTCTCAAGTATAGTAGGCTGTTAAATGCATTTCATGGCTAGACAGGACCAACTACATATTGGAATTATGTTCTTGAAATAATTTATCACCACATGATTGGTTTGACTTGTCCGAAACGAAAGTATTACGATGACAGCGTTCTTCTTCAGAAAAAAGATGCAAGTCGCTAATTTGTGTCTTCATCTTTTGTCCATTTTAATTGAATTTGAAAAATTGTAATTGCTATTTGCATTTTCTAATGTTTTGAAATCATTGAGTCTTTTTATTGGTACCAACAATATTTCCAGAAGTCGTTAGTCGTTTTTATTCTGAGAACGGGTTTGCTGCGACTGAAATTAGTTAAGAATTAAAGATTCTTCATTTAATTTCAGTTACTAATTGCTTAAGGAGTAATTTTCAGACAAAATGTTAATTATTCATATAGTGTTCTTTCATTTTCGTGACGGTGGCAATCACAGATCAAACAAATCTTAATGACTAAACCACAATGAAACAAAAAGCCTTGGAAAGGTGACACAATCTGAGAGGTAGTGGAGACTAGATGCAACAGCAAAGTTTTCCAATGATAGCAAAACGGGACCCAATCAAATGATGCGGATGACCACCTAATCCATTAGAGGGAACATTTTTCGGAGATCATGAATCCTTCGTTTCCACCCTTTAGTATACGTCATGCGCCGTTTCCACGGGGAAGACCACAGTGACTGAATTCGTGCCTGATTTCATAACGGAAATCACAAAGGTTGTAACATCCCTTAAATACAACAGAGCAGAAGACGTAGATCACATAAAGTCTCTAGGAACCCTAATAAAAATTCCAAAAAGATGGTTTACCGCTGTGGCAGAAAAACAAATTCTCACCTCTAATTAGGGTTGCCAGATGGTCTGGATTGTCCAGATTTTTAGTCCTAAGTCCAGAGTCCAGACAATCAGAAATATGTCCAAATGAAATTCGAATAACCGTACCAACCATGCCGTTAACGAATCATTTGCCGAAAATGCGTTCAGTACAATTGGCAGACACATATTTTTATATTCTGGGCTTGGGTGGCTATAGTCCAAGGCAAAATAGTATCAGGCGCGGCAGGCAGTCCAACCGCTCAAGACACAAATTTGGGTTTTATAGTTTTTGCAGAAGTAGCTGTGGAGAAGCGTTTACTATGCAACATAATCGCACTTGATACAAACGAAAAACTGTTATCGCTGTTGGAAAAATTGTGTTATTCAGTTATTAATATTATGAGCTTTCCTTGCACCAGCATTTTTCTTTGATGTACCCAGACTTAATAAATCTGTTTCAAATAAAATACAATTTTTTGAATTATCCTACTGTACATACACTGCCCGAAATAAGATTAATCGCATTAACATTTCTCAAAATAAAAAAAAGTTTAGCAAAAGATTTTGTTAAATTTGTTCATTCTAATTTTATAAGTGATTATTTACGTTTATATTACAAAATAATTTGTCCTATTTAATTTGAAATTTTGGATTTATTCAAATTCTTAGATTTTTTATCTGTTCCCAGGGCGAAATAAGTTTAAACGCACTTGCTATTTTGAACCATTTAAGCAATGTTGCTCTCATTGATGTTGATGGTATTTACCGTTATTCGCCGACTATAGAGTTTTTGCACATTTTCACAATTGAACTTGCGTTTCTTGGCAGTGAGGCAGAAAAATCCATTATTTAGAAACTTAAAGATAACAACATTTTTTCAAATCGTCAGATAGCAAAGAAAATAAGTGGTAGCAAATTTGTTGTGCGAAATTTTCTCAAAGACCGTGAAAATTATGGCAAAAAGCAGGTGACAGGCCGCCCACCATTGATGTCAAATGCAGAAAAACGGCGATTAATTCGAAGTGCTGCTAATAATTTCAAGTCAGCTCGGCAATTGAAAGTTGAAAATAATTTATCAATTGGTGTTAGACGAGTGCAGCAAACTTAAAGTGCATCTGACCATTTGACTTATACCAAAATGGAGCGCAAACCATATCTGCTTCCGGCCAATGTTGTTGGTCGTTTGAATATCGCTGAAAATCACATTCGTTGGACGCATAAATGGCTAAATCATCTTTTCAGATGAGAACAAATTTAATTTGTACGGCCCAGGTGGATTTGTATGTAACTGGCACGATTTATGCACTGAACCCATAACTTTTACGAAGCGGCAATCTGGTGGTGGTTAAGTTATTATTTGGGGAGCCATTGGCTACGTCAAAAATATGCCGCTATCGTTCATTGACATTCGAATGAACGCAGAGCAGTACCAGGCGATGGTTGGACCTCAAATCGACCAATACGCCATTGAATTTGCCGGTCCAGACTGAAAATTCCAGCAAGACATACACCGATTCATGTGACCAGATCGACTTAGAGCTATTTTGAGAAATACGACGTTGAACTTTTAGACGATTGGCCAGCCAAATGACCAGGTATGAACATAATTGAAAACGTTTGGTCAATATTGGCTCGAGATGTGTACAAAAATGGGCGCCACTTCAACACTAAGGCCGAGTTGAAAGAAGCCATCGATACGACCTGGAAAAACATCCGCCAGTACCAGATCCAATCACTCTATAGTAGTGTGCCTCATCGAATTATGGCTTTACATGATGCCAGAGCAAATATACAAAATACTTTCCAAAACTTCCTAGAAAATGTTAAAAATCGTCAATGCGTTTAAACTTATTTCGCCCTGGGAGCATGCAAAAAAACAAAAAAACTTGAATAAATCTTAAATTTGAAACTAAATAAGATAAATTATTTTGTAATATAAACGTAAATAGTCTTTACTCGTAATAAAATTAGAATGAAAAATTTGAACAAAATCTTTTGATATCTTTTTTTATTTTAAAAAATGTTAGTGCGATTAATATTATTTCGGGTACAATATGTACACCCTTGATCATAATAATAGATACACCAAAAAGATTTTCACTCAATCCCCAATAAATTCCATATTTGGAAGAATTGGCATTAGAATTCTTTGTAAAACAAGAGAGTATAATTTGGCGATGCCAAATGCATATTTAACCATTTTTCCTCACCATCAAGGCCCGATCAGCTGGTGTGAGACTGTGTGAAATTTGACCTCGTGATTAAATTTTTCGTACGCATCAGCGGAACTTTTTTAGCGGTTCTTCCCGGAAGGTTTGCCTTCTGCAAACAACGACGAATTGTAGGAGCGCTTACAAGATTTCCGATTTCCACAGAAATTGCCTTGGACGACTTGAAAGTGTCTTTTTTTGAAAGAATAACTATTTGGCGACCAACTTCTGGAGAGTTTTTCGTTGGTCTACCTCTAGTTTCTTTTCCTATTTTCTTTATAAAAAACATTTTGCAGAAAACGCAAAGCCTAATCCATCAAACTAGCGATGTCCCGCAAAGAATTTCCTCTTTTTCGTAGGCTCAGAACCAATCGTCACTCTTCTACTGTGCAACGACTTTTTCGGCCCATATCTATAATAAATTTTTCATAATTTACTTGCAATTAATTTATATATGAATGTATTTTTACCGTTGTTTAAAAAAAAAAGCACAAAAAAAATCAAGTTTTAGGTATAAAATCGAAAAACAAAACAAATGTATCTATTATTTTGATCAACGAATTCGCGCCCGTTTTCGATTTATATTCACTGGCGAAAAAATAGAGGAAGTACTTTCTTTCATTTCTTAGTTAACGGCATCGCCAACTTGTGCTCTCTTGTTTTACAAAGAATTATAATGCCAATTCTTCCAAATATGGAATTTATTGGGGATTGAGTGAAAATCTTTTTGGTGTATCTATTATTTTGATCAGGAGTGTATGTACCAGAGCACTGCAGTGAACCACTCAGCGTGAGAGCCATTCATGAATCTGATGAAACTTTTTGGGCGTTCACACAAATTTACCGCTCACAGAAAATGTTGTTTTACTGAATTATTATGTTTCTGTTATGTTTATTTTGTTTAAATAATATATGTATGTTGTTCTGAAACTAAGTTTTAGTTTAATTTATTGTCCAGAAAAATCAAAATTTTTTTTTCAAGTGTCCAGAAAAATCCAGATTATTTTGGTTTTTATTTTCTTAAATGTCCAGGTGGAACACGATTTAGTTCTGGCAAGCCTACCTCTAATAGAAATGATAATTGTTGGGGTATTGTGTGCGTTTCATTTTTGCAGTATAATTGACATTGGCAGCGAACTGAGAGATGTTTTTAAGAGCTACCGCAGATCGAACCGGGGCTCTCGGGCTTTGCAATCGAACATTTTAGCCACTATGCCGCTTTCTCTTTTTGCTGTAGAGACAATTTATTTTATTTTCAGTTTACGTGCAGAGTAGGTATTGATTGAATTTATTCAAATTATCTACCTGAAACTGATATTTAAATACATCATCTTGTTGATAATCAAGATATCGATCTACCTAGCTCAAGTGCAGTTTGAAGTGTTGGAATCAAACTCTACTAACTTTCAACTCACAGAGGAAATAAAGCAAACACTGCGAGTTGCAAAGCTTCCCACTGGCAGTCAAACGTTTGAATAATTCAAATTTGATTTTCTTACACATTCTACTCCGTAACGAGTAGCGAAAACTTTGCGCTACTTTGCATAAAACAACTTTTAGGTTTGGTTTATTATAAGAATCATCGAATATGTCTTATGACTTCTGATCAGCGGGTGATGAATGACGATATAAATCTTTCCTCCAAACCTTTAACTACATGTCAGCAAATATGACAGATGACACACTTGAAGTTCGTTTTATCTTTCTCCAAAGCAAAGGAATATTTACATATTGAATTTTTCCTGCTTGTTCTATATGGCACAAGCAGTCGGTCAACCTTGCTTCGAGAATATCTGTGAAGCTTAACTTTTGCCATTCTTAAAAAAAAAAAATTCATTCAATAGAGTGAAATCAGTAGTTCTTAACAGAAACTTTTGCCCAATTCAAGAATTCCGTAATATCGATACGTAATACGCTCATGTAATTGTTTCCCATCCCTTCGAAAAGATTATTGAAAAAAGAATCTAATCTTCACGGAGAATCAAAAATTAAAACCGAGTTTTCTCGTTTTTTGTGAAAATAATGGAATATGATTATGCTTTATCAGTGTGCAATCTAAAACGATATAAATCTCTACTGAATATTTTTAATTAACCGATTTAAGCTTTCAATTTTGATTCTAAGAGGTCGACTTTGTTTTTACGGTTGAAAATATCAGTATAAAATTAATAACTTTTAGTTATTCATATAAATCCATAAAAAAATCGTATAGATTTTATAAGTTCCGAAATTGAAATATTTTATATGAATATCATATTTGCTTCTATATTGAAAAGTATAGAATAGGTTGACGTATAAATTCTATTTTATAATAAGAGCTTATATTTAATTTTAACAACAATAAAAAAAAAATGTATATTTATGTCGGTTGTTAGAACGTTTAACTGGGACGCAGAACTCGAGTCCTGAAACAGATACTTCTTTCTAATTTAATTTTATTTAGAATTTTTATTTATAAAATGATTTGAATAGCACAACTTGAATGGACAGAGATTTGAACCTGCCTCATTTCTAGAATAGTTTGAATGCGACCCCGTTACTTAGCTAGCTCGGCTACAGAATGTTGATGTTTTATAAGACAAAATTGAGCATATATAACTGGCGAAATAGCTGGGTTTTATATGTTGAGAAGTTATTAAATGTATGCCTAAATTCATACAAAACGACCCTTAAACTGATATTCGTATAAGAATTTATACTAATTTTTTCAACCGAGTATATATAATGTATGAGATTTTTTGATTTTTGACTTTAACTAAGCTCCCTTTGTGAAATAAATACTTTTCGAATCGAATTTCTCAAATCCGTGGCAAAAGCAATGTTTGTTTAGTCGATTCAGTTCCAGGGATCATATTCTTAATCCATTAGAAAGAATTATAAAAGGAATTCGACGGAATCGACAAAATAATCATTTATTTTGCCATGGAATTGAAAGCGTCAAATTAGAACTATAATTCTACAGAATAGAATTAAAATTCTTCGATTCCGAATCAATTCCTTTCGGCGTGGAAATGAATAGGAATTTGATTTCAAAATGGTTCTTTCCCAGCTTATATGATAAGCTTGAAAACGACATAAATCAAACCTGATAACTCAAAAACTATTTGAGTTATACTGAATTCTTGGTATGAAGTTATAAAGAGACTTTCGTTGCATACAAATTTCCACATACTGCGAGCTTAACCTAATCTATTTAGGTTACACGAAAACTTAAAAAAATGGGGGCGGTTCGGTACAAAAATTAAAAATTTCCATTCATTTTGTATGGGAATGATTTCATGTTTATCACAAGTAAAACCTACGTATCTTAAGCGATTTTCAAATAATTCAAGTAAATGAAAATTAATTGGAGTGAATTTAATGCAATCACCGACCGAATTAAATTCAAAATCATTTATTCAAAATAGTTGAATTTTTTCAATCCGCATTCTTCTTCTATTACTTCAAGTATTTCTGGTATGTCATTAAAATGATTTATTCTTTTATTTCGATTTCAATTTTGAAAACTATGACTCTTTAGGTCTAGTTAGGTTGAGAATCGCTGCAATGCCTTAATCCAAATGCTTATTTCTTTGTTTTTTCGAATGTAAATTGCGAGAGTTCAACTGGTGCTTAAATGATGATTATTGTGCATATGGACGTGAGTCGCGTTAGTTGCACAATTTAATCATTGAATTTATTTTTATTGATTTTATGTCAATTTTAATGCTAATGACATTTGACCTACTGCATTGGAAGTTGGGAAATGTGTTCCTTAAAAACGGGGATATCTTATCCAAACAACGCATAAATCCTGTCATGCATGCATTTTCCGACAACTGTATTAAAACGCCATAACTCACTCTTGTGGTGCTTTCATGCATGTGCCGTAGTACAACTGAACACCAGTTCTCGCGCCAACTCACCGTCTGTCTATTCGATTGAAGTTCGTTTGACCTCTAGTTGCAGCATTTAAGCGAAAAGATTGCGTTAAGCGATTCACAGCTATGATGGATGACATATATAAAATCAATATTTCTACAATTTAAAAGCAAAGCTTTTAACCACTTCATAATTCCTTTAGTGAGTATTATCGTTAGAGGATTCAAGAATAACATAATTTTTTTATTATTTTTGAGGATCCGCCTTTCATTTTGTAAGAAAAGACAGTATAACTCCTTGCGTGATTTGGAGAATAAGGATGAGGGCTGATAGATAATGGTTTTATGATTACACTGTGCGGCAGTATTTGTTGGGCATGCAGTATCAATATGGTATGAATAGGGCTTTTACTCGGGAATTTTCTGAATAAGCAAAATTGTTAGGATCAAAGCTCGTTACATATTTTAAAAAATTATCAAATTCAGTTCAAATAGATTCAAGAAAATTAACAACAGTTTTGTTGCAGGTAAAAAAATTTTTCTGTTATTCGTTCAAACTCGTCAAAAACATTGTCCAATACAAACTAAACATACCAAAAATTGTCTTATGAAGATAGGAAAGTATGTGAGTGCATGTATGTTATATATGTTAGTGTAAAAAATATTGGAAAAAGTATTGGAAATGTCAAGAAATGTTGAAAAAGTAAAAAAAATGTCGAATAATATTGAAAAAGTTAAAAATGTTAAAAAAGTAAAATGCTGGTGAAAAAATCGAAAAGTGTTGAAAAGTAGAGAAATCTTGAGTAGGTCAAAAAAGTTGAAAATGTTGAAAACGTCGAAAAATTTTGGAAAAGTCATAACTGTTCAAAAAGTAAAACAATGTTAAAACAAGGTATTACCAAAAAGGTCACCATACAAACAAACAATGTTGAAAAAATATAAAAATGTTGAAAACATTGGAAAATTCCAAAATTTTTGAAAAAGTCGAGAAATGTTGAAATGGTCAGAAAAATAATATAAATATAATAATAAAAAAAATATTGAAAAAGTAGAATAACACTGAAAAGTCGAGAAATATTCTAGCGTCGGAAGGGTTAAGAAATATTGTAGAAGTCAATAAAATGTTGAATAAGTCAACAAAATTGGAAAGATTGTAAAATATCGAAAAATGTTGGGGAAATCAAAAAAAAGGTTCAATCATTGTGTAAAGTTCTAAAACAAGGTAACTGTTGAAAAACGTTTAAAAAATTGAAAAATTTTCGAGATTCGATTAAAATTCAAAAATTCGAAAAATGTTGAACGTTGAAAAGGTCTCAACACATTAGCGTGAGTGTTATTTTTCTGTCAATTCCATTATATGTAGATTTTCTTCACCGTGATTCTTTTTAAAGCTCCCAATTCAATCGCTACGAATTTACGAATTTAGTAATTAAATACTTTCATGAATGAAACACACCTAGTTTTTCTTTGGAAATTAATTTTCATTTTCTGAGTAAAATCACTCTGTCTCTTGAAATATATGGTCACAACATTATCTGGATCATCCGAAAATGTTGCTTGTTTTTCCTTTATTGAGAGACTTAATATGAACATCGGAATGCGGAAGAGTGTTGAAAGATGAAAAATTGTGTTATCAATTGCAGTTCCGTTTGTTTGTCTCTCACCCTTCGCGCAATCCTACTTTCACTGCACTGCCAACTGCAAATCATTTCATTAGCTGATGGTTCTTTATTTCTACGCTTTTTCAATTCGTTTGTTTTTATTGTAAATTTGCTGTTTTAGCCTTTTTCAACTGGTACTGATCGATTTAGAAGCGTTTGCCCAAAACTGTATTCCAACGTGGTTTTTCATGTTCGTAGGTATTCGTATGCCAGTTGTTTGCTTACTCGTAAGTGTGTCTGAGCTTCCAAAAATGGACATGCGTAGTGTGTTTGCTCGTGCTGATCTCCTTTGACGTACGCTTTGCTTTTGAAAATAATAATATACCTATGGAATAGACACATGGCCAATTATACGATTCATACGAATATGAAAACAGTCTTTATTTTGCTGTAGAAATAGGTGTGAACAACTGCATGCAAAATAAATAAATAATGCAGTCCCTCTGAGATTGTATAACTTATGTTCACATTTTCTGCATAGATTGCTGCAATCACGCTTCGATATTACTTTTTACTCATTCGATAAGTTTACTATTCAAACATATCATATATCATTTGTGACATATTGCTAATTAAACACTAGTGAGTGGCGTTAAAAGTCAATGTGCTTAAAGTTAAATATCGTACGTTCATTTCGTTTACCATCCTTTTTTACAATCAAAGGATGGGCAAAACGATTAGATGATGAACCCCGCTCAGAATAACAATAATCGTTCCTCCAATGCGAGGTTGTCAGTCGAGAAAGAATTATTGGAAGGAAATGCTTCAAAACCAGGATATTATTAGCAAAATATGGCCTAAAGCAAACAATGTCAAATATCAATTAGTTGTTGAGTAAGGCCGGAGCGAAATATGTTCCACTCTTTCAAACCTCTATTCGAGAATGTTACCTCATAAAACTAGATCCACCGACTTTATGAACATAATCTGACACCAAGCATTTATTATCTGGCCCTTTAATTAAAATTATGGTCGGCGATTTTATCCCTTTTTGTAGACAAAATTTTTAATTATTTTTGAAGCGAAAGTTCTTTAGCAAGGGTGAGATTTGAAATTAGCTGTGTATACTGAAACGCAAAAAGCAATACTTTTTTTTTATCCGTACTGTCACTTAATATAATTTTTCCTCTAAGGTAAGGCTAGGATCTAGAATAGCTACAGCAATAAATGATAAAGAACTTATCAAGCAAAGCACCCGAAAACTATCAGCTTCGAGATCGGCTAACCAAGAGCTGAGGTATAAGCGTGTAAAGATTTCCTTTTTTTTTAAATTTTTTTAAGCATTGCACTGATTAACTACCAAAGCCTTTCCATAGGAAGCAGAAAAAAATCTACTACTCTCTCTCTCACCGTTTTTGCTATTAAAATATCAAAAGCAATAGCAAAAAATATGAGAGAGAGAGAGTAGTAGATTTTTTTCCTCGCTATAGGAAAGAAAGCTTTGGTAGTTAATCAGTGCAATGCTTGAAAAAATAGAAAATCTTTCCACGCTTATATCTCAGCTTCTGTTTAACTGATCTCGAAGCTGACAATTTTCGGGCACTCTGCTCGATGAGTACTTTAATTTGATATATCATTTATTACTGTAGCCATCCTAAAGCCCGTCAACCAAGTCTTATTTTACTTCTTAAAAGATCTTTTAAACAAGATCTAGATCTTACTTCTTAAAATATCTTTCAAACAATATCTAGAAGTCTAGAGGGTAACTTTTTCTGTTATTTTTTTTTTGGATTTTTGAAGAAAAATTTCATAATAACGAATTATTTGTTGCATCTCCGTGAGGAGGGATATGAAGCACATCCGCTGAGCTGTATATATATGTAGACTGTACACTAGGGTAATTTTATGTTCTGAATTTCTTCTGATTCTTCATTTCTGGGCAAATAATGAAAGCCAAGAGATGAGAAAAGCATGTGAGAGGCTTAACTTTACAGAAATTGTATTATCGCAAGCCGAAAGTAGAATTTTTTGCCAAATTTGTTTATTCTATTTCGTTTGATTTTTTCGCATGCATTTAGAAAATCAATCAAAACATAATTATAGCCAAATCGTACGTAAAATTAAATGGAAAATCCGTCAAAAGTCAACATTTCGTCTTTTCTTCCCCATTTTCAGAATTATGGGTCGTTTGAATCGTAAAGTTCTCAAATCAAATTCAAAGTTTTTGATCTTTGACTCTCTGCAGGTATTTGTTTCAATTTATTTGAAAATCTCAACATGGATTCAGAGTTGTCATTTAATTGGCCATATATGTACATATAGTAGCTCAAAGCCAAACTCGTACATCAAAAAAATTTTTTTTTCAATTCCTCAAAAATAGCTACGTAAAAATAATTTAAAATATTTGGAGTACGTATTTAAGTAGTTTATTTAATCTTTCATTTTTATTAAAAAACGAAACTTAATATTTCGCATTGTTTTTAAAAATAAATAAAAAGTAACAAAAAATTAAATATGTTCAGTACCAAAGAAAATCTACTACATTTATATAAGTTTAATATTTAGTATGCATTCTTTCATTTTTTATTATCATTTTTAGTCTTTTTGGCATGCTATGGACAATTTTTTCGCAATAGCTGGGTTCAATATTTTCACATTCTTCCATAAGTATCCTCCTTAGCTCTTACAAAATCGAAAAATTTGAAGTTTTGTTTTTTGTTAAAATTAAAGGGTTAAAAATGCTATTTATAAAAATACGCCGTATTTTTTCTAATATTTTTTATTTAATTATTTTTGGAGAATCGAAAAATAGTTCTTTTGATGTACGAGTTTGGCTTTGAGCTATTGTACATATATTTCTGGTTATTCTCAATAAAGTACACGTGAAAAAATCAAACAAAATCGACTAAACAATTTTGGCAAAAATTCGTGTTTCGGCTTGCGATAATACAGTTTCTGCAAAGTTAAATCTTTCAAAATAGTTTTATACCTTAGCTTCAAATGTAGAGCAAAAGTTTTCCAAAAAATATTTTTTTTTATTCAATTTAATTAATCTTTTCTTAAACCGAATCTGGTGCACGTTTTGTTCTATCACTACAGGTTTTTTTTTATTTTATTCTAATTTACATTTGAACCACCTCAAAAAATGCTAAGCTAAGTTTTTGGGAATGCTAGTTTTTTTTAACATAAACTGACAGGTAGCACCTCTAATTACTTAAAAAAAAACTTACCCGATCTTATTTCGATTGCAGTTTACTCAATTCCAACGATATCTTCAAAGTCACAAAAAGTTATTTTCAACGACAATTTCAGCTATCAAAATGATTCGATTCACAATATACCACATAAACTACTTAGTCATTTTTTGATAAAAAATTAAGTTCACTTCTTTATTTACACAATACAATTCCAAATAATGTCTCAACTTGTCTTATAGAATTCGGTTTGAAAAGCAGCGATGGTAACGTTTACTTAACTCCGGTAAAAAGAACCGTTCATTGGATTGTATTACCAGAGCTCAGCTTGAAAACTGAACTCACCAATTTTGTTCAATTTGTATGGAGCGTCAGCCATAACTCAGTTGGAACTTACACTCTTCTTGTCACTGTGTTGCTCTCTTATCTCTCAAGCCACTCTCATAATTTCTTGAACTCTATTGTGATGATGGTTGTCTCTTTTGCGCCAGTTGATTAAGGTATTCAATTTGTTTTAAAGAGATATTTGTTTCTGATGAAAGTCTTTGATCGAAAGAGGTACCAGCTCGAGTATTTAAAGAGAAGATACAATGTTTCTATTTAAAGAGCAAACAATTTTGATTTTAGCTAGACTCCAAGCCTTTGAGTCCCTCCATAATCTGCCTTTCTCATGCATCGTTTTATGAAGGCGTGACTTTTTGTTATTTACTCATTTGTCATACGATTCTATACCATTCAACGTTGGCTGCATAGGCTGGTGAACCTGTTGTTTATCACATCGACTCCATTTGCTTTCGTACGTTTATGTGTGCAATATTAACTTTTATACACACATTCATGCAGTCATAAATATGCATATACATATATAAAAAACGTTTTTCATTAGCCCACTCCCATTAACATTCTTTTTACTAAAATAGAAATTGTATATTTTTTTTTATTTATGAAAACTTAATTATTTTTTATTTTTGGTAATTACACTACCTAGCAGTTTGGCTCACGGCTATCCTATCAGATATGCATAATTCAAAAGATATGGCCAACACTGTGTATTTGCAGATATTTTCCAATATTTTAAATCTTACTACATTTTTCATGCACTTTTTTTTACTTAGTTATTTTAATTTTATGCAGTAAATTTAACTTCGAAGATAGTTTGCGAACATTTTTACTTAAAAAAAAATAGTTTACGAAGTGTGGTAAAGCATCTTTTTTATGAGTTATTCGTGGTCAAACTTTAAAATTTCAGTTGTTGGAGCCGTTTGAGAAAAGTTTTTTAAAAAAAAAAAAAAAAAAATAAACACTTCGGATATATTTTACAAAACAACCTTAAGTTCATTTGTAGAATTCATTGAGCTGAAATCATTCATGATGAATAATTTATGTATATCTTTTGATTTCCAAAATATTGGGGCTTAAAATTTCGATTTTTCAAATGATTAATAAAGGCACCAAATCAATATTTTGACCATTGAATCTTTTGGACCTCGATGTACCTAACAAAGAAGTTTGACAAAATTATTCAATATATTCCTTAGTTATATTTTTGTCTCAAAATTCAAATTTCAAAAAGTCAATACAAAAACGCAAAATTTAGGCTTTAACAATAAAAAGTACTAGAAATATTTCCAGTTTTATTTTTTTTCGAAGTATTAGCTTAATCTCATAAGAAATGGTCGCTTATACTCAGAATTTCACAATTTGAAGATGCGCTTGTGTAAATTTCTCAACATTGAACGCAAGATATGAGTTCGGTAAAGATAAGTGAAAAGAATGTTGGAATTATTTAAGGTGAATATTTTCGTTGTGAAACTAAAAGCTTTGATGACACCAATTTTAAGAATTTTCCTGGCATTTCTGAGTCAGAAACTTTTTGGTTGTTAATCTCTTCACCACTGTGAGATATTTAATCGGTTCCGAAGTTCTTCTTTGTTTTTATCTAATTTCAGGTTTTACCTGAAATTATGACATTTATCAAAAAAAAAAAATATTTGTTCTTAAAAAAAAGCAACAGTCACATAACAAATTTAACTTAAATTAAAGCAGATGTACAATGACTCCAAAAAAATATATAAAATAAAATAGCAATAACGTCAGCCTTTTACGCCCACTGTTATACGTAGACTTTTTATTGTCAAGTGAAATTGATGCTCACGATCGTTTACCTACGCAAATGCATACATACATACATGTGTACATATGTAGGAAACAACAAAAACAAAATCCATTGACTAGTTGATATTTAAAGAAAACGTTAAGCAACTGATATGTTACAAATTGTGATATTGCTTTGTCAAAACCGTCAAAACGACAGGTACCAAAAGTCAAAATAAAAATTGGCTTAAAGGGTCCGATCCCGTGCAAGGTGCAATCGAATGGTTAACACACCGAACTTTGTGAGTCCACTGCGTGCGATGCGGCTGTTGTTGATCGTCTCTGCTGCCAACAACAATCGTCCAAAAATGGAATTAGATGCCACTCCATAAAAGGTGATCCTCCACTGGTTTGAATTTAAAGTGTTGCGTTGGCTGGCTGGCTACCAGCTCAAATATTTCATGCTTATGATTAGCAGCACTCAATGAAATAACAAATACACTCGTACACTAAATGCGCAGATATTTTGTTAGAAGTTGCGAAATACCCGTTCGGTGGCGAAATGAAGAAAAGAATGATTTCATCAATACATTTAAGATATAAAAAAACATGTGTAACTCTACAATAATGGTATAGACTAAGTCTTCTTATTTGAAAGCAATTTTTAACCAGTGAGATTCTAATTCCATTTTATCTTATAATAAGATTATTTTTCTTCTTTTGAGGGGACACCTCAAAAACTTTTTTTGAGTCTAATCCAAAAGTCCAACTTACAAATTTTTCCAAATCCATTACTTAGTCCATATTTTTTGAGATAAATTATTGCAATTTCAATTTACTAATTGAATACACTATAGAAAACTTATTGAAATTTTGATTTTTTAATATTGTTTCTATTGGCACGAAAAATGTTGAAATCAGACTCATAGTTTTCGGAACACAACAATGTTCTAAAATTTTGACCGAGATCGCCTATTTCAAGCCTTCAAAAAGTCTTCAGAAATTATTTTCAAGTAACTTTTAAATAATCAGGGTTGTAAAAAACCTGCACTTATTCAAACTTTCCAGTCAATTGACTTAGATGGAAAAAGACTAGTAATTTTGTGGGATTCATGAGTGTAAAATAATAAATTTCAGTTACCAGCCACTTTTATAGAAAATATTGTTAGGCACTAAACGCAGTTATTTTTTTCAAAATGCAGTCACAATTTACTGCAGTCTTTAACTACAAAATTTTCCCATTTACAATGATACTGCATTCATATCTTAGTCTGAATAAATTTTAAGTCATAATTTATAGTTAGCTTTTTTGAAAATAAATTTGATTTAACTGGAAACTTTTTTCAAATAATATGTACACAAAAAAATATATACTTTGAATATTATATATAGCCAATTCGGAAAAAAGCGCTTCATAAGTGCTCTAAAAGCTCTTCAAAACAGCACTGAAGCGCTTTGTTCTCGTTAATAATATCGTCTTCTTAGCATTGTTATGTCATTGCCATCAAGTGCTTTGCCGTCGCTGTAACAGAAGCACATTAAAAGTTTAATATTTATGGAAAAAAGTGCTCCATAGCTACTTTGAAAACGCTAAAAAAAAATCACTTAAATGATTCGTTCTCGCATTGTCATGCTTTTGCAAACAAGTGATTCTCCCTAACTGTATCTGAAGCGCTTTAAAAAAATTACAAATAACACTGACTAAATCTGTAAATAAAGGCTTTTTGGGATGGTCATCAGATGGTCGTTAACACAGAGCTAAACATTGATTTCCTGCCCTTACTACGTTTGACCAAGCTATGTATGTATGTCTTCTTTAAATATCTTGGAAAAATTACTATTTCAAGCAAAATTGCCACTATTTGAAGCAAACGCATTGAAATCAAAGCGCTTTTTGTTTGTACTTTAGCGAACTGCTTTTAAATTTCCGATAGGGATTAATTAAATTTCACATTTAAAATTATACAGCTCCAACTGATTGATGACATTTTTTTAAAGTCAACAGTTTAAAATTGGCTCTTCGATTGCAGTTTAAAAGTTTCATTCATTAACTGTAACTTGTCATGGACAAAAAACGCATTTGACTTCAGATGTGGTGTGAACGGCTCAAAATCTCTAATACCGACATATCCGATTCATGGTTTTATTTTTTATTATTGTAAACCAGTGTAAGGTTTGAAGAATATCATTTTTTTTTATTGGAAAATTAGTTAAAATGTTGCATTATTTTTCATGTTCCTAATTTATTTTCTTTGAACAGCAACTACTTATTTTTAGTTTTTTTTTTTTTAAATATTAGAATAAGTTGGATCCTTTGACAGCCAACAGTACACGCATGTGTCCGTAAAATGCCACAAATTGAATTGTTCATGTCAACAACACCGCATGTAGTATAAATTTCTTTGACTTGTGCATTTGCGAGCGGCTGACTAGGCTGCAAATTCTCCAATATAACCGATCGACTTTTGTGCCTCATTACATTTTTCATTCAAATGTCTCTTTTAATTCGTTGATTTTTATTAAAATAAACCAACAAAAGCTTGTAACTTCATCTGGTTTTTTTCCTTTGAATTTGGCCTGAAATAAAACAGGACAGTACTCCTACTTTGTGTAACTGTCGTTGTTTGTCTTGCGTTGTCCGCTTCGCATCTGCAGCGAGTCTTTAATTCTTCCACAGCAATTTCGCGTACTGCTGACTTTGTAGCTGGCCAACATTCAATGTTATCAGAATAATTTTATGCGCGAGACAAAACAATACGAGAATCATTCTCAAAATAAATTATTGGTGAACTTCGTGTTGTGATCGAAGTGGATGTGGCTGTGGCTGCTGCAAAAGTTCAGGTACAAAGGAAAGCAGCGTCGGTTACAGGAACAATGAAGAAGCTCCCACTGTGGCAGTAAAGCGTTTTCAAACAAGCGGGGCAGGGAGGGGAAATATTTTGTCGTCTGGTATAACACCACCGCCTCCAAATCGTTTTCATTCGTAGGAGTACATTTGAATTACTTATACGTACGTATGTATTTATGGCGAGCGAATCGACTTTGATTCTTATTTAGATTCTTCATCATAACTTCCTAACTGCCATTACCAAGAGCTTTTAATCGCTGGACCTATTCGCTTTGTTCGTATACAAGTTGACAATTAATTTAAAATGCAAAATAATTTACCAATCATAAATTATCCAAATAACTTGCTTGCTCCTTGCTGCATACTACACGTACCTATGCCGCCTAAATATTGATATGAGCTGAGCATCGTTGTAGTCAGCAACGTAGACAACATTAACTCTTGAATGATTGTAGTTTCTCTGGGTTTATTTTTCGTATAAAAATGAATAGTGAATTCATACTAAAACTAAAATACAACATGACATTTGTCACTTTCAAAATAAAAAAACGCTTATTAAGAAAAAAGTTTATTCTAAATTACGTTTCTTTCATAATTATCTTAACTTGAGACTGCGCCGAATCAATTTAACTTTGAATATCTGAAAACAAGACCCTTGTACAAAATAATCCTGGTTTTTTCTTTCAAACATACACATGCTCGTAATTTCTAAGTTGAAGCACTAAAGGGTTAAGAATCTTGTCAATGCGTCTAGGCTTTCACCGTCTATTGTAGGATTTTCTGCTCTGTTGCAATCTTTTATTTTTTACTATTTTTTTTTTTTACAAAGACCGCATATGAGGCCAAGCAAACAACTGGCGTCTACCGGTATTTATAAGCCACTGACTATGACAACAATTGCGTTTAAGATTTGCATCGCATCTTCTGAATTGGACGCATGTTCTGTCCCCACCAACTGCATTGGACAGAGGCTCAAAACTACATTTTGTTAAAGTTGAGGCTTTTCCATTTTGCACACAATTTAAGCAAAATAATTGTTTGGTGGAACACAGTGAATACGAGAACGTGTAAAAGACGACAGGCGTACACACAGTAGCTTGCAGATGTTGGATTGTGAATCCATAATCTTCTAATACGCAGTAATAACGATAATCGCCGTTTATTGTCTTTTGTGTTGTTTCTACTGATACTGCTGCGGTTCTTCCTTTAATTTTGGCCATGTTTACGAGTACTTCCTTTTGGTTAACAAGTTTCACCCTTGCAACAATTCCTTTTTAAATTTAATTAGGCGTACTATGTTGTGGCCGAAAATGTTTTGCTTGTGGGAAGTGATGAAAAGCTCTTGATTATAGTACGTCATATTGGTTAGTTTTGAAGTTATACTTAGAGCTTAAAAAAAATGGTATTGGCTTTGCCGGGCTTGTCAACAAATTGTGTTTAATATTTAAATTTATTATAAAAATATTGGAGTTATTTTTAATTAAACATACAGTAATTAGTAAAGATCGATATTCTTGTAAATTTTCATTTTTAACTAACAAACGTAACAAGGCAGCAGATAGATTCACTGGAAATGGTCGACATACGACTCGGCTTTGGCAACATATATATATATATATAACGGCGCATTCCTTGCCCAAACGAATCAAGTTGATAATTTATCACAAATCATTTTGGCATTTTTGAATATTTTTATAAAAGATGTATCAAAATTAAAATTAAATCTCAATATCTTCTATTTTATCAAAACATTTCAATGTAAATAAACTTTTTTTTTTGATAGTAACATAACTAAAACTTGAACTAAAATGTGTTAAAATAGAGTCTTCTAGACCAGCGATGGACAAAATTTTGGAAGCAAGAGCCACTTACAATAATAGAAACAAATCCCACCATAAATTTAATCTCGATAGCAAAAAAAAAATCAGCAATAAACCAAAAACCAATTCCAAGAATCAAACAAAAACAATGTAATTGTTGTTTCTTTGTCGGGTTTTTTTGTTTTTGTATTGATGTATCAATAACAATAATACGAATCCTGTGTGTATTGCGTATAGCAGTGGGAGTGCATGTGTTGTTTGTTTTGGTGTTTGTTGTAAAGTGCCACAAGTGGCTCATTTTTCATATTTTACCCGTCGCTGTTCTAGACAATTGTTTGATACCAACTCGCCGGCGTAACTCACCTTAGAGTTTTCTAAAGGATTATTTGACATGAATTATGAGCGTGACACGTTTTAGAATATCTTAGGAGATGGTTTGGCGATGCAAAGTGAATGAACCTTTTAAAAACGTTAAGATATTTCTTCAAAATTGCCTTAATAATGAGGCTGATAATAGAAGAGGATAATATTTTTCATATTCACATTACCAAATTTTTATTATGCCTATGTCATTGTGTGCCTATATTTACTTATTTATATAGCAGCCCTATCGTATGGGTTTTTTGCTTACCTTGGAGTTGCCACACTAGACCCGCCCACTTTTTTTTGTGCACTTCAAAGTTCTGTATCAAATTTCACGCATATCTTTCGAAGTTGTTGATTTTTGCCGCACCTCCGCACTAGTGTCTTCGTCTCTAACACTTCATCGATTCAACGATTTCTTAATTAACTTAATTAATTATTTAGAACGGTTACGTTTCTTTCTATCCTGAAGAATCCACTCCAAAGTTTTTCAACAAACTTTCAGTTGCTAATTTGCGCTCCGTGTATTCAGACTATTTAAATTTTTGCCGTTTGAAAATCGGAAATCGAATGTTGTCGGCATCTGATGAGCTGATTTAAGCACCACGCTAACGCTAACGAACTTTTCAACAATTTGCTCTCTAACGAAATTACATAGGAATGCAAAAGAAAGTCGCAAATTGGCGATAAGCTAAAGATGACAAGTTCCAAAAAAATAGGGTCAACATCTTCTGATCTGTGCGAATGACAGAATTTTCTCGTAGTTTATTGCCATAGTACGCCAGTTACATGTAACGAATTTAACATTCGATTATTGCCGATCTCGTGTAAATTCAATGCTGCACGTCTCAGAAAATACTGCGATACACAGCGTTTGTTATGCAGATGTGAAGCTTACCAGAAAAACCAACCTTAAAATTAAAGCAAAGCCACCGCTACTGCCTTTCGCGCTTCCTCAGTTTTTGTTGTTGTTGTTGTTGTCTGTATTAGACCAAAGGCGGCATCTTTTTGGTGGGAGATGCTTGCTTGTATTTGTTCCTTGCGCTGTAATAACTTGAATGGTCAAATGGAAGCAGCAGGCATCGCACAACACAATGCTCGCTCTGATCAATCGCTTCCACCACCGCAAATCGTGCAATTGTGCGTTAGATTTGTGCGCGCATGCAGCTTAATTTGCATTTTTATTTTTATGTTTTCATTGAAAGCGCCGGCATCAATGGACCAACCTCCTGCTAGCCAGCCAGCTTACTTGCCCTCTCGTCTGATAGTTTCTGGCGAAAAGCTAAAGCTTAGGCAGCCCATATTATCTGCGGCAGATACATAGAGCTTACCGACAATTGCTTGCGTTTTTTGTGGAAGTTTTGTTTGCCGCATTCTGGCACTTAGCAGCTTAAACGTTTGAATCCATCAGAGCTTCTGCGATGAAATCATTGGGTATGGCCGGTGGCAACTTAAATCACCTTGGCGCAAGTAGCAGCAGTAGTATTGCAGGTGGCTGTAAAAAGTGTCAAGAGAATCGCAAATGTCAAAATACAATTGTTAAAAATAGCGGAGATATTTGTTTGAAACGATCAATCAATCTAACGAGCATGTCATCGATCAATCAAAATCCGCTCCCGAGTAGGTCAACAAAAAATGTTGACAAATACGCTGTTAGTGTGACAATGTGCTATTAAAGCATATGACACTGAATAAGGAGTGAAAAATGAAGCTTCTCAAAAGATCTGTTGAATCACTGGTGTGCAAAAGTACTGTCCCATCGAAATGTCATAAAAGTTCGAATGATACTAAGACTCTACATAGAAAAATTGTTGCCTTTACTTTCAAATGCTGTTGTCGATTGCAATATGCTAAGTCAATGTATGAGCCACATCTTTAAGAAGGAAAAATTAAAAAACTTACAGTGGCGAGTGGCCTTTAATTATTTTGTGAGCGAACTGTGTACATCCTATGCTTATACGATCCAATATTTGACCCAAATGTATTTTTTTTTATTCGCAAACTTTTCTAAAGACATTCAACAAATTTTCGTGTAACTAAATAAAAAATCATTTTGCTCAAAAAGCGCCCAAATTCAAGGGAGATTACAGAACACCAAAGTTCACTCACGTTTTCAGCCCCCGCACATGTCAAAACGTTGCGATTGATAGTGTGCGCGTACGCAAAAGTCATCAGTTGATCTCTGCAGCAGCTCATTAGTTGCTATTTCAAAATTCCGTTTGCCTTACTCGTATAAATTGACAAAATGTTGGAAATGTTGATTGTTAATTTTTCGTTCGTTTCTATTTTTTCTTTTATTATTTTTTTACTTTATTTTTTAATTTCACATCACGAGTACGAGTAACTACTAAAACTACGATAAATCACTCATCGTCAGTTGCTGCATGCAGCATCGTCCATTTTGTTTTTGTTTTTTTTAAAAAAAATAAAAATAAAAATAAAAATTGTATATCTGTGACAAAAATTGTTTTGTCAGTTTCCAGACGTATGTTGGCAGTTAAAAATAACCTGGAATGTGATATACCCGACGGACACTGGCGACATGCACGCATGCGTTTCTCGCTGTAATTGTGGCTAATGTGGTTGGAATTCCTAAAACTTTTGTCTTGAAACTAAGTCGGGGAATTGGCTTAAAATGGAAACAGAACTGAGTTGCATCTTTTCGTGAATTCGTTATTGATTTATTTAAGCAACTGCTGCTTCCATCGCTGGTGCATTGTTGGAACAATGCTGCATTCCAGAATGCATTCCTTGCAAGGCACTCGCTTGCAAGTCTATACAAATCAAATATAAGTCAAAACATTTGCAATCATCGTGGACAATGCAAGTATACCTTGCTATCACGATCCAAGTACTCGTAATTGGCATTTAATAAGCAGTTGATGTGCAGAGTGCACTTAAAATTTGATTTTTCATAAAAATGTTATGTTGGCACAGCCTGTGGGCTATTTGCTCTTAATATTTGTAAGGCTTTACGACGTATCTTTGTCTCGAAATTAATTACATGCTGCATTCTACTGCTAATGGCTTACCAGTGCCCTTGGGCGTTATGGTAAGTCTAAACTGGTAGTAGACAGGAAATTGTACTGTGCTTGGTTACGCTAATGCGTAGGGTTCAAGCCTTGTACTTTTATGTACTTTGGCTTGGGCTTGAGATTGGCTTTCCTTGTATAGTCCTTTTTCAAACTACTAAGCTTGACCAGAGGTGAAGGTGCAAACTAATCTGGTACCACGGGTTGTTGGGAGCCCCTAGGACTTCGGTCCTAGCCCAACAGTGCGTGAAGCCCAATTGGGCAGATCGCATGGGAAGGATTCATGGTGGCTGTGGTTGAAACCTAACTCGTAGGAAGGATAATATGCTAATGTAAATTACCGATGTGGAGTTGCATTCTCAACCAAGTGGCAGTTCTTAGAACTGCAAGAGATCCTAGATAGGTCTCGGCTCAAACCAAGGGTGAAGTTATGTTCATAAACATAGCTTTACTTGGTAACTGTATTAAATGCAGTCGTACCTAGGTTAGGCACGAATATAAATTAATTCATGTGTGTGAAAATCACACTGTGATATTAAGCCGTCAAGGCAGGTGATCACATAAAAAACAAAGGACTCTGCTAATGGCGCATTAAATGCTAAGTTGAGTTTGTGCCAACTTAATTTTTCGCATTTTTTGAAATCTAACACTTTAGGGGCAAAACCTTTGACACGTGGTAAGAAGACAACAGAATGGGAATGAAGTTGATCTATAGAGGAACGTGCTTTTTGAAAAATGATAGTATTCTGAAGCAAGTTTGAATTACATTGCAGAAAGTATGTACTTTCTTACTACAGCTGAACAGCTCAATGCGGTGCGAATTGGGGATCCCGAACCCAAGGATCTCTATGTTGCATCTGTAGTAAGCACTGAAACCGCGCCACAAGACCGAAATTTTTTACTTTTTTCCGTCTCGGTGTGTTCTTATGCAGTGGCTTCATTAGGGTGGATGCAGCAACAGCTTTAAGAGCCGAAGGCGACAACGACTTATAGTGCCCCCATGAATAAAGTTATTTTTTGTTTTGGACTTAACTCATTTTCGGCCGAGAAAAAATTTTTTTATCGAAAATGCAATTCCTTTCATTGACTGTCTATTATGATCCTATAGAACTGTTAAAAGTAAAAAAAATAAAAATATCTTTCGTCCTTTATCCTGCACGAGGTGGTCGAAAAATCGACCAATGGCTGTTACCGGTAACAAAAAAAGGAAAAATTGGAATTAATTTTTTATTTAAAAAAAACCTTTTTTGGTAATTTTTTAAAAGGAGTTACATCATTAAAAGTACAGTTTTGATTTTTTATGGACAGAATACAAAAAATAGATGAACATTGCAGCGATTCTACATAGTAACCGTGTGCTTATAGCAATGCTTGCAGTGACAAGGTTTTCCGTGCTGTGCTTGTTGTACTAAATGACCATTCCCATGTTGCCTTTCTGAAGGGTGACCGTATTCAGAGTCGTTATCCGAGGTAACTTCTTGAGTCAGCAAGTAGCATGTAACTTCACTTCGTAATTCAAGTTTTCACATAACTTTTAAAGATTTGTGTTAAGCTATAAGGAAATATGGTATATTTTCTAGGCGTTTACAAGAGTGGTATTCGAGAATGAATGAAGAGTGGCCACCACCATTTCTTGCCGCGTTTAGAAATTCTGTAGTTAGCGGCAGCATTATCGTGTAGATCAAAGCTACACATGTATTATTTATGTGTGTTGATTAAATGCGATTAAGTTACTAGTTCACAGTTATGTGTTTTTTGTCTAGCGGTCGCAACGGCTATCTGTTTGAATTGGGATCACATTTTCAAAATTTGTAGCTAAGATAACATCTGCGTTGTCTGACTATCTAACTAGAAAATATTAATTTTTCTTGCCAAATCTATAATCAATTACATAATTCTCTCAGTACAGCGTTTTGACGAGATCGTCATTTGCCTGATACTAAACGGAACTATTTTTGCATTTGTGTGAAATTTCGTTTTACTGCCAGAAATAATTATTTCATTATAGCGAAGTGAAGTTTTCGCTTTCATGGCATGTGCCAGCCTTCGCGTCGAAATTCATCAATTTTTTCTTCAGAGCTTGTCTAAGTTTTTCCTAGAATTTTTCTAAAAATTTGGTTAGACTATATTAAAGAACTCTCTCAATATAGAGCTCAATATGTTTTATTTGTATGGATAGTAGGCGTATTAGTGAACCGATTCGCCCATTTACAATCCCAAGAAGCTTCTTGAAGATGTGACGCGTGTTACAAATTTAATTTAATTATTTTGTTTGATTTTCTCGTAATCGGGATTTCCACAGACGGATATTGCCAAATCGACTCAATCGACTTTTCTGTACCTGCCACGCCCCCTTCTATGCGTTGCAATTAAAAAGACTAAGTGAATATCCCTCTGAGTAAGAAGCGTCTAATTTTGTCTCGAAATTTGCATCTAACCTCACTTGAACAAAATAAATATGATGTACTGAATCTTGCTGTTTTGATATTCATAACAGCCATTGGTCGATTTTTCGACCACTTGAATTCTCATTAAAATTCAGTGCAACTAACCTCATATAAATTATTGGAATAAAACTGTTTTCTTAAGAAAAAACTTTTGTGAACAGAACTGCATTTAAATTTTTTCATTTTGAAACTATTTATATTTAAAAAAAAAGTTTTAAAAATTGTCTAAAAAAAGGACTTATTAAATATATTTTTTTCAGTGTATAAAAATAACACAGTTATCATGAAATAACATTTTAATAAAAAAGAAAGAGAAAGCATTTCCTTTATTTTAAAAAAAATAATTTCTGTGACTAAAATTTAGTGGTTGAAAAATCGACCAGTGGCCGAAAATGAGTTAAATTGTCATATATCATTATTTGTCCACAGAAACAAAAGTAACCATTTTTTGGTTTTGTTCATCAAAATTCAAAACTACAGTTGCCTGGTATTTGATGTTAGTGGTATTCCTTTATACTCAACAACTATTAATAGCAACCATTTTCACTTAAAACATTAAATAACCATTTAATAACACAGGTCAACAAATCGAAAAAAAAAATTTGGTGCCGAGATATAGTTAGTGGTTTTGTATTAAGCATGTACTGGCAACATTAAAAATGTTTTTATTTTTTTTTTCGTACGTGCCATTTTTGATAAAAGGTCACTTTTGAATATTCGCTGTAATAAGTACTTCCGTGTGCATGATTTACTATTTTATCGATAAATTTCTAAAAATAAATTGATTTTTACATCATGTCTTCATCGCGAAGAAGTCTCATTGATCCAAATGTGTTTTGTTACCGCTATGGTGAATGCACGGTGAAAAATTTCAGAAAACCTATAACAGATTTTATAAAAAGTGCTTATTATGCTTACATTAAGTCGAAAATTGTGGATGAATACAAGCCGTGGATACCCCAAATTGTTTGTAAAATGTGCTATGAACACTTAAGACAGTGTATTAGTGGTAAAAGAAACCATGTGAGGTTCGGAATGCCTATGCAATGGAAAGAACAAAAAAATCACTTTGTTGACTGTTACTTCTGCTGTATTAATTTGTATGGTGTAAACGTTAAAAAAATGATTTATCCAGACTTAGACTCTGCTAGAAGACCCTTACCACATTCAGAGGAAGTACCTATTCCAGCATTTTGTTCCATTCGTGAATCATTTGAAGAAGTCATTTATGAAGTGAGTAGCGACAGCGATTTCGAAGGAATACCATCTACAGAGCCAAAATCTTTTTCCCAAGAAGAATTAAATGATTTGATAAGGGATCTTGAACTCCCTAAATAATCTGTAGAGGTTTTGGCTTCTAGATTAAAAGAAAAAAACTTGTTGTCGTCAGGTACAGAAGTGACGTTCTATCAAACAAGAGAGCAAGACTTGCTACTTTTTTTTCAATCGGAAAATGATATTGTTTTTTGTTCGGATGTGAAAGGCCTTATTCTCGAAATGGGCCTTTCAAAATACCATCCAAATGAATCGCGTCTCGTTATAGACAGCTCTAAACGAAGTCTTAAGTGTGTTCTTCTACACAATGGCAACAAATTTGGTTCAGTTGCTATTGCTCACTCAGCAAAAGTCAGAAAATTACTCTGAAATTGTAAATGACATGCCAGAACACTTTAATAACTTCGGATGTAAGTAATATGTCAATCAAAGTGCAATACCTTCACAGTCATCTTGACCAATTCCCAGACAATCTTGGATCCTATAGCGAAGAACAAGGGAAGCGGTTTCACCAGGACCTAAAGACTATGGAAGAAAGATACCAAGGCCAATGGGATCGCCATATGATGGCTGACTATTGCTGGGGGATGCAACGTGATAGTCCGACTACAGCTCATTCGCGAAAAAGTCACGAAAAAGAAAGTTTTTATGCAAGTCTTTTTTTTTCAAGGCAAAATCTAAAAAACTACACGTAGGATATCAACATTTTTGATAATAATGTAATCAGAATAAGGTCCTTAGTTAAAAAAAAAAGTACAGCTTCTCGGCACCAAAACTAGTGTTGACCTGTGTAATCTGTTTCACGCTTCCTGATAAAATTTTTTATATAAATCTGGAAGATAAAATGTCCTGCGAAAAAATCTATCCTATAGATTTTTTTATACGCTAAAAAAGAGTCATTTTTTTGCCTTTGAAAGGTCATTTCTTATCATCTGCTTCTGGGCTCCTGACTTTAGTAGTACATGTATTTCAAAATTGTTTGAGAATCCATCCAAAACGAAAATTTAATATTAGAACGATTCATATGTTCAAATATACATACCTATAACTCGCTCCTAAAATAGAATTTCGGAAAATATTGCCCGTCCTCCTCTTTGACTTGAATTAAACTTTTATTGTTTACATGCGTATGAAAACCATTTCAAAATTTCTGGACAAATTCAATAAAACTACTAAAGAGGGTTTATAATTATGATTTTTTTTTTCGATTTATAAGGCAGTCAAAAGGTTTTTTTGTTGATTGTTCGCCTATCCGATTTTCATATTCTTGAAGTAATAATGAATTTTCTCTTATCAATCTACCGTTATAGTAGTTAGTCAAACTTAAAAATTCAATTTGATAGGTAACTCCCAGAATTTTTAAAAACTGACTTAAATCCGCAAAAAAAAAAATCAATTCTAGGAGAATACATAATAAGTTGCATTTAAAAGACTCTTATCGTTATTGTTGTTGTCTAGAGATCAGCTGTCTAGTATATATAGTTATAGCTCTGTTTTCAGCAGAAAATGAATTTTCAATGAAGAAGACAATCAATAAGTTTTTTATTTAAAGTGTACCCAAATCCTTAAGAAGCTTCTTTTTTTTGATTAAAAGTTTTTTTTCATTCATATCGTCTTGCGCAACAATTTGTAAAAAACAAACTAACAATCAGCACTTAAGCTCCAGTGGCTTAATCAAAAAATTGATCACAGCAATCTTTTTCACACTGCTGGATCAGCTCATCTAAGCTCATCCTTGTCGTAAAACGTAGTTATCACCAACCAGTAACTGACCTCTGCGTGAAGCAGAAAAGGTACAAAAAGGTACGGAAAATGCGGGTATGTCACTCAAACGAACGTCAACCGACTTAGACAGTTACAATTGGACGGACATATGCAGTGTGCATTGGATGCTCACGCATCCACGCACTGCGGGTGCTGCCAATTGAAAACGGATATTTTCTGTTTTTCCCCTTTTTTTTTCCTTTGCTTTTTTGCACTGTTGCTACATTTTATGATTGGTATTGCAAACAGCAAAGGAATTCTCGCAAATTGCCATTTATCGCGTATGAAAAAATGTTGCTTCTCAGCTGCATCAGCCTTCTAAGCATACGAGGAGTCCAAAACTTGTCATTACACAAACTGCATACTGAGTAACTGTCATCAAAGAGCCTCAATGCATCTACTGGCAGTGGCTGCTTTTTATGTTTGGAGCTTCTGTTTCATTACAAGTATCGCCATCTCGCCATGATTTGTGCTTAGAGATTGCAATTTATACTCGTACACTAAAAAATGGCAAAGATTTTAAGCCCAAAATGGAGCGATAATTGTTGATCCACCTTGAAAAGAGACCTTGTACATGCCCAAATTAGAAACGTCTACAAGCTTTGATCCCCATAACGATCTATCAGCAGTATCAGTGTACTGTTAATATACAGATAATATGTTGCTTGTATCTTAATGTTTCAAACATTTGCCAACTTGAAGCATTTACTTTTGTATGGTACTAAGTAGGGCTTAAAAATATAATTAGAAGGGCACACTTCTGACACGGACGAAATACTTGCGGTGAATGCGCTGCTCGTTGAATTTAGTTTGTTTAGTCGATCGATCCTCTGTATTGTTTAAGTTGGGGTCTAATTTTTTCTGTTAACATTTAGCTGTTTTGTTCTGTAAATGCATTTGGCTACATAATACTAGAACGCGTAAAGAATATTTTTCTTACGCAGTTTTTCCTAGAAATAATAGCCTGCAAAGCTTAGTATGTCGATTGCATAAAAAATCAGAATGTGAAAAAATTCAACATGAGGAAATTTTTGAAATTCCCTGCAGATACGTGGAAGTGCACTGCTGTAACGCTTTTTCATCATCATCGTCATGATCGTACGCATGAGTATCAGAAGACACATTGGCGTCTGATCGATCGATGAACAGTAGTGATCAACAGACCAGTGGACGCGTTCATCGTGCAAATGCTGCTGAAGATGAGGATGATCGTCATCGTCGTCGTCGTTGTCGTTTTCAACTTTATTTCTAAAGACAAGAAGTCTGGTTGAGTTACGCGTAAATTACCTCTTATGGCAAGTTGTAATGTATGGAGTTTTTTGGACGTTGCTTTCGTATTAGGCAGGAACGATCCAACAGAAGCCACAGATCACAACGCGTAAATGGAAATTGAGAGACACATAGACGTCGCGCAGAAAGCTGAGTTTTTTAGTTGTTAATTTTACAGCATAGGTATTTCTAGATAAACTTCTTCAGAACTGATAATAAAAGCAAACAAAAAACGTATTTGTTTCTCAAAGGCATGTAATTTCGCTATAATTAATCCTTGTTTACTACAAAATCAAAAATATCCTACTGCTATCGTTTGACACAAAGAACTCAAATTTTAAAATAAATGTTAAAATATTTATACTGAAGTGTCTGTTTTCATTTCATAAACTATAAAGTTGAATAGGCACGTGTAACAGTTGCATTGTGATATATGAGAGTTTTCTTGGTTTAACATTATCCTGAGTAAAAAAAAACCAAATGGTTAAAGTCAGGAAAGAACATTTCCACATTTTCGTTCACTCATTAAGTTTTCTTTTCTAATAAAGTACAGAAATAACTTAATTAGAAAAACATTTAAACTCAGGTCTTTAAAGCAAAAGAATTTTTATGTAAGCTTCGGTGAAAATTCGAATGAAGACCCCCCAATTTTTTACAGGCATGACTCACTTTGACGTTGCCCAGAATTGCGTTGTTGCCAACCGAAAAGCCAACAAATCGTCGGAGCGTTCCAAAAAAATATCGATTTGAGAAAAATTTAAGCATTGTCTGATCTAAAGAGGACTTAATTTAAAATTTTTCACAAGAGTTCTGGTTTTTGTGCATTATGATTGTATATGTTTTTTATATATTTTCAGGATGATCGATCGCCCATATCATCAGCGAATGAGTCTGACGAGTCCTCAGACATAGATTCTCCAGGTCCGTCGCTATTGAAAAATCAGAGTCAAGTAATACACGACTCGGCACATTTTAAAAATGTTCCCTCAACAACCGCATCCAGCAATTTATTAACACCAACAAAAACCGCCACAAATAGTCAATCCCAATGTTTAAAGATATCGAATTCACAGCCAGAAATCACTGCAAAAACTAACACGATTTCGAGTCAAATACCTGATGGCAATATTTTAAAGTCCTCAACTCAAACGCAGAAAAATAAGAATTCGGCTGGATCCACTATGACACCTTCGTCATCGTATAATAACATTGTCTATCCTGCAACATCATTGTCCAACGTACCTCAAGAAGTGCTTCTACAACTGATACAATCGGGGCATTTGCAATTGCATACAGAAGAAGGTACTTGAATTGATATACTTAAATGAAATCATTATGTAAGTCAAATGTTTTATTTTCAAAAAATTGCATTTAATCATATACCATTCCACTCACGTATGTACATATTATGTATTTTATTTTCGAATGTCCAAAAAATAACTACTCCGAACTTTATCCAACGGTTGGTAAAAAACAGAAATAAAAAGACTAGAGAGCATTTCGTTTATTTCCAGTTTGACTCAAAACGGAAAAACATGAAATATTAAAAAAGAAAATGTGAATCAATAAATAATTTTGCCGAAAACAAAATTACCACAACTCCGATGTTCATCAAAAGATTGGTTTGCCAAAAAAACAGTTTCCATTTTATTTTCAGCAAAATAAAAACTAGGCGTTTTTTTTCTCACACATTTTAACCGACGGTTACTTGAATAGCACTTAGTGCAAAGGAAATGGTTAGTTTAGCTATCGTACGGTTAATTCTCTGCTGGTTAGAAACAAAACCAAGAAAACTGACTAAACAGCCTAAGGGCTGTTTTCACAATGTGCGGTAAGCCTTAGCCGTGACTCTAATCGACAGTTTGACATAAGATCTCATACCAAATAGTGATAGAGCTTAGCTACTACAGCTTATAACCTTCTTAGCAATTTAGCTTGAAGCTTTTAACCAAGTAAAAAGCTTATTATGCACGTTGGTTAAGTTTAAAAGGTACGGGATAAGGACAAAGTTCTTCTAGGAGTTGATTCTGTCGCTCATTGTGAGTAAAAATTGTATATGGGATCTATCTTCAATAGCTTTGATTTTGTATGCTTTTTTTTTTACTAAGTTCGTTTGTTAACTTTTTGTTTCTGTGTTTAAACAGCGGTTTGATGATGGAAAATTAAATGACCATAACATTTCATGTAAAAAGTGGATATCATTCGTAACAATTGCGTTTTTAGTTGCTGTTATATTAATGTTAATTTAAGTTTTAGTTCCAATAAGTTGCTTTGCTTTTAATCTACTAATATCATAAAAAAACACTAATAAACACATGTAAATATTACAAAAAAACTAGCAATCACATGTTTGCACATACATTGTACTATCATCATAAAAATTCGATTTTCTTTTTTCATTAAAACAAGGTAAGTGGCGCTTATCACTGTATAGTCCAGCACAACTAATTTATAATATACTGTAGAATCATTGTTCTCCACTTTTCAATATATTTTAAATTTCTTTCAGATGGAAGTGGTCATCAATATGTTACGATTCCACTATCGCTGCCCTCATCTATTTCACATTCAGCCACAAATAATCGCGCTAATGCGAGCAATTCAGCATCAGATGTCATCGATACAAATGAAAAATCAAAAAGTAAAATGGGGACAGCTGCAACTGCTTCTATACAACAGTCGACGGCAACCTGTTCTACATCTAACGATATCAAAATTAAAGAAGAGCTAATAGATTAGCTTGTTTCAATAATAACAAATTATTATAATTTTTAATTGTTAAAGTAAAAAAAAAAAAAATATTACACATATTCAGCGGGTACTGTTCCTAGCTCCGTTCAGGACGAATACCAATTTATCTTACAAAATTTATGTTTATTTATTTCTTGCGAAAATTGTTTTTATATACACAGCCCTACAAATAAACTTCAAGGAATCACAATAACTATTGAATTAAATTTATAAGCTACTCGTCCAAAAAAACTATTGTTATATCTTACTTGGTTACGAAATTGTACAATTCAGAAAATGCTGGGTCCTAGTTCTAAATTTGATTAATAATACACATAACCTTCGCCGCTACACTAGCTCATCAAGAAAGTATGTTACTTTCTTGATCTTCCTCCTCTCCTGCTAGTCATAGAATCTATGAGTTTACCACTTCAAAACTCCGAAGAAGCTTTTAATATTATCTCCACTGAGGAAACCCTGTGATTGTCTATGAATCATACATATGTATATAAATTGACAGTTTCAAACAAAAAATTTACAAGTTAATAAACTTAGTGGTATTTTTTTATTTCCAACATGCCTTACTGTTCTTATTAGCATCCGCATATTTTCTGTTTTAATCATGGCAATAGATGGCGCTCATTTCTCAGTATCTTCTGGTGACAGGCCTATTTGTCTAAGAACGACTTTATTTGGGAAAATATTTTGCAATGTCAATAACTTTCGATCATTGCTAAGGTTTCGCCCTAACCTACCAAGGGCCCTGCACTTTCAAAGGAAACAAGCCAAGTTTCTACCGATTATTCTAGACAAATTTTAAGATGCAACAGAAAAACTAAGACTCCCAGTTTTTGTGTCGTAACTCACGAGGAACACTTTTCCGTGAAAAACTTTTCACGACTAAAATTTTCAAAAAAACAATTTTGAAAAAATAAAATGGAAGGGGAAAAAACTTCGCCCACTTCCACCAAATTTTTCTTTCTCTATTCACCCCTGAAAATGATACGTATAAACTAACAACTTAAAGTTACCAAACTTTCCCTGTTATACGCTGATTTACAAAGACCTCAATTTCTACTATGATATTCAATAATGACAAGACTCTTTGTCTTGCAGTTCTTAAATTAATGATGGAGTTCGAAACTATAACACTTTTCTTTGCTTGCAAGATGTAAACGTTTGAAAAACGATTCACAGGCGGTACGCACCATTTTCTGCTCCATTTCATTCCAAATCCTTGTCAAACGCTGCTTGAACCCATCAATTGTTAACCCTTTTGTTGACCTTACTTGACCTAGCATATGGCACCATACGTAAAAATCTAATGTCTTGAGATCCGGTGATGTTGCTGGCCATTCTTCCGCAGAGATAAAATCAGGCAAATTTTTCGGCCCTTTCTCTATTTGTGATACTGCTTCCCACATCTTGATTTTGGTCGCGTTTTGATATAGCTCAGCAATCAATTCATCTTTTGGAACATTCGTAAAACTTCTTGCGTACTTCGGATATGGCTGTCTTGCAGGAAGAACAGCTTTTCATCCGAAAAGCTCCTTACTTTTTGTGACAAGTAATTGCTTTTGCTTATTTGTTAGCCCATGAAGGCGTTAGCTTTTAGAGGCCTTCAGTCGTAGATCATTCCTGATAAGAAGCTGCTTGGAAGTTTTGGATATTTTCATATACTTTGCTACAGAACATGCTGATTGAGCAGGATATCGTCCTCTCACTTGTTTTATGACGTCATTTGTTCGCACGGTCCGACTGCGTCCAATTTTTTTTAAATCTTCGAGCCTCCCGTTTCCTTATATCGTTTTATTGTCTTATGTATGAATTTTTCTAGTGGTTTTAGTGTTCTTATGATGTCACAATTTCTATTATTTTTTTTAAAAAAATTTATAACTAACGTTTACTTTTCATGGCGCTTCTGAGTTTTGTAATTTCGTTGTGTACAATTTTAACTTTGAAAAGCAATGCATTCTTAGATTATAAAAATCTTCAGATTCTCAAATTTTTTCAAAACAGTGAAATTTACGGACAGTTATTATTGGCCACACTGTATGTTATTATACCTTTCATTAATAAGTCTACAGAGGTACAGGGAAAAACCAATTGAGCAAGGGAAATTTTCATTTGGTTTTTGGGAGATATTTAAGGCTATAAAAGGGATACTTCGGCCAGAACTAATAAAAAATTAGCCTTAACTTATTTCTTCTCAAATCGACTTAGCCTTTTTAGTCCTTTTGACCACAGAAATAAACTACAATATAGTGGGTTTAAGATTTTATAATAATAACATGATTCCCGTAAGTAGCCCATTGTAGGTCTGTGTTTTCAATTTAATCTATAAGATTTCCTAAGGAAATATTTCATTATCAGTGACGCTAGTCAATATTTTAACCTAATTTTATATTAAGTTAAATAAATTCATTTGATTTATTTATAAAAAAATTAAAATGTTTCGACTTTGGTGTGTGGTGATCACAAATTTCTAAAATATATAAGAGCTGAGGCAGATAAATATGTAGCTCCAGAGAAAATCAAATTTAACTAATTGTAAGATATATGTATATCTCATCAAATACGACAATAAAATCCAAAAATCATCAATCAAATTAATTTCTGAACAAATTTTAAATATAAAAATCAAAATTTCAGAAACAATTCAAAATTTCAGAAACAAATCAAAATTTCAGAAACAAATCAGTATTGATATTGCTGTGGAGGAGAAAAATCACTTCAATTTCCTGTGCCATAGAACTCTGTGCGTTCAAATTGTATAAAGTCGATAAAAAAACAATATACCTAAATACAACAAAAGGATGCAATTCGTCAATATTCCTAATTTCGCTTATCTGACGTAATTTTGAGATTTACTTATAATTCATACTTATAATTGGAATTATTCCATCTTTGCGTTACTACTCTTGATGTCAACAATTTTTTCTGTTACAATGCACACATACACACATGCGTTTGGTTGCAAGTATTGTAGACAGACACTTGACCGTTTCACCTGATTTAAGTGCAAACCTCATCAAAATGCATTGGGGCACGAGCCACAATAATTGTGAAAGTGCTCACGGCATGCCGATTACTAAAAATGCAAAAGTAAAGTTGTAAATGCCGTATTAACTGTTATGCGTAATTCGACAGCCAACCATGGGCGGAAGTCTTTGACAATGGGAATGAAGTCATCTAACGTGAACGTTTTTGGTTCCTTCTTCCGTTGCTTGAGCGTGCGCATGCGCAAAATATGAATCAGTCATATTGGATTCTAGAACTTGTGGCTAAGCCATGATTACACGAGTATACCAAAGAACTGTGTACTTCCGTCCAAGAACTTTATACCGAAATAATTGTACAATTATGGTTGGACAATTAAAAGTGCTCAGCATACAAAAGGGTCTCAAATATGAAAACTTCATTTTGAGTCTCATTCAATGTGAAGTTACGCAAAGTAATTGCTGGCTACATTGACTGGAATATTAAAATCAAGCGTTTGCCACAGTTGCGAACGTTTCTCCATTGCAATGGGTTTGAAATACAACCAGCTCTATTTTTTTGATATTTTTATGTACAAGAAGTTCAGTAACCTTAAAAACGTTAGCTGCCAGAGGAACTGCTTCCAACATGCTGAGGTTGTAAAATCATGGAATAGACTTGATGCAGACAGAAATACAGACAACAAACATGCGAATGCAACAAATTAGAACAGAATTATCCCACGCATCTCGAATAATGTTTTCTTGATCGATCGCCACATCATTGGTACGGTACGCTCTCTCGGAAGAGGGTATAAAAAAACAATTTCCAAACAGTAACAACAACAACATAACAGCTACAACGTCAACATTGATGATGAGATGACGAGACGACGACCAAGCGAGCTACAATTCCGCATACATAATTCTTTTGCATGGCTATGCGATCAGAAGCAAACGTCAAGAAATTCAGGAAACGGTAACTTATTTTAAACGAAACCCTGTACACTAATAAGGGGGGACATACACACTTCGCCAAAACTGAATATTTAAGTGTGTATTATCTCCATTTTTCGAAAATTCAGTTTGAGGGTTGGCAAATCATGGAATATTCTGTAGGAAGTTAGAGAAAGGCTTATAACGAAAACTTTATATCTCGGGAAGCGAAGTGTTTAAAATTACTGCTTTAACAAACGAATCGATAAGTTTCACCAATTTTCAAAAATCAAATTCTGTGAAGTCGTGGCCGAAGGATATTTCTCCCATTTTGCCTTTTTTTATCACAACGAATCTATCAACGTGGCGGAATAAACCGAAAGTACAACTGTAAAGATAAATATCATTAAGGAACATTTTCCAAAATGATTAAATGGAGAAGGGAAAATGAGCATGGCGTGGAACAAAAACTTCCAATTATCGTCTAAAGAAATTTAATAAAATTTGACGCAAGAGCATTAAACGATACACTTGCCGTCCGGACGAAAATTTGGAGAACTGGAACCAGCTAGTGTGATTTGAAAACTCATGTTTAGGTGACTGAAGTGATAAATAAAATGTAACGAACGTATTGAATTAATTCTCTAACTTAAATCATTAAGGAAATCTCAAGAAAATTTACAGTTGTTTGTGATGGAAAATCATTGTCCATAATGATTGTACATTGAATTATTTAATAATTGAAACAAAACAATGAAACATTTTCTATAAATAAATATGTATAGGACTGAACTTTATTTCAAAAACAGTTTTAGCGATTTTGATGAAACTTAGGGATTTGGTGCATATCAAAACAAAATGAAGACTGTGCTAGGTTTTAAGTTCATAAGGACTCTAACAGGGGCGTGGCACATCCCTAAACTTTAATTTTTATAACGTGATGACTCGCAAACTACTTCAGATATTTTGACGAAATTGGGTAGACTGATGAAAATTTTAAATATCTCCACTAGTACTAAAAGTGGACGGAATTGGAGCAGAATGCGTGGCATCTTTCAACAATTGAAAATTTTGATTCAATATTACTCAAAAACGGCGCCTACTATTATCACAGAAATTTTGAATACAATACCGCTGAAAGCAGTCATCATAACAAGCTATGCCACTATACTGGCAAAACTCGTTGAAGGGCGTGGCACAGTCCACTATATTTATAAATGTTATAATAAGAGATCGAACAACGCAATTGTTATAAAATTTAATATGGTAGATTTACTGGCTGCAAGGTATCTTATAACCGAAAGTGGGCGCAATGGCGTATGTGGGCACCTTCCATACAACCAAAAATTGTTAAATGTTATATTTAGTTTGCTATGGGAGTAATATTTTTAAATTTGGCATTGAGATGTCGCTTTCTATAAGCTTCAAAACTAAATAAATTTCGATGGGATTGCATCAGTGGGCGTGGCACCTCCCATACATCCAAAAAATGGTAAGTGTTATGCTTAGTGTGCTATGGGAGTAATTTTTTTAAAATTTGGTGCAATGGTGTCGGTTACCATGAGCTTTGAAATTAAATGTGTTTCGATGAGATTAAATAAGTGGGCGTGGTACCTCCCACAAAAGTAAAAACAGGATAATGTTATATTTAGTGCACTACATGAGTGATCCTAATAAAATTTGGTACAGAGATGTCGGTTACTATTACCTTTTCAATTAAATGAATTTCGATCGGATTACATCAGTGGGCGTGGGAGGTGCCACATGCAAAAAACGTTTATGTTATATTTAGTGTGCTGTGGGAGTAATTTCATTAAAATTTGGTGTAAAGGTGTCTGTTACTATAAACTTAGAAATTAAACGAAAATCGACGAGATTGCATCAGTGGGTGTGGCACCTCCCATATCAGCTAAAAACGTTAAATGTTATATTTAATGTGCTATTGGAGTAATATTTTTTAAATTTGGTGTAGAGGTGTCGGTTACTATAAACTTTGAAATTGTATGAATTTTGACGGGATTTCATTAGTGGGCGTGGCATCTCCCATACAAACTTTTAACGTTAAATGACATATTTAGCGTACTAAAGGAGTGATCCTAATAAAATTTGGTTTCAATATTTTCAGCCTCATTCAACTTAGTTCGGGTTTTTCAACCTCTTTCAACTTTTCTCAGCGGTATTCTACATTTTTTAAATATTTTCAGCGTTTTCAATATTTGTTTGACCTTTTCAATCTCATTCAACTTTTTTCGAGTTTTTCAACTTCTTTCAACATTTTTATCCTCTTTCAACTTTTCTCAACATTTTCCAAATTTGTTCCACTTTTTCAACTTTTTTCGAGTTATTCAACCTCTTTTAACTTTTCTCAACATTTTCCATATTTTTTCGAGTTTTTCACCTCTTTCAACATTTTTCAACCTCTTTCAAATTTTCTCAACATTTTCCATATTTTTTCGGATTTTTCTCCCTCATTCAATTTTTTTGAGATTTTCAACTATTTTCGAGGTTTTCAAACTCTTTAAAATATTTTTAACATTTTCCATGTTTTTTTTTGACTTTTCAACTTCTTAGCTTAACACTGGTCATATATTATCAACTTTATCAGCCTTCTTCACCTGGTTCAACCCCGTTCAACTGCTTTCAACATTCTCCATATTTTTTTGACTTTTCAACTTCATCAACCTCATTCAACTGTTGGAAGATTTCAACCTCTTTCAATTTTTTTTTTCGACTTTTTTAACCTCATTCAACTTATTTCGAGATTTTCAACTTTTTTTCAAGTTTTTCAACCTCTTTAAATTTTATCGACTTGTCAATCTCTTTTAAATTTTTTTAACATTTTCTATTTTTTTCTCAATTTTCCAACCATATTCACTTTTTTTCGCGTTATTCAAACTTTTTCAAAATTTTTCAACCTCTTTCAACTTTTTTCAACAAGTTCCATATTTTTTGAACTTTTTCAACCTCGTTCAACTTTTTTCGGCTGTTCAACCTCATTCAACTTTTTTCGAGACCTTTAACTTTTTTCGAGCTTTCAATCTCTTTCAACTTTTTCAACACTTTCATATACAATTATTGAGTTAATCAACCTTTTTCACCTGCTTCTACCTCTCAACGTTTTTCAACATTTTCCATATATGTATAATCAACTTCTTCAATTTTTTTTTTAACTTGTTTTCGGCTTTTAAACCATATTCAATATTTTTTAAATGTTTCCGACTTTTCATTCAATTGCATTACATTTTTTCGACTTTTTCAACCTGAAAACGAAAAAGCGACCTTTGGTCGGTCTCCTGGTACTAACAACTAAACAACGACTTGTGGCGTACGACATAAAAGGAAAATTTTCATGAAATTTTTTTTCAACTCTACGGCTAAAAAAATCTTTAGACTGAATTCATGGAACAATGGATATATAACTTTTATTGTTCTTAAAATGCATGTAGCCCCTTAGCTTTTGCTGCAGTATGACCAACTATCTTTTACCAAGTTGCGCACTACAGCAGCTGCGGCCATTGTATTGAGTAGCAGTAGTACTGTGGTGTCACAGGCATTAGTTGCGAAGTAGCTACGAGTAATTCTGATAAGTTATCGTATTTTGCGCAGTGCGTCTGATTCCGATGCTGATGCTGTCTGCACAGGCATTTGACATAACGAACAGGCTGTGTTATGCTATTCAGAGCACGTATTCGATCGAGGCATCCCGATCAGTTGGAGTACAAAAGTAACAACAGCAGCAGTGCCTTACTGTTTGCAACCTCATCATTATTGTCGTCCCCAACATTATTTTACATCAGATACAAGGCTGCAAAGATGCGAAGCTGTACAGTTTTCGTTCTTTAACTTTTCGATAAAATGTGCTCTATTTTGTTAACATTCTTGTAATTGTTTTTTTTTTTTTTTATTCAATTAATAACCTTAAGGAGAAATTAAGAGTTTTATTTTATACAAAATAATATAATCGACTCCTTCTATCCCTTAGCAGTAAAATTTTAGTCCCTCTGTCACCAAATTTATCCTATTCCTCCTGTGCTCTAATAAAATGCTTTAGATTGAAATTTTTGTTTTGTAATCGTTGTGTCGTCTTTGGAGCATAAGTCTGTGCGCCATTACATATTGATCACCATCCTTTATTATTTCTGAGCCATGCAGGCTAAGATGACATTGTTAGGAACTTTTTACCTTGGATAACATAAACAAGACAAAAAACTTAATATGAAAAAAGGAGGCTTTGATGGCAACTTCTCAGCCATCAAACGTCAATCATTATGGTCACGAGATTTGCTCTTAAAAGCCTCTTAGATGGGTTAAGTCAGATATTTTTTGTCATCTCAACAGTAAACTACAACTTTACGTGTTTGCGTTTTGATGTACATACATACACATGTGTATTAGAGTGGAGTGAAATAAATTTTTTCGGAATTTCGCGAACCCTGTATGTGGATACTTATGTTGATCCTATGCTAGAGTGGTTTTATTGTCTAAAATATTCTATAATATCATTAAAAAAAATACGTTCAATGCGCGTGTTATATCGTAAGGCCATTATTCCTCAATTCCAATTTGCACATGTGTTGACTGAACATTGACGATTGTGTCAAAGTTTCAGTAATTATTTTTATTAATTTTTAAGAGCACCTTTGAGAAATTTCTTTATTATTTTTTGGTTCTTAAAACTATTTTTCCTAAGTTACTTTAAATGAAAATTAAATGTAAAGGGTGATTTTTTCTTTTTTTGAAATTATTAAATTGAAATAAAACACATACAAATTGAGTTCGAATCCAATTTTTTTATAGTAAGTTATTGGATATGTTTTGAACAAGAAAATAAAATTGGCAAATGTAACCAAATGGGTTTTTTGGGGATATCTCGAAAACGATTCTCAAGAAAAAAAAAAATGGTTGCGATTTTTGGAATCTACTCCCCAAAATACATATAAAGTCTATGAGAAACCAGATCTTTTTTCTTGTAAACTAGTGTAATTCCATAGAACAATTTATCAGGATAATGTGTTACCTGACGCAGGTTAGACATTTTTTCTGAGTGTAGTTAAGTAAAATCATAGGGAGTATTTTTTTCTGATGAAAACCATAAAATATGGGGGTACAGAAAATTATGAAGCATTTCTAATTTTGATTAATAGTAATTCTCCGCAAGGAATGGCTTCTGAAATCTACATACAAGGTGTCCATCTAGTTTTTGGAATTTGAACTACTGATTATTTTTGAGTGTGACAACTAACAGAAAGTTAGTTTTATATCTTCGGTTAAAGAAATTTCATCAAATTCTTGACCACAAATGCGTCGCATAGCTTACATAGAGCTTTAATGTCGCCATATCACCATTCCGATGATCTTAAAACTTTATGTTTAAATCATAGATTTTGTGATTTTTTGTTTGATTTTTTTCCATTTCCAATTGTGTTAATATAAAAATGACAGAAATATTAATTATGTATTTATAAATATCATTAAGTGCGAATACTGTAAGCGTTTTAACGTTAATACACATGCATACATATGCTGTAGGAAGTTTGCATGGGAGTAGGGACACGATATCGAATATAAAGTATTGATACATACATATATGTAGTATAATATATACATATAAGATAAAGTATCGGTAGAAAAGTATTGGGTACCCATAAATATGGGACGAAAACTACCTGTTACTGAAAATATCGGTATCGAATCAAAATATTTTAGATTCTCTCAATTTATTTTAAAATAATTATTTGAATAGCATTTAATGCTATAGAGCAAACATGGCCAGAAGAGCTAAACAAAAGAGCTGGCAATCTCTAATCACTTGATTAGAAGAGCCAATGCGTAGCTTTAAACCCAAATTCCAAGAATTATAAAGACTCCAAGAAACGGAAACAATGGAAATGACAATGAGCCTCTTAAGCAATGTGGACAAAAAACACAATCTAATGCCGCAATATTTAATTTTTATTATTGTTTGTTTGTGTTTTGAGTTTATTACCATTTGTGAAACTAAAAATTACATTTTTCACCAAATTTATATGAGAGCTCATCATATTTGTGAAGGAGCTAGAATAATTAGCTTTTGTTCGACTTGGACATCTTTGTGAAAAGTACATACAGTACCTAATTGGGAATGAACTTTTGATGAAGCATATTCTGCCGGAAAATTCTGTTTTACTTGTTTTCTTAAAGAAGCCCCAAAAAGTTATTCTCATTTTTGATGCAAAAAATCAGTTGTTAAGATTTATTCACAAAAAATACATATTACAAATGTAAAAACTTAAATGACGAGCTAGAAAATAACCGAAATGTACAGATTTGTTTGTTTGGTTTTTTTCGATACGATATTGGAGTTTAAGGACTCGACTCCAAAAAATATCGGTTCAAAAGAATCGAATGCAAAATATCGGTATCAAAAACAAAAGGTATCAACACGATACTATATCGATACTTTTTCCGTGCCCCTACGTGGAAGTATGCTCGTTACTCCTTTGTCAACCTATAAATTCTGTATAATGATATAGAATACAGCCAATGCAAAGCTTATTTTAATTCAATCCGCACTGCGCTTATAAATACGCTTCGAAAATAACAATTTTGTTTAATTTATCATCACTATGAAAGCGATTGGCACGAGCCAATACATTCAGTTGCTGGTATATTCGCATTTGTTGAAATGACTGCTTGGTAGATTTTCTTTTTTTTTTAAATTTAATTTTACTTGGAAGCTTGAAAATTGTTTGTCAAACAATATGTTTTAAAATGAATCACTATAATTCCAGCTAAAAATAAGTTCTACTTTATGAACCCGATACATATAAGTTGACTTCAGTTGTTGCTGAGATAGGCAGTAGAGGCGGCCAAAAAATCGAAATAAAATGATAAATAGCAAAAATATCATACTATAACTTAAAGCTTGCACACGTTTTCTAAAGCTGTTAATCAAACAAAAAACAATGAAACTAAAAACTACTTTTGCCACCTCCAAGGGCAATATACCTGCTTTACAAAACGACCTCTTTTCACTAATTTGGTCGTATAATTCCATCCCTGAAACAAGCAAAGTCTGCTACTACCTTTTCATTCTTAGAGGTGAGTGAAAGAAGTGAGTCAGCGCTTGACATCAAAATCGACACAAAAATCATTTCTTCACTTCCTCAGCACATACTACAAACATTCGTAATTGTCTTAGAGGCAGGAACCATGTGTTGAAAACTCTAGCAGCAAGCACCTGGGGCAAGGGAAAATAAATTATACTGACCGGAAGCAGGAAGTTATAACTCAACAACGTCCTGAAAAGTAGGCGTCCTCCATAGCAGAAAACGAAGGAGAGCTGCCAAGCCCTCTTGTTTGGATCTGGTTGAAGCCGTTACGTACCAATACGGTGCTTGCAAATGAATTACCGGCAAGCCACCAGACTCCACACAATGTACCACACCCATTCAAATGCCCTAGCCATCCAATGAAGATAACTTCTATCCAGCTCTCTATCACAATGCCCGCTACACATAAAGGAGAAATAAAAAATCAAATCATGTTAGAGACTAAGGGTGGATGAATAAATAATTGCCCGCCAGAAAAAATAACTTGACGGCCATTTCAGCGTTATTTGCAAATGAAAGTCGAGAACGTGAAAGCAAAGCAAATCCATGCAAAGGTGACGGGGTTTTCCGCATTTTATTGACATTTCCATTTAATATAATAGATAATTGCAAGCAGATACTAACCTCACGAAGGTACATGCTTGAATAATGGCTAGCAGGCATAAGCCATTAAAAGTGGAATGTACGATATACTTGCATGTTGCGAACACGAACGTTTTAGTTTTGTTTTGGACATAAGACCGAAAGTGTGACACATGTGCCAACACATTCCAGAATATTTCTTTTTTTTTTCAGCACAATACAATCAATATATATATATGTACGTATAATAATAAACTTTTATAATTATCACCTAGTGGGTGTAAATGAAAATTTATGCACAGACGTACCTACATACAGCGAGTGACAACTCATCCGGTCTTATTTGAATTGATATCGAAAATCCGGATTCTGTTGCATTGCTAAAGGAAGTGGAATGATTTTCAATATTCCCGTTGTTAGTGATTGACGGAAATTAAGTGTCTAGAGAGCGGTTAAAAGGTTTCTGCGACGGCAGCGCTTATAAGACAAAACGGAAAGAAGACCTGTTAGCTTAAAGGATTACATTGAATGAGAGAATACTGCATGACACTCGTATGTACATATGTCTTGTTAAAGTATGACTTTTAGCACATAGAATAACACATTAAATATCACGAAAAATACACCAACAAAACAACAACTAAGGATATCAATATCCAAGGAAATACAAAGCAAAAATAAAAATGGGCTGTTCGACATCAAAAAATGCAGTGGCAGCTTTTGAGAGGAGCAGCAGTATTAAAGCAAAGTCTGCATCAAACTCAATGAAAAATGGAAATACTGAAGAGATTGTGGATATAACAACCGAAAATAGTTCTTCGCACTTAATATACCGTATGTATTGCGAAACGAAAGTAATGTAAAATGCATCGCAAAATTATAAGATGCCAAAAATGTCCGCTTTTTATTTTCTTCTTATCTGCACTAGGTCCTGCTGAAGCTTTTGTTGTTTCGCTTGAAGAAAAAGATGATACCAATCAATTTGAAGATATTGAAAGTATTGATGGTCTAACAAAAGTGAAACCTCTACCAAAACGTCTGCAACGGCTCATGGAGCAATCACAACTCAAATCTGATAGCCGATCAGAGACAATTGGGAATCTCGAAGAAAAACTGGCTAAAGCTGAACAAAGACGACAGGAATACCTGCAACAGAAAGTATTTAGTATCCAGAAAACGACACAGTTTTTGCAAGAGGATCAAATCGGAACTAATGCTGCGGGAAATTTTACCACTAAGGAGCAAGACTAAATAAATACTCTTGCAAATAAGAATATGCATAATATTGTCTCCAGTTCAGAAAAAAATATCTTTTTAAACCATTGATACAATGATTATGAAATCGATTTTTGAGAATTTTCAAATTCACTCAAATGAATTAATTACCCACATAAAAATTTCGTAAAAGCCTTAAAAAGTGTAGACCACGCGATCTTAGGCCAGACATGATTTTAAAAGTTAACATTTTAATTTAAAAAAAACCTTGCATTAAATTTTTTCCTTGTTCTTCAGAGAAGAATGATAATGATTCCTAACTGTAGCAAACCTCATTCGTGGGAATTGGTTTTTGGCACTTATTTAGACTTTGTTTTGGAATGGGCGGGCCTGGTAAAACAGTGTATAAGTCGATTTGTACGTAAAAGCACAAGACTTACGCTATTTTTTTTTTTGATCAAACATCGACTTTTAATTGGACTGCTGGGCCCAAGAAGATTTGAATATTGTTATAAGCGCTTTAGTATTTGAATGATCATTTCGAAGTCATAAGACTGTAGACGATTCGAACTCTTGGGTGTACTTTTCCAATTAAGGGGTTAAACCACTGTTAAAGGTTTTAGAAACCGACTTTTTTTCGGCTTAAAAAATTCTTTAACCTATTTTAATCAGGAATAAAAGTTTGTATCGAAAAAAAAAATTTCTTTGAAATTTTAACATTTTTTGAAAATGACGCGCAGCATAAATCGCGTAGTTTTTGTAAAATTTTTTAAAAATTTTAGCTATATAGTTACAGCAACATAAGTCGCCTAAAGTTAACTTAAGGTGCTTTTTATTGCCTAAATCCGCTAATGAGATCGCGAAAATGCGAGAAATAAACTGCTGTTCACTCCTTCTCTCTCTCTGAAAAATAGTTTCCCAAAATCACCTAAAGAGTTCCTTTAGTTAAATTTTGTCAAGTGTCAAAAATAAAAATCTTTACTTACTTGAAACCTTTCGATATGGCACATTTATATACTTAACATGTTACATTGCCTATTATTCGGAACGGCCAATAAATCATTCATATCCGAGTATCTACATTCCTACGATTAAATTAAAACATTTCAGTAGTAACTTATTGTATAATTTATTTTTTTTTTATACATTAAATATTATACACTCATATACAATTTGTCATCTATATATATAATACAACTCGAGTTTAACCTCATAGTCTTAATTTTAAAAACACGCACACCCAATTACATTAATATTGCGCTTGATAATAGTCATACGAGTATCTTCTGATTCGGTAAAAGTTTACTAACGCTACGCAAAAGTGCTGGAAAACTATGGATAGTTTTCATTCTAAATAAGAGAATTACTAAAAATAAAAGAGAAAGATACTATGCAGTCGAGAAATCTATTACCAAAAACATAGAGTATCAAATCAAATATTCAAAATTCTGAAAGTTATATGTAAAATTTTCATTTTTTGAATATAAATAATGTGAAATAAATTATATTGATGAATATGTTTTGCTCAAAGAAATGCTTTCCTATATCATCTCATATTGTATATATGAAAAATTGAAAGTCGTTAATAAATAATATCAAATGCTGCCTGGACACTTGTCCGAGATATGACCGCTTGAATAGGCCGATAAGGTTGATTAATTGGAAAAAGTAAACATCAAATAGTAAAATATTAAAACCAAAGTTGAAGAGATGCTGAAACCTTTTCAATATCCTGCCCGAAAGACCTCCGTATGATAAACGTTAACCTAAGTACATTTAATCGTTTTAAAATTTCCAATAGAAACAGCATTACTCAAAAATATTGTAATTATTTCGGCGAAAAATTAAATTTGTATTGAAAATTGTTAATTGAATATCTCAAACCTAATTGTTTTGTGAAAATAACTAGTTTAATTTTTCATCTCTATGTCGCTGACTCCCCAGTGATAATTTTTTTTTTTTTTTTTGATAAGATCGAGAACGATTCTGTATCAGCCACTTCGTTCCGTTCAAGTCAATTTGTATTTGAAAATGCTTTTTTTCCAAAAGAATGTTGTTAAAACACTATTCAACCTGGCTTTAAGTAGTTTTCCAGCACTTCCATGCATTTTGTATTTATGGATTGATTATTTAGAACGAATATGCTTATAACTTTTACTATATTTTATAACTTTGATTTTTTCCATGGTTATGCACTTGTATGTTTGTTTTATGACACACATACGCATACTTGAGTTGCATGACATGTCTTTAAAGAGGTTATAAACTTTGGAAATATGTGTGTGTATGGTGTTTGTTTATTGGTATTGATTGATTTTGTAGTGATATCCACATTTATTTATATATTAAGTTGTTTTTTTTAACTTTTTCGCTTTGAAATGCGTGTACCCGTAATTTATAGTTTTATGGATTACATCATACATATGTATACAATCATTTTAATAACCAAATCGATCGAGCGATAGCTTAACTCTCTTTTATATCGTTAATTAAACATTTAAATACTTTTTTTTTATTAAAAAACAGTAACAATGTACTTTTTAGAATCTAATATTGCGTGTTCAAAAATGACCAGGCATACAAAAATGTTTTATGTACATACTATTTATTTTGAATGAGATATTTTGATTGAACCTCATACAAGAAATATGTACCAAAAAAAAAAAAAAAAAAATACCAAAACAGCTTAAAACAATAAAAAAAAGAATCATTCCTTCAAAAACATTTGTCGTACAAATCAGAAGCAATTTGAAATTTATGAACGCATGTTTTAAATAAGAAAAACCAACTGTGCACATACGGCAAATTGTAACAAAGTTAAAAAATTTAGCTATTTTTTGTTAAAGTGACATTACATGCAGATCAATAGGCCTTTACGGCATTTCCTAAACCGAATATTCCTATAAATCACAGATATTTCAAGTCACAAAATTGCTCTCTAGAAACAATGATATTTCAGTCAATGTAAAGCTAAATAGTAAAGTTTAGGCTCATTGAAAAAATCTTATTAATGAGATGAAAATTCTGCACTATTTAGATTACTTATTTAAGAGAAATATGTATAAGAAGTGCATTCGAAGTCTTTTTGCTCTTATCATAGATATTGTCGGCATATTTACAATCAATACCAATCTATACGAGTTTTTGTTTCATACATATCTACACTTGTATCTGTTTGCGGTAATCATTGACGGGGTGACTGCCATGTCTCAGATTTTTGACCAGCTAAAAGATAGTTTGTCCCCAAAGTGCAGTGTTCAGAGTTTATTTCTTGACAATTTTAGCTTTTCACATGCAATCGAATTTCTAAGTTTGCTAAGAGCGATGTTCCTTATTTTCTTTATGCCTAAACTAAGTTCTGGGACACTTAAAGCTTCGCGACACCTTTTTTAAGAAAAACAAAATTCTTTAAGGTCTTTTGTCTTGAAACCCTTAGGAGTTCGGGTATAAATTCTGTAAGTGTTTTTTCAGTGATCCTCAAGAATGCTAAAAACACTCAAAAATCTTCATCTCTTAAAAAAATCACTAAATTGCTGCACTTGTGCATATGCTATTATTTAAATTGTACATTTGAGGTCAAAAAATATTCGCTAACTTTGATTTTTCAACATTGCTATATTCACCAGAATTGTATCTTGGCTGCCGCTGGATATAATTTTCGTTTGCAGTAATACGGAATCTCTTATCGTTCCAAAAGTTGTGGTCGAAAAACCAAAATGAAACACTTTTAGTGAAGTTGACCATTGTCAGAACAAGGATAAAAAAATACAATTAACAATCAGCGCATATTTCGTTTAATAAGGTGCAAGTTGAATTTTAGCGCTCTTGACGGTATGTTTGGCTCATACGATGTATCGGGAGAGTAGAAGATTTACTTTTCATCACTTTTAGAATCGTAGATATTTACTTTCGAAATTCAATTATTCGTTTTGTTTTTGCGTATTCTTTTTGTACTAAAACAAAAAATGTTTTTCCCGATCATTAAAGTATCGATTCTTTGGAGTATAAGAGTATACTTAAAAGTGTTATAGTTTTAAAAGAAATCACGTAAGCCTATAGTTCTTCAAAGTAAATTCAAAGTATTTTAAATTAATTGCTAAATTATTTGGTATTTGCACTTCATAAAAAATCTATTGATCAGTTTAATCGTGAACAGTGACCGTATTGTATAAATTTTTTCGGACAATATATCCGTACAATGCGCTGTGTTACATAACCAAACGAACTAATTTCTGAAATCTTTTTTTTTTTTAACTAATTAACTAATAAAGATAATTTCTTATAGACTCATTAAATTATCAGTTACTCATGTTTTTAGGTATCATTATTAAAATTAATTAAAGCTTTGGTTTGTTAAATACTCGTATTTCTTAGCTTTAGTCATCATTAACTGATGCAATTTAAGTTAAAACTTTATCCTAAATTAATTAAGCTAGACAACCCACTGACAATCGTCTTAAATAACATAGTTTGTAAAATAAGTAGGTCTATATATCCGCATGTGTCTTGAATAGTTTTCTTTTATCGATGTGTATTGGTGGATCGTTAAAATATTGCTACAATTTGGTTAAGAATAAAGATATTTAGGTCAGCAAAGTAAATCGTAATATCGAATATTTCAGTTCCTAGATATTTAATGAAAAATAAATTCAAAAATTTCACATTTCACATAAAAAAACATTGCGCTCACGTTTTACAATATGTTCAATATAATGTAACTCAATAACTTAACACTGGCAACTCACAAAACACTACTACCTCCATTGTCTAATTAAGTGATTGACACGTAATCAGAATCTGGATTTGGTGCGATTATTTTAAGCAGTGTCCTGTAAAAGTGGAATAATTAATGTAACCAACAATATTAATAAAATATCCTACATTATGTGTTTCCAATACTAGATATTATTTTGATTCTAGATAGTTTTACATTTTTTTTTTATATATGTTTACTTTAATTTTTAATATTTGTATTACTAGTCATTAAACATTGTAATAAGTTTTTGTCACAATACGCATCAAAAGGTATGTTAAATGGTATAAAAGCTAGTGTTACTATACATCCTGTACGAACAAAATCTTTATAAAATTAACTACAATACAAACATAAGTATAAAAGTATAAAACAAATACATTTATACTCGTACACACTATAAAAAATAATCTTATTTAAAACAACCCTTACGCATCACTTTCAGAGAAGCAATAGTGCTTAGTATTCACTATCTCTTTCCTCACTTCTACCGTGGGTACATATCTAAATATTTCAAATTCCTCCTATATCTTTATGCCGTCATGCAAATTTGGGAAGCCCCGAGACCGACCGAGAAGCTTCATAGGCAAGAGCAGATGGCAAGAAAAATCACAGTGCATCATTGCAATTACCGCTACGTTTAGCTCTAGAATGGCGAAAAGGCTCACAATGGATTTCAACTTGAAACTTTCATTCCGATTTAGTCGAACGATAACGATTGCTCATATCACATATCAAAAAGTATTGCCTTAAAAATAGCCATTTGGTCTTGTTGTTGCGGCTCGGGACCACACTACTCAGTTGTACACGCCTCGCACCATGCCCTCCCTGTTGCGTGTGTGCCACTTGCAAGTCAGTATCCGGATGTACGTCCTGCGGAAGGATGCGTTGCACAGGGCGTAGCACACCGGATTTATTGTTGAGTTGATATAACAAAGCGCATAGAAAAAGTCCCACAGTTCGGTGGGGATGCAGTCGGAACAAGTGGTGAGAGGTTTGATTAGGACCAGTATGTTGTATGGTGTCCAGGTGATTATGAAACTGAGTAAAATTGCTGACAATGTTTTGGCGGCTTTCGATTCTTGACGCTTCTCCTGTGACTTTTTTTTCTTCTTCTGCTGTCTTGCGGTCAGGGCTGGTGTCGCTTTACCAAGTTGCTTTGGTATTATTTTTGCATTGAGTGGTATGCGTATGTCCGGTGCTGCATGTGACATACGGCGCCCAATCGGTAGACTGTATTCGGAGTCTCGTGACGGGAGTGGTCGTCTTGGTGGTACTGATGTCGCCACAACAGGCAAAGGAACATCATCGTGTATCATTTTAATGGATGGCACAGGGTCACCTCCGTTGGCTGTACCAGCGCCGTCCGACGGGAGGCGTATTAGTATTGTGTAAACGGAATCCTGGCTCACGGAACGTGATCCCAGGCGATTGCTGTTCGGAAGAGAGCGAGAATCTCGTGGTCCCGAGTTGGAAGATATTTCTTGTAACTGTGAAAGTGGCTGCAAATTTGGCCGCAATGGTGTTGGTGAAACGTTTGGTAGCATTGTGTTCGTTTGACGTCCTACTGCTCCACTGCTTGTAGCGTAGGGATCACGAATGACATTCAATGAGGTGCATCTAAAAGCGATATCAGAGAAAAAAAAAATGCTCTCGAATTGAAAACTGGAAACATAGGCAAATAATGGTGCAGAACATTAATTTTCAACTTTGTGTTGCCAAATAAAAATAAATAAAACATTAAATACTTAATAACAGCAGCATCAAGCCAAAGCACGATTTAATGCTTGTAATTTTATGCAACATTGTATTTGTGAAGACAACACATTGAGTTTAAGTTCACACCTTTTACGAGTACATATTAGGGTCTTATGGGCAGGTCATATGTTTTGATTCGAATTCATCAAAATGAATCCTTGTCATCATGCGGGTAGATTTTATACATTAGCTTTCAGTCAAAACAATGTTTGCACATCAAATTCAACATTTTACAAAATAAATGTTTCATAAATATCAAAATATTTTGTTTTTTTGTATAAATGAATGAACGAACATCATACATATACTATGTATATTTTTAAGGGTTCTAGAATCACTGCTATCATTTTGAAAATTTCCAAAAATAAGTTCAAAATTTTCTTTTTTATTTTTCAAAAAACTTTGATCATAGTCTTTAAGAACATCAGATTTTGCTACCTCATTTTATAGAACTTTTTTTAGTTCTCCAACTGTTTCCAAGGAAACAAGGTCATATGATCAAAACAAAAACGGATTTGCCTTATATGAAGCTGTAGAACCTTTTTAGTCAAATGTAAAACATTGCATAGGCAATATATATTTTTCTGTTTTTGAAAAAATTAATAAATAAATTTATGTTCGTAAGGTTGAATTTGACGTGAAAATACTGTAACATTTTCGTTTTAGCATGTTTTTACAATTTCGAAGATCGTCATTACAAAAGATATGCCTCCGAAAATTTGGCACTTGCTTTGTAATAACCATACTTTTTTTAATAACCAAATGACAAAACTTCGACCTTTCGAATATATTTCATTTCACCCTTTTAATGATTATTGTTTAATTTCCGAATTGAACTTTTTGTTTTTTCCATTTGACGATCTTTTTAAGTGCATATGAGCAGTTTATTTTGAAAGTGATATCTAAGTCTAAATTAGATAAAAAATTGTTTTAATATTTTGTAGTTTCATCTGATTTATCAATATTTTAAAAATGTGCAACCAATTATATGCTATGACCAATATTGCTTCAGAGATGCATTGAAATTGCAGCAAGATATTTTGAATTTCGTCGAATTTATTCCTATCAGCATGGAATATAGTTTTTCAATCCATTAATAAGTGAATTTTCAAAAATTGCAAAAAGCAAAAAATAGATTCACGAAAACTTCAACATAACTAGTGAATTATCTGAAAATTGACAATCACTGAAACCGTCTCAATTTATTTCAATGATTGAAACAAAAAATGACACATCTTAAGATAGAAGAAACACTTACAAATTCATACCATGATTTCAATTGTAAATATTTTTTTTTGTGATTAAAGAAGCTAGGTTTGGCCACTTTCAAAATAAATGATTCATAAATAAGTATAATACTTTTTCAAATTTGTTGGTCTATTAACTCATTTGATGATTAAGGTTGAAGCAAAAATTTCAGATATACATATATGTATATATATTATATATGTATATATATTATATATGTACATATATATATTATATATGTATATATATTTCCAGAAATATTAACTTAATCAATTCAATTAAAAGATATGAACTTATTAAGACCTTAATTGCTTAACGGTCTCTTAAATTTTGTTAACAGATTGCATGCAAATACACTACATTCACCTCAACTTCGTGCTTAGTTTTGTTCATAATTTATTTTCGGTGCGTATATGCAAAAATCACACGAATCAAATAATGATTAATGGTCCCATTATCACTGATAAATAATAAATAATGTGCGCTACAAACATATTAAGTGCTAAATAATACAAACAAAATACAAGAAAATATATTTTCAAAACTAGTCTTCAGGAGGCCTGTTAAATATTCGAATAATTCAAAAATGATTCTCGAAATACAAACACGGAATTCATTTTTAAAATTGGGAATCTATTTTTGAAAAATAAGTTTCGATTTTCTCAAATCGATATTGTGTAACTCAGATCATTAAAAGCTCATAACTTTATTTTAGTTTTGGGTTGTTTTAAAGTGAAAATACAAATTTCATGTATATAGGTTTTAATATTTCATTGACTCTTCAATATCTTAAATCTCCAATAAATGTGGATCGCTCATTTTTTTTCTTCATATTTTGCAATACTGCAGGGAAAAAGTATTTCATGACGGTTGAGATGAAGTAGAAAAGTTATGAATCTGACCCTTGAGCTTTAATATAAAAATTCGTTTGAAGAAAGTCTGTTTTAAAAGAAAAAAAGCTTATGAAATCGTACAGATACTTTTAAGAAAAATAAAATCTAATTGATAAAAATTAACTTTACAACTAGTTAGCAACGACCGATATTTCTGTAAAACAAATCAATTCAATGCTATACTTTTTTTTTTTAACCTATTGCCACAAATGTGTTAGCTTCGAAAGGGGAGACAGAAGAGTGGGAATGAGGTTAAGCTCCAGAGCAACGTATTTTTTATGAAAACCATTTGAATTATTCTGGCGCAACGATAAGAATATAAAGTGATCTGAAGCAAGTGCTATTGCCTTTGAACTTCATTGCACTTCAATTATTGATGCTTTGTCGACATAGTGTACTTTCTTACCACAACTGGAAGGCTCAAAAAAGCTCGAAAAACGTACAGAAAATTAAAGGGAGGAGCAGGAAATAATTAGAAAGAAGGAAAATTAGGAAACATGGAAATTGTAAAGCCATGCCAAGAATCGAACCCGGGGATCTCTGCAGGCGCAGTACACTACCAAGACCGGAAAAATAAATATTTAATTAAAAAATAAAAACAACAATTTTTTGAAATCACGAATTACATATTGCAAGTAAGAACTTTCAATAAACATAAACAATGAGTTCTCTGGGGATATATGGATGAAATGCACAATATGACGTAGCTTGATTTTTGCATTTATAATAAATTTGAATTTTGCTGTTACTACCTGGAGACGGAGCTTTGTAAAGGAGTTTCTATGGTTACAGGTGTTGCATACCCTAAATCCGATGGTTCTTCCTGATCATAAACAAAATCATCGGAGTCTTCGCGGCCTGAATGCCACCACGCAATACACCATTCTTTAATGCCACCGTAGCAATTTTTGGCTTTTTTTGTGGTGTTTGTGCTTTTTACCTGAAAAGAATAATTTTATAACATTAATTAGATTTAGTTCAATTTATTTGAATAAAAGAATCGCTATTGTTTGCAATCGCATGTATCTGATTCTCAGTGGTATAGAATTAAGATCCGAAAAGTTTGTACCTGATTCTTAATATACTTTTGGTAATATTCTGAAAATGTTGGAATAAGCACGAAATGTTTTTATGTCATAAAACTGGATTCGTACAAACGATTTTTAAAAAAACACTTTTTGTACTAAAAGTAGATGATCACTTTCTTTCGGAACTGTGCTTATTTGAAAACCTTATGTTTAAATAGAACCTGTAGAGAATGCTTTTTCTAAAATGTTTTTTAAGCACAAAAAAAAATGTTTCTATCCTACCTAAAAATTGTGTGCTTTGGTCCAATGAAGATAAACAAAAAAATTTCTTTAGCTATTCAAAAGGAATGGTTGTTCCTCAAACATCATAACATCAGTCTCAGAGATGTTTCGTGCATGATTCTACTGCGAACTTTTTGATTTGAAACTTTATACCACTGAAATCTTTAATTTTTTTTTTTGGTACTAATATTCCAGTGCTTTCTGAAGATATGTTCAAAACATTAATAAAATAATAATAAAAACATTTGCTTACACTAGACTTCCGTGAATGCATTCCATGGTATCCCGAATCTATGACCGCATTAGTCATGTAAACACTTTCTGCATCTGCGGACGATTCTGATCGAGGTCGTCTCCAAGTATCATGATCGCCGGGTCCACCACCCACATGCGAAATAGAGATGATGCCCGCATGGTTTACTGCAGTATTTTCATCGCTGAAAGAAAGAATTAGGTTTTGCTTGGTATAAATTATGCTGATTGTCCTTTGGCGGGTCAAAAAGTGTCAATTTCAATTCATATTAAATATTTTGTAATTCTCGATATGTTGACGGCCCGGTTTCAACATTCGGAATTAGTGAGTAGTAGGTACTATTAGAAACAGCCACTGCTGTTGGCTGTTTTTTGTTTAAAAGGCTGTTGAATACTTAGAAAACGTTTGTTTACCTCGAGTTTGATCGTTTCGAAGAATCTTTCTTTCCTGCTTGCAGATTCGGTAAATCCTTTTGACGCTTTTTTGTTTCTCTCCAAATACGATAGTACAAGAAGCACATTATGGTAACGGGAAAATAAAACGCCGCCAGAGCCGTTCCGAACGTAATGTACTGATTCGTTTCTATGAATTGTATGTAGCATTCATCCTGTGGCACTGTTCTCTTCCCTTCTATGTACGGCCAACTGTAAATCCATGGTGGCCAAAGCAGAAGACTTATACCCCAGGCAGCGCTTATCATAACAGCGGCTCTGCTGGTGGTACGTTTGGCACGATAAGTTAGCGGCCTTGTTACGCTGAAGTATCGGTCAAAACTTATTATCAAAAGGTTCAAAACTGACGCGTTCGATGCTAAATAATCCAAAGCCAACCATGTGTCACATATGTGCGGCCCCAATGGCCAATATCCAAGTATAGTCGATACTGCGAATAGAGGCATCGATATCAGGCCAATTGCAAAATCAGCTATTGCTAATGAGAAAAGGAAGTAGTTGCTTATAGTTTGTAGCTGTTTGTCGATTTTAAACGAAATCATAACCATAACATTGCCAGCCACTGTGAGGATACTAAGGAGGGCAGCTATGATACCCATGAGTACCATGGAGGAAATTGAATAGCGAAGACCGCGCTGTTTGAAAACATCCGTGACATTCGTTTGATTCGTTGACAAATCGTCAAAGATTATGGCAGACGTTACATTTTCCAATATAACTGTTATGTGCATAGGTGGGGCCAGTGTCGTTGATGTTGTGGTTGTCGTCGTTGTGGACTTGAATGTCGGCGATAAAGGTGCCAAGATGTTTGGTGGCGCCTGAGCGCTCAAGGCCAAACTGCTGTACGCATTCATTTTGTTGAAGTTTATGATAAATTGGGCAGTGCAAATGGCCGTCTATATATTTGATATGATATTTGAAAAGTGTTTTGGTAAGTATTGATAATGCAAACTATTGATATATCGGTGCATTTATTTCTTGAAGTAAAAATATAGCTAAAATAAAAAAATACTAAATTAATAAAGATCAGCATGTTTACGAAGCTTAAATTCTAAGTTGAAACTAAATATGTGCATATCGTTACCTAACATCCAAAAAGCCGTAACCACACTTTTTAGATTTTTACAGGATAAGCAATAAACGTTGCATATTGAAAAATATTTTAGATTTAAAAACCATTTTTTCTAATCTTGCTTAAGACACAACGTCTGAAGGAAAGTTTTTTTAGTAAATATTTGAAAAAATGTTTTTATTTTTTTTTTAATTTTGACACTCATTTATGAAATAAATACATTAAATAATGGGAAAAACAATATGCTATGAAATTCTTATTTAAAGGATTGAAAATATTATAAAATAAAAAAAATGGTTAAATTTTTGTTTCATACAAGTGTGTTACGTCTATGGCCTTTTGAGGTCCGCTAATAAAATCGCTATTATTGGTAATTTGATTCAAAAATTTTGTAGGGACATGTATTGCCCTCAGAAGTGTGAAAACGGTATCTCAAAAGAATTCATATTCTTGATTCTTACTGCACCTGATAGCTTAAGAAATTACGCGTCTAATGAACTACGCCAAATGCCTGTATCTTAGTTCAAACATATAAAGAATCCCCTAAGAGAATTTCATCTATCTCAATTTTAGATGTATTTCAAGGATATGACATTAACAAAACATAATTTTTCTCAAAACTCACTTCCGCTGAGATACCACTTTTGTGCATATCGATTCAAAAATCGATTTTAAATTTTTTGTCGTTGCGTCTTTTTGGATGTTAGGTGACAATATGTACTTATGTATATGCAAGTAATAATATATCGTAGAGAAAAAATATTTTAAAGTATGAATGAGCAGTAGTATATCATTTAATGGACTTCATTAATTTATTTAAATCTACTCGATTTTGCTCGAAATCGGATGCTATTGTGTGTGAATTGTTAGTGCTGTTCAATTTTCCCAGATGGTCAAAATTCGTGATCAACCAAATATAAAATGAAATCTCAAAGCGATGTAAGTATGAGTATCTATGATTTAAAGAGTTATATATTAAAATGTGTTTAATTTACAGATTATTTTGACGCAACTAATGTCCAACAAAAAGGAGTCAGCTAATGTCAAATGAAAAAAGAAAATAACGGCAAATAAAAAGTAGCTTAAACAGAAAACTATTGTCAGGTAAATCACGACAATACCAGTGTGAAAGCGATTTTTAACCGTGCTGATTCCGATGCCAGTGTGAACCGCTTATAAAGTTCATCAACTGATGAATTGTTGTAAACTATGTTAAGTGAGTTGTGATGTGTGTGCAGTGGGTGAAATGGCATTCGAAATAGCAATTTTCGAATTTATAAGAAATTATAATATGTAGGCACAGGAGCGCATAGAAGCCTTGGCATAGCTTTTTATCATCGACATTCTCTTGTGTTCACCTTCGTTTTTACCGAATCGCGAAGACCTACTTACAGTTTAATGTCAATTTTAAACGGCATTTGGTGGGAAAACTTCTAATGGCAAAATATACTCTGGAAATATTGTCAGTGACGTGAGAGGGTTGAGTCTAAACATTATTCAGCTCAATGTACAAGACCATGACTGTTACAGTCTTGATCTTGCGTTAGTACATCACTGGTCAAGATTAAGTAATAAAAGACTTGTTTAAAATTCCAACGATCTTAATTTATTTGAATGATAAATATGACTAAATTTCACAATCAAACCACAAAATCTTGATTTTTTTACTAAGTTTTGAGTTTATTAAATCAGAGTCGAGTGTTCTTAAACTCTGGTTTTATGCCTATGTGTAATTATAATAATTTTAGACTGATGTGACGAAACAAGTACAAGTTTCAGATTTAGCTACTTAACAGTTTCCACAAATCTACGAGTATGTATAAGGAACAGAAAGTCAAGTAGTAATAAAAGAATTTGTTGTTCCACATTATTTGTGTAACGATATGCAGCCAGAAAACATTAGCTATTACTGCACGTATGCCAGTGAAATAGTTTGCACATCTTTCATAAACTAACAATTACTGTCATCTTGTTCCTTCCGAAGAACGGTTGGTAGCAAAATCAGTTAATGAAAGAGTTAACAAAAGACTAGGACAACATAATGTTGTGACATGCAAAGTTTTCTCACATAATGTGAAAACTTAAAGCAAGATAACATTGCTATCAAAATGTTTCTGCCAAAGCGTTATATTTTTTTGTCTTTCTATATGTTGTTCTTGACATTTAAATATGGCATAATCATAATTAGGATACATTATTTTTCATATTCATTTTGCGTTCCACAAATGTGTGATGTTGGAAAAGCAAACCAAGGTACAACGCAACCTTTTGTAGTTTTTGAGTGCTAGCGAAATAATTTAATTAAATTTTGTACACACGTAACACCTTTAGTAGGTGTAGCTTGTGGGAATGGAAATTAACGGGATCGTTTGTCGCACACGCCTACCGCTCATACTAATAAAGCTTTTCAGGCGTTATACTGAGAGAGTTACCTAACGTGTTGTAACCAAAAATCACACAGATACACGAATTAGTTCAAACTACTCGTAGCACCAAACAAAAAAGAAGGCTCATTTTGACAAAGAGTTAATTTCACCGGTAAAATTTTATAAAAAAATGTCAAGTTTCGCACTAAATTTCCGCTTTTGGACAAAGGCAGATGCTTTAGTTTTATATCGTAAGTTTTGGTTAGGGTTCCAGTTTGAAGTTTTGAGTCAATTTAATCGCGGAATAATCATATTTAAGTCGGCGAGCCGATAGTTTTGCGTAAAGTTCACATTCCGAATAAACTGCCTGCCTGGTGGTAGCGGGTCGCCTGATTTCTGATTGTATATTACAAATATTTTCCTAGTTCAGTCACAAGTAATCCAGATTCGAATTCAGCGTAAGATTTGATTGATTAAAATTTCAAAATGTTCCAAAATTAATGTTGACCAAGATATCATGCAGGTTTGTTTGAGTATAACAAATGTATATTTGATTTATTTGAGTCAAACATATTTTATTTCGATCATGAAGTGGCGAATCTTGTTTCAAACATTATATGTTTGGCTCAAATCAATCTTTAATTACCCTGTATCAAAAACACATTTGTTATATTCAAACAAATCGTTTCTCTTTAGAATCAAAATATCTGACAACAAGGTTTTTTGCCAATTTTTGTGTATAAATAAGTACGAGTATTTAATAAAAATGACATTAAATTGGTAACTACAAACATAGTTATTATCCAAATGTCCTAACAAATTTTTCAACGCGGTTTTGAATTTGTATATAAATCATCAAATCAGATAAACTGTTTTCAAATAACACCTATCTTACGATTTGTATGAAAATTTCTATTACCATGCCTTTCAGAATAAAACCCAATATATTTGTGAAAATTGGTACATTTTCGGGTCATGAGTATTTCAGCAAAATTTCTTTCTGGAATTCCGAGATTTCGCTTCACTGCGATTTTTTTCAAAATTCGGGTCCCGACGATATGTTGGCTTGAATTAAAAAAAAATGTCAATATCCGACAAGAATTGCGTTCTCTAGCAATTTTCGATTTCGAAGGAAAAGGATCATCAACCGTGCTCAGGTAACTGTCACTGTAGAGCGATATCGTGACAAGAATGAAAACTTAATTAACATTTGGTTCCAACAAGACGGTGCCACATCGCAAAAATTTTTTTTTCAACAAGTTATCTCAAAAAATGGTGATGTTGACTGGCCTCGACATTCGGTGGATTTGACTTCTCCGGACTCAGACACCCCTGAGCAACTCAAAAAAAAAAAAAAAAATTCGTGATGACATTAAGAAAATAGAAACCAGGTGAAATGTGGCAAAATGTGCTCAAAAGAGCCCGCATTTAAGGCGGACATTTATCTGATATTGTATTTCATACATAATTGCTAACATTTAATAAACCACATATCAACATTAGAACCATTCTCTTTTATTTAACCAAAATTTATAAACAAACAAAGTCGTACACCTCCTCCGGCGGACACCCTGTATATTATCAAAAGCAGTCATAAGACCGCAAAACTAAGTTTTCAATAATGTTAAAGAGTTGTTATAAAACTTCTTCATTTCGGGATAAATCTCTACAAATTTATTGGATTTCAAAGTCATTTTTGGCAAAACAAAGCTCGCCTATACTGGGCAAAAAATACTCATTAAACGAACCCTTTACTGCATTCGTGTATTAAATGAGGCATTATCCATTTATTAAAAGGTCGAAATTAACCAAAACTTCTCATACATTTTATAGCATTTGTTCTGAGCTGAGTAGACAAAATAAGGCGTGTTTAGGTCAGTACATTCATGCAGAACAGATATAAAGAAAGAAAAAATTAAGATAAAAACTTACCTTGGCGTGTATTCAGATGATATTGGTTTCCTTTTGGCTCTGGCGTACATTTTAAAAACATTTTATAAGTCTTTTGAAAGCATATAGAGGAAAATCTGCAAGTATTTAAGTATATTCACAAATTGTGTTGTAATTTTTTTTATTTAATTTTTTAAGTATTTTATAAGGATAAAGTGTTAACTACAAAGTAAACACCCTAATTAAAACTTGCGATCCCTAATTATTTAAAACACTTATTTTCACTTAACAATAAGGAAAACAAGCAAACACATATTCGTACATATTTGTACCCCATGACCTCCATTCACCACTAGCTCCCTTAAGTATGCTATGAAAATTATACATTTTTCTGTACTCCTTATGTGTGCCACTTTTTTTAATTTTGAGCAAATTATATTATACACAACATATCAAGAGATGCATACATACAAATTGCCATAGTCCTGTTTTTGCTGCCTGATTCTTGCCAATCCTTTAAAAATGTTGCTAAATACTTTTTTTTTAATTCATCTGGATGCACATACAAATTTGTTTAGTAATTCCTTAGCAATAAGACAATGGCAGCGTTATGCTGTTGTTTTCTTCTTTCTTTTAATCACAATAATGAACATTCATAAGATTTTTTTTTTTAAATCTTTGAGCTGTTGTAAGTTTTTTATTTTGTTTTATTTTAAGGTCTTATACATTTAACAAATTATGTCACCTTTCAAGAGTGCGCTTTTTTATTTTTCTTCAATAAATTTAACAACTTCTTCGATTTGCATTAAATTAAATTTTTTTTTTATAATAAAATTCACAAAATTTATTTTTTCCGGCGTTCGTCAGACGCGAAAGTATGCTATACAAATTTTGGTCTGCGACTGATATTAATTTGGCCCAATAAGTCGACATCCAGTTTAACTGAGAACAGTACACTAGATGTGTATGTGCTAAAATCGTGGTCCTTTTTGAATAACATTCCACCAATAAGTACATAGAACTCTCTCATATACTCTGCTTCTCTCTTGTGTTCTCTTGCGGCCAAATTATTTCTCATGTTTGTACAATAGACATTTATACCGTAAGTTTTTGCACGCGCTTTGAAGTAAACGTTTTTCATGAATGAATTTATTTTCTCAGTTGTTTTAACAATTTTCTTGACAGTGCAGAGGAAGTGCATATCCCCCAAAAACAATCATTCATATGGTATAAAGCTGTATGTTTATATGAAATATGTACAAAAATTCTCCTGCATGTACATTAGACCGGGTCGAAATTTAGATTCATCCAGACATCGACTCAAAAGTTAGAAGGACCCTTAAAAATGATATCTGCGTCATTTTTTTTTCGTTCCGAGAAAACCAATGGAGTACTTTTGATTCTCCTGAAAGTCCTTTTTGGATAAAAAAAACGTGTTTTTTGCTCGTAATGGATACCCGAATTTAGTCGAAAAATAAAAATTGAGTTCTTGCAAAAAATTTTACGTTAAAATAATTTTAAATTTTTCCAAAATTTGATTTTTTCACATTTTTTGTATAGAAAAATCGAATTTTGGGACTAAATATTATCTATAACATAAAAAAAATTTAAAATTTTTTAACGTCAAATTTTTTGTAAGAACGAAATTTTTATTTTTCATGCAGATTCAGGTATCCATTCTGTTATGAGCAAAAAACACGTTTTTTTTAGCCAAAGAGGACCTGCAGGAGAATCAAAAGTGCTCCATTGATTTTTCTCGCAACGAAAAAAAAAAAAAAATGACGCAAATATAGTTTTTAAGGGTCCTTCTAACTTTTGAGTCGATGTCTGGATGAATCTAAATTTCGACCCGGTCTAATGTACATGCAGAAGAATTTTTGTACATATTTCATATAAACATACAGCTTTATACCATATGAATGATTGTTTTTGGGGATATGCACTTCCTCTGCACTGTCAAGAAATTCGTTAAAACAACTGAGGAAATAAATTCATTCTTTCATTCTAAATAAACTTTTGAGTCGGTGTCTGGCTGACTATATACCCCAGTAAAATTGATATTTGTGCAAAAATGTCATTCGATATTCCTTTTAAAATAATTACGGCAATATTGTTTCGAGTTTGCACTTTTGTTCTCTCATCCTTCATCTTTATTTGTCGTATGTTTAATTTTTACCAAATTGGAATCTATGGTACCGTTATCTTAAGGAAGCGCGTCAAATACTGCGTTTCATAGAAAATTGATATTTGTGCAAATTGATTTATTTGAGTTTTGAATACTGCAGCCTCATTAACCATACAAATAAAGTGACAAAATTATTGAGGAGAAATATAGTCATTAATATAAAAATATAATGTAATTTATATGTGGTGGCAAATATTTATTTTAGTTCAAGAGGCCTCTTGAAAAAGAACTAACTAACGAAGAGAAAGTTAGAAAAAAACGAATGCATGAAGCTGGGATAAAAATATGCGAAATTGCTGGTGCAATAAATCGCCATCGTAATACCATTACAAATTTTTTGAAAAACCCGCAGAAATATAGCGCAAATAATTGCAAAGGTGCTATATCCAAGGTAGATGAGCGTACCAAACGACACATACGGACTCTATCCACGAGCGAAATGATGAGCTGCGCTGATATTAAGGCAGAACTAGGTCTGTCAATTACCAGACAACGCATACAACAAATTGGAAGAAAGAAGTTAGATCTTTAGTATCAATCGAAAGTGCCAAAACCGAGCCTAAAAAACATCACAAAAATGCGTGCATGGCCTTTTACGATGAATACAAGTTTTGGGATGATGAGTTCAAAACTGTGATATTTATTGATGAAAAAAAGTTCAACCTAGACGGCCCAGATGGACATCAGAAATATTGGAGGGATATGTGCCATTTTAGGTAGACCTAAAACAACAGACGCAATTATGCTGGTGGATGTCTGATGTCTTGGGCTGGTTTTGATGCTAGAGGAAAGTTACCAATTTGTTTTATGCCCCGTCGTATTAATGCCGAAAGGTATGTTGAATTGCTGGATAGTAAACTTATATCATTTGTAGAAGAGTTCCATGGCGACAGTTAGACATTTCAGCGAGATAACGCTCCCATACACGTTGCATGGCATATGTTGGCGATTTTTAAGTCTAGAAATATTTCGTTGCTGCAGTGGTCGGCTTTAAGTCCGGACTTAAATCCAATTGAGGACTTATGGGACATATTATCTGCTAAAATTGTTGGTGCTACAAAGCAGTACGAATTCTTGAACCAGCTAAAATTAGCTGTTGCTAAGAAGTGGTCGAACATAGCTTTGTCGGTTCTACAAAACTTGGTGAATTCAATGCCCGATGGTTGTAGTTACTTGATAAACAAATGGGCAAAACCATCTCATACTAAAATGACCTTAAATTAAATTTTTTTTGAAGATTGCAGTTAAACTTTCTCTTAAAATTAGATTGCACAAATATCAATTTTCTATGAAATAAATTTATATTAATTTTTTTTAGATATTAAAATGTAATGAATTAAATATATCTATGTTTTGTTATGTTCTACTTATTAAAGCCATTAAAAAAAATAATTCTTAAGAAAAAATCTTAGTGCTTAAATTAAATTTAAAAAAATATATTGTACAAATATCAATTTTACTGAGGTACATATATTATTGAAAACTTTATTTTGATATTTCAAGAAGCAGCTAAGTCTTTGATCTGCCTACCTGGAATCCGTAAGCTCAAATGCAAAAACATAATTTTTGAGAGAATATTTGAAAGGTTTTCGAAATTTTTTTTTTAAATAAAGCCCAAGTATTCCCATTGCTTACTTTTTTGTTTATTGTTTTAGAAACTTAAAATAAAAAATACAAAATAAACTTTTAACCTGAAAATTTTTTGACAAAAATAAAGACAGAAAGGATTCTATTTTCAGTGTATTTTATTTGTTTTTTAAAAGCTCATAAAGTAATAAACAACAAAGTTCGAAATCATTTTTATCTGTAAGTCTGCTTGTGAGTGAAAAATTAATAAAATAAAAAAGTTGTTTTCGAAAATATTTTTTTTTTAACGGATCAAATGTGTCCCAATTTGGGAAATAACGAAAATGCTTTTGCTTATAATTGCGTTAATTTAATCTGAGTCAAGGTCAGCAGTTAAACTAAAGTTATCGAGATACTTTGAGCACTAAAACGTAGAAAATATGCCATACAGCAGGACTGCCCTTAAATTATGCAAAAATTATAGCCAATATTATTGGGCCACAATCACTGTCAGAAAGACAGTGTTATATTTTTCGTCCATAGTCTGTCTCATTTAATTTTTTATGAATTTTTAAAACAAATGCAACTGAACCGTTGAAATGACAGTAGGAATAATAAAGTAGCTTTTCTTTCATTTAAATTTGAGTTAATCTACAGAGATTTGTTAGTAAACTTTGTACATTACACTCCAAGGATTGTGAAACGGGTGCGGCAGGCATGCGCAAAAAGTTTTTATTAGAGAGCATACAGATGAACCCAATGTTTTGTTATCATTTGATTCACATGAACAACAGTATATACAGTTGTTTATATACTCGTATCAATTATTGGAATTACATGTGCAAATAGTAGATATACAAAATCAAATCAAAGAAGAGAAGTGTTGCTCAAAATTATTTTAAAAGGCGCATCAAGTTAAGAGTAGCTGAAGGAATGAACTTGGTCGTACTACAGAGCAATGGAAATTGTGACTGCAATGAAGAAAAAAACTTTATTTGAGACACACTATCACGGATAAGTTTGCTTTAAACGGGCGCTTGTGAACGTTTTCCTTTGTCTTTGTTTTAGAATACATTGATAAATTGGCAAGAACCTTTATTTTTGCTCATGACTTGTGAAGAACAGTGGACACCAGTATTGTTAGTCAATAGCTGAGTATGTGTCTTTGCTCAAAGGAAAATGTTTGAAAAAACATATTCCTTGATATTGGCTTGTCGACAGCCTCTATGTATGACATGGAGAAAACCGATTTTTGATGGGAAATTTTTTCTAAAGAGAAAGTGCTGTTTTGTGTAATCAATCAATCAAATTTAAAATTGTGTTTCACAGGTTTGCCAAGTGGCCGCTGTTGACGCAGCAAGGCCGTTAATTGCATGTAAAAGCCGTGGACCTAGTAGGAATTGGAAAATTTCGGAAAAAGTCGTTAATTGGATGGTTTTTGTTATAAAGCCGTTAATTGGAGGATTTTTATTATGTGTACTTACATTTTTTTAAATTTGGTGACAAAAAGGTCATAAAACAAATTTTTGTCACAAAAATAAATATTTTTCATCAACTTTTTGCACAAAAAAAAAAATAGGTACAGGGAAAATTATTTTATTTTGTGGCAGTTAATTCATTGCTTTCAACTTGGTAACCCTGATATTTCAGATAAAAGTATCGACCTGGAACATAAAACGCATCCTGTAGTACCATAGTTACAATAAAACTAACAACAGTAAAGCCCTATAAAGCACTGAGGAGGCAGTGTATTGGTCCGCAGTTGCATCTCTGATCAAGGGACTGGGCCAATTCAATTCATGGATCGCTGCATGAACGTTGATATACAAAAAAATGTTATGTATGTATGTGTGTATGCCGATAAAGATACTGAAGAGATGCCACTTAAATGAAAGTTCCAACAGGACACCGATCCAAAACGCACCTCTAAAGGACTGGCTTCAGAGCAATAGAATAGAAGTTCTTGTTGGCCTTTCCAATCCTTCGATCTAAATTCTATCGAGAACTTGAGGAAGATCGTTAACATGAATGTCAACAGAGAAAATCGTAAAACCAAGGAAGATCTATTTGAAGCCTTAATAAAAATAGCCTGGGATAGAAGTCGCCGGATATAATTGATAATTTAATATCCTCTATGCCTAAGAGATGTGCGTGTGTCGTTCAGAATAAAGGGTTTGCAGCTAAGTACTAATTTTGAAAGTTTTTATTTACCATTAAAAACGGTGCACTTTAGTTTCTTTCGTTAAATTTTCTGTTTCAAAATGTTTCTTTGATATTCAATTGATGAAATGCTGAACGAAATGCTGAATTTCTTAATTTTTCGTTTGGCAGTAATAAAGGTACTATAAGTAAATAAAATAAGTACGCAACGTCCTTTTCATAAAAAAAAATTATGATTTAAAGAAAGAAAAGTAAAGAAACTTTTTCAATCACTACGAGTAAAAGAAAAAAAGATTTAAACTCTATAGATATTGTTATTTATCTATTGTATTATCTACGAATAATGTTAGGTTAGGTATAAGAAGCCGTCATTTTAAGAACCGAATCAGTTCAAATATTACGAATAATCTTAAGGGGATATTATCAGACCCACATAACATTTTGAGTACAACCTTGATATAATAAAACGAGCGATTTTTTTAAAAAAGTTTCCTTTTATTTAATTTATAACATTTTGAGTTTATATAAAAATATATTTTTAAATACATGTTTATTATATATTAGACCTACATATACGCTTATATTAAAAGCAAAAATTAGTTTTTTTTATCTACACTCGGCAGAAATAATGTCTGTTTACTTTATAACTGGAAGGAAGTTCAGTTAATTCAGCATGTTTTAAAAAAATTTCTTTATTTGATGTAAGCATTTGTGTACCTTAAAACCACCTTTTAAAATAGAAAAAAAAAAAATAACACGTCAAATAATTTTTTTTTAAGTTCAAGATAAGTAAATAAATACAAATATGCTATTGTGATTTAGCAAAAATCTCTTCAAAATTAAAAAAACCTCAGATCAAATTGAACTGCAAATCTTTTGCTCCACACTTCGGATTTCCATTGCTTATTTGCAAGCGAAATGAAAAATTATGTCGCAAAATACTGTAGGTCAACGCCATTCCTATAAACGAAAGAAGAAATTGATTGTATTCAAGAGAATTTTCTAGATATGAGTTGCCTAGATGCAAAACCGCCTACCTGACCAAAAATGCAAGTATGGCTTTTTGACACATGGATTCTTCTCACCACAGGCTACAGAATTAATACAAAATTCAGTCAAAAAACTTGCTTCAAACTATTTGAAATGTATAGCAAAATCTGACATATATTCTAAATTTTCACAGTATTTTTTCTAAGGTAATAAAAAAGCATGAAGATATCTTGAATTTAAACTACGGAAACTACAGAAATTACTATAGCTATTTATCCAAAGTTATTTTATAAAAAACAGCAGTTTTGTAAACGGGCGGTTCATTTGTATCAGTTGTCTTACATATGTTATACTCGTATGTGTACAGTAAAACCATTACTACAATTTTGAGAAAAAATTAAAATCACTCCTCAGCTACCAATTTTAGTGGACGTGTTCCCAGACCAACCAATTTCCACGTTAACTCCCAAACAACATAGCCTATGCAAATTGAAAAATGTAAAAAATCTGTAAGTTATGATTCTACATATGTATCTACATACATATACCTTTTCGAAACTAAAAAATTAAGCTCCCATATAATTTTTCTTAGAATTAAAGTTTTGAAATTAGTCACTTTTTTAACTTAAATTTAGTAGCTTGTTGTTTTTTTAAGTAATTTTTCAATTAAAATGCAACTACTGAATAAGCTAATTTTAGCCAAATTTTAAGACAAGACATTTTGGATATTTTTAAAATAATGTAAACATACTAAATAAATTTATAATAAACACATAAAATGTGTGAAAGGTTAGACCAGCGGATTGCTTTGCAAATTTTTAAAAACAAAAAAGTATGCTCTTGAACTTGAATGGTTCAAACTTTTAAATTTGAAAATACATAATATAATAATAGAAAAATTCAATAACTGTTTTCACTCTTGCGTATAAGTGTAGCTGAGTTCCAAAATTCATCAAATGCGCATTCGCTGCAAAGCCATAAGTTTCCAAAGAGTTTGAAATTGCATCACTCTCGCGATCGGTGCGTAATTAATACGCAAACCATTTATTTCGATGCGTTCAGAAAAAAACCAAAATGGAATCTGTAGAAAAGAATACAATATGATAATTTTTTCTTTTTGAGGATAAAAACTAAATCTTTCTTCTTTCTACTGAAAAAAAGGGCACAAGAAAGCAAATTTTATTTAATATTTTGCACATTCCGAAATGTGAAAAAAGAACAAAACGAGTACCGCAGAGTAACCGCATCCAAACTTTTTTATGCGTTTTGGAACTCAGTCTGTACTTTCAGTATAACTGTAAGAAATATTATTCCAAAAGTGAAGAACCCTCTTTTATCAAATATATTCGAAGTTTTCAGATGACCGACACTTTTTCGCAGCTTGTAAACAACACCGCATCATAATCGTTATTCTCATATTAAGTTTTGGAGCTGAATTGTAGATCATGTACACTGCAAGTTCACTACTTACACTAAAGATGGTGCACTTATTTTTTGATAATTTGAAAAAAAACTAAGTTTCAATACTTTTGCAAAAAAAAAAACAGCTCGCTCCTAACTGATTATAATAATATTTTTCAAATATCTACTTGATTAAAGTAAAAATAATGAAAATACCAACTTAAACAAATAATTTTACTTTATATGTAGCTTTATTGGTTCATTAAAGAAATGCTGTATCATTTCATTCCGAGCTCACAGTAACCTAATGAACATTTTCTTGCATATGATATATCAATGTTATTTTACATAAATTTTTAAAGTGATGCATAAAATCAAACTGTCAAACTTTTTGTTCAATTTTTTATGTCCGATTGCCCAATAAATAAAGAAGTTTTTTTATTTATAGGTCGGCAAAATTTTTCCAAGAATAAAACTTGGTGTGGTGGTGATCGAATACATTTTGCCGAAATATCACTTCATCAGATTTTGTAAATACTCTCGAAAAATAATTTTTTAATATAAAAATATGATATACTCAAAACAAAAGAAGAACACTTGGATTATTGGCATAAAAAAAAAATCGACACAAATTCACACTGGTGACTGTTTAAATAGGCCTGTATCAAAAAGTCGAAATTCGTACTTTTTTCAGTTTTTACTCAACTTCGAGTAATTGCTTAAGCTTTTTATAATATATGTGTTTAAAGGTGGAAATCGAAAAAATCGATTTGAGGTATACATTTCGTGTAAATGACTTAAAACTGAAAAAAGTACAAATTTCGAACTTTTTATACAGTCACCAGATAGAGAGGAAATTTCATCGAATTTTTTATTAACTTTTTTAAAATATGTGGTGAATTTTGTAGAGCCAGGAATAATCGATGTTTTCTCGTCTTCTTCAATTTTGACTACTACATACTTTTTTTAATAAAGGATTATTTTTACGAGAAATTCAAGAAAATCTGAAAAGTGTATATTTTGGTAAAAAGCTTTTGAGGCAAATATCAAACCGGCATAACTTGGCCAAGTCTTATCGTAGGCAGGATTCTGGCATTAAATTGATTGCCTCCTTCTCTTTTCGATTTGTTTAATTTGACGCATACTTTAAGTGTAATGCGTGAAAACTGTTATACAATTTTTTTAAATGCCCACATAGAGAAATGTTCCGTCCAGGTAGAAGTAGCCTCTTCGATTTTTATTTTCTAGAACTGAGTCAACGATTTCCATCAAGTTACTTTCTTAGAATCATTTTTCCGATCTAAAATCTTTTATTTATTGGGCTATTTATTAATAAAAAAAACTTCCATTTAAAACATTTGCTGTCTATAGTACAAACAAATTTGCTTGTACATAGAATATTCAAAATAATTTTTTTTTTTTAACCAACACTAATGTTCTACCTATCAAAAATTTACAGTACCTACGTTTTGGTTATGATTGTATAAATTTTATATTTGTTTGAATACCTAAAATACTTCTTTGTGAGTTTTATCAATTTTTACATCGCAATATATTCGTTTAAATAAAAAGTGCGGTTATGAAAAGTTTATTGCTATTTTAAAATTTTCTATATTCACTTAAAACACTTTTACTTCAATAAATAATATAATTTATTAAGATTTAACTTTTTTGTAACCATTATTATCTATGCGTAAAGTGTAAACATGCAAAACAAAATGTTTTTCCTAAAAATTAGAAGTTATTAAGCAACACAAATTTTTTAAAATTAAATCATACATATAACGATAAGAGGCATTAATAATATATAAAGTTCAAATATTAATATGATAAGAACGTCATTCACATACATCTCATATACAATGTACTACAGGATGTGATATTTTTGTATTCTGTTCGACAGACTTGATATAAGTATATGTACTTCTTAATGTTTTCAGCTCCCATATATTACAGACCCCTTTTTAACCTTCAGAATATGAAGATAAACTGCTCCGTGTAGATCCAGTGAAATGATCACGCTGCAAAGTATCTGAAGGCAATGGAACTATAAGAGCGCCGCCGTATAATGTTTCCATTTCATCCATTTGCTGCACAAATGTTTCCTCCAAACGCTATACAATTCCGAAAATTTTAAAAGTACAAACATGTTAAACATAGAAATGAGAGTAATAAAATTCATAAAAGTATTTTATATTGAGTGTTATGCATTATGTGTATGAAAGTAAGTCAAAATGTGAAATTGTTATTAGTAAATCCTGCCCAATATACACATACGGCAAATAACAATGATCTTTACTTGAAAAAGCTTTTGGCGAAGTTGCACAAAACCAAGTCAATAAAAACAACAATACTCTGAAACAACTCACAAAAGCTAGTGAGCAAAAATTAATATATTGTATTAATAGTAGAAAGCACTTGATATTCATGAGTTTTCATTGAAACTAGGTTCATTACGGTTCGCAGGCGGTAGCGCACTACCAGCACGCGAGAATGTATATCGGTAATTTAAAAACGTACTTTGATTTTTTTTTTGTCTTTTTCGAACTTTTATTGAAATGATATATCTTAAAAACCATGGGGAATAGTATGAAAAAACTTAACATTATTTTTGTTTAAAATGCTTTCATTGTATAAAAAAAATTGAATAAATTTGTTTAGCATTAATTTTTTATCATATTAAATAATATATAGTTATGTCGGGATTTTTGATTTGAAAGCAGATAAATCCATGGGATTGATCGATGATATTTTGAGACATTTTTATAAATAAAAATAATTTGTGTTTTTAAATTCGCCAAAATCTAACATTGTGCGTCGCAGTGACTAGAGAAACAGTTGTGAGCTCCTGTACAATTTAACAGAAAAGAAAAATAATATGGCTAATTTTGCCATTTCGTAACATTTTAGAATTTTAAAAGCTTGAATTGATTTGTGATATTGAGATGAGCCCTCATTTATTGGAATCCGACTATATTTCGTAAGCAGGAGTTTTCATTTAAGTAATAACTAAGTAAATAGTAAATAAGGGATTCTGCGATTTCTAGTGATCTATCAATAAAATAATACGAAAAAGTTTATGAAATATACAATCTAAATAAAAATCTGGCTTTCCTTTAAACCACCACTGTGACTAATGTGAATTTGTGCTGGTGAAAAAACAGTTGCCAACTATTTTTGCCAATAATGAAAAAGCAGGTACTGATTTAAATGTATTCTGTTTTAAAAGTCACTCAACTCAATTTTTTGATTATATCAATTACTGTCAAATAATTTAAGACGTTGTATTCCCAATTGACTAGCGAAAAGATTTTTCGCTTCGTTTCATTTTGTTCAACCGGCGGAAAAATTTGACCCTATTCAAAATAGCACTCAAAAAATGTATGCGATCTGACGGAAGCAAACGGTTCTAATGTATCAAGCAAACTAATCCTTCTCACATACACATATGTATATATCAAATAATGATAAAAATTACGATTGAGTCACTTTTAAAGCAAAGGTGCGATTAGATCGACAATATACTTTACGAATGTCCGTTTTATAACTAACCTTTTAATTAAAACCGATGCATATTTTGTTTATCCCATCCACCAGCAATTTTATTTAGGATATGCCAAAAACGTTAGGTAAAGCAAAATTCAGCAGATAAAAGGATTCAGGAACAAGGAATATTTTTTTAAGGAAATAGTATTGGTAAGGGAATGGATTATAAAGATGTAAGAATGTTAACATGGCAATGACAATGTAATTGAGGATGTAATAATAATAATGAAATGATAGCTACGAAACTAGGTGTGGTCAAAAAATTTTAACTAAGGTATAATATGAATGGTATTTAAAATTGGTTAGATCATTGCAACTGTATGTGTCAAGTTAATGGCAATTCACTCCTTTCTAAAATACTTTCAAATCTTATTAACAGATGTTGGCTATTAAAAAACAAAAATTAATATTCTAAAATATAAAAGTAATTTTATTTGGAGAACTATATATATTTATACTAAAGAACCGGAATATATGTTATAAATGTCAATGAGCACAAAAGCAAAATAAACTAATGATGGATAATACAAAGAAAACAAAACAAAATGGATGATACCAATGGGAACGCAAGGATATTTAAGGAATTCATTAAGCCGCTGAATCATTTTTAAAGCTATCGCGATTATTTTTCACGCCTAAGCCTGCGCCATTTTCTTCTTTGGAACCCAACGAAACTCTTGGTATGGAGTATGTTGATATGGTATCCAGCGATACGCCGTCAGCAAAGCTATTCGATCCACGCACGGCACCCCAATTGGTGCTAACTCGTTTTGGTTGTTCGTCAAGCAACGTAAGGGCTCTTGTAGTAGACCATTCTTTGCGGTTACTATAAGCGTAGCTGAAATCTGTTGCAGCTTCATATATGTTATGCAAAGATTGTACACCATTCATCGCCTCTTTCTGACGCTGTAATAGTGAAGGTCGTTTGATTGCAAATGACGTAGAATGCAACAGCGAGTGTGCATCAGAAATTGGTTGCGGAGATGTAGCAGCCTTAAAACGATCTAATACAATACCAAGATCTTCATTAGAGTTTCGACGCTCTATTGGTTTCGTCGGCGGCATGGTGTTACGGAATGTTTGCAGTATTGGTTGTTGCTGACCAGATTCTTGCTTATTTGTTGAAACTGTTGAAATACGCACTTTAGTTATTGTAAAGTCTTCAGCCGGATGTTTTTTATGTGGCAAAGTTGATGAAATTCGTGGAAGTAATTGTCCTTGCTTGCGACGTATTTCGACAAACTCTTCAGCTGCACCATATGGAACTGATAACTCACGAGTTTGAGAAGGTGGTGGTGGTATATACACGCTGTTCGCGACGCGTTTCTGTGGAGATTCTTCCAGAACAGACTCAACAGACATTGTGGAATTAAACATTTTGACACGTTGCTGTTTGTGCATAATGGGAGTATTCGGTACACTCTGAGTAAGGTCAGGTGCTGATCCACGAAAGTTTACTCTCGAATAATCAGATGTGGGTGTCAAAAATGTACGTGAACGTGTCATCTGGAAGCCGCTTAAAAATCCTGTACGTGAAATAGGCCGCGTACCTCCGTTACCATTACGCAAATGTAAGGGCACGACTATGTCCTCAACCTCAAATAATGAACGGTCTGGGACTGGCCCATATATTTTTTCATGACGAATTAGCATTTGATTAAGATGGTCTAATAATTTCTGTTTAATAACGAATTTAAGCATGTAAGCAATAAATACCAATAATAAATCAGCCATACGGTAGGTATTGTGGCACCAATTGTTGAAATTTGAGTTAGTTATATTAAAGTAGTAGATTTTGTAGTTAAAGTAGTAGGTTTTAAAATCCAAACATTAAGCCAAATTGGTTGCAATTGTAGTAAGAAGAAAAGGAAAAAAAATATTTAATAAAATGGATGCATTCGATTATCCTGCACATGTTTAAGGCACCTAATGTTCCATTTTACGTTCAATATTTTACCAAATGCCCAATTGAATCATGCAAATTGTTACAATTTACAAGTGTTATGTAATTTTTTGAACGCGTAAAAAAAAACAAAAAACCTTACCTGTTTACGTGGAACTAATTGTTCTTTCCATTCTCTTAATTCCGCCTTTAGTCGCTCATCAATTTCGGTCAACTTGGCGTGTTCATGCTCCACTAAAGCTTTACGCTTTTCATTTTGCAATTGCTCTAGTTCTCTGGAATTAAAAACAGGCAAAAAATATATAGAGTACTTCTAGTCCCATATAATGATAGACATTCTTCAAAAGAAAAACACAAAATGACATGTTGGTTCTTCAGTTGATATCAAACTAAAAGCAATTTGCTCCCGCTCTTAATTAAACTCGTTTGAATAGTAAAGAAACTTGTAATCATCATTAATGAGATGTTTCATCCTAATTCAAACTTCAGGGCGGTGTAATATCAGAGTCTTTGGCGCACTATGTTTATATTTGTTGCGATGATTCTTAACTGGTCAACGCAAGAAGTAAAATATAGTATTCTTGCAGACTTTTTCATTCATATCTTTTCAGACAACTGTGAGAAGGTACCTTCCGATATTTATTTAAAGTATAAAAATTTGGCATCTAATGTTATAAGTTCAGAAAATGCTTTTAAAGTACGTAACGGGTGTGACGTTGAGAAAAGCTCTTTTTTTTAAATATTTTGAGTTCATATTGCCTAAAATTTTGCAGGAATGAGTGTTTTTTTCAATAAATCTTCCTCTTTACGTTGCAGCATTCTCTTTACCTGATCAAGTTCTTTTTCATGACGCACTATCATTTGATGACGCTGCATAAAACAAATTTCTTTGACATGCCTCTTTGATATCATTTTAGAAATATTTGATATGTTTTTAATTAAAATGATGAGAAACTTTTAACATAAACTTTCAAATAATATATACAAAGTTACTTCAAAAATGTAACGGGTATGACATCCAAATGTAACGGGTGTGACATTATAATAATCTTATAGTAAAAAATTAAGTAAAAATAATTTTTATTGAAAAAAAAAACAAGGAAATTCAATATGTGATGAAGATTTTTTATCTATTATGGTAAAAATTCGATGTGATGCATCGTTTAATTTTTAACACTTGCAATTTTTCGTATACGAGTATGTCTATAACTTTAAGAGTATTCCTCTAAACGCGAAAACTCGAAAGTTTTCGAGCTTGCTTTCGGGAACACCTCTATCAATACAAACTCGTAAATGATTGAGCAATGGCAATTTGACAGTTTGATCAGTGTTACCGCTGCCATGAAAAAAATGTATCACACCAAAACGAAAAAATATGTAGAATTAAGTTAATAAATAACAAAACACAAATAAGTTAACAAACAAAAATTCTGAGAATTGCGCTTTTCATATATTTAAAAATCATTCTGTTAAGTTTATGTGCAAATTTCTAAAGAAACTTCAAACTGGCAGCAAATTATTTCGACAAACGGCAACACTGATTCATTTTCCAACTTTTCGAGGCCACTTGCTCAACTAATTAGCCTCGAAAGTTGCGCAAACTTTTCTTCATACAAATTATTTTCGAGGCTCGAAAATGTGCTCAGTTTTCGCAGTTTTCGAGGCTTTTTCACGTTTTCATGAATACCCTCTTTGTTTTTTCGGTCAGTTAAGCTGGAAGTGTCGATTTATAAAATGGTATAGTTTGAAGTTGTTGACTTTTTTTTGATCTTTTTTATTTTTGTAAGTGTATGAAAAACTTGATCATCTTTTTAATTCCTATTTACTAAAAAAAAAGCTTCAGCGCAACGACGCAAATGAAGTTGGGGGAGGTTCTGTGTATATGTTAAAATTTCACTATCAAAACGAAAGCCAATATAATATAAACTTTGGTTAGCACAATGCCATAGTCCATTAATAAAAAATAAATAAAATTCCGGCAATAAATATAAGATTGAAATGTTATAGGATAGAAATTTTTAAAATACCTTATAGCACCCTCTCGTGTTGCTCTTAGTTCTTCTAATTGTTTCAGATGTTTAATTTCAAATCGACGTTCCTCCTGAGTATAACGTTTTTTTTCTTGCTCTTGAAACTAATTATTAAAATAAACAAAATGTTTGGTGACTAAATTCGAGTTTAATTGAATATAGATAAAAAGACTTACTTTTTTTAGCCTTTCTCTTTCTACTTCAGGATCTAAATTTGTTGATATACGTAACGACTCTCTAAACATCAAGTCGCGCGCTTTTCGTTCAGCTCGTATACGCTTAGGTAATGCTCTCTTTTCCAAAGTCTGTTTTTTCAATAAATCTTCCTCTTTGCGTTGCAGCATTCTCTTTACCTGATCAAGTTCTTTTTCATGACGCACTATCATTTGATGACGCTGCATAAAACAAATTTCTTTGACATGCCTCTTTGATAGCTGATGCCGTTCATGCAATTGTTTTTCCTCTAGCTCCCAAAGCAGTGCTTCGCGTGTACGCATAGCATTCTGCTTCTGTTGCAAGAAGTTTCTATTAATTGTAGCAAGGTGATCACGATGTTTCTCACTCAGACGTCTCAGTAGCATCTCATGTCGCTCTTTCAAGGAATCCAAAAATGCACGTTCTTTTTCTTCATGATCAAGTTCCATAGCAGCACGTCTCTTTTTAAATTCATCCTTCCTCTTTTCCTTTGGAAGTAAATCAATTTCTTGTTTGAGTAAGCGAATTTCTTGTTTTAAATTTTCTCGGAATATTTTTAATTCTTGTTCTTGTTCGGACCGAATTCGCTTAGAGGACGACCTTAGCTCATGCTCTTGGGCTTGCTCGGTTTTCTCAATCAACTGCTTCTGTTGTCTTGTTAAGGTGTCCATATCTGCTTCATATGTCTTTTCTAGGGAAATACGTTCTTGCTCAAATCGACGATCCTGTTGCTCTTTTGCCATTTGTTCTTTAAGTTGCAAATCGTTTTGCTGTTTCTTCTCCTGTTTTTGCAGTAATTTAAGTTCTCTAAGTTCTTGTTTACGTAACGCGTGATCATCATAAAGGCGCCCAGTCTCCTCATCTCCATAAATTACTCGACTAGTCGTTGTTGTAACTTGTACACCATCAATTTCAAATTTTCGTGTACGTTTTCGTGTTTTCTTTCGTAAATTACGAAGCTCAATCTCTTCTTTGGTAGGGCCCGGAACAGTTGTTACACTCTTGGGTATTAATGGTATAGGCTTCTGTCTAATAATTACCTCATCGACGACCGCAGTTGCATTAGAATTAATTTCTGGTTCATTGTGACTATCATGACTAGTTGTTGTAGCAACACTTTCCGCGTCACTGCGATCCATGGTGGATATTTTAACACCAATGACACCACGCAATGGAATTCCTCCCGTTGATCGTACAGAGCCACTTTCGCTATGACCTTGCGAATCAACTGAGCCGACACTGTTATCAGGAGAAATACGTTTTTCTGACCCGGCACCACCCAAAACCACTAACGGATGCGTCTTTTTACGATTAATTATAATGTTAACATCTTCATGGGACTCCAATGGAGAAAGTTGCCCATTATTTATTTTTGGCGCTGATGACTGTTTGCTGCTAAATTCATCACTACATTCAGACAGTGTAGCACCACCACCAACCGACGATATGTCACTGTTAGAATCCACTGTACGCATGTGACTGCTATCTTTGACTTTAATTTCTTCACCCACAGTAACTACTGACACATGACTTGTGTCCAGAAGGCGATCGTCGTTATCATGTTCTGCCGATGCGGTATTGTATGCAGAATCTTCGTCGACAAATGAGGGACTGACAATAAGTACTTCACTTTCATCTAATTTTCGTGGGGTAGCTGTTGTAGTGCCAGCAGGCAACCGTTGTCGGCTGTTTGGATTTTTTGATAGAGCACGATCACTTACTTCGTCGTCGCGTTCATTTATAGTTACTATCATTGAAGATTGTTTTCGTGGTGAAGAAGTATAATCTAAACTATCATCCAATGAAGGATAATCCTCATCCGTTGAAGATTCATTTACATGCGTAGTTTTGTTCAATTCATTTGATACAATAATTACTTCACTCTGCTGTGTTGTAGGAGGAGCTGAGTTATCAATGATAACGGGCGGATGTGTGCTGGTGACTACAGTTATTTGACTGACATTCGATGCAAGACTGTTAGGTAGAATGACATTTAATGGCGTGTTTATAGGCGATCGCGCTACATCACTGTTTATTGTTATTAATGATGTATTTGAACTCGAAGTTGTCGAGTCGGTACCTTTTACAGATGATGAGTTAGAAGTGACTGATACAGACGATGACGTAGATGGGGAAGGTGGCTGTTTACTATCTATCTCATTAGACGAACTACGGCTGACAGGGGTCTGTGTAACCAGTTCCTCTGCAGATGGTTGCTTTTTGAATTCTACTGTTATGACGTTATCCGAAAGCGTAGTTGCCTCGAATTCTGGAGGCGGTTTTATAATATTATCTTCAGTTGGTGTTTCTACATCTTGTTTGGCTTCGAAGGCAGACGTAACTTGTACGTTTGGAGGTTGAGGTGCTTTTCCTTTTTCTTTTTTAATTATCTGTTTAAAAGTGCAAAGGAATAAATATTTGTATACTGTTTACATCTACATATGTTTATCCTTTTAAAACCTACCCTCTTATCTGCTTCAGAGCTTTCTGTTGAAGTGTTAAGTAATTCAGATTTTTGTAACGGAATGGCAGGCTGTTTATTTATAGGATTTGGTGATGGCGGAACTTTTGAATCTTTCGATTCGAAAACCTTTGGAGTTGTTGGTTGTACAATGGAAGCAGTAGAAGGCACACCTTCATTTGGCAAGATTACATCAGAAGCTTGTGGTAATTTTGGTGCTGAAGTTGTCTTAGGTATTGGAGGCAAAGACTCTTTAGAGTCCCTAGATATTTGCGAAATGGTTATTGAAGCACCAGGAACTGTAAAATTATTTCGATTATTATTACAGTTGATATATTTTTATTTAAATCAATGTGCATACGTTTATCGATTTCTTGGCTCTGTTGTGAGGAAGAGTCATCGTCCAGGTCGAGTGGGTGCACCGAGTTGCGGGGTTCCTGAATAAAATAACAATATTAGTATTAAATCTTCAAATTTATTGTGAAACAAACATGAAACACTTTCAAAAAATGTACAAAAACTAAAAATAAAGCCCTGTAGCATTTTTCAATAAAATATATTCAAAGAAATTTCTCATTATTAGCTTTGTTCCTAATTCCGACGGAGCTCTTGTCGGAAATCGTACTGCCGTCACGAATATGAAAGAAACGATAATCTTATTTCTGACGGATTCAAAGATAGCGTTACAAACTATCAGAACCATGATTTAACTATATAGGTTGGAGCACGTTGTCAAAATTGGAAAATACAACCCTGGTACACCTCTTCGCAAATTGTCAACAGCATAATCAAAACAAAGGAAAAAAGAAGATAAAATATCAAACTTATGTGAACAAAGTTAAAGTTAGTGGCTATACTGTGGAGATCACCACCAATCAAGCTGAAACCGGATCGTGTAACCTTCAGGTTGTAATTAATCCTGCCTTTAAGACTTGGAAGCTTCAAGATTACTTGTACGTGCTATAAACCATACAGTCACAGTACCACCGCAGGTGCGTGCTGCGAAATTGTTGAACAGGACTCTCTTCCATTCTGTATTCGATCCACTGTCGATGCCTTCCCTCATTCGTGGGAACACAAAAAAATGAAATATTTTCCTTCGAGGCAACCGCGCGACATAACTCAAAAAAATTCGGCATAGTAATTCACTTATGCAAAGACTTAAAAGAAAAAATTCACACGCGAAATAAAAAATCAATTTAAATTTGCGAAACAAATGTTTTTGTTTTTCTTTTTAACCAAATTATCACTTTTTGTTGTGCTCGATTTTGACAATTCGCGAAGAGAAAATTAATAGAGAAAGAGGCACTATCTGGCATCGCTCCAACCATGTATAGTTAAATCATGATCAGAACTAAGTGTCAATGAAAATATCAGCTGTTTTGTGTCAATAGGAAAAACAAAAAAATTTAAGAAAACATGAAAATTAAACCCTTTGATTGTTGCGAATTCATTAAAAAAAAATCGTTAAAAGAGGCGGAGTGTCGGAGCAGCTGTTTAAAAATGGAACGAAATTAATTATGGAATGCTTGAAATCCAGTTTATATGGACAAATAAGTGCGCCAGATAAACACATGCAAGCAGATATAGTATTTTATTATTTGAGACGAATTTTAGGCTCAATAAAGAAGCATTTAAATACGTATTGGATCTGGTTGGAACCGAACTTGGGCCAATTAGAAAACAGGGTGCAATAGCTCCATGATAAGTTGTAAAAATTTTTCTTCAAAAAATCACTTTTTTGTTTTTTCTTCTATTTTGTTGCTCCGAAAAAATGTTAAAACTTTAATTTCATTCGGAACCAGTGATGGCAATCCACGACAATTCACAAACTACGAAGAGAACTTTGTCGGAACTAGGAATACGGCTGTATATTTTAATTATAATTTTTATGACATAAAATTAAATAAGTTATTGCAATTGAATCGGAAATTGCAAAATATTAAAAAAACTGATAAAAATTGAATACACAAAATATTTTGCACAAAAAAAATGGAAACAGTTTTAGTTGATATTGGAATTTTTCGCTTGTTAGTTCTGAAACCAAAATAGTGTCGAAAAAGCTAATTTTGTTAAATGAATGCCAATTATGACAATAATAGTCAAAACAATCTTTAAAATTAATAAAAGTAAAGTATGGAAATAATTAAACTCAAAAATGTATACCGTTTCAAAACTCAACTTATTTTTATAAACTGTATAAAAAAGAAAAATTAGGAAAAAACAATGGGTTGTTGAAAAATTTAAAATGAAAATGAAATTTTTAGCATTACAATGAGTTGAATAAAGTCTACAAATTATAATAATTTTTTCTTATCCAAAAACTAAGCACTAATGGATAAAATTAAATCAAAGAAGTATTCATAGTTCAAGCGTTTGTAACAATATAGGTAAATAGCAAGCAAACAAAAGTTTATTATTATAAACTTCAGCATATACATATTTCTCACGAATTCTTTCAAAAGTTTTTGTCAACAAATCTTTGAGTTGCTTACGAATTATGAAAAATTATTGAATGCAAAAGGTTATTGTCCGGCGCAAAAGTCACTGATGACTCCGCCTAGCAACGGATGGAAGTAGTGTGACAGCTTTAGCCCCTTTTTTTGTTGAATAAAATCTTTGTTTTGTGTAATTTTTTTTTGGTGTTGACACACACAGTACTGTTCAGTAACTATAACTATAACCGATGAATTTGGATATCGAAATCGAAAGAATTGTTAGAAATATCGTATAGAATACGTTACAATTTCGAAAACTTCTGTATGCTGACTACATAAGAGTTGCGCATATTCCATTAGCCTTCCAATGTATTAAATCAATAATGCAAACGCAATCAATAATGCATAAAATTTGCGATGCAATACAATAAAATTTTTATTTACATTATTTTTCAAAAATTAATACAATAAATTTTCAGTTTTGCATTACTTCTTAAAAACCATTGGAGTAATATTTTCATTCGCATTAAGTCTTCCAAATACAATGTATTATGTTTTGCTTTGCATAAATGCTGCTTTAAAATATTGAAAAACTAATGCATTTCTCGCATATACGAGATTTTATTTCAAATAAAAATTTGTTTTATAATGATTTGATGATAACAGCCAGACTAGTCTGAGTCCAAAATATAAGATTATCAAATCAAAAGTTTTCTTTCTATAGAGTGAGAGCTACATATGACCACCAATACCAAAATTCATAATATTTTAATAAAAATTGCAAATGCCATTTTGTTACACTACTATTCCAAGTAATGATTGCCCAAATTTTTCTGTTGAGTCACGTCGCGCGTTTATATGACCTAATTGTGAAGTCTTGAAACGATCGTGTTTTCATCGATATGCACCTCATTTGAAAGATACTTTTTATGCTTTAACTTTTATGAAGGAACCTGAGGCGTAAGTTGGAAACAAATCATATTTTATCCCGTAATTTTGCGTTGGCAGAAAACATGATATTTTCAAGACTTGAGATAAATAAGTAACAAAATGGCTTTGAAATTTTCATTAAAGAGTTATGTAGGTATGAAGTTGCTATCTCTTAGACTACTAGTAATGAAATTGACATTAAATTAAAACTAATGCAGTTTTTAATCGATATTTTAATAAATGAAGTTTGTGATTATGAGCGAAAGAAATAAGTTATAGTTTCAATATCAAACAAAAATCTAGTATGCAGTTTAAGCAAACCAAAAGAACAGAAATTTTGCACTTTCACACTAGTCTGACGACTTACCAACCCTCTGATAAAGAGAACGACGCTTCGCTTGGCGTTTTAACTTCTATAAGCGACAAGTACAATAATTAAGTGTTGTGTAAGGAATATTCAATTGCACAACAAAATTAAATGCAGCGTGTAACAAAGGTACGATTTATAAATTAGGTTATTGTTAGGTAAAATAAAAATAATAGAAGCATAGTGAGCACAAAAACATATTAACGATATAATAACCTACCTCTGCTTCCTCGTCAACCAATTCTTCCTCCACAACCTCAGCTTTGTACTCAAGTAACAAATCTTTGATTGGTTTTGGGTCCAAATTGCCACTTATAAAATTATGTTGCAATAAAATGTCAGTTGATGGCCTTTGAATGGGATCCTTTAAAACAAAATAGCTAGACTTTTTCAAACAATTCAGCAAGCAATAACGTAATAAAAGCTACCTTTATTAATGATTTACCAAGAAACTCATTAAACTCTTTACTCCATTTCGAAGGTTGGTCAAGCTTTGGTGGCTCACTTTTTTGGATTTTAAGCAAAACTCGCATTGGTGACATTTCGCTATTTGGCGGTTCCATTTGAGCCAATTCAATAAGAGTTATTCCTAATGACCATATATCTACTTTTAAATCATATGGATTGTCACGGAAAGTTTCACAGAGTACTAATTCAGGTGCCATCCAATAAGGTGTACCAATAAAAGTGTCATGCTTTTGTAAAGTGTGTTTATTTTTAGCAGAGACTCCGAAATCAGCTATAATATTAAAAAAAAATAAAACATATTTATTTTTATCATGTGATTCTTAACCTAAAAAAAAAATAATATTCATGTTTCCATTCAAATTCGATTTTTTTTTCGAAATACGTTTAAAATAGTAATATCTAAATTTGAAAAAATATTCGTGATGTGTAAATTAAGATACAGTCAAACTAAACCTATTTTAAGGGTTTTTAAAAGAAAAGCATTCGTTACGATCATTTTTCCGCAACAATTGAGTTCTGTGTTTGCCTTTGTGATTTCTATCGAAGGGTTAATAAATTTGCTCCAAATCTAACTGTTTTAATTTGATCCCCTAGTCTAGAATTTAATTTTTTTTCTTCCGGAACCGAATGAGCTGTAATTTTCATTTCAACATATTTAAAAAAAAAAACAAAAAATAGGGAGTAATGACAACCTGAATTTTCGCCCAAAAAAAACAACAAGGTCAGTCATTTTATCTTTCGGAATCGAACGCAACTAACAGAATGAGCCCGTCTAATCTGATCATACGTAAAAACTATGGCGCTTGCACCATATTTAAAAAAAAAATAGAAATTTTGGCATTTCTGGTCAATAAAACAAAGCGTATCCAGCTGGTGCCAGAAGTAGTTTCATGATAAGTTAATCAGGCATAGAAAGAGTTGATAACTTCATTTAGGCAGTGTCATATGCTTGAACGCGGGAACAATAAAGCCATCTATGATAGCGAAAAGCACCTTTGTTCAACTTCGTAATATCTGCAGTCTTCGTTCCTGTACACAACAACGAAGCTCAAAACTTTTGAATCAAATGTGAAGCCATTTCTTCTGCATGGATGTGAGATGTGGTTAGCCGAATATTGATGATGCAAAAGTTTTAGGTTGCGGCAGGAGGCACTAAGTAGTTAATATCAGACTTTTTACAACTTTTTCTTCTGAATATACATATTTGGTTTTAACTGTTTCGTTAAAAAAAAACCTTACGATTCGACCTGAGCAAAGACGTTAATGTTTCATATAGATGTTTTTTAAACAATTTTTACATCGGTTCCGAAGTTAAGTTGTGAACTTTGTTGAATTTAAGGTATGGCCCGAAACAACGCACATAATTTTTGTTTTTTTTTCAGAGTTGGTAATTTTTGTAAAATTATGTCTGAAACTTTTTCGAGAAATAGGGGGGGGGGGGGGGGAGGGAACTATGTTTCTTATATTTTTCGCTTCTAGCGGAGCAGTTGCTTTTGTTGTATCTTTGCGTCGGGTTACAACATTTCCACCTTCTTTATGCTTAAACTTCGAGGTGACTTCTTTAAATTCGGCATTTTAACACAAAAGCATTTGGTATAGTTTAGTCTAACTTAACATTTTTTGAGATTGATTGAATTTTCTGCTGTATGAAGGATTATCGAAATTTGTAGCAGTATGGCTATGTTATTTTTTTTAAAATAGACAAAATCGAAACTTTAAAAAAAATAATATGTACGTGAAAAATATGGTAATATAGAAAATAACCGGAGAAAAGAGCCACGAGTTTACAAGTTTCGCAGGCAAACCAAACGCACCAAGTACGTTAAGGTGCGGATTTACCAAGTTTGACACAGGTGAAATCGTATGGATTTCACGAGCTCTGCAGCAGTCGCAAAAAGGATGGATTTGCAGAGTATTACAATAATATCGACTATTTGAAGGATTATAACAGACTGTTTGAACTACGGGAACCAAAAGGGATGGTCTAGCAAACAAAATTGGCGCAAAAACATCGGTTTTCGATATTTCAATTTAACGAGTTTTACACTTGGGCGACTCATATGTATTCAATTTTTAATAAATATTATTCCTAAGCATTCTATGATTTTTATGAAATTTTCACTTAAAACCTTACCTAGTTTAACACCGCCTTCCATGGTCAGCAGTACGTTACCAGCTTTAAGATCTCGATGAATTACTTTATTTTTATGTAAAAAATTTAAACCTTCTAGCATATGCTTACATACATAAGCTATTTGTGGCTCGGTAAGCGGTTTTTCTAACTCCACCATAATGCTATCCAATGCGCCGCCGTCACAGTATTCAATAAGCATCTGTTAATAATAATCGTAATATAAAATATACTGATAATTGACATAAGTACAAATGCTTACCCATAACTTATCATCAAGGGAAAAAGCTTCATATAATGCAACAATATTTGGATGTTTAATTTCTGAGAGAATATCAATTTCAACCATGTGGTCGCTAAGATTCTCTTCGTCTTCCAAAGTACACATTTTTGCTGCGGCAAATCTTTTATGCTCTCTATGTTGTGCTTTGTATACCTTACCAAATGCACCATCACCAAGCTCACCAATCATATCCCACAACTCAGTCGGATCGGTGTCCATTTTAATATTATTAAATAAACGCTTTTTCTTTGCTTCACCACCTCCAAGATGGAAGACTTTCTTTAGATTATTTATAAACGACATGTTTATAGTTATTACTTTGAATTAAATTAAACTTTAAATGACAATGTAAACAATGGTATGTTTTAGAGTGTGGTTTTTCAACTGGCTACATAATGTAGTTTTGCTTTTAACATTAAACGCCTATGTTGATCCTTGTGGGATTGAATTAAATTGTTTTTTTTTTTTTACTTTCTACAGCGTATAAAAAAATTTGGTTGTATGTTGTTCTGCAGTCATTTCCAGAGAAGTAAACAGAGAATTTGCATCTTTTTTATGATTCTGTTGCATAGAAAATATTACATATTATAACAAATATTCCAATAGTCGCAGTGTTATTTTCCAGATGTATTGGAGTAATAAGTGGCAAAAACGTAAATTATTTGCCAGGTAAAGGTTTCTTTATCTTTTCGGTTTTACTTAGCGTCTGGAAACTTTGTTGTTGCGTTGCCTTAATTAAATTATCGGCTTACAATTTCTGCTGTAAAATGGCAAGCAAGCTGATTGTGAGTTTTTTGAACTATTGCTTACAACTGTCCACTAACAAATGCTAAAACGAAAAGAAAAGATAAAAAGAAACTTATTTTAAATATTGATATAAAAGGAGAGAGTGCGTAAAGAATGTTGAACAATTCGATTAAAGTGAAGCCACTGACAGTTTTTAGCTTGTATTCAACTGCGCAGATTTATTTAATTGTATGAACGATTGTAAGAAGCAGCAGTTTATTTAATGTTAAACAATTTTGATTAAAACTTAGTAATTTTTAAATGTGTGTATTACTTGTGTCTCAAGGATTTATTCTTACAGTTTATCTTAAACTGACTTGGCTTGCCAAAGTATTTATATTTTGTAGTCCGTATTACACATTTCTAGGATGCAATGATAATAAATTAACTACAAACCTCTGGAAGACAAATAGCTGTCAACGCTAGCTTATTTTTGGTTTTGGCTACTTCCAACACACATTTTTGATCAGCAAAACTAGAATTAACAGGCAAATAAAGCAGTCTATTAGGACTATCGAAGCTGCCGAACGATTCTGCCAATATAATGTTGGAATCTTAATCGGACTACCTGTCTTGCTTAATGACAGAGGAAAATATAGATGTAATTTTAATTTGAGAAACACCAACACTAAACCATTAGCCGCTAGAGTTTCAATACTCGGCTATAAACTCATTACAATAATTCTCCACCGCCAAACATACGGAATTTAAAGTAAAACCTTCAAAGCATTTCTAGTGACATGGTCGCTCAAGTACCAGAAATAAAACCGGGCTGCCAGCGCAATCGAACACACTTACCTCCTCCGGACTACCGAGTTCCTCCATACATGTGTTTATGTAGATATAAGGAATGAATTATTAAATAATTTTAGGGGCCCGCTTCGCAAGGTTCCTTTTACTGGAAACCGAACTGGCACTTTGAAACAAAATTTGATTCAAAACTGTTTTTAACTGGAAGTTAATTTTTTATTAAACTTGTAAAACTATTCCTAAGAGGTCATTCTTTGGAAAAAAAAAGTAATTTATAAAATACTTGTTTTAGCAATAAATATTTTATTCGACACCTGCATTCCGAGTAAAAACATTAGCTAACGATACTCAAGATTATTATATTTGCGAGAGGTTTCGCTTCTTTATCTTCCCTTAAAATTTTTTTATTAAAATCACATAGAGAACATACTGTATTAAAATGACACCTAATATTCTTCCTTTCCTTTTACTGGAAATCGAACTTGCACTTTGAAACAAAATTTGATTCAAAACTGTTTTTAACTGGAAGTTAATTTTTTATTTAATTTGTAAAACTATTCCTAAGAGGTCATTCTTTGGAAAAAAATTAGTTTATAAAATACTTGTTTTGGCAATAAATACTTTATTCGACACCTGCAATCCGAGTAAAAAAATTAGCTAACGATACTCTAGATTATTATATTTGCGAGAAGTTTCGCTTCTTTATCTTCCCTTAAAATTTTTTTATTAAAATCACTAGAGAACATACTGTATTAAAATGACACCTAATATTCTTCAAACGTTCTTACTTTTACTATTGTAAGTATAGCTTATAGTTTGCATCGAATAGCAATCTGACATCACCTAAAACTGAAACGTAGTCACTAAATTTTGCTTAGGGGATGATTCATGTTGTTGGAACTTTCCTTATCGCACGAATGAAAGCTTTTTATCACTTAAAATTTTGTCATTTCATAGACGAACCTAAATAAACCTATTATGTTTATTATGATTCACAAAAACAATGTACCATTAAAGATGTCAAGTTGTTACAAAATAAAACGATGCCACTTTTTCTTCAATGCCCGACAAATCTTGGCCTTATGAAAAATCTTTGCATGCACTTGATAAAAAATGAGGCTGGATGAGAAAGAAAAACGGTGACAGCACACGAACACTTCATATTTTATTTTGCTATTTATTAGATTAATTAACAAATAGTTAACATACTCAAATCAACACGACTGATGAAATGCAAACACGATGGGTTGGATGGAGACAATACGTGTTTGCTTCGCTTCTTTTTTCCAATTATTTTCACTTTGCTTCTGCTACTTTTGTTGTTTGCTGTTTGCGTCGTTTTTAATCAATAACGCAGGTGCTTTCAGATGTCCAACACCACGATTCAATAAAAACTTGACGCGATTTGTCCAACTCAAATGTAACGCATTTGCAATGGGACTGTCAAATTTTAATAGCGATTAACCAATTACATTCAATCTTAAACTGTCTCTGTACCTTCTATTATTTTCTGAAATTTTGAAAAATCGTCAACAAAAAAACTTTCATACATTTTTCACTGATTTTTTGTGAAAATTTCAAAAATAGAAAAAATTAAAAATATCCAAATTTGAGTTTTGACCAGTTATCAATTTAACTCAGCAATTTGCCTTATTTTATCCTAACAATTCTGTTGGATAGTTGATATTTAGAGAAGTATTTAAACATTTAATTCTTTTATTTTCACAAATTTTGAAAAATTAAGCGAACAATGCCAAAATATTTGGTAAAAACTAGTCAAATCAAATTCGGAGACCTCAAGGTCCGAATTCTTTTGTTTTTGAATAAAATGTAATTTTTTTTTCAGACAAGCTCAATACAAGCACATGAATGAATATTAAAATTTACTGGTGGCTCATTGAACTTTCTCGTTTTCCATGGGAAAATGTTTACAAAAAACTTGATATGTTACTCAATGTCGAAATATTCCTATACTCGGAAAACTAATTAACTAAAGAAGTATTATCTTCACGAAAAAATATAAACTTTTATCTTTATTATATATTTTTAACTTTATCACCTTAATGCATATGCTGCCCTGTAAACTCCCTTATGAAATATTTTTATTCTGCAAACGTATGCGATATTTTTATTTATGATCTCCAACATATCCTCCTTTAAAGTTTCGCTCATTTCGAATATACAAATCGAAACGTCCAACGTATAAGTTGGTAACTCGAAAATCGTCATTCTTCAGAAAGTCCATTTTAGTATTATTTTCGTTATAAAAATAAAACATAAAAACAAAATTGAGTACAGATTTGTGTGTAATGTAGATAAAATAAAGGTCTTTCAACTATTAAATCACTGAGGCTATTGCAAGCAGATTTCTTGAGATATTTAACAACTTAAACTTATAATTTGGATAAAACAAATGCATGTGAGTTGTTGCTTAAGTTACCAACTTGTCTTCAGCGGCATTATTATATTTGTAGTTGTATGTTGAAGTGCAAACATTTTGAACGACTTTTTTTGTAGATAAATGTTTGGTATTTCGATTTATCAACGTGAATTGAGTAAAATATTTTGGGCAATAAGTTGGTATTTATAGCTTACAACCAGAGTTTTTTTAGTAAAATTACCTTATAACTTTGTACATGTAGTTACCAACACAAATTGTTTTTTGTGTCCCATGCATAAGTTGGTAAACGAAATAACTAACTTTTGTTAGAAAAAGAAAAAGTTTTTGCAATATATTTTTAACTTAAGGTCCCAAGTTCTTGTATGGAGACTGCACCTATATACACCGAAGTTGTAACTCTTAAAACAGTTGACAAACTCTCAAATTTTGAGCTAGAGCTTCAAAAAATTGTCACCTAGAGTTCAGTGCGCAGATTTTGGAAAACACTTTCTCTTTAAAAGTTGATAGTTCGAGTTACCAACTTATACGTAGGACGTATCGATATGTATATCTGGGAGATATATATTTACAAAAAACTCTTGTACCAATAGACAAAATGGTTGCTATTTGAAAAGTTACTGAAGTAACATATACATATATACCATTTTAACATAGGTCAATTTTTGAGTTACGTCATCTTTTTAAAATTATGAAAATTTTTTTTTACAAGAAAATGTAATTTTCATGTAAAAAGTTATTTGCTATAAAACAAATACTATTTTTAAGAAAATAAAACAGTTACTTAAATTTTTTGTACAAACTTTTTTAAAAAAACAGTTTTGATAGACAAATTAATAAAAGCCGAATTAATTACTATTTCACCATTGTATCCACCGGTGCAGAGGTTGCCAACCAATAATTAATAACGATTTTTGGAAATGATTCCCGATGGATAGACATTCTTATCTCAGAATCTAAATAAGTGACGAAAAAATGTACCTGCGACCTAAACAATATTTGTCCCGACATAACTTTATAAGTTATTGGGCGTATTTAAGTCTAATGAGTCATATTATAGTATCTCGAAAATCTTACATTTTTCTCGCAGACAACTATTCTCCAAAATCAATTTTCGATCAATTCAAAACTGTGATTTTACTGATACTTTATTGTACAATCCGAATTTAGCATTGCTACTGAAAAAGTAATGAAGAACCAAAACAAAACATTAGAAAACCAATAGTTTTTAAGGATTAATTTAAGTTCTTTATTCATTTTTATCTAGGATATATTGCACCTAAATATCTAATTTTTTAAGGTGGCATGTATGCAGAATCGCAATGTGACAAGTGAAATCCAAAAGAAAATGGCGGTCAGTTGTCTGCGTCAAAAGAAGTAAAATAGAAGTGCCTATTTACGTAATTTTATCTTGAAGGAAAGAGCAAGCAATAGTGAAAGAATAGAGCGAAGGCAAACAGTGAATGGGCGTGCAACATGGACATTCACGAACGCTGCGATAACTATTCCCATTTGATCAACATTAAATAAGATAATGTATAATAAATTTAATGATTTTGCAAATATTAAACTAAATTGCCATTTGATTACATACGTTTAATGAGCCAATTATTTGCAAGTGGCCCACCAGCGAAAATTTCAAAACGCGGAGCTCCAGTCGGTTTTTTTTTTCACTGTTGTAATTGAAAAAATTATTTTAAGTTCTTGCACGGACTAATTTAAACTTTCAAAAATCATTTATACATTGTTTTCTTCTTTTAACAATATTTGATTCTTCGAAATATGTTTTTTATTTCACATCGCACTTGTATATAAGCCATTTTCGCAATTATATATGCAAAACACTAATTTTACCAGACGAAAACTAAGAAGTCACATTAAAACTTAATTCTCTTTACATTCTTTTTCGTAGACGTCGACGACGACTGGAAAAAAGTAAAACAACGCTGCAATCGTTCAATATTGACATTCCGTTATCGCATAAAGCAGGGACCGAAACAATAAAAAAGCTAGTGTCATTTTATGAATTTAATTTTCAACTTTGACGTTTACACACAGAAAATGTCTAAACAGAATTGGGATGTGCGATTTTTCTTCTGTTTTATTTCTATACGTTTGTAGTGAAAACAAAATTGACACTAGAAAATTTAACGCAGAGAAATAGAAACAGTTCTATTTTTTGGTGCGATTTGACACTGAAGATAAATCGCACGTCCCAATTCTGTTTAAACGTAAATAAACTCTCCGAAAATTCAAATTATGAAAATGGAAAATCAAAAATGTAAAAACAAAGATCACAAATCGAAGGCTCCAGAAAAATTCATGTTTGTCGGTTTTTTGTAACGTCACTGATTAGATTTGTGCGGCTGGGGGTTGGAGCATGTTAAAATTTGAAAATTGAACCCTGCGAGAGCATAGATGACGTCTGCGAATATTGTCAATATCATGATCAAAACAAACAAAAAAAGATGCTTTTTTCCATTTTAACCACATTACGTTTTGTTTTGCTTGATTTTGACAGTTCGCGAAGAAAAAAAATTAAAAAGAGTCTCCATGTGGAACCGCAAGCATGCTAGTTAATGTTCGTAGCTATATTGAAATCTGTTCGCTGATATGTCAAACTGTTTGAAAAACAATTTATTGGTCTTAACCCCTTCTAATGGCTGCTTGAATTGACGCGAAATTTCCGAACTATTACGGTTTCCTTTCTCGGTGAAACTTTTGTTTTGTATTGAAATTAAAGTGAATTATTTGCAAATAAATAACAGCAAAATCTTAACTTTTGCATATCAACTGTTATAAAAAAGCAATCCAATGAAAATGGTAAGAAATAATTTGAAATATGTTAGCTGATTCACCCAAGCCAAAGCGTAACCAAATGCCGAAAAAGTTAAGGTTATCCAGAATTAAATTGGTTTTTGTAAAAATAAAACGGTTTGAAAATAATTCAAAATTCCCGTGATGGTATTACATTAATATTTGAAATATTTTTTTTAGTAAACTTCTGCGAATAAAATGATTGAAGGACTTGATTTTAATTTTTGTGTGTATATCGATTTTTATATTTGCATAAGTGTGCACGTACATCGCGTATAGGGTGTCGTTCTTTTTCTACGTGCACAGTTCGACCTTGAGGACATGTACCAACTGTATAAGGAAAATCTAGTTTAAAAGCGAACAGTAAACAGACTACTCCATATAGACAAGTCGCTAGCGACAGAAATTTTTTGCTAATCGAACCACCAATAACAATTGGGTAATATGAGAGTTGGCTTATGGGGCATTTTAAGAAAATTGAATTTGAAATTGCAAAAAAAAAAAAAATATAAATTACATTTTAAGTCAAATTCGTTTTTCCTCAAATTGCCTCAGACGCCAACTCTCATATGACCCAATTATTATTCAGTAAGTGTATTATGTTCAGAATCCTGAAAAGCATACGTGGTTCGACCAGCACTAAATTTCTGTCTCTAGCTGCAGGTCCTAATATCACTGATTTATAGACCCAATATTTTGAGAACAGGAATAAGTAACGATACCAAATCTCGGCGGCCAAAAATTAGTATTTCCGCCAAAAAAAATTATAAATTTTTTCATAAAATTAAAATAAATCGATATTTCTTATACAACATTGTATGTACTTGTAATTTAATTCAGTTACATTTCGATTTACGAGTACAAATGGAACGAATACACTTATATTAAGAGTATACAGAGAAAATTGATTTATCGCCCGCAGTAGAATTAAGATAAATCGACATGGCGCTGGGACTAACGTTGTTGTTGATAGCTGCAGAAAAAAACGTTAAATTGGCTTTGAGGTGTCAGGTAAACATGGGACGTAGTCGACAATTTGAGAGAACTGCATGAATGACATCGATCTTCTGTAGACATTTTCTTGTCTTTCCATTCTTTCGGCTGAAAATCAGTATTAAATCCGTTTCAATAAATCATTATTGTTGTTTTTATCATTAGGTATAAGTAATAATTTTTTAGCTGTGAATATTAAAGTTAGGAGCATTATTTGCTTCCACAACAATGACTAAGGTTGTGCCTTGTAAAAATGTTCACTTCTAACAACACATTTCTGAGGATCAGAAAGTTCAACCTTTTTTCATGGCATTTGTTTTTTATGTAAAATATCAAACAGTCAAGCAAGTTGCATCTTGATAAAAACACGACGATTGGGTACCTTAAGCAATGGTGTATTAGTAGTTTAACCGCCATGGAATCCTGAGTTTTTTCATACATGTATTTTATTTTGCTCATTGAACAAATGTGTTGAAATTAATCAATAATGCTATATCTCTATGCTTGTCATACATAAATCTAATTTGATGCCACACATATCGCACACATTTAGCTAAAGAGGCACAACTCAAAATTTTGGAATTTTCAGAAAACGCAAAAAACTGTTTTGAAATACAGTGTGGGTTATTTAGATGAAGGTACGAACAGGAATATGGTTGGAAACGTCGCGATCACAACAGCTTGAGTTCTCCGACACTAAAAATAGGACACTTTTGCATATTGTAGCATAATTTCCATTGCAACATGAAGAGAGGCATAACTGGTTTTTGACACCACAGTACAGCAAAAAATTAATTAATCTCTTTTGTGCTGATAGATATGTGTATGATGAACAGTTTTAACAAGTAAACTCGAAAATGGCAAATTTTGAGTTGTGTCTCTTTAGCTAAATGTGTGCGATATATTATGGCTTAGAAATTTATTCTGGTACTGACCTGAGTAACCTGCATAGGCTGAACTTGTGTTTCAATAGAATTATAACGTATGTCAAGAGACCATGTTTCTGACCACCAATTCCTAGGTTGCTCATTCGCAAACCTGATATCAATATCTATATTACTGTCTATATTATTTTTATTGCTGCACGAAATACCAGCAACCTGCATATGTCGTTAATTTATTTTCTTTCTTGTAACGAGAAGAAACTGACAATTGCGGATTCAGCCCTTTTCTTCTACCTACTTTGAACGCTCTTTTCTATAAGAGAGCAAGACTTTGGAATCATCTGCCACCGCAGCTAAAAGATTTTAGATTGCCTTCTAGAGACTTCAATAAGCTTGTTTGTCCCGATCATTTCATGAATTATATGCGGGCAACTGCTCTTAACACTTGAGCCATGAGGGGATCTCCCTGAGATGTACAAAGTGCAGTTTTTGTGCACATACTAATTGCATTCTTTATTTTTATTTCAATAGGGCTCAAATGAACGTGAACCCCGTTCATCACCTCGTTCTGATGAGGCAATGCATGATGGCCCTTCGCCAATAAAGAAGTCCCGTGGAGAGTCAGGTAATTATTTAAAAATTTAAGAATGAATTATTTATTGCTTTACATTTACTCGCAAGAAAATTTTAATTCAAACTGGGTATAGCTATGTATTTTTGTTATTTAATCTTTTATCAAATATTGAAATTGCACACTAAAATATAAGGTATAAAATTTGTAGCATTTATGGATCGACGAGAGTTGTATTAATATTTGTTAGGTTTATACTGGTATTTTTTAAAGTTAGTTTGTATTTTGCGGTGGAAAACAGCGTAAACTTCAAGAGACCAACGCAATAAAAATAATTTTTTTTTTGTAGAAATCAAAACTTAACGTATCTTTTATTTTTATTTTTTAATGTAAGGTTAGCATTTTCATTATTCTACAATAGCTACAAAAAAATGTATGTTAATTAATCCTTAACTAATTCGGCGGTTTTTTCTTTTTGTTCTGCTTAAGTAATTGCAGACTTGTACGCAAGATGATGTCAGGTGAGACTCACTGTAATTGCCGTGTGTGTTTTTCAATTCATGAAACAATGAGTAAACGATTTTTTTCTGCCAAATTACTAACGCAGAATTTCCGCTGAATTTTGTGTTGAAAAGACAAATAATTTGAAAATATTTAAATTCAATTAGAAACTATTGAATTCGAAAGATACAATTATAAATACGTTTTTAGTAAAGAAAATAAATCAGCTCCAACAGTTACCCAAGTGAAACACGAACAAGAAATTTCTCAGACGGCGAGTATCCTGCAATTTGATTCATCTACAAAACGTGCTCCATATGATCCTCAGAATCCTCAGTGCTTGTTGATGTGTTGCACTTGAAAAACTGGTGGATTTGTTGGTGGCACAATTTTGGAACTAATGAAATCTATTGATTCTCTTCTCTCTTTTCTTTTTTTTGTTTCTTTTTTGTATGCATTTTTAAGTTTTCTCTCTCTCTTTTACACACCAAAAAGCGAAGAAGCGCATTGCCATTCTACACATCCTAACTACAAATTCGACTTCTGCCTACAAACAACGAACAGCTTAAAACATCAAGTGAAGTTTTTCTTACTTCTCCTCGCCTCCACTTCCATTCACTCATCAAAAATCATTCGAACGAGCTTGGAAATCGTATCGCGTTATCCCCTTTCGGAATCATTTATTATCATTGAGCGTCATTTCTGGAAAATTTTTTTGTCCAATCAAAATTTTGTTTTTGTCTATTCTTTTTTTTTATTAGTATAAAAGCCTTGGTTTTGAAGTTTAAGTACTACGTTGATCCTAAAGCTCGTGAAAGAAAGGTCTCTTTAATTTAATTGTTGACTTTCAAAGTTTTACTTTGTGTTACACAAAAATCTAAAAAACGCAATAAAAAGTCATTGTCCATGAGGCTATGATGAAAAATGGAGTTAGTAGATAAAGTTTTCAGAAAAGATAGCATTATAATAATTACAACTAACCAGCGTAGGTTGTCTTACGCAGACTTGTTCCGATTCAAGATATTGAAGACTCCTTGGTGGCTGTATAAAAATAGTTTATAGAATGAATATGTGACTACAAGGCAGCATAATTCGATCCGTGATAGTCTTAGATACATGGTGTTTTTTTTTAGACTCGTAATTCCGAATTAAAATAAAACAAAAAAACTGTCAAAATAACTGGATTTTTGGCTCTACAAGCGATTAAGTACTTACAAACCAGAAACTACACACATTGCACAAGAAATAATTCAGTGTTGTCAAATCACGCGATTTTGGGTGCCAATTGACTTCATAATTGCAAAATAACGTGAATTTTTAGTGAATTTAGTAAATTTTCACAAGTTGCAAGTGTTGAAATGGTAAAACACAAACTGAGCACAAATCATCTGCATCTGTCAAATTGACTGAATTTGTGTACTGTGCGTAACATTTACGTTGAAACTGTTGTCCTAATCGTTTGCGTTAAAATCTTTGCATTCGGACATATCCGCGTAAGGCATCCGGTGCTAACATATTTAAATTAATATACTTATGTATCAGTATATTTCCTTTAACTTTCATTTTTCGACTTGATACACTCCACTTATAGCGCCTCATTATGTGTCTCGATTCGTCTTGTTGGGTCCTCTTATTTTCAAGCTAGAAAATATGCTATTGTATTTTAAAAGAAAACAAAATATCTAGCCTGTGCTTAATGAAAAATTTTTTACAAATATAAAAATCGTACTAGCATATTATTAGACTTGCGAATTAGAAACGAATCGAGATACATAATAAGGCCCTTATACTTTTTACTCTCTGTCTTTAAAATTTGTCAAAGCTGTATACTTTCGATTCTTTTTGAAATAAATTCATCCCAGTCCCTCATTCCATGAAATAGAAATAACTACCATGCATTATAAAATGAATTACTATTTCACGGAGGGGATGTAGAATACTCGTTTCCTTCTCACCTTAAAATGGTTATTTCCCAAAAAAAATTTAAAAATAATTCCTATTCCAAAATGGAGAGGTCATTCCGAAATGGAATGGGCATTCCTCTCGTATTTATTCCCTTTCAAATAAAAATATGAATGACACATTTATACAAAAACAATAATTAAAAGTTTTCACGGAAAGACACTGGAGTGGCGTTTGAAAGGAATGTTGTCTATTTCATTTTTGAATGAAAGTGGAATGGATATTGAACATGAAAACCATTCAACATTTGAATGAAAATAAATGAAACCCATTCTCATTTCAAGGAATATAGAAGAATGTGGAATGAGTAACAGCTCTGGTATTTGTTTTATATTTACAATAAATGCTTAAAAGTTAAAAGAAATTTTGAGTTTTAAGTTTGCAATACATATATCGTCGGCTTAGAGTGTAAATCTGCTAGTTAATTTTCTCAAACACTTCAAAATAAGCAAACGAAGAATATATCTTGTTTTTTATGCTCTTTAGAAACAAACTAGAGGAATGGACTTAGCAGGCTTACACTTTAGACGGTGATATATATTTTAATACAGTAAAACCTCGATATAACGGACTAATTGGGGGAGGAGATGTCGAATGTCCGTTGTATAAAAATAGGTTTAAAATTTAAATTTATTTACTGGAGTACGAAATGCGTTCATTCATTTCGAGTAAACGAGTTACACTGTTAAGAGTTGCGTGAATTCCCGGCCAGCACGGCAAACACCAGTCTGCTGCGTCGAAACTTACGCGTTATTATCTCAGGGAGTCCCCTAACATACTATCGCTCCGACTAGGTGCAGTCCACGAGCATGACGGCATTATGTCTCAAATTCCAGTGCTAGACGTATAACGTGATTATCATGGCCGCTAAAAATTGTTTACAAGTGGCGACATTTGAATTTAAGCATGTATAATATTAACAGGACGTTTTTATTTTTTTTACATTTGACTCGATTTTCGTCCGTTATTTTCAAAGTCCGTTAAATATAAATCCGTTATATCGAGGTTTTACTGTATATTGTAAATGTGTATTTTTTGATCTTAATAATATTGTGCTCTTCATATCGTTTCAGCGGTTTTTGCCTATTTTGTTAAGTAATCACTACAAAATTATAAACCTAAATTAAAAACTAAAATAAAGGTTGAAACAATTTTATTACTTATACCATTCGTAGGGTTAATATGGTGAAACTGTTTTTGTAACAATTTTAATGACAGCGGTATCAACGCATAATAAAACAAAGGCACCCAAATTATTCTGACATTCGGATAAAAGTAGCAACATAAAATCAATACAGAAGAGTGAGAAATAAATGAAATTACTTTTGGGCATTGAATTAAATTTAAGCCCCTACTCGAAACCACGTAATCATGTTTGAACTATTAGTAGTATGTTGTTGAAATCGTTATAATAATCGCTATATTACGGTTACATTTCGATTTAGACTCTGGATAAAATTTCAAATGTGTACCAAAACCATATTTCATGAAAATAAAATAGGTTATTTTATTTTACTGCTTTTTAATTATAAGTTAAATACCACTGGACTGTAAATGGATATGTGGAGCAGGAATGTCTTTCCAAAAAGAAATTTTTCATTATGTGTAATTTTTTGTTTGTCATTTACCAACTTGTAAAAACAAAAAATGATTAATACATTTTTCTTTTCTTTTTCTTTTTATCTTTCTTACAGGCGTCGATTTTTTATTTATTCAAAACCTAACTGAAAAAAGAATTTTTGGGTATTGCAATTTTTTGGTGCTATTTTTGGTCTCTTTTAATCACGTTGTGATTTAAACATCAATTTTATTTTGTTTGTTCTTGTTTGACATATTATTAAAATACTACGATTGTGTTTCTACAATTCACTCCTTTGGTGCAGTAGGTGGTAAGTCCAGTATCACAGAATTAATAAAAACAAAATTAATAGAAAAGGGAGCAATTTATTTGTATTTATGTCAAATAAAAATTAGTTTTTTGAATTTAGAAATGGAAAAAATGCGCGTAGCAACTTCAGTCTGAAAATAGTTTGCCATTAACTTTCTGTTTTGGTTGCCCACTACAGTCAAATGGTTGGTTACACCGTTTCACAATAACAACCTAACGGCAAGGCCTTGCAAATATATCTCCCAGTCTAAAACCGATAACCGTAACCAAACAGTTTAAAGCGTTATAATTTCTTACCGGCTAATTTTCTTAGAACATCGGGAAAAAATTAACTATACAGGGGCTCCATCATTTATGTCGGTATGTAAACATTGAATAACTTTGAGAAAAAACAACCGATTTCTATAAGTGATGTATTTTTATTCAGTTTGGTTCTTTACAATTTTTTTGGACTAGTTTTTGAAAACAATATCAATTAAGTGGCCACCTTTATTAGCAATTACAAAATGACTCCTTTTTTCTGCGTTTGCCATTACCTTTCCGAGCATCTCGGGTGTTATAGCGTCGATTTCAGCACGAATGTTTGCCTTGAGCTCGTCAATAGTTTGAGGCTGGTTGGCGTAAACCTTGCTTTTCAGATAACGCCACAAAAAGAAGTCCGGGGGGGTTAAATCAGGTGATCTCTGAAATCGTACCTTTTTGCCGCGATATTTTTACCGATATGCACGTTGAGTTAACACAATGGAACGACTGTTTTCGATTTAAAGTGTCACTATTTCAGCGCGTTGTTTCGGTGTGAAGCGATCCATGGCAAAAATTGTACTGAATTGACGTTTCCAAAACATATCTGATGCAATCAATCGGTTGGTAAATGTGAAAGTTATTCAGCGTTTACATACCGACATAAAAGATGGAGCACACTGTATTTGCTTCCTTTCTTACAAACAAATATCAGTAGTTGTCCCCCACTTTTTTTCTTGCAAAGATAAACTTACCTCCTCAGTTTTGTCCGTTGATGAGTTCACACGTGTTTCTGGTGTATTCGTTCGTGTGAGTCTTGATGTTTAAGCTGCTCCACATGCTTATTTGAAAGCGGTGAAATATATAAATGAAATTTAAAATATAAATATTACATCGTGGAATAACCTGGTATCTTTAGAGAGTTAAGTTCGTGATCAAATTTCATGTCTTAATTAAAGATACAGGAATAGCAATGAACAGAATTTCCGTTCTTTTAAAAACTCAATGCAAAAGAATAAATACACAAAAAAAGTAATTATTGTCTTATGAACTTTTTTTTAAATTTTTTTGTTTTAATTTTTAACTTAATATGATAAATTATGACTAGCACTTTCTGACCAATATCACATAATGCATTCAAAATAGGCTAAGACACAGTTCATATCTTTGCGTTATTCTAAATACTCAAGCAGTTTTATCCTTAGGTTGGTTGCTATTAGAGCATCTTTATATGTTGGGGCTCCTGTGCCGTTTTCTTAAAACATATTTGTGAGCTTTGAACCATACTGAAAATTTCCAAATATGTACATAACATATATACATATATATTGACACATCATAGGCTTACCTGCTTCCTGCACCAAAATAGATTATACATATTTTAACTTAATTCTTATGAATATCCTTAAAGTTATGTTATAATTGCTCATTAGCAGCAAATTTGCAAACCTTGTTTGCATCATTCATTATGACACTCATCAAGTGATCTAGAAGTTGTCACCTAACACATAACTTAAGTTCTGCTTAAAAACTGAACTATGTAGATTTTGTTTTAAATAATTTTGTATGAATTCTATATACGTAACAGATTTTCACTTTCCTTTTTAAATACCAAATTGCAATTACTCAATCAACAACAACAGCAGCAAACGTTACTGCGAAATGAATGTCTATTCTATTATCAGAAATATTACAAATTACTCATGAGTTCGTATCAACATTATTAATAAAATATTAAAAAATTTCTAGGCAAATCTGATCCGAAAATTCCATACATTTCGCAGCCTGTGTACGATTTAAAACAAACCGGTGAAGTAAAATTCGGTCCAGGCACTAGATCTGCATTGTTGGGATTGCTTGGTGGAGCCTTACCGAAGCTGAACTCAGAGCAGCATGATACAGTCAGTAAGGCAAAGAAATATGCCATGGAACAAAGCATTAAAATGGTGTTAATGAAACAAACTCTGGCGCATCAACAACAGGTAATGGCGAAGGAGGCGCCTATTGCTTCATTAAATTCCGAGAACTTTCTTTCTAATAATTTTAGTTGTGTTTGCAGCAATTAGCATCGCAGCGTACACAGGTGCAGCGACAACAGGCACTAGCATTAATGTGCAGGCAAGTTTATGTTTATATTTATTTTTGCGAAACTTGAGAAGTTTCTTAATGCATGGCTTTGATGAAAAATAATTGTAATAGTGAAACGTGTTGATTAAGTCTTGCTCGAGTTAATGAGTAGCTTAATTAATATTGATGTGTGTGCTTCTAGCTGATAAGATCTGATTGGTGTTTTAAAAGCTGTGCGTTACTTCGTTTAAGTTTGATAGTTTATATACTTTATATTTTTGCTTTGTAGGGTTTATGTAGGCAGTATTTCTTTTGAATTGAAGGAAGACACAATTCGAGCTGCCTTTCTTCCTTTCGGTCCTATCAAGTCAATCAACATGTCATGGGACCCAATTACACAAAAACACAAGGGCTTTGCTTTTGTTGAATATGAAATTCCTGAAGGAGCTCAACTTGCTTTAGAACAAATGAATGGCGCTCTAATGGGTGGACGTAATATCAAAGTAGGTCGTCCAAGCAATATGCCTCAAGCTCAACAAGTCATTGATGAAATCCAAGAAGAAGCTAAAAGCTATAATCGAATTTATGTAGCTTCCATTCATCCAGATTTATCTGAAGAGGATATAAAGAGCGTTTTTGAGGCTTTTGGACCCATATTGTACTGTAAGCTGGCACAAGGCACATCTTTGCATTCTCACAAGGGTTATGGATTTATTGAATATGCAAATAAGCAAGCAATGGATGAAGCCATTGCTAGCATGAATCTTTTTGACCTAGGTGGACAATTACTAAGGTGAGTGTTGCATTTAACGTAGTAAGGTAACAACCAAAATATAAAAATAAGTGGTAATCATAATGTACTGGATAGTAAAGAACACTGAAATCTAAAAATGTTAAATGAAACATTTCAAAAATTCAAAGTTAAATGAACATTCTCTGTGCGATATCTTCCATACAAATTTAAGGCAAAACATTTTATTGTGCGAATTTAAAACAAACCTTTTTTAAATTAAAAATAAAATATTTATTTTTAAAACTAACGCATACATAAAGGGTTTTTCAATAAGAGCGCTACAAAAGATTTTTTTTTAAATAAAACAAAAACGGTTTGGGATATCAATGAAATTCTTTATTCTTGTAAAAGAACATTCGATGTCATTATGTATGGAACTCAATTTCTTTTGCATGGCCACCACGGGCACGCCTGCAGAAGTTCAGACGCTGAACCCAATTTTCGACGGTTTTCAAGCATAAATCGGCCGATGCTGCTGCAATTTCACGTTCGATATTCGTACGAAGTTCATCAATCGTCGCTGGCTTGTTGGCATAGACCATAGACTATACGTAGCCCCACAGAAAATAGTCTAGCGGCGTCAAATCGCACGACCGAGGCGGCCAATTGACTGGGCCATTTCGTGAGATAACACGTTCACCAAACTTGGTTTTCAATAAATCGATTGTGACATTCGCTGTGTGGCTTGTGGCACCGTCCTGTTGGAACCACATATTGTCCAAGTTAATATCATCCAAGTTGGGCCAAAAATATTCGGTTATCATTGAGCGGTAGCGATTCCCATTCACAGTAACGTGCCGGTCTTGATCAGCCCAATTCACGAACATACGACGATTCTGGTGGTCAAGCGGCTTCAGTTCTTGCGTCAATTTGATCTTGTAAGGATGTAGGCCAAGATCTTTTCGCAAAATTCGCCACAACGACGTCACAGAGATGCCCAACGCTTGAGAACGACGTGTGAGAGACTGATTTGGGTCTTCCTCAATTGATGCGCTAGCGGCAGCAATATTGACACTACGGGCATTTTTTTGTCTCACTGGCACGGGAACAATTTGTACTGTGCCTGTGGATTCAAATTTTTCCACTAGACGCTCAATTGTTGATCTGACAGGACGATTATGACGACCATAAATTGGACGTAGCGCTCTTAAAGTTGAGGTCACTGACTCCGAATTTCGGTAGTAAATTTTAATAATTTCGACTCGTTGGATCGTATATCTTTCCATAATGAAATGGCAAACCTTACTGAAGAGAAATGTCAAAAGAGCGGGAAAAATATGGCGTCGTTTGCTGTCCCTATTTGTCTACTTTTGTAGCGTCCCTATTGAAAAACCCTTTACATGTGTGAAACTATTTTTCCGTGTAATTTTAAAAACGTATTTATAAAATTGCAACGCAGTTACGTAAAAATTATAATGAAATCTTAAAAGTAAAAGCTCTAAGCTTAAATTAAACACGAAAATTTATAAAATAAAAACATTCGATATAATGTGCCTTTTTAAAGTATCACGAAACGTTTTAAATTTTATGTTATGCCAATTGAAATGTTTCGTTGCTAGCCGAGCAAGCAAATCCGTTCAAAGCAGTTTCAAACCCCAATCTAGCTCTTCAAATAGTAAAAACGGTTATTCTCTTTCCAAGGATCCAGCTACGGTCAAAATAATAGTGTCCGCTTTTTTTCATTTCCTCTTGATAAGTAAACAAAATAAGTACTTGACATTTTGTTCCAAAAAAATAACGGTACTGTGTAAGTTTGCTATTATATTGAGCAATTTGCAATTTCGTGCTGTCAAATAATACCAGTGTTCGATTGGTTTTCTTCTCAAGTTCTTATTAAAAAAATTGTTTTCAAAAAGTAAGTTTTATCATTTTTGTGTAATGCTGCATTGATTTTCCAAGTTTTCACATTTTAGTAGGCCGTGAGAAGCATTGTACGCTAGACCAACGTGCAAGCATTGAAATTTTCATTTCTCAAGGTAAAATATATAAGGGTATTCAAAATTTTATCGTGTGTTCTTCGAAAATGAAATGCACAAGTAAAAAATAACACGAGGACGAAAGCCAACATGCCCCATCGGTGCGTCAAACGTGTAATACGTGTTTCCAAAAATAATCCGTCTGTCTGCTACAGAAATACAGAAAGTGCTTAATGTAGCAGCGGGTGTAGAGAAGACAATTTGAATGCCCGTAGTCCACGACCAGTTCCATTGTTAAAAAAAATAGATTTCACTAAGAGATTAGACTTTGCGCACGGGCACTTGGAATTGCCACTTGAAAAGAAGGAAGAAATATTATCTGGATCGATTATAGTAGGACCGTTCTTTATGGTGGAAAAGGCACTCTTCAATATGTAAGGCGTATCCCAGACACAGAATATTATTCCCGCATCCCTTGCATCTTGTTCAAACAGAATTCACATGCATATCGAAAGAATTTTTGAAGTATTCCTTCCTATAAAATAAACCTTTTAAAACACTGATTTCTGAAGGTTTGTAAAAGTATTGCTTTTTACCTCGTGCTTTTGATATTGTAACTGTGCGTTACACAGGCTACGAGGGTTTTTAACCGATGTGAACAACACTCCGAATAAAGATTTTAAGGGAATCGTTTTGTTGCAATAAAACATTCATTGTTTCTTCCAATGTAAACGCACAGTAAGATATTTCTAACAATATTTAGAATGCTATATGCCGAAGATAAAAAGATTCAAAGCATCTAACTTTAAAATACATACATTGTTTTATGGCCTCACCGTCATATTATGTCAACTGAGCCGTATAATTTCAATAGCAGTGTCAGAAATTACTGCCCTGTGTGACGAGGGCGAGTTGAGTATCGTTATAATTGCCAAAGAAACTTTAAACACAAGCTATATATATCTTAGAACGGACTGGTTGATGAAGGGTTGCGGCGAGAAAAATATGTTATATATTTGCGCGGCGTTCTCGCAATCATTGTTATTAGACTTAAAGAATATGGGTGAAGGCATAAAATTTCTTTCGTTTTTCGATCTACAGTTAGTCTCATTTAAGACTTAATAACGTTGAAATATGTTTAATATAGTTAATATAAAAGTTCGTTAACTTATTTTACTCATACATTAAAAAAAAGATTTCCCTTATAGAGTTGGACGTTCTATAACCCCACCAAATGCCTTGATGGGGCCATCGACAAATTCAACAATGCCAACTGCAGCAGCAGTAGCAGCTGCAGCTGCTACAGCCAAAATTCAAGCCTTGGACGCTGTCGCAAGCAATGCAGTTCTTGGACTTTCTGCAACCACACCAGTAACTCTGGGAATGTCGCCACTTACCGCCGCTACTGTAGCCTCAAAAGTAAGTGCGCTTCCAATAACAGCAGCTGCTGCCGTAGGTGCAATTCATCCGTCCGGTATAGCTGTGCCAGCTACCACAGTAGCTGGTTTTCATCCTGGACCTGTTTTTCAAACACCAAATATAGTTGCCCAAAATATTCTTGCTCCACCAGGCATAATCGGTGTTACTACTACCATGCCAACGGTCGCCACCCCAACTTTGCTTCCAGCCACTACTTTAGCTGCTGCAACGGCTGTTAATACACTTGGTGGATTAGTAACTGCTGAAGCAGATCCATCTATCCCTGGAATGTTTGCCGTATCTGCTCCAAAGTCAAATACAGCAAATGCTGCTGCTGCGGCTGCGGCAGCTGCTGTTGCAGTTGCTAGTTCAGAACAGATAAAGAAAGCACACGAAAAGAAACAAGAAGAATTACAAAAAAAACTTATGGAAGAAGGCGAAACTCAGACTCTACAGCAACAAGAGAATATGTCGATTAAAGGTCAGAGTGCGCGTCAGTTGGTAATGCAGCGTTTAATGCGCCCACAAGAATCAAAAGTTATTATCTTGCGTAACATGGTCGGACCAGAAGATGTGGATGAGACATTACAGGAAGAAATTCAAGAAGAATGCACAAAGTTTGGCACCGTCAGTCGTGTTATAATATTTAATGAAAAACAGACTGAAAATGAGGACGACGAAGAAGCTGAAATAATCGTAAAAATTTTTGTGGAGTTTTCAAACGCTAGTGAGGCGATACGTGGCCGTAATGCACTCCATGAGCGTTTCTTTGGAGGACGTCGTGTTATTGCAGAACTTTATGATCAAGCGTTATTTGACCATGGTGATTTATCTGGTTAGACACAATATAAATATAAGAGAAGACACAAAACACTGCGCGCTATTGAGAAATGCTTTCCAAACAATTTATAAACATAAATATTGATGTACAAAAAATACCCTTAAGTATAGATCATCGTCGTTTTGTGAAAACCAATGTTGTGCAAATTATTTATTGACTTCAAAATTTGAATATCTTGGTTGGTATGAAAAATGCGAAAATTTTAATACTTGAACTAAGTAAAATTAAGTTTATTTCAAGCTGTAAAAAAGACTTAGCTTTCATAAAACGACTACGGTAAATTTTACTTTATTTTAACACAAGCAATTACTTTCTCTTGGCAGTCCCATATTTTTGTTATTTGTAATTAGTTGTATTATGTCGAATAAAATTAAGTATATAAAGATAATAAAAAAAAAGAAAACTAATCTCAATATGGCTTCTTTTGCATAAATTATGTTATAGTAACAGGGAATTTACAAAAGTTCCTTCAAAATAGTGCTTGCATAGAATTATCGCTTGTCAAAGTCGAATATTTTTTTAAAATTACAGTATTTACCAAGGTAACCAAACAAAGCTCGGATCTAGGTCGTATTGAGTGTCAGGTTTGAAATCATCTAAATTAATTCTCGAAGTGATAACTCTTGTCTTACCCTTTCAAAAGAAAGTGTATTTTTATTTGTTTGTAACTAGCTATGCCAGGGACTTTGTACGCGTAGCCTGTTTGATGTTTCCGCATTTAAATTTTGACTTCTAACTCCATATCTATTCCTTTGTCTATTTCTTTCAATCTAACATCTGCATCTCTATTTTTATACTTCTGTCACCATCAAAGCCCCGCAGTTTTTGTATTGACGGCATTTGTATCTGAGTTTCATTAAACTTTCTTGGAAAACTATTTTGATATAAACATTTAATTTTTTGCCTCAATGGGCAGTGCCACTCCCACTTGTGATAATTTATTTTTGGATATAGACTAAAGTCTTAAGAAAATGCGATTAAAATCTATCCGGTAGGTTTTAGCGTGATGCGCACACATCGATCGACCTGCCAATCATTCTATTTATATATTGTAGGTTAACTTGACTCGATTAGTATTTAGTCCTCTTATATCGTTTTAAAATTTTGTGGGCGCTGATGCGGCTTTCAACGAGTTCTGTCAGTACATAGACTTATATTAATGCCTGTTTTTGGACGTATCATTTCAAAAATTTTTATCAATAGTTTTCGGGAAAATGGGACGGAATACCCTAAAAGCATATATGTATGTACTCTTTATCTTCAAATTTCAAGCGTTTGCAAAATTGCGTTGAGTACCTAATTTCTTCATTATCAATTTGCTATTTTTACTCTATTCTTTTAAAAAAGTGTGGTATCGTTAAAACCATTTCACACAAATGCCACACCCTTTACAAATTTTAATAACTAAATAATTTTTCTACTGAAAAAAAGTTTTCAACGTTTTATATTTATACAAAATAGTTTGATCAAACCTTTGTTTCAACCTAACAGTTGTGACACTATAAAAAATATTCTTTTTGAAAATAAAAAAACAATGATTCTATTCCGAAAGCAATTTTATTGGACTATTCATTGTGGTTTCTCGTAATTAATCAGCTACACGTGGCATAGATTTTACGATGTGTAGCTAAAAGCATCAACGCAACTAATCCTGCAGTGACTCTTATAAACCATCCATGAGACTAGCGCCAAAGCCAAATGTCTGCTTAATACTATGCCAGTAATATCGGTACCAGTTGCATTTCATAGAGCCGAATTCTGCTGCTGGGATTCCAGTTTGTTTTAATGTCATTTGTGTACTGTTTTTCTGTATAATAAATTGGAGTTATAAATGTGAACATATATATTCCTATCAACATACCGCTTCCACAAGTTCAATAACAACATTTGAGAAATGACCTGATGGCCAATTTTTTAAGCGCCAAGTTTGACTGATTTTTTTTTCAGGCACGAGTTCTTCAAATTTACCTTGCACGTTTCCGCCATAAAGATGAAACCTAAAGGGGAACGATTTTATCAAAACAAAATGTAAAAGTACCCACCATGACTATAGGGTGTTTTTTTAGAGGTTTGGTTTTTAAATTGGCAGCACTTTTTCCATATGCAGTTGACGCTGATTTGTGCTCAGTATGCCTTGCCATTCTCCCCTCCAACCCTTATGACATGAAAATATCTTTTCAATAAAGCCAATACCATGGCCACATATCGACCGTAAAATTTACATAGCGCAATACAAATTTGGCGAACTAAGCCACGATTTTCGAAAAAAAACTCCTAAGGATTCTGGGATGAGTATTCATGAACATACTGAACACAAATCATCTGTTAAATTGACTGTCACAAGAAACAGTGTAGCCAATTTAAAAACCAAACCTCAAAAAAAAAAAAACAACCTTAATGATAGCATTATTGTTTTTAATACTCACTCTCCACCTCTGCATGCATCCACTTTTGCCGGAGCTCTTGTAAAAGCTGTAAGCATTTCCGTCTTCGTTAGTGCATTATAGAGGTCATTGGCGGTACATTGGAATTCTTCGGTCATTGTTAGAGTTTGAACATCTAACTTACAACCCACCATGCTGTTTTCGGCTTGTTTAGTGTTAACACTGACACTATTAAACCCGATAGCTCTTTTTTTCACATCCTCTTTAGCGTGTGGCGGCTGAGACAAAATATCTTCTCCCTTCATTGGCAGAATAAGGCCTTTGGAGTATTCCTCCTTTAGCTCTTTGATATAGAGTCCTAATTGTTGGCGAATCTTATCACGTCCTACATTGTACATGTACTGCTTAAGTGTCTCGGACTCATCATTGGACTCATCAATAGTTATGGTAATTTCCACGTCATCCAAATCATTCTCTTCAGAGAGATTTGGAATCGTGATTTTACCTTTATGGGCAGTTTCACTAGCATTATTCAGCTGTCCGGACCACTTTAACACAAGCTCCCACTCGTAGAAGAAAATAAGTTTCCCCTTGCGATTGTTGGCTGTGGCTTCACCAGTGCACGTATCAATTTCATCCACGATGCAAGAGACGTCGGGATTATCTGTTGCTGCAAAAAATTTAATAAAACGCGTAATGGGTTTGTTCCAATTTGCTATTATGCTTAGTACCTATGGGGAGGTTTTTGAAGAGTTGATGCAACCTGTCCTTGGACCAGTGCGTAGCATTTTTTTCCGTCCAGTGCCAGTTGTTAACGTTTGTAGCATCTGGCCGCTCCTCCACAATCCAGCGTGGATCACCTTCACCCCACTTAGCCATTTTAAATTTTGAAGGTTGGTTTATGAAAAGAAAAGTTGAATCAGGATATATAAATTTAACCAGTCGGTTGCTTTGTACTTCGGCACGCTTTTCGGTTTTCTTCACGGATTTCTAGTTTATTATTAACTGTTGTTTAATTGTTTTACTTAAATTGAATTATGAATTTTTTTAATGTGCAATTAATTCATTCACTAAAATTATATATGCTAAAAATCACATTCTCTAGTTTCTCCCACTCGAAAATTCTGACAGTGACAGCAGTGGTGAGAAATTGGTCCTGTTCAGAAGAAACGATGTTTTGTAATCTAATGTGATGTTTTTCACAATCTAATAGCGAGACACAATTGTGGCAGCAGCAGCAAAATCTGTCAACATGAGAATTATGGAGGTGAGAAAGAGACAAATAGAAAATCGTGCAGTTTGCTGCCGTGCTGCCCTGCTGCTGATATAAAAATTTTTCTATTTTTTATCCGGCAGCAAGGCAGCAAAATATCAGAGTTGTGACAGATTTTGCTGCTGCTGCCCCAATTGTGTTCCATAGAGCGTTTTGCTGCTGCTGCTGCTCCAATTGTGTTCTCGCTATAACGATCAAAAATTATTTTCTTGTAAACACAAGAAGGCAGCTGAATCTGTCCGTCGTCCATCGCAAATACATATGTATGTTAACTCGAACGGACTTTCCGTTGCCCGTCGGAATTGTGTTTAAGTTACTTAAGTTAGGTAAAAAAGGCATCGAAATAAAGTACTTTGAAGTGAGTAAGGTAACACGGTTATTGTGTGCATTTACCTTTTTTACATTTGTTTATTTTATTTCAATGAGTTTTAAATATTTTCGAAACTTTGATGGTAAGTTTTAAAATTTGGTTTAAAATTAGATGTTTTCTGATAATTTTAAGTGATAATTTTTATTTACATTTTCCTAATTAAAGTCGTAAAGCTTTAAATTCTCAATATAAAAAAAAACCAATTCCTTGGTCATAATAAATTTGACCATGTGACGTAAATGGTACAAAATACAGCATCCCACATTTTGTGGTCGGTCGCACATTTTGTGGTCTCACATCAGAGATCCACATGGGATGCTGTATTTTGTGGTCTCATATCAGATCGATTTCGCCCTGAGGTATAGGTTTTTTTATATGAAGCGCCTTTTAGTAATGAATTCAATTATGACCTGCGAATGCAAGTCCACCAGCAGCTCCGCCAATGGCCAATCCAACGGGACCTAGCAGGATGCCACCAACAATTCAATTTCAACCAAAATTTTGTAAAACTTTCCAATATTCAAAATTGTACCGCGGGCAAAAATCAGTGTCTCCGCGACAAAAATCAGTGTATTTTTCTACAGATAAAATCGCTAAAATTGGATTCTATTTTATTAAAATAAATGGATATTTCTTATATATGGAACATATACAAAAAGAATAAAAGCATTTAAAATAAAAGGAATATAAAAAAAAACCATTCAGCGCTCGCAGTGGAATTATATTAAGATCAGTCGACATGGAACTAACGTTGCTGCTGTTATCTGTGCTAGTTGATTACTTGAATGAATATCATGGCTAGCAATTTTCCAATCAATCATATTTGTGTCTTTAGAAACTCAAACCACTCAATGCAAGTGAATTCGATGTTTTATAGTATATCACGCACAGAGTGGTTTTAAGCGTCTCCATATGAGATTTATACGTTCAACTGGCGCTGAGCTGGCAAAATTAAAAGGTCCGCAAAAGAAAGCCACTAGCCAGCCTGGGACCCTGGATATAGCCATCGGAAGTTGCGGTATTGGCATATAAATAAAAAGCTTCTGAAATGGTGAGAAAAACTTGAAAATCTGTCTAATATAACTTTAAAGGAAATAGATTTCTAGCCGCAAATCGGATTCTTTTAGTGTAAAAATTATTATAAAAGTTAAAGTATAAAGGGGCATATCAAGAAAATATATTAGGGTAGTTAATTTGTTAAGAAAAAATAAAGAAGATAACAAATCTGAAAAAACTAAAAAGGAAGTTCAAGATATCAAAAAATTGGTTATAACTCAATAACTACAACCCCGATTTCAAAATTTATTGTGGCACATTAAATTACATATATTTCAAATGACATTCATTTTGCTGAAGTCTGTGCAGGCGTTCATAAATTACAGCGTTGTTTGGCTTTCTCGAAGGATACTTAAATTTTTGTAAATAGATACAAATTGACCAGCACTACTAGCATTATAATAAACTAGAAGTGCATCAAAATAGGAGCTACAAATGCTAAACTAAAAACTAAAAAAAAAGATTTATAAAGAAAATTGTTTGTTTTGAGTGTATTAAGGAGTTCAAGAATATATTGAGGTCCTTCGCAAGGAGGCATAATAAATTATTTTTAAATAATTTGGTATTGTTTTCTGTCCAAGCAAGCTACGTTAATTTTATGGATTTCGGGTCACAGATTTCGAATTTTAAAGAATAACATAATTAGTGTTCAAAAAAGTTATGTTTAGGTACAATTGCCAAATAGCTCGGATCTAGTTTCGAAGATATTGTCGTCGGAAGCTGCCGTTGTCGTTGGAATGTACATTCCACATCCAAGCCTGGGATGCACATTTTCGCATTTCAATTTGGAATGGAAAAGTAACTAACTGACAACTGTTCAGATTCTGAAGAGAGTATCGTTTTTTAACGTAGCTTATTGGGGCTACAAAAAACTAACGACTGTTGTAAAAAATTTTCTCACAACTTTCTCCTGTGATCAACAGAAATGTATTGTCTTTTCATTTTTTTATTACGCAGGAAATAATTTTATTTGGTAGTTTAATGAGACTTGAAAGATTGTTGCACGTTATTTTCGATTCCGAAAGGCATCGTGACTAAAACTAGTTGTCCACGAATCAGGACAGTAAAAGAACAATTTTATTTTTCCATCATAAGTTATTTTTAAATTATTGAGTATTTGTGGTCGCACCTTCCTCAATTATACATTGTTATATAGTACTACTTGTAGAACTCTTTAAAATTTAAACAAGCAAATCTGTGTCTCTTGTCACTCTTATTGTTCCTCGGTTTGATCTCTATACCTATAAAAGAGATTTCTTTTATTCCACATCATGCCTAAACTTTATTCATATTCTTTCACATCTGCTTTATATGTACACGCATGTAAAAGCCATATTTATTGTCATACTCACGTACTCGTAACTAAATGTATACCGTTTTTGTAAGAAACTCTTTATTTTTAATCCGCGGGATAAACAAAATATTGCGAACTATTTTCAAAAAAAAAAAGTACTTATTGCTATATTTTTATTTATAAAATAATTTGTCAAAAATTTATTAGTTTTTTAAAAATATTTTCCGATATGGCATGCAAGACTTGTACCAAAGATTATTGAAACCTTTTGCCAATATTGTTAAATCTTAAAAATGATACTGAAAATTGAATTCCAAAAATTAAACTTCTATCCTCAGTGACGAATTGGCGTACATAAAGGGTGTTTTTTTTAGAGTGTTGTGACTTGAACTTTAAAATTTAAAACTTAATTTTTGAATGAGCAGCTGTCTGTCATTCACTTTCATTTCAAATGTGGCCTAGCTCTACGGAGGTTGAGAGGAAAAGACGTCATATGACTAGCCGATTTGACTTAAACGCCAGCAACCCAATGCTGTCTGCTATCCCATAGACTCGTGGAAGCTTCTCTCTCGTCGTCTATTTTCTCGTTAAAGCACTGACCCAATGTTGATTGCCTAAGCTTGTCTTATAGACTTTATAATGGAATGTAATCTAGAGAGGTATGTGATCTTATCCCGTTATTTCTAATATTCTTTCGAAGGACATAGGACACTCATCAGGATTGATAGAATCCATTAAAATTGTAAAAATATTGGTTATTAATAAATTTATTGAAAAGTTTTTGATTAATAATTCTAATATTGCACACTTATTCGCTAGGCTAATGTATCACTGTATAACAATTAAAAAAAAAATTATAAACTTTTGGATGTAAAATTTGTCATATGTATCTTTAAAAACCTTAGTTCTCTGTCCGCCTTGTAAAACATTAGTCTTGTATAGTAAATGCTTGAGTTTAACTTAACGAAACATAGTTAAAGTTTAACATTTATGCCAGCGCTGAGAGTTGGTAGTGGTGATATGCAAAACTTGTTAAAAAACGATAGGTAAATATACGGTACAAAGTTTTATAGTTCAGAGATGCCTGTGGTAATTTCTGCTTACTAGTGAGATGTATCAGGATACTTAATAATTTTGGTTTTCTTAAAAATTAGTCATCTAGTGCAATAACTAACAGTGAACGTCACTTTTAGTGAATTTTATTAAAGCACAGCGCCAGCAATTTTGCTTTAAAATTTTCGTAGTTTCGTGAAAACTATTCAAAATAATTAATGAAATGGAATTGTATAATTAATTTTCTACCATTAAAAATTACAATATATTATGTGAACATTTTGTAAATAAAACAAAATCACAAAACCAACCTTTTCTCTTTGTCCTCTCTCGAATAAACAGTAACTGAACGAAACGTAAAACAACGTAAAGAACCGAAAGAATACAATAAAAAATGTAATACTTCTTCGTAGCACGGAAAACTCGTTTGTAGTCCAAAATATATGGTAGATACTTCATCGCATAAGCTCAACACAACCAAGAAATTCCGAACGTATTGTTAGTTTATTTCCAGACTTGATGAGAGCAACAAGATGCGGATACATATTCACCGATTTTGAAGGAAAATATTTTTTTTTTAGTGAAAAGAAAATGTAATTGTTTTTTGAAGGCAGAAGTAAAGTGTCCATAAAAAAGTGAAGTTCAATTAAAGATACGCATCTAAAAGTTTTTCACTAAAATTTAATAACTAAAGTGTTTGTGAACATGAGTAAAATATGAAAGAGATGCGATAAATGAAAAAAATATATATTTGTTGTTTTCCATAGTGAAAATTAAATGCAATAAATTGAAGAAAAGCAAAGTTTTAGTGTGTATAATTGAATGAAATTTTGAGATAAAATAACGCAAACGGATTAATCACACACAAAAAGGATTTAATTTTGTGGATTCTCAAGTGTTGCTGAAAGGATATCAAATCTTAATTAAAAATATCGCAATATGGCGTTAAGTAGTTTAAGGTGAGCATGCTAAAGCCGTTGAAAAAAACAATACGCAAACTATACATACATATGTACGTTGCATATACATATATGTGTATATGCATGTAGAAAGTATTGTGTACTTATGTACATAGCATCATCGTCTGCGAATGGAAGGACTTTTAGCCTTTGTCCGTGCTGCACAAGTGAGAAATTTACTGGGCTTGTCATAGATAGTTGCGCATAACTTGAATTTGTTCAATTTCTTTTTCTTCGAATACATTAAATTTTCATTTATCTCTGTAGTTTTTATTGTTAAGTCATAGGTAACATATAAATTAAACAGAGTTTTTCTTTTCTTACACATTTATTTGGTTCCATATCTCGTTTTTACTTCAACTATTGATTGTGAGTTATGGGTTTTATAAGAGTAACTACGGTTGGCTTGTAACTTATTTTTCTAGAGTGCATTTTCATAATCTCAACGAAGGCAGATAAATAAACAAAAAGCGGCGTTAAATGTTGTTGTCCCGTTTTTCGGTTTCACGTTTTTAAAGTTCATTCCGTTTTCTTTATCATTGGAGAAGTTGTTTCCCAGACATACGATAATATGCTTTAAATGAATGGAATTTATTAGTTCATTCAATCAAATGTCTACAAGTACTTACAAGCAAACAAAAACAACAATAACAAATACAACAATATCAATGCATTTATGTATATACATAGTACACAACTAAATTGTATGTTCAAAAGAAGTACTTAGAAGCAATAAATATGTATGATAAATCCATTTATATTTGGGCAATCTGAGAGCAAATTAAAAGACATAAAAATTAAAAAAAGGCAAATTTAATTATGAATGTTCTTTTAAAAAGCAAAACTAACATACACCAGTATACAACAAACAACATTTAGTGTAGCCTAAAAACCGGAATAGGTACATCTGAATGACTTCTGTGTGATTACAACGAATACGTGCTATATTTTTCCCATTTTGTCGGGTTTTTTGGTTTTTTAAAATATTGAATTTTTGCTTTAAATAAAACGTAAATTTATAATTTCCTCAAATTAACAGAAGTTCGCTTAAATCAGTTTCGTTTATGATATTATAGTATATTGATATCGGACGTACGTCTTTTTCTATTGAATTTAACTTTGAATTTTTTATATTTTGGATACAATCAAAAATATCGTGGTGATAGATTGGTTCAGCGAATAAAGTTTCGGTGAGGAAGACGTCCGCAGAAAGGGGGAGGGGCAATAAGATTTACATAAGCGTACAAGCAGAGGTTGAGGTCGAGGCTTTTTCGGACGTCCATTCTTCTTTTTTTTTTGTTGTTCGTAAAAAACGAACAAAAACCAAAAAAATAAAGAGAAGTCCGTAAAAAAAATTGTTTTAAGAAAAAAATTCATACAATTGCTTAAATTTCACACTTGATTAATAAATCCGGTAGCGCTTTGCTGGCAAATTGGTTTACGATTTCCCAACGCATCGCATGCTACTTTTTTCGAGATGTATCGCTCAGGTTAACACTTCGCAAACTGTTTGAAAATTCGGAATCAACCTGTAGGCGGTTTTTATCACGCACAAATTTGTGAACCGGTGAAAATTTCAAATTATTTGTAATTAAGTCATTAAGTTCGCGCGATTGTTCATCGCATTTCTCTGCAAATATTCATAATGACACAAAACTTTGAAGAATTTTCCTTCCTATTATCTTGGGTGATTCTAAGTGAATTTTCGGGCAAGTATTCAAAGTGAAAAAGACTCATTTGGGTATATGTTATTTTTTGGCTTTTTTGTATTATTTATCATTGTCCAAGATTTTTGGGTAATTTTCTTTTGCTAACGGAAATCAGTATTTCTGCAGTATTCTGAAAGTTATAATGCAAGTAGAGCAAGTAAAATGTAGTCTATATTCTGATGCAGTTCCAGAGGAGCGCCTATGCGATGTAGTTTTATCTTTAAAATTGTCATATACGAATAATTAAGGATGATTTATTTCATTTAGTCTTTGGTTTCTATTTATGTTCTGAAATTCTATTGTTGCATCAAACATTGTGACTTTCATGAGTTCTCGTGGATTTTGAATTTTGCTGCAATTCTTTACATATGACTATATGGTATCCACGTCCGGTAAACGTGCGAATACAAAAGGGATTATTATTTAGGAGTACAATTATGCATCTGATCGTTCATTTTTAATAATGAGAAAAGTGTCTGTAAATAAGCGGAAGTTAAACATGAAAACACGTTCTCTGTAAAATTCGCTCCCTTTCTAACAGTTGCAGACAGAACGATAAAATATTACAGAATTATCAAAATTGTATTTGGTATACATATCTGTGGACATTTGACAAAACAACCATATTGAATTGATATTGAATTATTACCGTAGATCGAAAAAGGTTGTTTTGTCAAATGTCCACAGATATTTACATACATATATAGCATCGAAAAATTAACAAAAGTATCAATGGAATATCCAAATTTTATTTTTAAGTTTCTTAAATCTTTACTAAAATGCTTGTCAAATCAAATAGGGTGCAAAAACATGAATGAAAGCTTAAGGGATGGTACTCCTATATTTTCTGTACATTTTGAGCCTAAAAAAGCTGAAATTGATTTTTGAGTATTTGAGAAATCGATGTTTTCCTGAAACATAATTTTTTTTTCTTTCAGTGTATATATAACGCTTAGGCGTTAATTTTTCCAGAATTGCAGTTTTTTTGTCATCTATTAGTACACAGCTACCTAAAAATAATATGAAAGCGAATTTGAATTGTGTTTGTTTGTTTATATTCATCATTCAAGTTTTTGTGTTATTTACGAGCGGCTCTGAACAGAGTTAAGAAATTGATTTTTTTATCAAAACTATTGGTCGGAAAAGTTGGATATAATATTTTTCTATATATTAGATAATGCCTTAACCACTCGAAAATTTTTCAGCCAATTTAAAACACGTCAGGATATAAATAGGCAAATTATAGATGGAATGACCCATTAATATATTAGTTCACATTTTTTATTTTAAAAGTAAAAGAGTGCCGCTAACTACGCTAACTATTATCTTTAATTGACTGTAACTCCTAAAATATTTCGAACATTTCTATCACAAACATTCCATATACATATGTGACATAAATCATAAAAAACCGAAAACAGTATATTTAAGAAAGCTTAAATCTTTGATAAAATATATGCCTGACAGCCTCTACATTTATTTTACTTTGGCTCTGTTGAATATAAACAAATTGTAAATATTTATATTTGAATCTTTTAAAAATTACAGGCTATCAAAAGTAATCATATCTGAAACTTGTCTATGGTTTATTCAAGTTTCAGGGACTCAAGAGAGAGTCACTGTGATCAAGAGGTCTAAGGTTTGGTATGAAGCTTAGTCTTATAGTGTAGGTTGATTCAAATTTTCATTAAGAAGATACTGAAGCTTTCTATAGTTCATTTGTGACAGTAAATTTTTAGTCATTTATTACCCTTGTTTCATACTCTCCATCAAATTTGAAATTTTTACAATCTCTTAAGTTGCATATCAGAACTTTTAACAAAATGCATGAAGACTTTTTACAAGAGTGTTTTTATTAAATATTTACGTGTCCCATTGCATATTAAATTTTTTTTGAATTACTTTAAAATATGCTCTTATTGAATACTCAAATCATAAAGTTATTTATTTTCTTTTCTGAATGAGGTCAAGTGGATGCCGTACTAACTCACTATTGAACCCATTGCTTTGCATCGATACAACTCTAACGCTAATTGGTTCGCACAGTACGAGTATTAAATGAACAAATTGACCAGAGATCATTAATTCTTTTTTTTTTTCTTTCAATGTGTGATTGCGAACTTAAGATGAAGGAAATATTTAAGTTGGTTTTGTTTGTAAATCAAAATTATAATGAACAATTATATTTTCATTTTTGATTAACTAATTTTCCAATTTTGGGCACGAAAACATGATTCTAGGCAATGTATATTCTCTAGGCATGATAGGAAGCATTTCACCTTAGAATGTAGCAAATATTCCCCTTCGAATCCTTTTTATACATAATGTTATTGCGGGAAAAGATTTTCTTCTTCTTTTAAAGAACGCTTATAGAACATTCGTTCTCGATGTGGAAATATTCCGGCTCACTGCTTTTCAAATGTTTATGAAGACTTATAACTTGCTTAAGGAATGTATATGGAAACCTTCTACAGAATTGCTTTGGGAATAATTATAGTCCAATTTTCAAAAATATGCAATTATATAAATAATAAAGTAATTGCTGCCCACGAATTTCAATTTGGAATTTCAATGGGTTCGATACAAAAAGGGATCAAAATACAGTTTTTATATGAAAAGAACTTGAAAGTTCAGATTGAGATCCCAAGTTGAAATTTTGGTATTATGCAGTAAAGTGGTTAGTAATTAATTTATTTCAAAATAAAAGAGATTCTATCTGAGATAACAGGTATAATAAATATCTCTGATAACCTCGAAGATCATATTTTGATGGGGGTTATTTTGCTATTATGTTTGATGATTTCTGCTTGGAACTACTACAATATTATTGCTTTACATATTCTTTCTGAAGCAAGACACTTAGGACAAATGTTAAATACTGCTTTCTTTTGCTTATTCTAAATTTTAATCATACAAAATTCGAATAAAATCAGAGGTTAGTCCGAAAAGTTTAAATTTTTGCTCGAACAATTTTGAACTTATGCACTCACATATTTATAAAAGTAAAATATTGAATAATTCCCTTTTTAAATCAGTATATTCAGTTATTCACACGTGCCAGCTGCATTTTACAGTTTGGTGCGGTTTAAGTCCACCCAACTCGCAAAGGCGTGTCTGCATGACTTCACATAGAACTCGTACATAAATTCCACAACAACTCACTTTGACGCAGTGAAAAACAATTTCTAAAAAACACTGATTTATGATGAATGTGGTGCACACAAATGAACAAGCGCCGCATACGATCCAAGAGCGTGTCTGGTGTTATGAACTCATCCCGAGACGCACACTCCTTCATCACATTCGATATTTGCTAATATAGGAATTAAAAATTTTTTTCAATTTTTAATAGAGTTCTTTTTTATTACGAAGTCATGCAACTGAGTGACGGCTAACTGTTGATTGAAAAATCGTTAAGCACGTTCGAAGAGAAGGGCGAGAAATAAATTATTTTCTTTGATTTATAGAAATATTTTTAAATAATTTGATTATAGTCAAATTATGTCTGAGTTTTTCTTCTTTTTTTTCTGTGATTTCGACATAAATAAATTTAAAAGCGACGAGGGAAAAATTATGGAATGCTGCATGTTATACCACATCCGCTGTAGCGTGTCTTGTCCAACATTTTGTTGGTGTTTTACTTCAAAGTGTAAAAACTTTAAATGCATATTGTGAATATGTATACATGCACCTATTTTATTCATATATTGTAAATTCAATTTTAGGATACGGCGCGAGTGCATTTACATAGTTAAAACAAAACATATGGAGTAACTACAGCATGCAATTCTGATAACCCAATCCGATGATGCTTTCACTGCGCTTTCCATACACCTTCTAATCTGACTTAACTAAAAGTTGATTTATGACTTTGAAATTTGCTGAAAAATATAAGTTCAACGGAAAGTTTAGACTCCGCTCGCAATTTCTCTAATCATGATGTTGATACTTTCGGTATATGAACAATTTCCAGTCGATTGACATTACGGTCTTAAATTATTTGAGTCTTCAATTTAACCTCTAAAGTGAAAATTATGAATTTTAAACTTAGGTGTTATATGCTTACAATGTGAGTGTCGCTTGTGTTGCAATGTGTAGTTCCATTGAAAGTACAATTTTATACCATCTTGAAAATTTTGTTCGTACAGAGGTTGTTGCGCTCTCTTGTGAAAATTCGGTTTCTTCTTGTACAGTATCTACTTATTTGTATCACCAAATCGTCCTACACTTTGCACTTCCTTAAATAAGGTACTCTCTCGTTATAGCCTTTTGTCTGTAGAATGGTAAATAAGGTCTTATATACTTGTCTAAACCTATCCTCTTTTTGTACAGCACTCGCTTGTTTGACCAAATGCTTTAATGCTTTACCTACCCATCAGACTTGTGCAAACAATTGCAATCAAAGTCGTTATCTATCTCAAAAAAAAAACCGAAGCCATGGTCGAGCTAAAATGACAATTTCGATTTTTTTGGAGCAGACTCTTCAAACATGGTTTTTCTTGAAGTTAAGACTATTTTGAATTAATATTCAAAGAGGAACAATTAAAATTCAAAGGAAGACATAGTTAAAATTGCATTTAAGTTAAAAAAAACATGAAATGTTACATATAAAGTTAAATAAAAAAAAATAGCTATCTGAATTTTAATTGAACAACCTTAAATATTAATTCAAGACAGCCTTAGCTTCAAGAAAAACTATGGCTGAAAGATGTACTCAAAAAAAAAAAAAAAAACGAGGCCAGCTAAAACTATAATTCTGGCGGATTTGCACATATGCTTCTTACATATTTTTTGTGCATATAACGCGTCACAGCACGCCTCGTCAAAAATCTTATTTTTTTCATAAAGAGTGATAAGATGCGTTCAGAAATTTTTGGCTATACAATCAACAGATATGTATTGTAGCGAAATTTGGTTTATGCTAGAAAACTCTTGAAATAAATACCAACAAAAGAAACTAAACGATATTAGCACCATCCAGTGCAAAGTGCAGTTTTTGTACTAAAAATAATAAACCGAACAGACCCTGCAGTAAACAATAAAAAGTCGACAACCGAGAGAAATTATCGCCGTCGTACAACGTACAACGCCATCTAGCATAATAGCTAGCTCAACGTCAGTGCGTCATGCTGGTGAATTGTGGATAGTGGTAGAATGCACGCTACAAAGTAGCACTGGTAGGCTGTAGATAATGGTAGAATATACGCCATCTGGCAGGTAATAGATTATTCGAGAAAGTGATGCCTGTAGTATAAAAGGGTGTCATTTGAGTTTTCGGACACAGTTGTATCTAAGCAGTGAGGTGGAACACTTGAATTAAATAAAGTGTATACAGTGTGATCCGTAGTAAAGTAAAACAGTTTTCTATACAGTGTTAAATTAATATTAGAATTTGAACGTTAATAAAATAAACCATTTTATAACTAAATAAGTTTGTGTGTTTTTAATTGTTACACAATCCAGTGATCGAACTCAGAAAAGTGTGAGAGATCGAAATTATCGTCAAAGAGACAGAAATTTCGTAACAGTATCATTGACTAAACACCGTATTCGCCAGATTGCCCTCTGCTTCTTTCTCAAGTTTTCTCGAATCGAACTGCTGCTCCAAAACGCTTCTAAGAAGTGCTTCGGCAATCGTATTTTGTACCGGCATAAGTGTATTAGAGATAGCAAAGTTCGTAAATCTCTTAAAAACGTTAAAACAGCGGGCGAAGATCGTATAGTTGACGAAATGTTGAAAGCTTCTCCGCTGAACTTATGTACCCTGTTCTTAAAATTTGGAAAGAAAAACAATTTCCTGAAGACTGGTTCATATAAACTTTAGTAAAAGTCCCAAAAAAAGAGACATATCGCTATACCAGAACTAAATAAGCATCATGATACTATCGATTTCGTAAAAAAAAAATTCTTCCTCATCAGAGTCAGTAAAATAATAGAACCACCTATCCGAAAACAACAGGCAGGACTTCGTTGAATAGATCGAGTATTGATCAAATTAATACACATCGCAGTAGTGACAGGCTTCGTTACATTTGACTTTCATCCACTACATTACTTAGGGCTACCAGATGCGATACTAAAGTAGCAAAAGTGCTACTTTTGGAAGGACTTTGCTACCTTGTTTTTGGTTTTGCTACTTTTTATGTTTGCAGTGTAAAATAAAATATTTGAACTGAAGTGATGACCTTTTTTTTTTTTTTTTGCTCATCAAAGTTATTTAAATTATTGTTTTAATTTGTTAATTTGCTGGGGTTTTTTGTTAGGAAGTGATTACCTTTTTTTTTTTTTTTTGCTCATCAAAGTTATTTGAAATTATTGTTTTAATTTGCTGGGGTTTTTTGTTACGAAGTGAGGACCTTTTTTTTTTTTTTTTTTTGCTCATCAAAAATATTTGTATGAAAATTAAAAAAAATTAAGGTTTTCATTTACAAAATTCCAAATTGATATGTGCTACTTTTGTACTAAGGATGTGCTACTTTTGTACTAAGGCCATCTGGTAGCCCTAACATTACTGCTTTTGATAGCATCGACCACAATTGCATCTGGAAAACATTGCACAGATCATTAATCCCATCAAGGCTCAATAAGATGTTTCAAATATAGGTAAGCTTTCTGATACTCTTGAGTCCGTCTCAGATGTGTGTCAAGATTGCTTGCTGCCACTTATCTAGTTTCTGATAGTGTTGGACTATGTGCTCAGCAAAGCTCTAGATTCTACAAATCGTGACATTCATAGACATTCAGCGAGCAACAGACCTCGCTTATGCTGAAGAAAAGCAAGAAAAGGCACATAACACTTGAGTACATGGAAAGTCATTGAGAAATATACAACACTTGAGGGATTTAGCTGAGCAAAGAACCCGTTGCATAAATCTTTTAAATTCCTTTTATAGAGGGCAATTTGAGTCATTAGACGCTAAGCAAAAAATACTAGTACAAATGAAAACATTATTGCAGATTGATATCCAAAAAAAATTTCTTATTTAGTAATTTTGTGTCTAACCTAAATCAATGAAAATATATGCAGGGTTACCTCCTCAAGACTCCCCTCTTCCATTCTGAAACAAAATCAAGATGACTAGTTTACCTTTGCATGCTTATTCGTAAAATAACCTTCAGTTATGTTTTATTTTATCCGGAATAATCGTAAAAAAGTAATATTTATGGAAGCAGAGAGCGAGAAACAACAGGTAGAATTCTTTATGCACATCTGTGTTAAGGGTGTTACACATACAGGAATATAAGAAATTATTAACTTGAAATTAATCCGCCTTCAACAATTTACCAGAAAAGTATACAGCAGGCAAACATTTTCTTACATGCCTGGACGAGTATTAAGATAAAATAAGCAGTTTGGACAAATTTATGTGATTAATCAAAATGTCTAATCTATTTCCTAACAAAAATTAATACTGAACAAGAGTCTTACATTTTTAGTTCTATGCGATTTACTTAAAATAACTTGATACAATTTAGTCAATAGCATGGAAGATAGAGAGATGTACATGAATGTTCTTAGCTCGAATATCTCAAGTGAATATTTTTTCCCAGGACAGAACGTCTTTATCAAATGTGAATCTAAAAAATCAATATCTTTTGTGCACCATGCAATCTTTTTTGGGGATGAATTGAGAAATTGTGTATACAAATGTATGTGTTTGTGTTTGAGAACTTTCGCAGCAGTTGCTTCATAGAGCTATACGCTAATAGCACACAGCTAAAGTCCACAACTACAAATAATATGAATTTAAGTATATAATTATAAAATACTTTATTTTGTATTTATAACTATCCAGCTCTTAAGCTGATATGAAAAACTTATTGGAAAAAAAATCCGTCTCTTAATAGAACATGCAGTCAAAAAAGTTCGATATTCAGCAAGACTTCGGAGCCCGGAACGAATGAACAGATTTTGATGGAAACTTTTTAAATATTTATTTCGACTAGTATCGCCTGAGGTCGAAATCGACCGTTAGCACTAAATTTTAATCTTAGAAAAATATTGCCGACCTGTTAATAACAAAACATGTTTGTTCATTGATTATGATCTTATTTAGTTTCACTAATCACCTCACCTCATCACACCTTTGGAATTACATTTAATTTAAATTTGAGCGCAAAACAACATTCTATTAGTGCTACATAATTCCTATTACGCGGACTATTTGATTTTGACTCATAAATTGTCCCCTTATCCCTTTACCGTTCAGTCCGACCGATATCGTTCTTATGCAAGGCACAACCCAACTATATTTTTCGTTTATTTTTAAACAAAAATAAGATAAATCGCAACTGTAACTCAAAATAAATCAGTTGAACTTCGATTATCCGTGATGGTTGGGACCGAGCGCATCAGTGAGAATTTTCAAAGTTGTAAATACATAATATGTATGCGTAATTAATGGACGGCCCTTTACAGCACCGTTTTACAAAAGTATTTAGTTATAATACTCATTTAATGAAGATCAGCTAGCTCTAATTATAAAGATATTTTCTAATGATGCGGACATAAAAGTAACAAAAAATACTTTTCAGTATTGAAAAACTAAACTGGAAAGAGCTATTTTTGTATCATGTTGTTTATCCCTATCTCTTACTCTTCCTTAGGGTGCAATCTATCTCCATATGGAATTTCACTAAAATCGGTCCATTAGTTTAGCTGTGAAAACATTTTTTCCTATTGGGGGCGTGGCACCGTCCACTTTAGACCGAATACCTTTTCTCAAAATTCAATCTACCTCTGAACCAAATTCCATAAAAATCGGTCCATTAGCTTAGCAATTAAAACGATTTTCCTGTTCGGAGCAGTACCACCAGCCCACCAAAAGAACATAGGATTTTCAGAAATGTTTTTAAGAGTTCAATCTTTATCCAAACTAAATTTCATCACAATTGGCCGTAGAGACGATTTTTCTTGTTAGAGGCGTGACACTGCCCACTCTAAACAAATATCTTTACTCAAGGTTCAATCTATCTCCATATCAAATTTCATAAAAAACGGTGAGGCATTTCAGCCGTGACATCGTTTTTTTTTTTCCATTAGGGGTTAATGCGTTTTGTATGGGGGAATCATGTAAATATGTTCACTTTATTTTACCTGCCTTAACGGCAACTTATACACCTGACTTTTTTTCTGCACATCTATGGAACAGTACCTTTCCAATGATATAAGTTTCATTCCCCTCTCTTTATAGTAAATACTAAAAAAGTGTACCACAAGATTCGATGTTCACGTATTAATATACAATAGATGCTGTATTTAAAACCAGAAACATGGGTGCGATCTTATGACGCAGTTGTTACGCGTTGACTGGAAATTAAGTTATGTATTATATTATAATTAGTACCAATAAGTATAATCCGAAGAAGTCACCTCTACATCTGGTGGGAGTTTTTTTGTGTAAGACGGTAAGGAGGTCGGTGCTGGCACATTTGATCAAAGTTTATGCCTCGAATCGTAAAATATGTGGAATACCCAAAAGATAAGGTCTTTTTTGAAATTTGTCATAGAAACAGAATTTTTTCCAAAAAATCCATATTTTTAGTTTATGTTGCCTAAAATTATATATTATGTTATGTTAAAGGTTGGGTAAGGGAAGACTAATTATGGGCCAAAAAATCGATATACTTCTTTGAAGTTGGAACGCTTTGGCCAAATTTTTTTTTGTATAGATTTTTGGCTTAACCCGAAAAATATTTTTTAAAATAAGTTAAATTTTAATACAAACATAAAACTCCTTTACCTCCTCACAACTCTTCCAACGTGCACGATCAACGTGTGCCCTATCCATTTCTACTTTCGTCGTTTGATTATAATGAAAATCGGGTCTTGACAGCATCTGTTATAGCAGCACTATCTTTTCTTTGGTATCACAGGTAGCGTCGTGAATTCGCGGATGATATTTTCCCAAGAACGGGTATCCTTAATTTCATGTAAGCGAACTTGTTGATTGCGCGGGTCTATTCTATAAATTTTGTCTTAAGTTGAAGAGAAGCCACTAAGAGGTCGTGATCAGAGCCGATGACGGTGCTTCTCCTGGCGCTAACGTAAAGAAAGCTATTTTCCCATGGTCTATTGGTTTTTTTACGGTGATCAAGTAAACTCAATGTATTTTTATGTTTAAGCTTGTACTTAAAAAAGGTCCCTCTAATCATTATATTTGTGTCACTTCAGGACTAGGTCAAAAGTTTGCCATTTTAAATTCTGGTAACCGACGCTTGAGGTTATTGTTGTCGCTTCCCACTTTAGCGTTGAAGTTGCCCTCAACCATGACTATGTATATCTTTCTTGTTTGAGCAGTTTGCCATTGCCATTACTTGATTTTAATTTTATCTGGACCTAATTTTGGAAAAATTAGTTATGGCCTCTGTATGACATGTTTGACTAATCCTTAAATATCAAAACATTTTCTTTTTGCGCTGACCAAGTCTACTCGGTTTATTTGTGGATTTTCTCAAATTATCTAATTTTCTACTCAATATTGGTTGCCAGCATAACATGTGTCTTAAGCACAGGTAACAAAAAGGTTTTTAGTGTCGCCAGGCTGCAGCGCGGTGTTCAGTGTACTTCACGACTTTTAAAATAGTAAGGGTATTCCTCTAAACGCGAAAACTCGAAAGCTTTCGAGCTGGCTTTCCGCTTACCGCTGCCATGAAAAAAAAATGTATCACATTAAAACGAAAAAATATGTAGAATTAAGTTAATAAATAACAAAACACAAATAGGTAAAGAAACAAAAATTCTGAGAATTGCGCTTTTAATATATTTAAAAATCATTCTGTTAAGTTTATGTGCAAATTTCCAAAGAAACTTCAAACTGGCAGCAAATTATTTCGACAAACGGCAACACTGATTAATTTTCCAACTTTTCGAGGCCACTTGCTCAACTAATTAGCCGCGAAAGTTGCGCAAACTTTTCTTCATACAAATTATTTTCGAAGCTCGAAAATGTGCTCAGTTTACGCAGTTTTCGAGGCTTTTTCGCGTTTTCAGGAATACCCTAAGTGTTTTGGAAGCATCGATGAGTAAGCGCCAATTTCACAAAAATATTTCAGACCTCTGACGTCATAGGTCGATTCTGAGGCCAGATTCGGGTTCAGCGCAAAAAATTAATTCGGAAAACGTCATTTAGCAGCCCAACAAAATTCATTGCCTATTCATTCAAACCCCTTTTTACTAAAACAATTTCCATACAATTTTCATGTAAAAATTGAGCTACAGAGCTACGATTGCGTGAGAATTATCTTTATATCATAAACTTAATTTTTCCGGAGCAGCACCTTAAAAACAAATATTTAAAAAAAATTTGAATCACCCTACTGTACGTACATTTTAGCTTTTAAAAAAAAAATACGCGCACCCCTTTGAGTACGTCATAATCCTTTATCTGAAAATATAGACGTATTGGGGTATAAGCTAGTATCGGTGACTTTCTAAAACGTTTGTTACGATTTTAGAATTACTCGGGTCACTAAAAAACCACAAATTTGTTGTTACGTTTCACCGAGTCAACGCCACATAAAGGGTCAAGTAGATATCTTTTTATTACACATAAACTTACCTAAGTGCTTTGCAAGCACCAATTGCACACTCAAAGCTGATCTTATGCTACAAGTAATTATTGAATAAAATGAAATCAAAACATCTTCCTAGTGTTCAATTTGCTTAAATCACTCACAAAAATTTTCTAATTGAGCTCCTTCACTGCAATAAAACATAAATTATGCATGTTCTACTACATAGTTTTGTCATTCGGTCATATTATTTTTAGGTTGTTCTCTATTCAATTATGATGATTATGTGCATATGTGTCTGCCTGTAATACTTGTAGACTTAAATTAGTTTTTCCTTTAGAGACTCAGTATTTAGTGACGTAAGCTACTACGTAGATAGCTAAAGTTTGAATGCATTTCCTTTACCTGAAACTTTAATATTGTTACGCCATCCTGCTGAGTCAATATCTATCTTTTAGAGCAAAATGCGCCAGGTAAATCATTCGAAATAAATTGGTAAAAATGTTCGGAAATTTTTTCCCCTTATCTGGTACTCTAAAAAAAAGTCCGAATATTGAGTGCTAATCAAACTTTGGCCCCTATTGCGATTGTCGATTTACAATATATAAACGCTTTTTTTCTATTAGCGATTTTGTTTGGTATTGTGTTTATCGATCACAATCGTTGGCTCTTCTATCATTTTGTTTTGATAGATAAGATTTTTTTTTATTTTAGTAGATATTTCTTTATTTTTTAAATTTTTCACACAAAATATTTTAAACTGAATGAAACTAAACGGCTATCTCAAAAAAAATAATATTTCAAGTCACAATGACGCAATTTTTTCTATTGAGTTTCGTAATACCAAAATGGCATCGTTTCTATTAAATCGATGGCTATCGATTTTATCGCAAATCGACAACCGCAATAGGGCCCATAACTTTTTGAAAAATAAAACCATTTTAGGAAGCAGAACTGGATGAGTAATATAGGATCACTGCTTCATAGATTGGAATAGTTCACATGTGATGCAATTATTTGCGCTCCAAAGCGGTAAATTATGAGGACGAAATTCAAACAAACGCATATTTATAAGGTTTAGAAAAAATCATATTTTCTTTTATTTCTTCTATGACTTATTGAATTGTCCTCGTACCATAGGATACATTATACAAATTTACAACAAAGAGTCGTGTTATAGCCGTAATTTCTATTCTTATATGAAAACATAATGATGTAAAGTAGATAGAAGTACAAATCAAGAAAGTAGTTGTAGAGTACAACTGTCTATTGTGCTGCTACTTTTATTTCTAGATAAGACTAAAACCTACAAATATGCAAATAATTAGATTTCAAATCGATTATGAAAAAAATGTATTTCAAATAATCCTATTGTCCATTAAGGGGAGCACTTACAAAAAAACATATTTTCTTGGTTTTTGTTTTTTTTTATTTTTTACTTACCCATAGTTCAAAATTTTTCATATAATTTTTTTATTATAAAAATTTATTTTCTAAAAAAGTACAATACATAACAAAGTTAGAGCCTGCTTCATAAGAGGAATCTATCAAAAACCCCCGTACGGTTTTTGAGAAAAAGGAAACTCGAGTTACACTGGTCAGTGCTCCCCTTAAAATGATTTAAGAAGACTTCTTCCTACATATAAAAATGTCAATTAAAGTAATTTACTTCACATACAAGTACTACTTGTTCAACTTTACCGTAAAATGTCTGTCATCAGCGTGGTCGAGTAACCGTATATTGAATTTGCAAATTGATGCAGGCACATGGAAAGTATATACGATATACAGTAGCCCAAGTAGACTCGTTCATTTACTTTCAAAGTAAAATACATTTAGTTAGACCACCCTCGGTAGGATAAATTGTTACTCGTAAATGTCAATAAAATACGCAGACTTTACAGATTAATATTTTTTTTTTATATTTTTATTGTTGTAATGTCAGACATTCAACAACGAATATAAATAAGCGACGAGCGACGCGACAAGTCGTCGAGTAATGTTTGTCCCTAGCATGTCCATCAAATGTGTCGCTCGTACGTCTATTGCTGTAATACGTCTCATAATATTTGAACTCATGTGCTAACTCTCTTTTCTATCTCTTTCTACTTACAGATGCTTTCCGAAAATACGTTTCCAACGATCCAGAACACTAGCAAACAATTGAAAGATATAACAGAGATCCACTTATCTGCCCGCTACCTACTCTACCCGCTTCACACACACGGTTTCTCACCATCGTCCGTGAGTCACTACTTTACTCACGAACTTAAGCAACGAGCTACCTAACACCCTTAGAGTTGCTTAACTCGTAGTAGTGAGCATTAAGTGCGTAAGTGCGTTGGTTGTGTTCCGGCGGCGAATTCGTTGTGTTCGGTTCATGTTATTTGCTATTGGTGTTCGTGCGCATTTAATTAATGTCGGAAATAGTGCAGCTGTCATCTCTGCAATTCGAAAAACAAAGTCGGGCACCAAAAAATCCCTTCAAGTGCACCACACAGTTTCAGTGAAGAGCCTGAAACTACACATAATCGACTACTACGTCATACTCGTGCCGGTGTAGTTTTATTGGTCCGTCAATACAGTGCCGTCTGAAATGGTAAGAGAATTCTCTACGGTAATACGCGTTTTTTTATAAAAAAAATAAAAATAAAAAAAATCAAGTTTGAATTTACAAAATAAGTGCAACTTTTTGGTGCTGCAGTCGAACGTACTTGTGCTGCTTCTGCGTGTGATTTAAGTGCGGGCAGATTTTTACTTTAAAGTGAAGTGTGTTCTGGTGGTGCTCTGGTGGATAACTGACGATATTTGTTTTTCATTGTTTGTGGCTGCTGTTGACAAAGTGGAAGAGTGGTGTGTTTGCTGCTTGGTGCGCCGCTCGGTGCTGCATTCTGTTTCTGTTCTGCTTTTCCATATGATTTTTTGTTTTTGCTTTTGAACGCTTCAACGTATTGAAACGCCGTTTTAATGCGAAACAATGATACAGATCAAGACCCCAACGCGGTGTAAGGGGGGCATTGGGTGGTTTGCGAATGCTGTTCCTCCCAAATTGCGCCTCCTGTGCTTATGGTACTATTTGAACTCTGTATTGTTTTTTAATGTTGGCGCTGAGCCTTATGGTGGTGGCTCGGTTGGCATTCATATTCCTGGTGGCAGTGTGGGCGTGATCAGTGAATCGCGTTGTCCGCGTGTTTGCACATGTAATGGATTAACTGTCGACTGTTCGCATCGTGGATTGACTCAAGTTCCTAGGAAAATATCTGCGGATGTTGAAAGACTGTAAGTATCTCTTAAATTATATAATACATTTTTTAGACTCTTCATTTTAAAATTAAATTTTTTTGAAATTAATACCTTCAACGGTTGATGTCATTGCCTAGGAAGTTCCTAAGCTTATAATACGGCATCTTGACAACTTTCATATTTTTGTCAAAGCTTAGTCTTGATTTTTTGTCACGGAAATTGGAAATTGCAAGCGTAAATTTTTCTGGGCTCGTAAGAAACAATTCCAATCGCTATATATCATGTCCGCATAACCTATCCAAAAGCTACTGAAAATGTTATGAGCGAGGTTATTCAAAAACGAGGAGTAGCAATTCAAAGATAACTTTTGCAGCAATCTCCACACTAAGAAACGATTTGTTTGAATATAGCAAATAATATTTGATATAGAGCAATTAAATATTTGACTGAGTCAAACGTAAACTGCTTCAACCAAAAATTACCACTACAGTTAAACTTCCATATAGCGAATACGAACGGGACCAGAAAAAAAATCGTTCTATAGAAAATTCGTTATATAGACATAATTTTTTTTTTTATTATTTATTTAAAGAAGTCAGTAATATTGGTTTGGACTACACTACTCCATTTTTCCCCTTCTTCAAAATCTTCTAATACATTATGAGAAGCATACACATTAGTCGGTACGTTACTCCTTTTCTCCAGAAAGTTTCGAAATTCGTCAAACGTCACGCCTTCTACAACTTTTTTTACTATCAATAACTTTTTTTCGAGAGAAAGGCTACTTCGTTGCAACATTTTCACTTCTATCACTGAACCAGTGTTCAGTGAACTATAGTCACCATTAATAGTGAAGGAACTTTCTTTTTTTCGATTGTTGTTCTTTTCATATTTTGGGGATCCCCTTAAAATGTTTTCTTTTTTCTCCGTATGTATGTAATTTTATTGAGATACGTAACAGAAAATAATTTTTTTTAAAAAAATTAGCTTTAAGGAGATCAGAAACATATAAAAATTTTATTTTCAGCAGCAAAATTTCTTCGTTTTAAAGAAAATCTCGCTATAGGGAAATTCGCTGTAAGAAAATCAAAATATACTGAAAATAGAACGAGAAAGCTGTGTACTTGAACACAGTTCGTAGTAGGGAGAACTTCGTTGCATAGAAGTTCGTTATAAGGAAGTTTGGCTGTATTTGATCCAAGTACAATAGGTTTGACTCAAATAAATATTTGATTGCTCTATATTAAATATACACTTGTTATATTAAAAAAAAATTGTTTTCAGTGCAGGAAGTATATCTTTGAGCATATTAACCTGCTCTACTAATTAAAAATGTGAACTTTTATGTGCAAGTATATTTGTGCAATACAGAGCGCGGATACTTTCGCTTATTATTTCCTGAAAGTTAATGAATTTGTTTGCATATGTAACAGCTCAGCCAGTTGTTTTAATGTAATTCCATCATGTTAGTAATTAATTAATCTTACCGTAAAAGCCGAATTAGCCCGACTGTAGTTTAAAGATATTTTACCTTCATCATGCCTTCCTAATTTTGTCTGTAGACAGGTTTTTAACGAACATAATTACAAGTGATGTCTAAAAGCAGAGAAATCTTTGGTTTCTCATCAAAACTCGGCGGGATTCATTCAACCTTTATCTTACAATCAGATAAATTTATGTTTTTATATAAAATGAAAATTTCACTCATTTACCTGTTCGGTTTTCATGTATGCGAGTCGCGAGAGCAGCTGACTTTTTTTCTGTGGGTATTCCAAAAGGTCCAATAACTGCGCAAACGTTATAAGAACGATCGTTCTCAAGCGCGTTTTATATAGAGTCGTTAGCGTAAGAAACCAGTTGAAGCGAATAGAAATATTGTGTAAATTTGAATATTATTTCTCTTATGTTGATACAAATCCAGTGTTTGTTCTACAGCTGTTGCGTTTGTCCGTTTCCTTGTTTTTTGTTCTTGGGTGGCGTTTTAGTGTAAATACGCTTGTTTTTTTGAAAGCAGTAAGTAACGTCGAAAAATAATCTAGCGTAGAACTCATACTCAAACAATTTTGTATAAACTTAATGTGATTTATTTTATCATAAAATAGAAAACACTAAGGGCATTAAGATATGACCTTTGATCAGCCTAAGGCACTTTTCGTGACCTAAAATCTATAACAACCGAACGGCTGCTTATTTTTGGGTGCAGTTTTCCGTCTAGTTCTCTATACATGTAGCTTCCAAAATACGCTTAGTCGAAATTATATTGCACAAGGTGAAATTAAACTCAAATGAAATTGTAAAATCAATTCAACTTTTATGTATCATTGTGATGCATAAAATATTTATTTCACCTACATACTTGTTTTCCATTTTCCATTTAGGAAAAACCAAAGAACATTTTCAAAATGTCGAGCTGGTCTAGGCTGATATTGTAAAAATGTAAGTAAACTTAAAGGAAATATACCATAGACGCGTTTTCATTTTACAATTTAAAATAATCAATATTACAGGGAATATTATACGGACCTAAAAAATCAAAATTTTTGAGAGATTTTTTGATTTTAAATCCGAACTTAGCTAATCTGAACTAAATCAATAAAATTATTGTGGGTAATTTCAAGAGATATTTTCACCTAAAATTAGATTTGCTCAAAATGTTTTTTTCTGCTCTACTTACACAAATAGTCGATACATACTACTTATTTTGACAGGGTGTGCAAATTGTTCAGTTATAAATTTTTAAAGTCGCAAAGGCGAAAAAAATGGATTTTTTAACATGTTTCTTGTTTATTAACTATTTGATAAAAAAAACGATATATTCAGAAAATGTTCACAGTGACTGAGCTCCACTTGCAATAATAAATAAGTTGGATAATTTATTAATTTATACAACAAATATGCAAGTATCTTAAACAAATGGCGTGTCCTCAAGAAAGACAACCTAAATAGATCTTTTTTTTTCACAGAACATTTTATTGTAGTCCATAAAAAATGTGACAAAAATTTCAACATGGACCGTACAATACAATAAATACAGGATTGCTGTACTACGTCATTTGATGTTTGTTTTTCTTGTTTAATAGCGTAGACAGACGGTAGCGTTAATTTCCATTAGCAGACTTAATTCAAATTAACTTGTGAATTATTCCCATTCTAATGCGCATTAGCTCTGATGTAAAACTACCTTAAAAAATTTTTACACTTAATTCAATTAAAATGTCGATAATGTGTCTCCTGCATTATATTAATAATGTGTCCCCTGCGTTATTAATTTGTAAAAAAATTCGCTTTTTTCGTAATAATAAAAAAAAGAGATGCTAGCTGGCAACAATTATTTGTGATTTTGTGTGAGAGAATCGTATATGGAAAAGAGAGTGACAAAAACAAAATTTGTAAGCAATACGTTTTTGCTGACAAAATCGTATAGGACAAGAGAGTGACAAATTCAGCTGTTCTCTAAATGCACAAAACTATCGTCTGTCAGGGTAAAATTTTAATTTGAATTAGTAAATTTTTAATGCGCATTAACGCTGCCGTCTGTCTACGCTATAACGCTGCTGGCAAAAATTCGAAGAACTGTTTTTTTGTTGTTATATGCACGCAAAATTTTTTTGGTTTTTGAAGCACAAATTAACAAGAAACATTCCAAAAAAATTATTTTTTTTCGTGTTTTCATTTAAAAAAATTTTCGACGGAACCATTTAGCACACCCTGTCATAATAAAAAAGTAGGTGTCGACTACTTTTTGTAAGTAGAAAAAAAAGAATCAATCAAAACATTTTGAGCAAATCTAATTTTTAGGGGTAAATATCTCCTGGAATGAGCCGTACAAAATAAAAATTGGTCTAAATAAAGTATTGAAGCTATTAACGACAAAATAATTTTGAAACCACGTACATCCAACATTAGAGGTAAATGATTAAGCAGAAATGATGATAGCTCATTTTCGGTTATGAAATGATTTGAGAACTGCTTGGTTATACATTATACCGAACTTTCTTGATGTTTTTAACTGGGTGTTTGTAGATTTGTAGATATATTTTATTTTTTTGTCTATACTTAAGCTTGAGGCTTAAAAATAATTATCCCAATATTTAAGCATCCTAGCTCAAACCTGTAAACGGTGCGGACAATTTCGTTGAAATTTTATGAAAGAAACCGACTTACTAAAACGTAGAAAAAGTCTGACTTCGGTGCCAAGGTATAGCGTTTTAGATATTTTAGTTGTATGGGAGATGCCACCCACTGTTGTCAAACCACGCCCACCTTTTCGTGTGACTGAAAATACGAACAAAACACACCCAAAGGGAGGTTTTTTATTATTTTTTTTTTTAAATTTGCGGTCTTATATGCCTATATTATAGAATCGGGTATCAAGAAAATTCTTCCAAAATTTCCTATATCAAACCTGCGAACGGCGTAATCAGTTTGTTTCCTAATACAATACTTATGGAAGCAACGAACTGTTTGCGCCGTTCGCAGGAAATGCGTCATGCTTCTCAAGGTGAGCAATAATTTTTTCACAAAATATTTGTGAAATGCTTTTTACTAAGAAGGTCAGCTTAAAACGCTTCGAAAAGTTCGGCTCAAAATCGTCGTTGTATTTAGTTATTCTCCTCATATATCTTAGACTTTATTTCAATACTTAATTGCGCTTAAAATATTTCAGAGATCTTCAAGGAAACAACATAACCGTGGTTTTCGAAACAGACTTTCAACGACTAACAAAATTGCGAATATTGTAAGTACTACTTGCAGCTTCAGTGTCATATCAGTTTGTATTACATATTAGCCTTACCGAGGAGGTAGGCGAGATGCCTCGTGACTTGTAGAATTATTTGTTTGTCTATCTTTTAGAATGTTGAAAATGTTAGGAAAGAAAATATATTCTCTCAAATGTATAAAAATATGTCTCAGTACGGCCCTGCATAATAATACATGTATATGTATGTACTTACATTAGGGCGGGTTGATTTATATGGGTGGAAAAAAACCAAAAATGGTATAGCAAAATCGTAATCTACGGAAAATTCTAAGAAAATTTCCCTTAGAAACCATGGTCCTAAAATCAATCCCTGTTCTGCGCAAATCGACCTCAAAATTTGCTTATGAATTTTCTTTAAAAACCAATCTAGTGAAATAAATAGATAACAAAGTAAGCTGATATTTCGAATTTTCACAGTAGACGATCATCGCCTAGGCTAGCAGTATTAGTTTTAATTTTGTACAGTGTACTAAATATCGTTGATCAATCTATCAATTACCAAATACTGAGTCGTCCGCAATGTCTATTGGTTCTTCAAATTCAGATGTGTTTTCAACAACTTCTAGATCTAGCTTTCTGCCGTATTTGAAGATTGGTTTACCAAGTGACTTAAGTGGGCTTAATTTACCTAGTAATCGCGATGTTTTAAACTACTTCTTTTACTTGAGTGAGCTTGAGAGCAAAAAAAAAGAGCAAATAGAAAAAAGTATTTTTACGCAATTTTCACTCCACAATTTGGTCACCAGATGACATACTTTAGTAAATTTACTACTTTTGCGTTGTAAAAATACTTTTCTACTTTTTGGGAGAAATGGACTATTTCTGACTACTTTTGACCTTTTTATTTTTGTAAAATATGAAGATGGTAGGTGTGATGTATTTGCAAGTGGATATGAGAAATATTTCATATAAAATTATGGGCCTATATATTTATACGAATCTATTTTCAATGGAGTTATCTGGTTTTCAAAGAAACGTCACAAACAAATTTTTAGATCGATTTGCGCGGAACAGTGAATGATTTTAGGACCATGGTTTCTAAGAATTTTCTATAGATTACGATTTTGCTATACCATTTTTGCGAAAATGAATCGACCCGCCCTAATGTACATGATGATTAAGACAAGGTTGCTGACATATAAATATTACACAAGAGATAAGTACGAGCATATTCTTTTCTTTTGCTTGTACATCCCTCCCATACACTCATAAACATTTTTGAATTGCAATTTGCAGACAGTTGACTGATAACCAAATCCATACCATTGAAAAAGGCGCTTTCCAGGATCTGGTATCACTTGAGAGACTGTGAGTAAATTTTTAAAATTAAAGTAAATAAAATTACAATTTCAAACTTTTGCATGGATTCTAGATTTTTAGATTGCTTAATAAACTTGTATTTTTCTTTCTTGTATTAAGAAAAATGATTTTGTGTAGATTTCTTTTAATAAATTTTTTACTTTTTTTCTTTAATTTTATTTTGTTAAATTTGCACGTTTTTACCATTGCTGCTCCACAGACGTCTTAACAACAATCGACTAAAGGCAATCCCTGAAAACTTTGTGACAAGTTCAGCGAGTCTTTTGCGATTGTAAGTAGTAATCTACCAGTGTTATATATAATTTGCTTGTAGTGGTTTCAGCAACGACATTAGCAAATAGTTAACTGTTGTTGTAACATTAAATAAATTAAATTAATACATTTAATTAATACATATGTGACCCTTGCGACTGCAGCCCACCTAGTGTGCAAAAAGCTTAAAAGTTTTTAAATAATACCGCGTGATCCTATACTTTTTAAACTAAACGAATCCGAGGTAATTGGCTCAAAACCCGTTTGTTGACACACTGAGTTGCTTTATCAGAGAGCTTCACATATAAACATTTTTACTTTAACTGCATGTTGATTTTTTTTATTATATATATACCTCCATACATATTTATGATCAGAGCTAGATTAGAAAAAGTGCTCTTCGACTCCAATTTCAAGTATTGGTATCGGGATCGACTTTTTTAATTCCTTAGCAAAAGGAATTACTCTATCGGTTTCATTTCAGTGATCAAAATTTTGAATTTTTATTCCATTGTAAGAAATTTGAGTTTGGAATCGACTTTTCCATTTCCAACAAGTGCAATATAGTAATAGAAAATGAATGCATGAGTCATATCTTCGAAGATAAAAGCTGTCCAAGATTAGATTGAAAAATGCTAAAAATAGATTTGGACGGTATCGGGCACTCAAAGTGAATAACTTTGGAATATTTTTCGGTGCAAAATTTTTGCACCAGTCTTTGCGAAAGAAAATTAATTTTGAGTATCATTTGAGGCGGCTCCGGTACACTAGAGAGCTCGTTACTTTGGTGGTGGAAAAAACTAGTGTTCACAAACAAGATTAGTGGAGCTTCTATGCTCCGTGAGAAGATAAAACACAGAAGAAAGAATAATGTTGATTCCTAGCATGGAATTAATTCTGAATGCCAATCCCCTGGAATGAAGATTTTTGAGGAGTTTGCTTCCCCAAGCAATAATGCTTACCCAGCTCTGCACATGACAGCCTTACTTTACACGAAAAACTTTTTTTATTGCAAAAGATTAGCCGTGTGTACACGGTTCGCTTCAAGCAAGATTAAATTGTCAACCAAATCTGACAATGCACAAAAAAATTTAAGTTTTTAATGTCTTTATTCACAATTTTTCCTGGAACGTCATTTTATTGATATTATCGGTAAAAGTGTTTACCTTAAAATGGCCATAAAACGAGTAAATGAGCAGCTCCGATTTTGCGGATTATATATTTGGAATCTCCGGACACTATATAATAATTGTGCATTCAAAACCGTATGAATTGCGTATTGTTACTTCGATAAATTTGAAAAAAAATCCTTACTCTAAGTTTAACTATCAAACTTATTATTAAATGAAGATTCAAGACTTAAAATAACACAGTCCGACAAAATGAAAATATGAAGATAATTTGAGCCATTTATAACTAACTTGTAAAAAAAAAAAATTAAAATCGTGATGTTTTACCTCAATAAAAAATTATTTTTGAGAAGCACACATTTTTAAATGGTTTACCTTATCATATTTAATATAACAGGGATATCAAATCAAATCTTTGTAAGAAAGAAAAAGCATGCGAACAGAACCTAATGCGCTTGGATAATGCGAGAGTGAATTAGCATACATTTGCTATCTTTATAGCATGTGATGTCCTCCCTGATATTTGATAAGATAAGTTCAAGAAAGATCACATGGAAATCAGGCATAAAGCTCCGTCTATTTTAATTTTAGTGGGGATGGTTCAAATTCTGTAAAATACTACATATTTTGCCTATGTATATTTTTTTATAGTGATATGATAAAATTTACTCTGGCAAAATTTAGAGACATATTTTGTAGATGTTAATTGAATTAAATCAGTAAAACAAGCGAAATGATAAAAACTCCGGAAAAGAAAACCCGCAAACTTGGTAGTTTCAAAACCAGAAATGAAAACAACACCAGGTATTGGAAAAAAGTTCTCATATGTAGTTATTTGTTATGTTTAATTATAGCCATATTACTACAAAAGTCAAATTAAACTTTAAGCAAAAGAATTTTAAGAAATATAAATTTGCGAAGATTGTGCCGTAAACCTTTGTTTCTCCCTAGGGACATCTCGCACAATGCAATTTCGACGATTGGTCGTCGAGTTTTTAAGGGCGCACAATCATTGCGTAGCTTACAAATGGACAATAATCAAATAACGTGTATGGACGAGCTCGCATTCAAGGGACTCATTGAGTTAGAAATACTGTAAGTGCACATGTTTCTTCTTCCTCATCTGTGAGGGAAATGTATCCGATCTATTGTGCTTTAACTTCTCATTAATAATTCATTAATTGAAATGCATTTTCATTTCAAAAACAAAAGCAACAAGAAGTGATGAATCTCTAATAAAACTGTTTGCTTTTCTGCTTTTGTTTTCGCTTCTTCCAGTACGCTCAACAATAACAATTTAACAACTTTGCCACACAATGCCTTCAGCGGTTTGGGACGCTTACGAGCACTCCGCCTGTCCGACAATCCATTCTCTTGCGACTGTCATTTATCCTGGCTGTCGCGTTTCCTACGCAGTGCACCACGGCTGGCTCCATACACACGCTGCCAGTCACCTTCACAGCTAAAGGGCCAAAACGTGGCAGACCTGCACGATCAGGAATTTAAATGTTCAGGTAAGTTGGAATTAAAGTGGAAATAAACTAGCGAAATTCGCGAAAAACTTTTCATCAAAAACGTGTTCGGTCAATTGCAATTACAGCTGAGTCGACAAAACTAAATGAACGAACGGTGCAGCACTAGTAATAAGTTCAAATCTAAAAATTCATATTGAGCAGCAGTATCATCAGGCCATCTTCAGTATACTCATGACCAACCAACGGGTGCAGTTAGGTATGTAACCTTAATTGAGAGTGGGGCGGCAAACTTACGTTGTGTTCATGTGTTTATACAATATCTCATAACTTCTTCTCTGCATTAGTGCAGAGAGCATTAATGTTAGATAATTAAATTTATGTCACACAGAACTGTGTCATAAAAGCTTCAAATTTGATACTTCGAGTATGTGGCATTTGTGTACCTATACACTTTAGCTGGAGTGAAATTTTTAATTGAAATCATAACCGCATCGATTAGATGGCACTCTATTGAATTGCTCCTTATTAGCAAAGTCAAAATTTCTAACAAAGTGATGCTTTGCAAAGGGACCACATAATTGTTGTTTTAATGAATTTATGTCGAAGGGTTCGATTCACAGGCCCATTTTTACTATAAATAAAACTCTTATCACTCACTAACTACTTTTGAGTTGCATACCTTAGGAGGCAGGAAAATATGAATATTTGTAGAACAGAATCTGCTGTGCAATAGAAATTTTGGAAACTATTCAGAAAATAGTGCTAGTCACTGATGACCTTGAAATAGTGTGGCGCGCGGACCTCGTTCATATTTTTTTGAGCTAGAAAATCGCATTCTTCACTAACTGCGGAATTACTGTGGTCAGCGAAGTTGGTGTTGGACATATTGGAGGATGTAAACCCTGAGCCGCGGTCAAAGGCCGCCCACTTACCGTAACTTTTTTTTTAAGAGAATTCTTTTTTTTCTAGAGAAGCTGTTGTTGAATGTAATTGCGATTCTCAAGCTCAAAAAGAAATATCAAAGAGGTCCGAGCGCGCTCTATATATACAGTGTTGGCCAAAACTTAAGCACCCCCTTAGTAAATTTTTTTCAAATCATGATTTTTTTATGAAACCTACGTTTTTAAAACATAAAAGAAGAAAGGATGAATTCTAAGTAATGAAAAGCCACTGTAATGAATGGAGGCGGCAGTATAATGGTCTGGGATCTCTTCTCTGGTTAGGGTATTGGGCCAATTCATAGGATTTAAGAAACTTTGGGATCGCTTAGTGTACGTTGACATACTAAAAGATGTGATGTTGCCATATGCCGATGTAGAGATGCCACTTAAATGGAGGTTGCATCAGGACTATGATCCAAAATCTCTAGGCCTTGTAAGGGATGGCTTCAGAACAATAGGGTAGAAGTTTTTGGTTGGTCTGCCTCGACCTGAACCCTCTTGAGATCCTGTGGGACATTGTTAACATGAATATCATCAGAAAAAATTGCGATCCATTCAGTCCTTAAAAATATCCTGGGGAAGGATATCGCAGGATATCATTAATAATTTAATATCTGCTATGCCTTAAAGAGGTGCGCAAGTCGTCAAGAATAAAGGGTTTGCAATTAAGTACTAATTTAAAAGTTTTTATTTACCATAAAAATCGGGGTGCTTTAGTTTTGTCCGTTAAGTCTTTGGGCTTAAAATGTTCCTTCGATGATAACTTTTTATTTATGAGACGCAGATTTTTTTTAATATTTGCTTCTCAATAATAAAGGTATAAACAAATAAAATAAATACGTAATACGTTTTAAAAACGTAGTTTTCATAAAAAAAATCATGATTTGAAAAAAAATGTGCTAAGGGAGTGCTTAAGTTTTGGCCAACACTGTATGTATATATGTATCCCCAAAAATAACATCTTGTAAGGTCAAGTTCATCTTTGACATGTAGAATTTTCCAAATCTACTATGCCTTAAAGAGGTGCGCAAGTCGTCAAGAATAAAGGGTTTGCAATTAAGTACTAATTTAAAAGTTTTTATTTACCATAAAAATCGGGGTGCTTTAGTTTTGTCCGTTAAGTTTTTGGGCTTAAAATGTTCCTTCGATGATAACTTTTTATTTATGAGACGCAGATTTTTTTTAATATTTGCTTGTCAATAATAAAGGTATAAACAAATAAAATAAATACGTAATACGTTTTAAAAACGTAGTTTTCATAAAAAAATCATGATTTGAAAAAAAATGTGCTAAGGGAGTGCTTAAGTTTTGGCCAACCTCAAAAATAACATCTTGTAAGGTCAAGTTCATCTTTGACATGTAGAATTTTCCAAATAATTATTGAGCTTTTCTAGTTAAATCGTTGCAAAGTTATAACGTTTCGAATTTTTAAGATTTTTTTTTGGACTAAAAAACGTCAAAATATAAAAGCTGGAATTGTGTGTCTGTTCTCACTACTGTAGCTAAGAACGTATTGCAGATTTGTATTACATAGACATGATATGTTATGTATGAACAGTTTTTATAAAGTATTTTTAGTGTTTGTGACGTTAATTCTCGTGCTAAAAAAATGTTTTTTTTTTCGTTCCTGTACTTTTTACATTTTTTCTCTTTCACAGAGCGCAATTTCCTTATTCTCTCGTGTTTGACAGTTATACAGGATTTTACCCAAAAAGTTCAGGAACGGACCTAATATGTAGCTCATTAATACATCTATTGAAAATAACAATGAAACAAGCCACTGTTTGTTTCTGTGCTGCATAAGGAGGAAGAAACAAAAATTATACATCATTGTGTACTTGTTTGAGTTTTTTAGGTCGAGTCTAAAAAAACCCTTTGCTTAAAAAACTTTAGCCGCTTGACTTAGTCTAGTATAATTCTAAACCCCTCAATTGCGTCTTTATAGCATCTAAAATTATTGTTTATACATATGATAAGTACCACGCCCTAATAGCCTCCACTAAACATTCCTCCAGGCTTTAAACTCTAACTGAGGATTTAAATAAAGAATACCAAAAGAATTACTGTAGCACTTATTTGGGCTGCACTTGAAGAGGATTGTTTTTGATTGACTACTTGTTCATCGTTCGTATGAAAAATTCATGAAACCAAAATGCATTGACTGTATATACTGAATGTATCTTAGACAAATTATTTATTGTATGATATTATTAATTTCCACAGGACTCACCGAACATGCCCCAATGGAATGTGGAATGGAAAATAGCTGCCCTCATCCGTGCCGATGTGCCGATGGCATCGTTGATTGCCGCGAAAAAAGTTTAACAAGTGTTCCTGTCTCAATACCCGACGATACAACAGAGCTGTAAATTCAAAATTTGTTTTGTTTTATTTTCGTTTTTTTTTTTGTGAACACACACATACATTTTTTTCTTAATCGTTGCAGGCGACTAGAACAAAACTATATAACGGAATTGCCTCCAAGAGCATTTGCAAACTTTAGACGTCTTCGTCGAATTGATTTATCGAATAACAACATTTCCCGCATAGCTCATGATGCACTCAGTGGATTGAAGGCTCTTACAACACTGTAAGTAACAAGCGTAGAATGTGGGAGATGTGTTGCTCGCATGCAAGTACATGAGTATACCGACATTTGAATCACCGAAACAAGTAATAAAATGTCATTGGGTGTCATCGCTTTGATTTACAAATTATGTATGTTGGCCCTTGGCAACATTATAAGCGCATTCGTGCCAATCATTACTTTTTACTTAAGTGTGTCACAAATGGGTCACCTCCAGCACCACTTGGTATAGGCACTTTGTGGCAGTTTATTCGTACTCATACTTGTACTTGCTTGTAGGGTTTAACAAACACAAAAATGAACATCTAGAGGTAAATCCTTACACTTATGAAGCTAGGTCCTTATGGTTTTGCATTATTTACAACTTACAAGTACTGAGTACAACCCACCGAGTAAGAAGTTTGTTTGTCTTAATTGTTTTTGTTTCATTGCAGCGTGCTTTATGGCAACAAAATAAAGGACCTACCCTCTGGTGTATTTAAAGGGCTAACCTCGCTGCAGCTGCTCCTGTTGAACGCCAACGAGATATCGTGCATACGCAAAGATACTTTCAGAGATTTACACAGCTTAAGTTTACTTTCCCTCTACGACAACAACATACAGACATTGGCTAATGGAACGTTTGACGCTATGAAAAGCATTCAAACACTGTGAGTATTATTAAAAAAGTGAGAAAACTGAAGTACTGCTGATGAGGATGCTGTCATCGCAGTGTATTTTGTGTGGATGAGGCCTTTTAAGTAAAAGGGAGTAGAATTAAGATGAGCTTTTGTTTTATTTTAGATATAAAATTTGAATGGCGTTTGAATGGTTGTGCATTGAAACTAAATTCTCAATTTAAATTGTTTTACTATGTAACATATTTATGTATATGTGTCAGGCCTCAGCGCAAGGGGGGGGGGGTTTTTTGGGGTTCAAACCCCCCCCCCCCATTGGGAACTTTCGCACATAGGTTTTTATTGGCATATGAATGAAAAATCAAGAAGACACAACAAATTTTTTTTTTTAAATGAGAGAACTTAAATGCCAATAAATCGTCGGAGCTCAAGTTTTCATTTTTGACAAGATTTGCGCTCTCTAGCTATTTTTGAACCAAAAAACACGATTTAGGACTACTGCGCGTCGCTAAGGCTAAGTAGCACGAGCGTTTTTTCAATTTGCGTTTAAGCATAGCTCCGGCATCAATAAAATCAGCTTCAATGAAAATTCATGCACAAATCTATTCGCGCCATATATTTAAATTTTGCATGGTAGTTCACGATATGGATAAATGAAGTTCAACTTTGGCGTCAACGCATCGCCGGGAAAGACATCAAAAATGCTTCGTGTTATGGCAACTTTACTTGTGACAACAGCAACAAATGAACGCTCCTTTTCAGTGCTACGTCGTCTAAAGACATACCTCAGATCAACTATGTCCGAAGATCGGCTGAACGGCTTAGCCTCGCTAAATATACATCGCGATATCGAAATCAATGTGGATAGAGTTTTGGACAAGTTTTTCCAAGTACCTCGCAGATTTAGCTACTTACGTAATGATATCTAAATGTCGAATCATAACATAAACACATTTACATATGTATGCATTTAATTATAATTAAATGTCTTTTAGACCGGGTCGAAATTTAGATTCATCAAGACACCGACTCAAAAGTTAGAAGGACCTTTAAAAACGATATCTGCGTCATTTGAAGGTCCTTTTTTGGCTAAGAAAGCGTGTTTTTTGCTCGTAACTTTTATTCCTTCACAGAATGGATACCCGAATTTAGTCGAAAAATTAAGATTGCGTTCTTGCAAAAAATTTAACGATAAAAAATTTTAAATTATTTTTCTATTATAGATAATATTCAGTTCAGTTTTGAGACTTTTTCACATTTTTTATAAGGAAAAATCGAATTTTGGGACTAAATATTATCTATAACAAAAGAAAAATTTAAAATTTTTTAACGTCAAATTTTTTGCAATAGCGCATTTTTATTTTTCAAGCAAATTCCATTCTGTGAAGATATAAAAGTTATAAGCAAAAAATACTTACGTTTTTTAGCCAGGAGAATCAAAAGTGATCCATTGATTTTTCTCGGAATGAAAACAAAATGACGCAGATGTCGTTTTTAAAGGTCCTTCTAACTTTTGAGTTGGTGTCTAGCTGACTTTATTTTGCTTCATACAAATCGACCCAGTCTAATGTCTATATTAAAAGTAAATCTTTTTTGACGTTTTTTTTATGAACATAATCTAACATGAAATGTCCGAGTTAAAAAGCCCCCCCCCCCCCCCCCCATGGATGATTCCTGCGCACGGGCCTGATATGTGTACAATGCATTGCACGAATAATTTTTTCTACCTTTGTTTCACAACAAATATTCGTCCTTACGAACAAACCCTGCTTAAGAAAGTTAACAACTTCAGTACAAGTTTTGTGAAAGTCGACCATTAACTTTCATTAATATACTTAGATAAGCAAAACATATATTTACTTAGCCTAGTAATGTAAAATCTAAAATTTTTCATGGTCTCGATTTCTGCCCAGTAAACAGTGTTTGATTGAATATTTTAGAGTAAGATATTTTGCCATAAGACGGAATTCGCCTGAGGAAAAAGCGTATATCCCTTTCTATAGTATTAAGAAATTATGAAGACAATGACAAACATTAATACATACATTGTCTTTTTACTCGTCCCACCCGTCATAAACTTCTGTTCCAACCGCCGCAACATTAAAAGTCTAAAAAATAATAATATGCCTTCGAGCCTTAATTTGAATGAATAATGAGTTGGTCTCAAGAAGGTAGTGATTTGCATGCCCTACGCGTCACACATACTTAAATGCCAAAATACCAAGTTTGTTATCGGATATTTACCTTTTTATGCATCATCAGGGCCGTATCTAGGGGGGATAGAAGCCCCCCCCCCCCGAAATATTTTGACGGACACTATATAGAAACGATTTTGTAAAGAATAGACACTATGTAAAAAAGATTTTGTGAGAAATACATTATAAAAATGACTATGTGAAAGCTTATAAAAATGATTTTTGAAAAAAGATCTATAAAAAAGTCATAAGTTTTTTAAAAAAAATTTTTAGTCCTCATATGAAAATATATTAACGATACTTTTTATACAGTTACATAGTTCGGTTTTTCGTTTTGAGGTTTAAAAAGTCGAAAAAATATGCCATATGTTGAAAAAAATTAAATGAAGAATACATATAGTTAAAAAGGTATGGAAAATTTTGAAATGGATTGAAAAGCTGAAAAAGGTTGGAAAAGTCGGAAAATATGGAAATGATCGAAAAAAATTGAAAGTTGTTGAAAAAATTTTGAAACATGTGAAGAAGGCTGAAGGAGTCGAAAAAATATGGAAAATTTTGAAAAAAGTTGAATTAGGTTGAAAACGTTTAAATAAATTCAAAGAGGAAAAGTTGAAAAAAGTTGAGAGAGGTTTAAACAGGTGAAAAAGGCTGATATAAACGATAATATATGAAGTGTTGAAAAAATTGAAAGAGGTTGAAAATCTCCAAAATGTTGAATGTGAATGAGGTTGAAAAAATCGAAAATATATGGAAAAAGTTGAAAGAGGTTCAAATACTTAAAAATCGCTAATGGAGAAGATTGAGACGGTTGAACGTCAAAAACTATGGAAAAAATTTGAATGAATGAAGAAATGCTGAAGAAGGTTCAAAAGTTGATAAAATATGGAACATTACGGGAAAATTTTAATACGGTTGAAAAAGTCGAAAGCAATTGAAGGTTGCCTAAGACAATTTTGTTTTTAATTCTTTCCCATGGAAAATGATGAATAACATAACATATAAAAACATTTTTTATATTTGTTATATTTTTTGTTGGATTTGTAGTCAAAAAACATTTAAAGCCCACATAAGATAAAAAAATTTTTTTTTTCACTAATTTTTCGGCCGACAAAAACAATTTTTTTTTTGTATCGACTTTTTTCCATGAAAAATGGTGAATAACACAAAAACATTTGCATATTTGCAAAAATTAGTGACTTCATCGTGTTCAGCGACTCAAAATACATTAAAAATAATAATCACAGCATATTTTAAAATTTCACTTGATCTTAAAAGCATCAAAAACTGTACACGGTGCGCTTCATAATTTTCCGTAAAAGCGTTTACCTTAAAATAGCCATAAAACGAGTAAATGACCAGGAACGATTTTATAGATCTTGTCTTTGGAATCTCCAAGCACTAAGTAATAATTGTGCATTGTCAGATTATGTTGACAATTTTTACTGATCTTGCTTGAAACGAACCGTGTCGGCCAAAGTGCTAACCTTAAAATGGCCAAAAAACGAGTAAATGAGCAGCTCCAATCTTGCGGATTATGTATTTGAAATCTCCGGACACTATACAATAATTGTGCATTGTCAGATTTGGTTGACAATTTTATCGATCTTGATTTTGCTTGAAGCGAAACGTGTACAAACTGGTTGATAACATCAATAAAATATGAAAAATGTTGAAAAAAGTTGGAAGAGGTTGAAAAGCTCGGAAAAAGCTGAAAGCAGATGAAAATTTGAAAAAAAATTTAAGCGGGTTGAAATAGTCAATTTGAAAAAATCTTTGTTAATTTAATTAAGATGAAAGAGGTTAAAAAAGTCGAAAGGTCGTTTGTGACAAACGACAAATTCTGCATCTCGACAATTTCGTTTTTTCCCTCTTGCCAACAAACAAGAAAAATTTTCCGACATAGTTTCTGTTTCTGCGTTTTCTGTAGAGGTTTGGTTTTTAAATTCGGAACACTGTTTCTAGTAACAGTTGATTTTTCTCAGTATGTTTAGCTATTGCAACATGACTAAGTAGGAAATAGTCTGGAAATTTACAAAATTTACTGAAATTTCAACTTTAAGTTCACTCAAAACTTACATGATGTTTTCCAATTAAGAAATCAGTTGGGTTATTTATTGTGGCGATATGTGGAGTTTTTGGCTTATACTGATAAACCAGCAATATTTAAAGCTTTTGTTATTTCGGTAATAAAGCCTCATTGCTGAATAGGTAATCGTAATATATGATTATATTTTATTAAAATCTGATCCGATAGGATGAGAAATCAAAAAAAAAAAAAACAACCCTAAGAAAGGTATAAACTCATTTTTGTAAAAACTGACTTAAGTAGATAGTCCGGGCAGCAACGAATTTATTTTAAAAATATTTCAAAATTTCTCTGAAAATGAGTTCAAATGCGTCAACTGTCATCGTCAGGCTGTTTTAGTTAAGATTCCTTTTAAATTTTCAGACAAAATTATAAACAATTTTATAGTGTCTCGAATTCCGTTGTATCCATACATAATATTCATAGAAATGGTTTGGACTTTTATCTTAATGCTAAATCCGAATACCAACTCGAGAAGTATTTCATAGGAAATCATTCACCCAATGCATTGTCAATTACTTGCGAGACAAGTTACTATTTATTAGATAAAAACCGTATAACTTAAAAATATTTGCATCGTTTTATTGCCAGGCATCTTGCGAAAAATCCATTTATTTGTGATTGTAATCTTCGATGGTTGGCAGACTATCTTCACAAAAACCCAATAGAAACTAGTGGTGCACGTTGCGAGTCACCAAAACGTATGCATCGGCGCCGTATTGAATCCTTGCGAGAGGAAAAATTCAAATGTAAGCTATGGAATAAAAGGGTTGTGTACTCTTTACTATAAAAAAGTTTAATTAAGGTTCTTGGGATGAAATGCGTATTAAACTGTCTAACGAATGTCGAATGGATACTGAGTGCCCAGCAATGTGCTACTGCGATGGAACAACTGTTGATTGCTCGGGACGTGGTCTTAAAGAAATACCACGTGACATACCTTTGTATACAACTGAACTGTAAGTCAATGCAAATAAGTTTCAATCTGCTAAAAAATACAAATTTAATGTTCATTTTTAGATTGTTAAATGACAATGATCTGGGACGCATAAAATCTGACGGACTCTTTGGTCGCCTCCCACATTTGGTTAAATTAGATTTGCGTCGAAACCACATACTTGGTATTGAGCCGAACGCTTTTGAAGGAGCTTCACGAATACAAGAGCTTCATTTGGCAGAAAACAAAATAAAGGAAGTATCGAACAAAATGTTTTTAGGACTACACAACCTTAATTCGCTGTAAGTTCCATTACCTTAAGTAGAATGTGATATATATACATATGTCAGCAATTATTCCTTCACGAGCATAAAACACTAATTATTCAAATTATTGATTTTTGTAGATCATTGTATGATAATCGAATTTCTTGCGTTATGCCTGGTTCTTTTGATTTTCTATCCTCTCTGACCTCATTGTAAGTATAAAACAATATATTACTCTCTTCTTTTACATTTGCCAAAGTATAGTTAAAGCTCAAATCTGTTTTTTAAGGAATTTGGCGTCCAATCCATTCAACTGTAACTGTCATCTAGCGTGGTTCTCAGATTGGTTACGCAAAAAAGGAATTGTGGGGGGTAATGCACGCTGTGCCTTACCTCCTAAAGTACGGGATGTACAAATTAAGGACTTACCACACAATGAACTTAAGTGTACTAATGACAACAACGAAGGTTGCCTTGGTGATGGATATTGTCCGCCAGCATGTACATGCACTGGAACTGTAGTGCGCTGCTCCCGAAACAAGTTAACGGAAATTCCACGCGGCATACCAAGTGAGACGTCTGAACTTTACTTAGAGTCTAATGAAATATCAATGATTCAGATGGACCGCATTCGACACCTTAAGGCTTTAACTAGATTGTTCGTATTAAATAACAGTAAATCATGAACTTTTATCATTATAATTTTATTTTTTTGCAGGGACTTGAGTAACAATCATATAACGATTTTATCAAACTACACTTTCGCGAACTTAACTAAGCTGTCTACTCTGTAAGTGTCACTCTTGTGATGAAAAATTATGTCAAAAAAATAGAAAAATGTGAGGGAGTTTACTTATAGAAGCCCGTTGCTTTTTTATAATTGAATTTTCAAAATAGTACTGGAAAAAAGCATCAAATTAACATATTCGATGAGTCTCTAAAATTTCGATACCATCCTGCTGGTCAGAGGTCGATTTTGAGACACAAAATAGTTTTTTCATATAGCTACTAGCGTACTGAAGATATAAAAATTGGAAGAGTGCAAGCACGCGCGATGTGTTGTATGAACTCAATGTTTCGTTGTGTTAGAATAGAAAATTAACAAGCAGCGTCGAAAAGCCGCAAAATGTCGATTTCTGTTAAAGTTCAGAAATGTGGAAAACCATCGAAAAATTCACATAATTAAATTACATACATATTATGTAAGCCAAAAAAGTTCGAAGAACGTTGGAAAATATAGAAAAAGTCGAAAATTGTTTGAGAAGTCGATAATGGCTTAAAATATAATATAAGCGTAACCGATGGGCTTTAGGATTCCAGCCAATTCATTTCAGTACATATTTTCTAGCCCACCATTGTTCACAAATCAAAAATTTGTTAGTTTAAGGATGTACGAAAATGTAAGGACGCTTACTTTGGTTAACAAAATTTTTATATGAGATAAAAGTTGTCTGAGTTATTAAACTTTTAAGCGAAAGTTCGAACATCAATTTTATAACATTGGGAACTACGTATGTATATCAACCGATTTTGATAAACAATACTTTTACAATGTTGTAGTAAACTTAATTTAAATAAGAAATAAATGGGTCTGTATTATTACTGAAATATAGCCAAAAGTTGCAACTGAAAACTAAATACTATAAGTGTCGTGTGCCTGCACCAGTTTAAAGTTCAACAAATGTTATAAAAACTTATAGCTTTATTTTTGTTGATATTCTCGATATCTTTTTTCCCATACTAAAATATTTTCTTTCGAAAAATTATATGTCTATATATACGTTTTTTGTGTGCTAATTTTGCATTCACCTAAAATAATTAATTTTCTTAATACAGCATAATATCTTATAACAATTTACAATGCATTCAACGGTTCGCTATGTCTGGTCTACATAACTTACGTGTTTTATCTCTACACGGAAATCAGATTTCAATGCTCCCAGAAGGTTTGTTTGAGGATCTCAAATCCATAACGCATATGTAAGTATTTCATGAAGTAGATGTTATATGTAATATATATATGGTCGAAACCATTGTTCTCTTATTTTCTTAGTGCGCTTGGTAGTAATCCCCTCTATTGTGATTGTTCTCTAAAATGGTTTTCTGATTGGATTAAACTTGACTATGTTGAACCAGGAATTGCACGCTGTGCTGAGCCAGAATTTATGAAGGATAAATTAATTTTATCAACTCCTTCACATCATTTCGTTTGCAAGGAAAAAATAAGCAATACAATACTTTCAAAGTGTGATGCGTGCTACACTGTACCATGCCAAAACAAAGCTCAGTGTATACCGCTGCCTCAGCGAGACTATCAGTGCCTATGTCAACCGGGCTATCATGGACGTCATTGTGAATTTATGATTGATGCATGCTATGGAAATCCATGCCGGAACAATGCTACCTGCACTGTACTTGAAGAAGGCCGATTTAGTTGTCAATGTGCTCCGGGATATACAGGAGCCCGCTGCGAGACAAATATCGATGACTGTTTGGGTGAAATAAAATGTCAGAACAATGCAACATGCATAGACGGTGTTGAATCTTATGCATGCTTATGTCAGCCAGGGTTTACTGGTAAGTCCATCATTTGAGAAATGCTTTGGTCAATTGGCTCATTAATTTATTTATATACAGGTGAATTTTGTGACTCGAAAATAAATTTTTGCAGCGACGAATTTAACCCATGCTTTAATGGAGCCAAATGCCACGATCACTTCACCCATTATACATGTGAGTGTACTCCTGGCTTCCATGGAGTTAACTGTACAGACAATATCGATGACTGCCTCAATCATATTTGTAAAAATGGTGGAACCTGCATAGATGGAATTAACGATTACCTTTGTAAATGTCCAGATGATTTCACTGGTAAATATTGCGAAGGCCACAATATGGTGTCCATGATGTACCCGCAAACATCGCCATGTCAAAACCATGAGTGTAAGCACGGCGTTTGTTTCCAACCTAATCCATCTGGTTCGGACTACCTATGCAAGTGTCATCCCGGCTACACTGGAAAGTGGTGCGAATACTTGACAAGCATAAGCTTCGTACATAATAATTCATTTGTTGAGATGGAACCGCTGCGTACGAAACCGGATGCCAATGTTACAATTGTTTTCAGTAGCTCTGAACAGAATGGCATACTAATGTATGACGGCGAAAATGCCCATTTGGCAGTGGAACTTTTTAATGGTCGTATACGCGTGAGTTATGACGTTGGAAATTATCCAGTTTCAACAATGTACAGCTTTGAAATGGTAGCAGATGGCAAGTACCATTGTGTAGAGCTGCTTGCGATTAAAAAGAATTTTACATTGCGTGTGGATCGTGGACTTGCAAGATCAATAATTAACGAGGGCTCAAATGACTACTTAAAGCTTACTACACCAATGTTTTTGGGTGGACTGCCACCAGAGCCAGGTCATCAAGCCTATAAAAATTGGCAAATACGCAACCTAACAAGTTTTAAAGGTTGTATGAAAGAAGTATGGATCAACCATAAACTTGTTGATTTCGGTAATGCAGCGAGACAACAAAAAATAACGCCAGGTTGCGCGTTATTGGAAGGCGAAAATTCCGAAGATGATGAAGAGGACTTTATGGATGAGACGCCACATATAAAAGAGGTATTTAAAAAATGAACCGTTTTGTGTCTGAAATTTTTAATTTCCACACTAATTTATTTTCAGGTTAATACTTGTGAAAACAACAAATGTCGACGTGGTAGTCGCTGTATACCAAATCAGAACTCTCGGGATGGGTATCAGTGCAAATGTAAACATGGATTCAAGGGACGTTACTGTGATCAAGGTGAGGGCACAACCGAGCCCCCAGCAATCACTGGTACTAATATTTATATTGCATTCATTCATATATACTTACAACTTATATCCGCATATCATCCATTAACCGGCTTACTATTCTTTAAATCAACTCGTATCCCATTTCCTGGCTACGTACACATAAAAAAAAGTTTTTAATTAAATGTTTGAACTCTTTTTAGTCACTTCAACTTGTCGTAAAGAACAGGTGCGAGAATACTATACAGAAAACGATTGCCGTTCACGACAACCCCTAAAATATGCTAAATGCGTTGGTGGTTGTGGTAGTCAGTGTTGTGCCGCGAAAATTGTGAGACGCAGAAAGGTGAATTTGAAATAAAGCATACATCCAAACTCGTCACTTATTTATATTTTATATTTGGAATAGGTTCGAATGGTGTGCAATAATAATCGCAAATATATAAAAAACCTTGATATAGTGCGTAAATGCGGATGTACAAAAAAATGCTACTGACTGAAAGATGCGACTACCCATTTGCTTAATAGCAGCTTAGATGTAAGCTTAGAACAAAATAGTAATAATACACAATTATTATATAGTAATTATACGAATAATTATGAAGTAAATAGCAGTAGTATTAGTTTAACGAATAAAAATTTAAATGTAAGCCTTACCAATAAGTCAACCTCCAATATAGAAGACGAGAAAAAAATCAGAAATTTTAACGAAAACGAAAATAGTGATATAAATGCTAAAAGCAGAACTCAACGAGGTAAAATTGAAGAGAATGACCAAGAGGACAAAAATCCTTCAACCACTGTTCATGGCGATGGTGCATATGATGAATATGCTACAGATGACTATGGGGAAAATGAAGAACGTATGCTGTTGAATCCAAGTACCGACTTTTATGACGACTATGAGGATGACGAACGTGAAGACAGTACATACCGTAGTAGTGAGGAGCACAACGACTCTGGATTAGACCTCATGGTTGAAAAACCGATTGCTGATGAGGAGGAAGAAGATATGGGCTACGATGAGGATGATGAACGCATTGCAATCACTGTAGAACGACCAAAAGAAATGTCAACCATGCAGGAATATCCCAGGGAGCAGGAAAGCAGTGGTACCGAGTCAAAGCGCCAGAGTTTTTCAAAGTCTAGAAGTCGTTTTGACGAAAACTCGAATAAATTTGTCATTGACAACCATAAAATATATCAAAACAACGAGCAGAACTTGTGGCCAGAAAGCGGTAAGGGTCACGAAGTTGACTTGCGAGAAGGCAGCGGCAACTTTGCTAACGATGATGAAGATGATGACGACGACGCTGAAGAAGATGCGAGAGATGAAAATGGCAGAATCAAAGATGATTTTTTTAACTCGAAACGCAGCAAGTCTGGCAGCCGTTATTTCCGAAAGAACAACAACGATGCGATTAAAATAATATCAACTCCACTGGGTAAAGTAGGTATTGTATATCAACAAAGTCCAACAGAAAACGATAGTAAAAATAAACAGGAAACTGAAAAAAAATCTACTGGATTCACTGATTTTGATGCTCTCTCTCCAGATCCCGATAGCAGTCGTCGTTTAGCGTCTTCTCATCCAAAAATAACACCCGTTTTAACACCTGATGGCAAGGTTGCACTGCTTTATCGCGGGGACTCCGAGAATACAAAATATGAACCGATACGCAATCTGACACACAAGTTCAATAGAAGCAACAACAATTCAACGAACCTGTTGACAGGCCCGCTTGACGTAGGTAACTCCAACAAATATGAAGACCTTGAATCACGCGAAAATTACGATAGTGATGCGGTGGACAGTGAAGAAGGGTCAGAAAATAATGAAATGAAAACTAACAAAGAAGGAGACAAATCAGACAATAAGCAGGACGTCGATGAACAACGAACCGATATTCCAAATGCCACTCCCAATCCGCCCACAACTGGTTCGTTTTTATTAAGGACGCCGGACTCAATACTGCCTATGATTAATCGTCCACTATCAGAGGTACTGGGTATTAAGAAGAACCAATTTAAGCAATTTCGTGTTAAAGACATGTCGACCACGACAACTGAGTTCACTACGCGCCAACTGACGAGTAGTAACGATAATTCTGATTCAACACTGCACTTTCTAACAAAAGTTAATTTGGCCGACTATCCAACTTCTACTCGTGGTCGCAATTTTGACTTTGACTTCAGTCGAGACAACACAATGTTAGATGAACGCTCACGCCATAAAGTAATTCATCAAGAAACTGAAGGTACCAATGAAGTCGATGCTGTAAGTAACACAAATACGATTGCAAATGAAGAGGTTCTGTCCAAGACCGAAGTAGTCAATTTGGCAATTATTCCTCATTTCGATGAGGAGTTTGAACGTTTACAACGATTACGCGATCATGAAAATCGTCGGCATCATCGGCAACGTCATCGTCACAAACAAAGTGAAGAAGACTTGTCGGGCATACATTGCATCATGCAGGCCATGATGGGCATAGCGGCCATATCAACAGTTTTCGGAATGTTGGGCACGTTCTTCAAGCAGCGTATTCTAGATCAAATCCGCTTGATGCACTGGTAGTACAACACGGGTATTTGATTGTAGATCGAAGCGCTCATCGCAATTGAATACCCCGGGTTATCTCAATTTGGTTTACTATAGCAGAGAAGTTAACAAAACAAAAATAATTAAATCTCCCTAACATTACACTAACATAAACGTACTATTATAGTATTATATTATCTACTTTTATGATATAATCACTACATACTAATTGCTATACATAAACACATGCATACATACATATATTACTCAATACTAAACTATTTTTCCAACGAAGGAGACACGTCACGAAACAAAACCAGATCGATGAAGCGAATATCAGCTCATTAGTCTCTTTAATCTTTTTACTGCAACTGCAAGCTACCCAGAAGTTTTTTCAATATGTGAGCGCAATTAGCAAAGCCGCTAAAACGACGAATGCATCAAATCAAATTTTTAATTTTTGACTTTGGTGCAGAATACATACATATATTGTCAATTTGCATTTTGTTTACACTTTAGCAAAGATTGGTATAAAAAAACTTACACATATCCCTTAATCCTGTTTGTTTAATTTTCTATTTTTAATTTTTTTTTCAACATACATATGCATCGTACAAGTTTTTTATGAAATTATTGCTTATTGAGAAGCACTCGTAACTGTTATTCGATTATGCAGTGTAATACGTGATTCAAATTTAAAATAATGGAGTTCTGCAGCACTTCTTTATCTCCTGCCGAAGCATATTGACAATTTCATTGATAATTTAACTTAATTTTCAAGAAATTAAATAATTTCAGCTAAGGTGGGAATAAATTAAATTTGAAAAGAATATTCTTTGTTTGTAAATTAACGATATACAGTTGTACGGAAACTGAACGATAAAACCGAACAGAACAATCAAAATTGCATAACATCGTCCAAACAACATACTATGGGCTATAATTAAGTTATTAATTTCTTGGAACTCGACACACGAACTTGCCTGTATAACCATTACGAGTGCTGTACACCGTCAATTTTCTTGCCACTTCGATTGATCGAATTTTAACGAATATAACTGACACTCGCCTTGCTCATATAGTAGTAGTTCATAATAATGAATCTGAGGACAGATCAGCAGAGATACTTCAATTTAAATATAAGCATCAACCGAGAAGGTGTTCCACATCGAACGCAATACTGTAAATTTTCTTATTGGTAAATCGACTGACAAACAACACAAATATTGAAGAAAACAATAATGGAATAAATTACCAATTCACTATTTTGTTACTATATTAAATTAAGAGACCAAAAATAAAAAGAAATCGACGAACGACAAAAAGAAAACCTTATAGTTAGATTTTTAACAACAAACACAAATGAAAAATGCATTTATTTAATTTTATATGAAAAACTTACAATCGAATTTTTCAACAGCAAAAGTTGCAAAATAATTAGATTTAATAAAATGGTATATCATCTAAGCTGGGTAGTCGCATGTAAATCTAACATGAATTAATTTTTAAAAACATACTTATTTTGATTATTATATACAAATATTATTAAATTTAATAAATTATGTGTAAAGTGCTAATTCTAACATTTAAAGCAATTAAGTCTTAAATTTTTAACAATTATCTATATGCATATAAATATATATATATATTTGTAAATTTTATACAATTTATTTTAACATACAATTTACCTATATATTTTATTTCTATTTTGGTACACCGAGAAATTTCTGTTTTTAAATAACATACAAATTAAAGTAATTTTTAAAGAAGCTGTTACTTGTTAATAAACAACATGATTTGACAACTTTATAAAAAAAGAAAAATCAAATTGAAAAGTACACAAATTACTTTGTGCACGCTCAGAGGTTTAAATATGTATATATGTATGTATATGAGACGTTTTTCTTTTTAAATTTAACTCCCTCCCCTTCTGTTCAAAAGTTAAAGCAACCATATGTTGTATGCATGCTGACCACTGCGAGACAGAGGCAGGCGCTGCTGAGTATTTAATTGTGGGATGGCTTGATCATTTGGGTCTTGTATGGAAACATTTTTAAAACCAGTTTCAGAATCTTCTGAAGCGTTTTTCAGGCGATAACTAGTTGAAAATAATGACGACGTGTCGAGGCAGTTGCATCCTTCGGCGAAAATAATATAAATTGCATATGTATATATTTATTGCTTTATTATAAAGTACATATGTACATAGATAAAAATAAATAAATAACCCGTGCTTTACGGACGAATGGTCTGCTGCGTATACTTTGCCATAAGTGATTCGCTGCTCTCCGCAACAAAGAATTTTCTCATGATTTGCGAAAATTTCAAACCTTTTATTTTCCACTCTATTTTCCGCGAATTTTTAATTTTTTTTATTTTCTACTTTATTCAATACTTATTTATATTTTTGTTCTTACCTATGAATTAATGAGTAAAATTAGGAACTTGGTAGGTTTGCACTAATGTTTATCGCCGAAGATTCTTTTTTATGCGCCTCTAGCACAATTTATTAAAAGAACACTAATTAGAAGCTCTAATATAAACTTGCATACACTATTTGTAGCTACATTTTGAACAGAGGTAGGTTAAATTTGAGAAAGAATACTTCACATACCATATTTATATTGTGTTCAATGATGTTTTCAACGTATGTATGTTCTTTTGTGTTGTATTCTTCACATTTATTAAAACTTTTACTAACTTAGATGAAAGTCTTCAACCGCGATTATTTTATGTAGCTAACGTATATTAATTTAAACTCCTTTTACACCTAATATATGTAATCGAAAATAAAAAAAACACAATGTTTCAATTAAAATCTGTAAAATGTTCTTAGTATTACACAAATTGCACAATAAAAACAGAACAAGGAAGATGTAAATTAAATAAATAAAAAAATATTTGAAATGACTGTTTAGAAAGTGAGTTAATTTCTTTTATTTTTCACTTTAGAATTAAATAAAACTACACCAACGATTGCCGTTCTTCATGTGCGAAATTTTATGTTAAAACTTTAATACTATGCATTTTATTGAACCATGCTAGCCTTATGTAATTTCAGAAATGTGTCATAAATTCAATTTCAGGTAGCATACTCATCTAGGTAACTATTCAGAAACTTTCAAAAGCTTAACTTTTTAATGAGTAGTCTGCCTAACAGACGCAATTTTTCCTGTCTTACACGACAACTTTAAACTTAACGTTTTTATGTTGCGAGAAGCTATTTTATGTCAATAAAAGATTACTATTGAAAGATAGCCAAAAGAAATTAGAAAAAGTGATAAGAAAGTTAACTTTCAGACTAATGAAATTAAAACTTGCTTTTAGTACAAACTTGCTACTAGATAGTATGAATTAAGGTGGAGCTTGGAAGCGCGTAGTGCAAGCACAAATGTTATCCCCGGCATTATCAATTTAGTGGAGATCTGATTTTTGCGGGTAGCGTACACATTTACATTCGGTTGAAAACATATTTTCTGAAACCTTTTACAGACCTCCACTTGTTAGCATTCGCCATATGTGTTTTCCTGACAGTAGTTGCCTAAATGTAAAAAGCTCCCACGGAGTTCATCGCTGTACATCTGCATCCTGTTATTTTCCAATTTTGGGAAGAACGTACATATATCTGAAAACTGGAAGGAGAGGCATCATGATACTGTAAATTCTATTCACCGTTTTTAAGAGAATTTTCCTCACCAGTCCGCGGAATAGCCCACTTATCTGGAAACAAGGACAAGGGTTTCGCCCTAACAGCTCTTTCGAATACATTTTTTGACTTTTGGTATGTGACGCGTCAAGTCTTTTTGTTTGCATATCCTGTAGAAATGTTATGTAACATGTGTTTATTTTCCAAACAAGAAAATAGAAATAGAATAATGTATCTGTTAAATAAATGATTCCGCAGAATAAAACTAATCTGTCATTATGAAATTTTCTGTATTTTTTTTTCGCAATAAATTTGTTCGCGTGTGATGAGCATTGCAAATGTTTGCTAGTATGGTCGCGCTTTATAGCATAGAATTATATACGTAATTTCCTTTGATCCAAAACTTCGCCGTGAAATCATTTCGTTGAAGAATTCGACACATTAAAATTAAAAAAAAAAACGCAGAATTGCGAAATCTAGCGAAGTGGTAAAAATATCTATATTGGTTGTGAAAGCTGTATTCGTATTTCAGAATATATATTAATTTTAATTGCTACGTCCGATTACATCGTGCATCAATTTAGGGTGTTCTGTAATGTTTAAGCGCTGTATTAATCAAAGCGCATAGGTTGGCTGAACGGGCCCCAGTGTGGCATTGCAACACTGGACAATCAAATCTAAAATGTCAGATGAAAGAGAATGCAAGTGCGTCAAATGCTAATAAACATTCTTTGTGTTAAGACAATTTGAAAAGTTATTGTTCTTTTTTAACTGTTGATTTTTTTTATTGTGTAGTACTTTAGTGAAACAGCTGCGGATTGATCGGTTAAATTGTAATAATTAAGTATAAACTTTACAGGATTCAATATAAAAATTGAAATGTGAATAGAAAAAGTGACGATGCGATATAAGAATTTTTGTTGCTGAGGTATTCATAGAACAGAATATCGTAATTTTTTTTCAACCCAAGGTGTGAGTAGAATAACTAAAGAATTTATGTCTTCAAATTTAGTTAAATGAAATTAAATTAAGTTTACTATCTATTTGTTTTGTGCGACAATTTTGTTTGAGATATTCTTTGATTGCAATAATTCCTGTTATTTCACAATTTTCAATTTCTTTCATAACTATACATATGTACATACATACACATATGTATACAAGTTGAGCTGAAATTTATTTGTGACAAGCTCTGTAGCCAAAAAGAAAGCAATTTAAGTCCTGTGTTAAGCATAGGACTTACGCTGTTTTTCTTTTTTGTCACATTATGTGGATTATCAAATTCAAATTAATTTTTCTGTCTATACTACGAACTAAACAAGGCCTTCATATGCCTTTTGTCACACAATGAGTAGGTAAACTCTAAATTTTTTAATTTTATTTACAATTATATTTTAGAATATTGTTTCTTCTAAAAATAGGCAAACACCTTCACGTAAAACTTGGTGCGCTCTTCTGGAACTCGAATCGATATTTTATTCAAACAGTTTATAGTGTACAGTGGTGACGAACATTTAATTAATGCTGCATTGAATAAAGATTTTAATTTCAGAGGCGCTTCAGTAATTGCAAGCATGATAAGTGCTTTGTTCTCCCGTTTAATCATGTAAGTACATTTTCAATTGTTTCTTATTGTGTAAGCAAACCGTAACATGATTTTAATACTACATAGTTAAACATGATTCTTTTGTTGCAGTTTATTGTATTCATTTATTTTTACTTGAACGCTTTTGTTTCCAATTTCATAACTTCATTGTTTATAAATTTATTGGTTTCTCATTTCTACTTTACTATCTTATATCTTCGTTAGGGGACGTCCATATTATTACGTGAGGTGTTTTTTTTTTTAAATTTGAAACCCCCCCCCCCCCCCTCCCCTTGGTGAGTTCTGCCGGGATCCCCCTCCCTTCCGTGAGACTTGCTTCATCATTTTTAGATGTAATCTGCTATAATAATGTGTGCTCTCTGCTTTAAAAAGTTGACGTGAGATTTTCGTTGACCCCCCCTCCCTCCCCCTTGGTGAAATTTGGTGAGACTTTACCGGACCCCTCCCCCTATTTGGACTCACGTAATTCAAGTTTTTGAATTCGATCCAGTAGTTTCTGAACCCACCTCTAACATATATTCAAACAAAACCAAACAAACTATTAACGGAAAAAGTCACAGCCACGTGGCTTCTAAACACTCCCTGAACTAAATTAAAACCGAATATGTTCGCTTTTCTTCTGTGGAAGAACCAATTGCTTTATTACTTTCATCTCATCATTCGAAACACACTTTCATAGCAAAACTGCTAACCACCAATTAACCATGACAGTTTTCTTACAAATATATTCGCTTATTGCATTACATTGAATCATCATTTTAATCAAAATAATTTACGTGTCACTCTTATTTATACTCTTTGATACGTTGCACTGAAAATCATAACGGCATAATCAGCCGTTAGACACATCCTCTCCATATACAACTTAATTATTTCACACCCTTCTCCTATACAACTACATTAGTTAAAGAACACGAAATTCCTCAGAAATATCACTTTATTGACTATATTTTACAGTAACTTCTATTATTACTCTTAATTAAATTAGTAAAAATGATCGAAATCGGCATCCGGATTGTATAATTGTAACCATGGACATAGTTGACAATATTTTGAAAATACCAGAAACATTTTCTTTTTGCTTAACTAACTTGAAGAGCATGATGTTATTTAAAATTGATCATTAATTTCTAAAAATATGCTTGCTGCTGAAAATTGCGTCTAATACGGATCAGTCATTGTTTTGATTACATGGAATTTGGAATTGACATGGCCTAAGGAAATATTGTTTTACTAATTCCAGTTAAAATTTTTGACATTGAAAAATGTTGAGTTCATTATAAGGAATTGGAATCGGGAATCGATTCCATAGTAAAAATAATTATTTATTTGTCGATTTCAATACAGGAGTCCAATTGAAAAGCATTCATTAATACCCAGCTCTGGACGTTGCCTAATGTGATCAGCAAAATTGAATTGATATGCTGCGTGTACTCATTCAACATATCGTCCTCCTCACCTCATATCTACAAACGCTGCTCGATTTTTATTTTTAGTGAAAAACATTCTTGATAATTATTTTTCTCAAATTTATCAAATAAAGGATGAGGTGAAAACTGAAACAAGTTTTTGTGGTATGAGGTCGAGTTTTAGGCTAAAGATGATTCCCATATATAACAGTCCATTCTATTCAATTAACACAAATTTATAAAAAAAAACACTTCAGTTACATTTTATTTGCTATGGAATTATTACTTCAAAAGTGTTTTCGCACGTTAATCCAGTTTCCGTAGGACAGTTCACATACATACACATATGTATGTACCTAGTACTTAATTTGACTAATAACGGAGTCAAATTTCTATATTGCTATGAAAACGATACCATTTATCACCTTTGACATATTTCCGAAAAGAGAAAGCAAAACATCCTACCATACATTTAAATTTGTCTTAGATATCTGTGCTCTTAATCCGAAATTTTTAAGTTCTTTAAAGCGAGGTAAAACTTTGATGCAACTCACAACGAAAGTTATAACCTTTCTTAGTTTCTAAAAGAAGAAAATTTTTAATTAAATATTTTTGATATTTTGTTTCAGTTTGCAGTTAAACTTTTTTACAGTGTACAAAAAAAAAATACATGAGCTCCCCAATTTAAAAAAATACTGAGCTATTAGGGTCAATGGCATGCACTGTCCCGGATGTTGAGGAGCAGGGTTGTATTAAAATGCGGAACTGAATTGCTATTGCGGAACTGTTCCTCAAAATCCGGTACAGTTTGTTTGTTGCCTTGCACATTGCCCATGCCAAAACTTCATGCCTACTTCATGTTAATGATACTGATTTTTCTTGGAGAATTGTCATAGGTAATCAGCTAGATAGTGTGCCGTTATTGTGACAGGTTGATGTCGATACATTACAATCTTCATTTGAGCAATGTTTAAAACTTTTTGCGAAGGAATTGTTGTATGAAATCGAATTCGATTCCATGGCAAAAGCCGGAAATGAATCAAAATTTGGGATTGAATAATTTAGAGTCTATTCTAAAGAATTGGATTTCAGAATCGATTTTTTCAATTCCATTGCAAAAGAAAAGAAATACCTAAAATCTCAACAAAGGTTTCCATAAAAAGGATAGCTGGGAGATAGCACTCCGAACGTATGTATATCTTACTACGATCTACCTGCTCCAACATCATGTTAAAAAATTACATGACAGAGTATTATTTTGATGGAAAAAGGCGGTTGTTTGAAACAGAAAAATATTTATAAGTTCAATTTACCTTGTGCAGCTCTCTATACTAAAAGTAATTTTTTGTATTCAAGCGTTAATCGTTTTGCGCAAAAAAATTAATTTACAAATGTATTCCCATATTAGGAAAACAACCGTTGCTACGTTAGAAAACAACAATTGTTAAGGTCAATGAGTTTTATATGAAGCAACCATACTAGTCTCTTCCGGTTTAAGTCGTTTATTTTGCTTACTATTTGGCTTTGCTCAACTTTTGTTTTCAAATAATATATAACGAATAAAAAGCTATACGAGTAATTAAACAGTGGCTAAAAACTCCAAATTTTTTTATATATATTTTGGCTCAAACTTTGTTAGCATCTGTTATCACGAAAATAATTTTATAGGCTTTACTGTTTAGAAGTAAGATCTAAGAAATGTATATTTTTATTAGCTTGTTTGAACGCACGCATTTAAAATAGGGCAACAACTTGCTCAATTACATTTATTTTGATATTTCTCTTACATTATTACCTCTTGTTGGTTAGTTCATCGACTTAAATTTTATTTATATAGATGCAGCAAAATTAGTGCTGTTGTTTTTATTTACCAAGTGTGAAAATGTTTGTGATCAGCATTCGCTTTTGTTGAACGGCTGTACTCTCATGTCATCTCAGAAACTTGTTCATATGTAAGGACCCTAGCGAGAGAATGAAAATGCTCTCTTGAAAATGCTGAAATTATTTTTAAAAATAGCGTGTGTGTATTGAACATCAAACAGCACATCGCAGAAAACTTTCCAAATAACCAATTGAGTTCAGTTTGTTTTAGCCAACAGAAGAATTAGGTTTTTAAAATATTAACTAATTCAATACTCTCAGAATTCAGAATTAGTTTCTATCATTAATGTAAATTCCTACCGAAAATAATAAAGTTGAGCTGTTGTCATTAGCCAAGGCAAAAATGCAGCGTAATTATGTCACAAATACGAGATTTCAACAGCAACAAAAATATGCAGACCAAGAAGAATTAGCAAAAAAGAATGTGAAATTGGCAATGGAGTGGCAACGACAACGCAGACAACGAAATTTTGAAATGAGTTTAGCCCACAGACGACATTCACAGGATTCTCCATTTGAAAATTATACGGTTTTTTCAAACGTTGCCTATCCAAGGGAAGATTTTGCAAGTACAACATGTTTACCTATTTGGAGTAACAAGATCGAAGGAGTGATTGAGTTTTGGAATGAAAAGCAAAACTCTTTTTGTGGCTTACAGCAAGAAAATATGGGGGACGCAACAGAAACAGAAGATATACAGAAAGTCGTTCACAAGCTAACAGCTGTAGGAAGATTCCTTGAAATTGTGCAGAGCTGTCCTTTGCCACGTCTATCTATTACCACCGCCTGCATTATTTTTCTTTTGACCATTTTCATATCACCCCGTGCTTGTGTACAAACTCTTCTCTTTCCTGCTTTCAGATTGTCGTTCGGAACTTTATATCCAGCATATGCCTCGTACAAGGCAGTACGTACCAAAAATGTAAAAGAATATGTGAGTATTTCGAAATTTATATTAAAATCCTATGGCGGCAATCAAATTGTGTTCAAGCTATAAATAGGTGATTACGATCACAGGGTACAATTGTTTTCTTCTTATGTTGTAGGTAAAATGGATGATGTACTGGATTGTGTACGCATTTTTTACGTGCACTGAAACATTTACCGACATATTCCTTTCTTGGTTCCCCTTTTATTATGAGGTAAAGGTAATAATTGTCTTATGGTTGCTATCGCCAGCAACAAAAGGAAGCTCTACACTTTACAGGAAATTCGTACATCCAATGCTTACACGAAGAGAACAGGTATGCCTAGTTCATATAATTTGAGAGAAATCTTATAATTTTAACATTTTAAATAAACTATAGGAAATCGATGACTACCTTAATCAAGCAAAAGAGCGAGGTTATTCTGCGGTGCTACAACTTGGATCAAAGGGAGTCAACTATGCTACCAATGTCATTATGCAGACTGCTTTAAAGGTAATTATGAATTTGTCTTTAACATTTGTTAAATCTATGTTTTTATTAATTTGGTGTCTGTTTGTCTATTGATAACACATTAATACTTTTGTCACTATCTTAAAAAAGACAAAATAATTTTGAGACAGAGGAATTTTGCAGCTTCATAAATGCTTTTATAAGTTTAATTCACACATCATTAAATGTACGTCACATAAATTTAAGGCAGAAGAACTATTGCAGCTTGTAAACGCTTTTGCCAATTTAATTTAATCACTTTTTAAGAACAATTAATCAAGTTTTTTCATTATTTGGAAAAATTGTCATCTTTTTATAATATAAGTTGATTGTTAAATTTTTCAACAATTTGTGAGTAGCAATAAAAAAGTATTTTTTTTTTATTATAAGTCTGCCTTATTTTAATAAAACTATACAAACATTGTGTGTTATGCTACTTATTTCAGGATGTCTGTTAAAATTCATATACTTATGTACGATATCGATGATATATTGAACCGTCACGTAAAAACCTTTAGTTAAACCTTAAAACTTGTGCCTTTTACATTTACGAAAGTACCTGTTGACTATACTGGAAGTAGATTTATGTACATTAGGGCGGATTAAATTGTATGGAGAAATATTTTTTAGTCCGGAAACTCTATTTTTCTGAAAGTTCGTCAAATTTTAAGCAAAAAAGTCCACTACACAATGAATTTCGAGCCCGCGAGTTTTTATTTGAAGTAGTTAAAACTATTCAAACTGCTTATAGCGCCATCTAGTGGCTGTTTTCAAAACTTTACAGTTTCTCATTCTCTTCCTCATCTCGTAAGCAATAAAATGACGTTTTTGTCATTCAAATCGGTTCATTAGTTTCAGAGTTATTCAAGTTTAAACAAAACTGTTGAACAACTCATGGCTTCTGTTTGCCTTTTGTTTTTGTGAAATTTTCAATATGAAAAACTGAAGCTCGCTCGTAACAGCAGCATGAATGAGTTGCTCAACAGTTTTGCTTAAACTTGAATAACTCCGAAACTAATGAACCGATTTGAATGAGGAAAACGTAATTTTATGGCTTACGAGTTGAGGAAGAAAATCAAAAACTTAAAAGTACTGAAAACTTCCATCAGATGGCGCTATAAGCATTTTGAATAGTTTTAACTACTTCAAATAAATACTTGCGGGCTCGAAATTCATTGCAGCCATATGGTGTAGTGGAATTTTTTGGTTAAAATTTGACAAAATTTCTGAAAAATAGAGTTTCCGGACCACTAAAAAATTTAATCCGCCCTAATGTACATATTTGATATTTCTTTTCTGTTTAAAAATTTTATTTTCACTTTTTGTTTTTCTTTCTTTTTTATGCACAATCATCGCAATTTCATAAAAAATAACTCACGTTGCGCCCACTAACAGTCAATCCAGTACAGTTCAATTGCAAATAACAATCAGCACATGCGCGCACTCCCAGCGTCGCAGTCTGATAACGCAATTTATGCGCGTAGCCCAAGCAGAGACGAGCTAGATGCCATTGCTGCTGAAGAAAACATGTATATGCCTCGTTCTAGTTCGCTAAATGCCGTCGTTAATAGCTTATCTTATCATCTTGAGTTTTCGGAAGATGATCAAATGCCAATTGAAGTCGACAATAATGAAGAAATTACATACGAATATACAGATTCAGTCCTTGGTGAAATCGGCGCTGCTCGTTCTCGTGGGGCTCCCAAACGCAAAACTAAATCACGTGTAAGCAAACTTGCTATCGAAAAGAAGAGAGCAAAAAACATGGTTGATGTAACTAATAGCGGTCAGTCGATTACCAATGGAATTCGAAGCCGTCGAAAACTCCGCGATCGCACTCCGGATGTAGAAGTGGACATCGAATAAGTTTAGTAATCGCAAATTCAACGATCTCTTAAAAATTAAAAATAGAAATTATCAAGAATTACATCTTCCTTTAAAAATATTTTCTACTTCATAATTTTTTGGCTATTTTACTCGTGTTTTGCCAAAAGTAGTTTGGGTCAATTTTATCACAATCTTGCGAACAGAGTAGCTTATATATTTCTTTATGTATTAATGTTAAAACAAATAAGTAGCCCCTAAGTGAGTTTTTTTTCGAAATAATTATGTATTGTAAAAATAAAATGTTTTAAAATGTTTAGTTTTAGATAATTTGCTTTTTAACAATATTAATAAATGCTAAAATTTAAGAACAAAACTCTGTAACCTTTTTACTCGTAATTCAAAGTGAAATAAATTTATTTTTATAAATATGCTTATTAATGATGTTTTATTTTTTCAGGGCGGCGGGAATTTAGTTCAAACTATTAGACGCAGCTATAGTTTAAGTGACCTATCCGAGCCCGATACACACCGTACACAAGACGAAGTATTTTTTTTATTGAAATATAAAAAACTTAATAATATGTAAGACTATTTATTGCGTATAGATTGATGATGTTTGCAAGAGGACTCCGGCACAGCGTATTTTACGACCACGAATGCAGACAGCACTCGGGCGCTCTGCTTCAGGCACTCGTCATTCCACTGGCATGTACTTTACAGAAGTGGATTTGAATTCAAAAGGCTCTGGAGAATTTAAGTAAGTGTTGTTTCTTTCACGTATACATATAAATATTATTTCGATTAAAATAAGTTTCTATTAGCTACAGTATACGTTCTTCTGAAGATATCAGCTCTGGGTATTCAAGTGCTGAACCAATATCCGCCGGGTTAAGTCGTACATCTTCAATGACAAATGCTTCTAAAGCAAGATTGAAAGCTAAACGGTCTGAGGTAAGTAAACTACTTTTAATTCAGAGTGTTGTTCATTGCCCATTCAATTAGTTAAATAATAGTCTAAAACAGGGATGGCCAGGTCGAACAAAATTAAATTAGTCCTGCTCAATCCCAAAAATCTCATATAAATTTGATGAATAATGTCATTTGTAGATCCCAAAAAAGGTAAAAAATACTAAATACAGGCAAACAACAATAAAAATTAAATGTTGTTAGACTTACCGTTACTTGTGTTTTTTTTTGTCAACATTTCTTGTCTATTCAGTTGTTCATTAGGTGTGTTTATTCACTTTCTCAGTAACGAAATTTGGGAGAGTAAGAAAGTATTTGCTCTCGAAAAAAAAAATTTCCATAATCGTAAACAAACGCAATCCAGTAAAAATTCGTACAAACTGACAAATTTTGACAACTTCAAAACAATTTACTTTTTTATTTATGAAAAAATATTATATATTATACGATAAAATACGAATTTGCACCGCGGCTCAACGCTCGCAACGAAAAATGGCTTGTGCATCGAAATGAAATGTACGTAATTGTTGTTGCAATCGCTCCCCTCGCATTTCGTTTTTTTTATTTCTTTCAATTCTTGGAGTAAAATTTTGTAAATTACACATTTACTCTTTTAATCATGTGATTAGCGATTTCCTGCTCCCAAAATTAACTCTTCTGGCCATTCTTGTCTAGTAAAAACTTGTTGAAATATGCCATGGATATATTGAATACAAAAAGGTGACGATTCCATTTGGATGACATGAGCTCTATGGCCTTCATGTGGCCATAAAAGGTGCTCATTTAAGTCATTACAGCATGGAACCTTTTTTATAAGTTTCTCTGTTGAACATATATAGTACATACATATATAATAAAAAAATAATGCAACTCCGGAAAGTTGACTACTCGGTTGCAGAACCACCAATTTTGAACGTCCATGGGATTGCGCCTAAATACATAGTATATTTTATTTTTCTAATTAAAATGTTCAGTAAAGCAATAATAATTTATTTTAATTTCGTAAGTTTTTACTGACATTCCATGTGCAGCATCCACTTGTTATACCCCTCCCACATTTTCTTCAGTGCTTGCATGTGTCACAAAAAGTTCGGTAAAATGTGCTTTTCTGCACATAGCGATCTTAAATTTTTTCTTGTGTGGGAAGTCTCAAACCTACTTGTTCAACCCGGCCCACTTTTTGTCCTGTTTTTGCTAGTGTGCGAAAATATTTTCCTACCGACGCATACCCTTCGAGATAAGTGAGGAAATCTGGTCACGAACCGCAGATTTATTTTAAGAACATTTTCAACAGCTGTTTAAAGGGAATTTTACAAATAAACCTGTTGAAGAACAAGCAACTCCACCTCCCATCAAGGAGATAGGCCCGCCACCAAGTCTTGAAGAGGTAAGCTTAGCTGCTAAGAAACTAAACTATAAATCAGACCTGAGTTCGATGTTTTGGTACGATGTATACATCAAATCTAAACCTATTTGTCACATCACACGACCTGCAAGGAATATCCTTGTTGAGTGAAGGGTACAAGATATTATCCAACGTACTGTGTGAACGTCTGAAGCCTTACTTGTATGAGAGATGCATCGCTCTCGCGTTCAAATCTGCTCATTTTTGGTCCAGTTACTTGTATGATCACGTGCTAAGTTTGGTGACATGAACTTTATTGTCTCGTTCAGTAGAGCGTATTAATTGTTTGTTTGTATGATAGGTACCATTTCTACTTGTTTACCAGTGCCTTATATTTGTTTTATTCAGCAATTCTCAGGACAAACGAATTTCAAAAGTTTTAACTATCGAGCCGAGCTAACAAAAAACTTAAATTGAATGAGATGACATTATATACAGCTTTCAGCAATAAGCATTTAATTTTTTCAGCACTTTTTGCGAACCTATTGCCACAAGTACAAGAATACCCCGTCTTAACACGACTCTGTGCAACGTTTCGCTATATGTCAATGTCAGTGATTTTAGAATATAGTTAAGTGATGATATAAAACTGACACTGATAAAACTATTGGTGCCTAACATGTCTTTTAAAAGCTAACACTGTAGAGGATAGCCCTTTGACATGTGGTGTGTTAGCTTTGAAAAGGGAGATGGAAAAGTAGGAATGTATTGAGCAACGGTTTTTTTTTAATTTTTAATTATTCTGGCGCAACGATAAGTGAAAGTGATCTGAAGCAAGTGTTTTGAACTTTACCATATTACACTTCAGGTATTGATGCTTTGCCGATATATAATGTTCTTTTATTACCACAGCTGAAAAGCTCAATGTGGTACTAATTTGGTAAGAGCTCGAGAAAACCTCCAGAAAATTAAAGATAGGAGAAGAAAATAATTGGAAAGAAAGAAATACTAGGAAATATGGATAGTGTATTATTATGCCTTAACCGAGAATCGAACCCAGGACCTCTGGGTTGTGAGCGCAATACACTACTACACTACCACTGCGCTACAAGGTCGGCGTAGATCCGTAGAATATAGATTCGCTCAAAGAGGGTTACCAAGTCTTAAAGAATTAATTTTTTTGTTGAACTTGTTGACCTTTTTGTTTCTTTTATTGGTCAGCAATATTAAAAAATTTATTCGTAAATACTTGTAAAATTAGTTAGGTTAATTTTTTTTGTGGGAGGCAGTTAATGACCTTTTTTGCTCGTGAAACAAAAAAAATTAAGTTAATTTCAAAAATATGCCCACATTCCCGGCTATTTCAGAGATTTTTTAATTCCTACCAGGCCCCCGGACTTGAGGGTTAATCCCGCTCACTTGGTAACCCTGCACTTAACATTTTTTTTTTTCGGAACGATCTATTAAAAGATAATTGAAAAAAAAAAATCAATATTGTGGCCGTAGAATAAAAAGCAGTTTATGTTAGAATTTTTTTTATATAATTTTTATTTATAGCATAGCTACATATGTACATATGAAAAGTAAGTTTTTTGTTTTTATTTTTTTTTTTTTTTCAATACAATGTTTGGATGTCTGCATTTAAACACCTTTAAAATTTCGTAACTTTCAAAAGGAGGAATTGTCCAACGCTTATTGCAACAATGCTGAATACTGTTTTCCATATGAAGATGATAAGTTGTATTATTTCCCAAGCTTAGGTAAAGCCATTCCTTTGCCTATAATAAATGATTTAAAAGATGAAGCTTTTCTAGACAGTGAAAAGTATTTTCAAAGTTCTAGAACTGAACCTACATTGGAAAAATACCCATCTGCTCACAAAAACTCATTTGAGTTGGCAGATAAAAACAAAATAATGAATTCAATGAAAGAACTTGTACGAAATGATCAAGTTTCGGAAAGCAAGGTGACAAAGGATAAATTTAACGAGGATTTCTTAAGTAGAAAGAGCGATCAAGATACAGAGAGCAATAATGTAAAAAAAGATGGATTTGGCATAATGAATGATTTATTGAGTATCGAAAATGAATCTTCCGATAAAATTGAACCTGATGATAGTGATAGTGAGTTTATGGATACTATTTCCACTACTAGCAGCGATGTTGGCATGTATATTTCGCAAATCCAAGGATTTAATAATATAATTGAAACCCCAGGAGTAATCAAATATTCAGAAGAAAGCTTTTCAGAAACAATTTCCATTGGAAGTGCAAATCAATATGAGTACCATGAGCAAGAATCCTTAGATGATTTGAAAAATATTTCTATGAAAACACCCACAGTAAGTCCAAAAAATTTAAAACAAGCCTTGGAAGATATAAAAGATAGTTTTCGCGCTAATATTGAGCCTCAAGTTAAGGAAAATAATGCGCAGAATAAACCAAAGCTATGCCACAATAAAGGCCAAGCGCCTGCACCGCCAACAATTCCTCCTTGTCCTTCTAAGCTGGAAAACCCAAAAATGTGTGACACACTGGCTGTACAGTCGTCTACAAATTCGAATTCTCGCTCTGCCTCACCGGGTGACAGAAAACCAACGAAAAATGTTGGAATCTTCAAAAATCTAAAATCAAATATGTTTCGCACAGAAACCAAACCTACCGTAGATGAAAGGAAAAACAGCGTTGCCTCAACGCATAAGGAAACGGAAATATAGTTTTCAATTTTTAAAACGTAAAGTATTGAATGATGTTTAGTTATTTACCCTGATACGCCACAATTTTTTCACTTCATCCAGCCTGCTCTTGTTATATTAAATCTCTTGCCTTGGTATAGCGCTTTATACATACAGCGCTTAGTTATATATATATGTAAATATATAAAATCCACTAACTTTGGTTTCTATCGGCAGCTCTACTAACAAATTCATTCAGAAATATTCCGAAAAACAACGAAAATATACTTCAACTTTACGTAGTGTTCCTCAAAAAAGATATTAATCAATTTAGAACCATTAAATAAAACCAAAATCTTTTCCATAAAAAAGGAACCCAAATGTGTTTAAATCAGAAATTTAATTTTTTCTCCACTTCATGATTATGTCTCATTCTATTTTGGCTCGCAATGGCTCATAAGTTGAAGTAAAATATAATATATCACATTTTTGCAACGCAAAGCTAAAATAAAGCTTGTCGCGTTTTACTAATTTTACAGGACGAGAGACTACTGAAATTTTTTTTCAATAATATTTCGAAATTTAATCAAGTTTTTTCATTGCAGATCCATGCGCTCGGGTTTGAATGACCCGATGATAACTTTATTTTACTAATAGAGAATATATTGATTTGTAAGACAGGTATAAATTTATGTCTCAATATTTCGGAAATCAAATCAATCCTTTGAAATTTTTAAATGCATATATGTACATGCACTCGAGCTTTGAGAGCATAAAATAACACCATTTATTTATTCGTGCACTTGGGAAAATATACGTATTATTTATATAGTGTCTTACTGTTTGCACATTTTCCCTACTCTACAATTACCTAGGTACTGGTTCTTCAAAATTTTTAAATGTCAAGTACGGTGGTGCAAAAGTAATGACTCGATAGCTTAAACTTTTATTCTTAGTTAAAACACGTTGTTTTATTTAATTTTCTTTAAGGCCTATATATTGTATACACCGTATCGCGACGATGAAAAATAAAACGTTATACTCTTCAAAAACGTAGAATGATGATTGTCAATTTTTGGCGAAATCTTTATCGAACATATTCTTCGAAAAAATTATTCTATAGCTTTATTTATCTAACCGAAAGCAGTAAATAGTGCCATTTTCAACTTTAATACATTTGAAACATCCTATTATCAAATGTATTTAAAATAGATCTGGTCCGTATTTTGCTTGAGTTCTTGATTTGCATCAGACAGAAGATTATAAATATTCAGTATAATGGATTGTTTTCTTTGAATAACAATCGTTTAAATATGTTCGTTGTTTATTTTTTTTTTATTTATGCTGAGAAAATTATTTACGTATGCATGTTTTGAAAATATGTTCATAGAATTTTTAATTCTGATTTTTTTATATTTTTCTAGGACAAATCCATGTCAGCCAGTTGCACTACATTGCCTCGTAGTAAGAAGCCTGAAAAAACTGTCGGTGCAGTTAAATCGAGAAACAAGGTAGAAAAATGAACGAAATTGCTACATGCAGAATTGTCGAGTCGTTATTGTAATAAAAAATATCCTTGCTTTATTAAAAAAGAATTAGACATTAAGGCGCATATTCACAGTTACTTGTAGACACATACTTTACGCAGGCAAATCTGTTGGTAGCTTTAAATCCATGTTTCAAAATAACTATGATTTATGCGCCTGTGTGTAACTTTAGGTGTCTTTTGTATAAGTATTATTTGAAACCAAAGAGCGTTTACTATTTGGTACATATTTAATATTTCATCAAATATCCTGTTACTACTTTAACAACGCCAAATACTCATTGTAATCCTTATAAAGGGAGTTCCTTTTTATTTTAATATTTCGTTAAGTTTATGTGGCTTAATCCTAGTAAAATATTTTGTTGTAATTGATGTAAGAATTTAATAAGTGCTCAAAGTCGTCCTATTTTTTTAAGATATAACATTAAAATTTACTTTCCCTTGGCCACTGTTGTATTTCTTTTTATTTATACTTATATCAAAAATCCAATATTATGTGGTATCTGATTCTTCAATAGAAAGTTGAAATAGTTGACGTAAAATAGTAGTTTTGTTAAAATAAATAAATTGTATCATAAGACAAGAGTTTATTAAAGAGAAAATTAAGCTAAGCTAAAAAATTTATTTTGTACTAATACCATGAGCTTTGACCGGTAGAAAAGTTTTAATGTTAACTCAAAAAATATTCAAAGATTGAAAATTGGGGAGGATTCATAATGTTGGAGTATCCGTCCCCTGCACCCGAGACGATAGGTCATTTTACAATAAAAAATTTGCTTGTATTAATCGATGCGTAAAATGTGACACTTGAATTGCAGCCAATTCCCTTTCAATCAAAAAACTTACCAACTTTTTTTGATTTTATGCGCGTGCCGTTAAAATTATAATACATTGCAGCCGGATTCGTTCGCGCCACAGTGAAAAGCACTACGAAAGATTCCTTTACAGTAAACGCGCAGTAACGAGTTCAATCTGTACTGAATAAGTATAGAAAAACAGAGTCGAAAGTGTAGTTGTTTGCTATTATTATTGGTACCTACCAGTGTCCGATCCATTTTTCGACATTTGATTTGGAGATGGTCCTTGGCCATCAAATTTTCAGAATTCATAAGCAAAGCCCGGGGACAGGCCCCCTAGAATCTGTCTGTCTGCCCCATAATTTTTAATACGGAATAGCTGTAATACATATAAGTATTCATAAGTATATTAGAAGCGAACTAATAAATGTACAGATTTGTAAAAATGCCTGCTCTAACGGTTGAAGAATATCAACCATTTACTTAGGAAATGGGTGCTCTCCGTAACTGGCTTTCCTGGAAAAGGCGATGAAGTATCATTAAATACGAATTATATTGCCTAAATCTTGATTGATTACTCCAAAATGTAGTCAAATGTGAGCGCGAAAATCATAGCGAAAATTAAAAAAATAAACAGCTGTAAACAAAAATCGCCTAAAGTGTCAAAAACGAAAACAGCTGTTCAAAAAACTTAATAATTAAAAAGTGTATAAACTTGAATTCAAAATAAAAATAAATTTTTTGTGCCTTTTACTCGCCCCACGTTAACTTACGCCGCCTAAATCTGCCTTAATATTTAAAAATGAGAGCGCGAAAATAAGAAAAATAAAACTGTTTACTCTCTCTTCGATACATAGTTAACAAAAATCGACTAAAGAATTTCTGTAGTTAAAGTTTAGGATCGTTTCTGAACTTTTGGGGCTAAATCCTATAAAACTGTCAAACACGAGGGAATAAGAAAATTGCGCTCCGTGAAAGAGAAAAAGTATAGGAACGGGAAAAACTATTTTTTAGCACGCGAATAAACGTCAACAATTTTTGAATGTATTGAATAACAATTTTCGCTTGAAAAGTGACTATAGTTTGAATTTTTTAGGCTCATACAATAAATAAACATCTTAAATTGAATGTAGTTGAACAATAATTTGAATTCTATAAACGCAAACAATAATATAGTCGACAGAAACTTAATGTTTACAATTCAGCTTTCACTACGCAGAACAGCTGATATGCTAAATCCTGCAAATTGTACTATTGCATTATTGTACGGGAACGCAACTTTTGACAATTGTCAAAAACGAAAACAGCTGTTTTTTAAATAAAAATTTAAAGTGTTTGACTAATGATTTAACTACAAAAGTAAACATGCAGCTATTAATTTGTTTAAAGTGAAGTGAAGTGAAATGTAGAACATGCTTGTACATTCGAAAAGTTTTTAGGGAATCGTGGTAAGAAGTTCACATTTTTCCAACTGCCCTCGATTTGATTTCTGGTCACTGGTAAGTCTAACTTAATTTTAGTTCATAAACTTTATTTTCTTAGCCATAACTCCTTATTATACACGAAAACCTAAAAGTCGAAAAATTTTATCTAGGCACAATTTACAGTTTTGTTCTCAAGCCAAACCGATTTCTACGGTGCGGTAAAAAAGTTAGGTTATGAGGGAGCACTAAGTCCATTCCGCGGACACGTGCGATGCGTGTTGAGCGAACCATTTCTAAGAGCTATTTTGCGTCAACCATAATACTTAAAATCATAATATTACAGTATTAGTCGAAACTTCTCATTAAAAAAATCATTAGCAAATGTGGGTCATTTGGTTACAAGTTCGTCAAACATATTTTAATATGTACATAGGTACACACTTTTTGTTGGCAGTAATGCTCACAAATCAAGCCGCTTTGTAGGCAGTGTGCCTACATCTTCACACACAATGTTACGCAATAATGGCATATTGTCTTCATCCTCGCTTGAAAAGTGACTATAGTTTGAAAAGCTGCCTGCATCTCCATATACAAAGTTAGCAGATAGCAGACATACTGCCTACATTTATACATGCAAAATGTTAGGCAAACAAAAAATTCTGTTACAAAAATTTTCTAAACAGACAAAAAATCGAATTGGATTTATATTTAATTTTGACAAAAAAAAAATTCATTTGCATATGTACATATATGTATGGGTTGTTAGAACGATTGCTTGGGACGTAGAATGGGTAATTCTTTTAAATTTACTTACACCTTTTATTATTAAAATGAGTTGATTAACGCAACTTAAATACTTATTTGAACCTGCTTCGTTTCTAGTTTGAATGCGAACCCGTGCCTTAGCTAGCTTGGCTACAGAATGTTGATGTTTGATTTTTTTAAAACGAAATAAATGAAATAAAAATAAATCGCATCGATGAAACGCACCATACAAATAAGTTATTTTACATCGATGAATTTTCGGAATACTCTGCTTCGTATTCGAACAATATTCTAAGAGGCACAATAAAAAGGTCAAAAACTCAGCTGCAATTTTCAACCTAATAGTTATTTCCTATTTATTTTAGTTAATTATTTTTGCACCCTCTAAGTTATGGTTTGACGAATTTGTAACTAAAGTTTGAACCATTTCAACTTTCTAACTTCTTTAAATTGTATTTTTCTGAGTTGGGCCAAGCCCACCGACTGCTTCGCCAATGATTAAGCTCCAGCTTTACCTTACAGTGATCATAATCATTTTCACTAGTCACAATATTTCTGCGTTAAAATGTTTTTTTTTAACTGTGTTTATCTCACGCCTAAAAAAAACTCTAGTTTCACTCAAATCGAAAATGCCTGCTAATAAGTGTGAGCAGAACATCCAATAAAAATTAATATGGGCATGAGATGGCGAAGAAAAGTCTTAATTCCCCGAATCCATTTATTATGTTATTGTACTCATTCATACCTCCGTATTATGTACGGCGAAACAAGTGAGTGACTGAAAGTAACACATTGACCACAGCCGTTTGAAACTTGTAATTAAAGGCCTGCTCAGAATTTTATGTTCATTTCCACTCAAATACCATAATTTCAAAAAAAAGTTTAGATTCAGGCTTAAACTTTCGAGATATAGGCAGACGAAAATCAGTCACTCAATTGTATTGCCTTACATAATACGGGGGATATACATTTCGTCATTATAGTCATAGGCCCCGGGTTACCCCATGATCCAAAATACTTTTTTTGAAAACTATTTTATTGCCGATTGTGGTAAAAATAAACAGACGTTTTCAGCTCGGATACCAAACACATCAATTCGTTTAAACTAAATTTAGTAAAATTTAACCCCGACCTTGGGAGATATTTAAAACTGAGGTTTAAAATGTGATGTTACCGCAGGACTCATAGTATTTAGATGTTGCAACGTCTAAAAATGATTAAACAGCAGCATAATGAAAAAAAATTGTTTATCTTTTGACCACAGTGATGATGACTGTACTTTTGTGCGCGAAATAGAAATATGGGAATAGTGCGATGGTGAATATGTAGACAAGTGGATACACACAGTGACAATGAGAAAACGACGAAATGGAAAGTGAGCAACAGACTTTTGCTGCTGGTCGAGCAAGTTGAGTAAGACGGCCGGCAGCTGGTTCTGATATCGCTGTATCCAAGCTGATCGCAAACAGGCGATTCTTCGCAAAAGGTCGTTCAAGCTGTCGGTGGAGGGAAAAGCATGGCGTCAAACTCAGCTGCACAAGTAGCACATGGCGCTGAAGGTATACTGATAGAGTTGCCAGGGTTGAGACCGTTTTTTTCTCACGATTTCTTTAAAAATAATTTTTTTCCTTTTCAATTTAAAAAAATAAACCTATTTCGCATTATTCCGAGGGTAAAACCTGTTAGCGATAAGACGGAACAAAGCCATAAATACATATATTAAACAATCGACACTAAAAGCAATTCACAAGATTTACAGCAATGACAGGCTTGTAAGTTAAATGATTTTTAAAAAAATTCTTTAAAATAGTTGTTATACAAGCATATATGACGGCTAGACAATAAAACTAACTCGAAATTGTTCATTTTAAAATTATGTATGTAGGAACTACTGCCGGAAAATAACTTTAAGACCTGTAACATTAAAAATAAATTCACTTATTCATATATGTGCATGTACTGTACATTGCAGTTCTTTTCAATATTTCTGTGGTCTTGACCAATAATAGATATCTACTTTTACTACACCTGGGTACACTTCCAATTAACAAAATCAAATAAACTTGGATAACCCGTTTTCAATTATATATTATTACTTACGCCACTTTCAACTTCACTAAACTGTTACCTTGTCCATCTTAATTTGCATGGACATATTTGATTTTTGATAATTTAACTTATGACCATTTTTCAAAAAACCTCATTAAGTTAAATTAAGGATTTTTAAGACTAGTAGAAAGAAAATTTTTATAGAAAATTTCTTTTACGCAATGTCGGTCATGAATTTCTGTTTTAGATTACGCTGTTCTGCATGACAATGAGTAAACACACTTTTTATAAAATTTGTATGCGACATCAACCAATTCAAACTTTTTGAAGCTGAATCTTTTTTGTTGACTTCGTCAATGTACTATATTCTGATATTTAAAATTTCGTTCTTATAATTTCGTTATAGTTGTTGCTGATTGTAAATAAATTAGTTAATTTCAATTATAACATTGGCAAGTGTTTACTCATGACTTGTTTTATCCATTTAAAGACTTTAATTTTCTGCTAATTTCTACCAGCTAGCTTTAATTAAATACCTACACCAAATCGTGCAATGATAGTTTACAAACATTTTCCTTAAGTTCATATATTACATGGCAACTCTAAATTGGTTGTCAAATAAGGAAACAGTTCCTAAGACGGATAAATGTGGTCATGTTCGAAACGATTTCTCTTTCCTTGCTGCATCTGAAATAAAAATTCGGTGCAAAGCCAATATAAATAAAACGCGTTTTTTTCTTTCTCAAATCAGCAGCTCCAGTATTTTTAATTTACAATTAAAAAACAATCACAGTGATATTTGAAAATTTTTTAAGGTTGATACTTCCATTTCTGTTCTTTTGTTTTCTTGATTCTGTCCTTTAGTTTATTTTATATATTTTTTTTTTGTTTTAATTAATTAATAATTTCTTAACGATTTCTTCTTCCACTTAATTTGTTTTTCCGCTAATGCGGATAGAGGGAGGGTGCATTTTAAAGGCGAAGTTCCACTTCGTGCTCGCTCAACATCTTGTCAGTTTTTTGTATGTAGTTGGTTTCAGTTTTTCTAAAGTTTCAGCTGCAGTTTCAGCTTGGAATTACAATTTAATAGGAGAGTTTTGTTGTCGCTGTTGGTAAATGGTTGCTTCTTCTTTGTTTGGGATTTTTTTCTTAGTTGGTTGTTAGTGTGTTGGTGAGTGAGTGCAAATCTCAGCTTTTTAGTTTCTGCCCCCTTTCTCGTCACACTCACGCCTGAGGTGACCACTCTTGCCACAGCCGTAGCACGTCTTGGCCGTATCCGGACAGTGTTTCGAGATGTGGCCGGTCCGGTTGCACTTGTAGCACGAGATGTTGGAAGAGCGATCATTCACTTGTTCGGGGCAGTTGCGTGCCCAATGGCCCAGTTTGTTGCATTTGTAGCATGTCGGGTTGTCCGTTTGGGTGCAGTCTTTAGAAATGTGGCCGATCCCGTTGCAGCGGTAGCACCGCTCAGACTCCTCGGGACACGCGCGTGCAAAGTGCCCAAATTGATTACATTTGTAACACTTTTCGCGATTGTTGCCGCGTCGCATATCGCGACCACCGCCACCACCGCCTCCGTCACGACCACCACCGTCACGACCACCGCCGCCTCCGTCACGACCACCACCTTCACGCATTCCCGAATTACAGTCACGGGCATAGTGACCCGGACGATTACACTTGTAGCAAGAAGACGATGATGACATTCTGATGCTTTTCGAAAATCCGGCAGATACTTTACGTTGCGCGTAACGGAACTACTAAATAGTGTTTCTCACAATTAAATACAACTAAATATTAAGCGTTGCTACGCAAAAAATAAATCCGGTGAAATTTTCTTTCACCACTCCACGCACTAAATATAAATCGAAATGGCTGCCGACCCGTCCAGCCAATAGTGCCTCCGACTAACGTACACAAGAATGCCTACAACATTGAATCGCCTGCCGGCAAATCAATAACGCCCCAAATGATGTGGACAGCCCAGTTCACAGAGTCTTAAAATTGCTTTGCGTTCACATCATAGAGCATGCCATCAAACATCAATTGCAGAACGCAGAATTTCCAGAACTTATAAGCGTCCACATCGAAGTAAACTGCATGAAATCCTATTTAAAATGAAAAATTTCTCACTAGACTTGTCAGCTCACACAGGTTGTATGGTTGGACAAGCCAGATGAAAATTCAAGAAATTTTGAAATCCGTCCAACATGTGTGTCAAGCGGTCGCTTATAGAGTTCACATTATCGAACATTATTGTTGTCAAGACATGTTATCATGTCACATTATCGCAACATGGCTTGACAAGATTAATCTTTGATAATATGAACTCTAGAAACGACGACACACTTGTTGGATGGATTTCAAAATTTTTTGATTTTTCAGCTGACTTGTCCAACCAGACAACCTGGGTGAACTGACTGTCAAGCCTAGCGAACATTTTTAATAGCTTACTTCGATGTGTACGCTTATAAATTGCAATTGATGTTTGATGGCATGCTCTACAATGTGAACGCAAAGCAATTTTGAATGCCACACATACAGTGAAGCCATGTAGGACAGCATGTGTGATAATGTGAACTGCAATAATGAGATTTGGCTACTCACCACTAAAACGTGGTACACACTAGCGATCATGTTCGTCAGTTTTGTTCAAATTTCTCTTGTTTGCGTGTGTGACCGTTCTTTTTTCGTCAGTCAACCACAAAAATTTTTGTGGTTGAGTGTCAGTCAGCGGCCATATTTTTTTTTTGACTGATGAAATTTTGACTGACGAACATGATCGCTAGTGTGTACCCCCTTTAAGCATTGCTAAGTCAGTGCTTGCATGAGGAAACTTTTTCCGCAAAATTTCCTTGTTTGTAGGTAAAAGGGGAAAAACGAAAATGACGAGGTAAAAGAATTTGTCATATGTTGCAAGCGTGAGACGAAAATCACAAAAGAGAATGGACAAGAATTTGTCTTTCAGACTTTCCTAGTGTAAGCGTCGACCTCGTCCCTTTCGTTTTTCCACTCTTGTCAACAAACAAGGAAACTTTGACGAAAAAGTTTCTCGTGTAAGCGTTGACTAACGGCAAGACATAATGCCAAAATGTGATTACACAGATGTCAATGTTCTTTGTGGGCATTTTGACACTTGATTCTTCGCCATTAAACAGATATGTATTCATTTACTTAAAAGAAAGTAGCTCTTGAAGTAAATACAACAATGCCGAACTACCACTCCGAGGTATCTCGCATTCACACACTAAAAAAATACTCCGAGTCATACGCCGGCGTTCAACTTCGGTGTGTGTGAATGTAAGTTGGATAACAACTGTGAAGATTGTACAACAGATTGTATAGTCTATAGGCAGAAACTTCAAAAGTCGTATCGTCTGAGGGTTACATAAGCTTTAATTTAAATGTACAAAAAACCGCTATGAAATGCTAAACATTGTGGAAATTAATTTATGATTATGATGAAAAAAGATTTTTGTTTTGTGAAGTGATTTCAAGTGCGAATCAATATACAGTGTTTGTGAAGTTTGTGATTATATTGAAAGTTTTTCAATATCAGATGGCAAAGGAGTAAAACAAAGGTATTTAATTTCATAAAAATTGCGTACATCTTTTCATATATTAACATTTAACAAGACAGCAGTGACCTTTCACAGGCGGCTTGTGTAGTAGCTTAATGTACTTAATGGAGGTTCTTATAAAATCGAACTTTTTCTTTCTGATCAATCGCTCTAGAAAGTTCTCGCGCCCTTTGTCTGTTCGCGAAGTATAAGGCTCCAAAAAACTCCAATTCGTTAGATCATTAGCAAGAAGTGCTTCCGTTTCCCCGACCCAGGTATTTCTTGTTCAGCGATCCTTTCCGCGATGATTTGGCGGCCGCGTTTTCAGCTGCCCAGAAGGTACAATTTCATAGCTTTCCTACAGGCTTCAGGTTTGTATTTCTGTAACGTGTGTCCAATCCAATCAAAATTTGCAATTTATGAAAGGCTCCTAACTAAAGTTTTCTGATATTTTCATGCACTGCTTTTAAAATCGCTTTTGATGTGAATGTGGACAGGGCCATAAACTAACTCTTCAGGGGATAAGCTCAGAAGGAAAGATGCTCGACTTTTGTTTGAACATCCCTAATTTAATTTTTGTCTGATAAAACATATTCCCCTGTTAGGGAGTACTGGTATTGATACTTTTGATGTAACTTTCATATCATTAGCATTTGTCTATGTGAAGAACTAAGTATAATTTTATTTTCATTAAATTTAAGGCCAAAAATATTCATTACACATATAGTTTTTAAAATGCAATGTGTTTCTTAGTTCAACAGGGTTGTTAATAAAGGATATCTCGGAATAATGAAAGGATTAAAAACTGACAACCAAAAAGGTTTTTGTATTCCTATCCTTCGATTATTTTTCGATTACATATCGGAGAACAAGCCATTGAATGCAAAACTACACTAAATCACCTAAACTAATCGACAGTAAGCTTTTACATGAATTTTGGGCTCTCCTGAGCAAGTTTGTCTTTGAAAAAGTTTTTTCTACGCGTATTTGCTGGAAGGTCCTTTTTCCCATGTGATTTTCTTTGTACTTTGTAACCATTGAACATAGTTTTTCGATTGACTTTTGATGCGTGAGATAAAAACACTTAAATGATTTCATTCAATAGCGCTGTTCAGCAAAGATATAAATAACTAAGTAATTAGTGTAGAAATCTATTTTTGTTTGTTGAGTATGTATTCTAAAATTTAGAGACTTACTGAAAATTTTTGGTGCTCACTTTCTTTATTAGTTTACTAACTTTTATGTCACGATAATAAAAACTAAAGGTTCAATAAATCCGCCACTGATTTATTTTTAAGCGAAGTAAATGGCTATTTAACCTATGCATACAAAGAAATTGTCCATTGAAAAATAAAACTGGAATGTCGTAACGATAGAGAAGCAAGTATCGCACATTTTCTTGTTGGTCGATATAAATCTTTTCCAAATGGTACTCTCCAGCGAATTTCACCTCCAACTCCATAATTAATTCGTCACATAGTGGACAAGGGTCTTTAGTGAATACTGTGATACGAGGAAGCTGGTCCAACGGATTTGTATTTGACCTGAATGTATGAAAATAAAAATTTATGCTATAGAAAATTTCGTCCAATAAGAAATAATGAAAAAAAAAAATTCATTTTTAATGCTTAACTTTCTAAAACAAAATTAAATATATAATAACAAGCGTTACCTATATAGTAAATAGCAAGCAAGTACTGAATGTAAGTTTCAATATCTCTAGGAAATCTTTTCGGCAAACATAAATAAAGCCTTGTTGCAAGCTGACATGAAGCTGAATTGGCCAGCCTTGATTAGAGACTAATTATCAATGAAATTTGAATGTCTCTTCAAACAAGCTGCAATCCTCTGAAAACAACCCACGATGTATAATTGCCAACAAATTAGAAATATCCCTTAAAACAAGCTGTTTAAAAAACAAAAACTAAGAGCATTGAAACGTTCCATGAAATAGGACGTTAGCTTAGCTCATTTTTTATTGGGATAACTCATCTCGATTTTTCACTTCTCTGATTGAACTAGTGTACACTGTCAACATTTTCTTCATATAGAATTTTATGACAAATTAAAAGTAAAACAATTCAAAATCTATTATTTTTCTGTACAGCATATAGATATTAACTTTGTATAATACTTATTTAACAACATTTCAACTGATACCAATATAATATAAGAATTGTTTTTCACTCCGCATTTTCATAAATTTATTTTTTTTTGTCACCGTTACTTTTTCGACACTTAACAATTTCTACCTGTATAAAAATATTCTTTGGGTTGTTATTTTTCTTGAGTAATCAACTGTTTGTTCCCCTCCTTTTTGTCGCAAACAGTTGACTAAGTTTTGTAGTGTGCGTGCGGGAACAAGATTAAGTCAACTTTAGGTAACAAATTGTAAGGTAAGAAAAATTTAAATATAAAAAATTGAATATTTTGGCAGAATATGCAGTTTTGAGGCGAATTTCGAGGCGTAACTTTGTCGTAGATAGAACTCCTTGGCATGAAATCGATTTTTTTCTCTCCGCTACAATTTTAATTTGAGGCTCACTTTTCTAATAAATCAGCAACCTCTTTAAACGGCCACAAAAAACCCTAGTAGATAGATGCGGAGTTAACTTCTTCGGTTTTCTATTTTCAATACTGAGTCATTAATTTCCATCAAGTTATTTTCTTGGAAAAATTTTGCCAACCTAAAATCGAACGCTTTCGATTAAATGCGTTCACTTTATTTCGTAATCTCTATATAATTTACAATAATTAATTAACCGTGATTTTTATGTACATACAACAAAAATTCAAAATAAAAATATTTGTATAAAAATAAATCTTGACATAAAGTAAATGCAATGTCTGGTAATTTTAAAGGCACTTTTTGGAGAAAGATACATACATAAATAGTTTCTGTTACCCTATTTGTTGCCTTACAATTTCTCAATAAGGATGGATGAGGCGCCACCTCCGCCATTGCAAATCGAGGCACAACCGAACTCTCCTGGCTTAAGAGTATGTGCCAGGTGAGTCACTAGTCGAGCACCCGACATTCCTATTGGATGACCTAAGGATACACCGCCACCGTGAATATTAACTTTTGCAGGGTCTAAGTCAAGCTTCTGTATGTTGGCTAAGACCACCAACGAGAAGGCTTCATTGATCTCCCACATAGTAACATCATCCTTGTGTATGCCAGTTTTTTGTAACAGCTTCGGAATTGCTAGCGCCGGTGCGATAGGAAAGTCAATAGGATCAGTTTCGGCATCTTGGAAACCAACAATCCGAGCTAGAGGCTTTATTTTGAAACGGTCTGCAACCTCAGCTGTCATGAGAACTACTGCAGAACCGCCGTCATTCAATGTGGACGCATTGCCTGCAGTAACCGTGCCATTTTCCTTTTGAAAAACAGTCGAAAGTTGACCAAATTTATCAAAGTTTACCCGTTTAAACTCTTCATCTATGGAAACAATCAGCTCTGGTTTGCGTTTTTGTTGAACTTTCACAGGAACGATTTCAGCATCGAAAATTCTGTCGCTCCATGCTTGCGCAGATCGTTTGTACGAGCTAATAGCAAAATCGTCTTGTGCCTTGCGGCTGATGCCCATCTTTTTAGCAGTGTTCTCGGCGCAGTTGCCCATGTGGAACTTGTTGTAGACATCGATCAGACCATCAAGCACGATGCCATCAATTAGCTTTACACCACCGTAGGGCGTGGAACCGCGCTGCAGATAGTAGGGCACGTTGGACATGGATTCCATGCCTCCGGCCACAACCACACCGGCTTGACTCAACATTAGACTTTGTGCACCCACCATAATCGATTTCATGCCAGAAGAGCACACTTTATTGATTGTAGTACAACACACGTTCATCGGCAATCCTGCAAAAATCGCCGCTTGACGAGCAGGGGCTTGACCCAATCCGGCTGAAACCACGTTGCCCATGTATACTTCATCTACATCTTCTTTAGCGATACCTGCACGTTGTATGGCAGCTTCAATAGCTACAGCTCCCAGCTGGGTGGCTGAAAGCGGCGCTAACTGGCTTTGAAAACTGCCGATTGGTGTACGCGCGGCAGACACAATCACTACATCATTTATCTTCGAACTGTAACGGCGAGCTTGACCAAGTAAAGCCTACAATTTTAAGGATTAGCGGTTTACCTTAATAATACAATAGCTGAGTACCGTACCTTCGAAACCTGCAAAAATGAACTCATTGTTTTAGAGGATTGTATGAGAAGTGAACAAAAATGTAGATGATACTTGTGCAACTAGTTAGAGAAACGTCCTACTCTTGTGAACAAAGTACATAGTTGCGTAATCATGCATACGCCAAAAACAGCTGTTTCTACTATTTGGTTGAATTATATCAACCCCTAAGCATTGCCATATTAAAAACTGACAGTCATATTCTGTAAAATCTTGTATGATATTCATCTATGGCAGTACTGAGGTGCATTCGAAGCTTTTAGTTTTTTTATTTAAATTTGATATATTGAATTATTCAAAATATAATCTTCTGTCTGCTCAAAGGTTAAAATCAGCCAACTGTTACATTTTAACCGTAAGACTCTTAACTCAACACTTTTCTGTCGGTCGCATATTGCGACTTCGTAATACCCTCCAGTTATTATGTTGTATTTAGAAATTACGATTCTGTTTATGACTTAAAGCCAGACATTCTCTACCGTTAAAACGATATGGAGGCATAATTTTAGATTTTCTAAGGTCAGAATAAACGAAAATAGCTGATTTTGTGAATAAATAATTATGTGAAAATTCGAGTGAGAGTATACTTATAAACTTTAAAAGACCTTTGGTTTTATGTACTCTACAAATGAATTTTTATGTCAATAGTACATACCGTTACCTTAATATAGAAAGGCCCTAATTAATATTTTTTTCAAAATCGAATTTTTTGTTGATTTCAGTAGGTCACCCACTAATACTTACTTACTGACTTACTTACTTAGATGGCCATAAGAACCCGTTGTCAGGTTACGGCCGACCTCATTAGCTCTCGCCAGGCGCCTCTGCTTTGCGCGCGCCTTCTCCAATCGTTAATGCCAAGCGCGGTTAGGGATTCCTCTGCTTGGTCTATCCTCCGGAGGCATGGTCTCCCTCTTCGTCGTTGACCGGGGACCTTCCCTTCGAATACCTTTTTCGATGGAGCTTCTTTATCCATACGATGGACATGACCCAGCCAGCGTAGTCGCTTATATTATACGCTTATGTTATACGCTTAACTATGTCAATGTCGGCGTAGAGCTCATACAGCTCGTGGTTCATTCGAATGCGATAGTCGTCGCCAACTCGAACAGGACCAAACATTTTGCGGAGAACTTTCCTCTCGAACACCCTAAGAGCGGCTGCGTCTGTTGTCGAAACCACCCATGCCTCAGCGCCATAAAGAAGCACAGGTAAAATGAGCGTCTTGTAGAGTGTTAGCTTTGTCGATCGAGAGAGAGCTCTGCAACGTAATTGCTTACTGAGACCGTAGTAGCACCTATTAGCAATTGTTGTTCTCCGCTTAATCTCCAGACTGACATGATTGTTGCTGGTACACCATCCAACATCCATGTCTAGCTTGAACTGTACACCCTCAAGCTGCTCGACTTTTTCACAAGGCTTAACCTACTTATTGACTGAACTGTAAAGATAATTTAAAATAAAGATATAGCATACAATTACTTACAATTTTGCTAAAATATGATGAATTTTCAGTTTTTGCTTATCATTTTTTTAGCTGTCAACTGCTATAATATTTTTCTGTTTCACTCAGAGTGCGTATAGCACTCAAAATTCACAATTGCTGTTTTTTATTTATCTTTCTATACTTATCTTTATCTTTTTATTTTTAAAACTCAAGAGCGCAAGCAAATCAGCATTCACTCTATTATAACTCCTCGTTTGTTTTCATCACTCGTTTTTTTCCTCACTGATAAATAATAAACGAGCGAACATTGTATTGAAGCGTATCGTTTCATTTTCATAACTTTCGCGTTTATCAAATGATAAACTCATTTTGAGATGATGTGAAAAGTGAGGAGTATTCAAATGATAAATTCATTTGTCGATTTTTCTATTTCAAGCAAAATGTTTGTAGTGAAGGGAATTAACTTTTAATACAAGTATGACAGAGTTCGGAAATATTACTGTATGTGCACTCAAAATGTCGCATTTTATTCATTTATGAATTTTCTTAAATTTTTTTGCAAGATTGAAAATCGCTCTTTATTGCACCGCATTCGTATGTGAGTATCCGTTTTTTTTCGACAACGAATGAATAAAAGAATGAATTCAAGCCAACAATTTTTTCACCGATCATAAATGAATATGAACTACATATGTGAGAAAGCGCGATATGCGATTGTGCAAGAACAAATTTTCTGTCAACAAAAATGTGCGCATAAAGAAAATGATCTCTATCACGCAGAAATGCATGCGCACGATCAGCGTTTGTATTTACAGTTATTTTACACTTTTTTGACCCGAAAATGTGTCCCCGGGCCATGCTACCCGTTCTTGACCCATTTTCGGGGAAAAATTTTGTTTTTTTTAAACGAAAGATTGCTCAAAATTATTTTTGGACATCAAGGCTCGAGACCCTGGAAACAAACGTTTTTGACCCGAAAATGTGTCCCCAGGCCATGCTTCCCGTTTTTGACCCATTTTAGGAAAAACATTGTTTTTTTAAACGAAAGATATCTCAAAAATATTTTTGGACATCACTAAAGAAGGCTCGGGATCCTGGAAAAAAACGTTTTTGACCCGAAAATGTGTCCCCGGACGATGCTACCCATTTTTGACCCATTTGTCGCTTGTGGCTTTTAATAATATGTAACTTATGTAACACTTGTCCTTTACATTTTTTTCACACCTAGGGCATGTTGATTGATTCGTTTCTGAATCAAAAGATATAAATTTACTTATATCTAAATTTGAAAATCTGCCCATTATTATAATATAAGAAAATCGTTTCAATAAAACTGAAAAAAAAATTTAACGTTTTGACTCAAAAGTTCAAGTAAAAAAAATTCAATAAATTTATGAATGAAAAGTATGGGCGAGTAAAAAAAAAATTTCACTTATTGAGTCTTATTGAACATCATATTCAGTGAGTGATAAATATGAAAGAGAAATAAAAAATAATTTATTCACTCAATCATGGTGTCACTCAATATATTAAAAGAATGAGCGCTCTTTATTTTTTCCTCATAATTGATAAATTCAATTGTATTGTATTGAGGATGAGGAGTGAAATTTTACTCCTCAATGAGGAGTATTTACGAATGAGTGGTTTAACTCATTGTTAACCAAACAATTATGTATATAGAAATTCATCACAACTTAAAAACGATTGAAATTCAGTCGCTAAAAGAAGGATATTTTCTTATTGGGACTTATTGCGAATTGACAGATCTACAATTGTATTTCTTTTATTGAAACCAGCCCTAAATTTAATTAAACGATTTAATAATTTATGCAAAATACATGTTAATTTGTTCGCCTTTTCTTCTGATTAATTTATATTTTATCAAAACTACATAAAACACATTTTCAAGTGTCAGTAGTGTGCATGGCAAATAAATAGCATTGGCATGTATATTATAGCTAGCTTAGATTCAATTTGACTATTTTTTTCGAGTGTTAAAGCATTCCTTCAATAGTTATAGAACTTCTTTGATCGCAGCTATAAACCCAAAGTTGATGACGCCCAGGTACAAATAGTAAACGTTTAGTTTGAATATAGCCCATTTTTCCTTTAAAAGTAAACGTATGCGCGTTGAACGTTTTGTAGCAACAGCATTTTGCTCAGAAAACGATGATTGCACGCAACATTTTGACATAACCCAGAATGCTGTCATGCGGTTTTGAGTGTGCAAAGTAGCTTCAATGCCTCTAATTAAATCATTTGTTTTGAGTATGAGCAACATTTGACGATCTACCTGTTCCAGGACATCCGAAATATCTGGCAAAACTAACGAGGTATTGTTCTGCAGCGTATTTTTCTGCAAAAAAGGAGAATAATAGAAAATTTGCATAATACAGTTGAAACCAATTTAAAGTGCGTTTCTTATGAACACATTTTTAGAAACGACAGAATTCCCACAAATATCTTCTATGGAACTTTTGTCGCTGAAATGAACAAATTGAAGTACAACAGTAAGAAAATGCTCACCTCTTCTTTTGTGTATTTGACTGTGTTGACTCCCTTCATTACGGTTTCCCATGGTCTACCTGTGACCATACATACGAATAGGCCATATAAACTACCTTTGATACCTAAATTTGTGCAGTGCTCACGCATTGCATTACGATCCACATTTAGTATGCTCAGCCAAAGCTTCGAATATTCATATCGAAATTTGTCTGTGAGGTTCGCATAAAGACCATGGTCTATTAAAATTATTTCAACTTTACCATTGGGCGTCTTATTAACAAGAATGTTACCTGGGTGAGGGTCACTATGCACGAAACCAGTCGTAAAGATCATTTCGGAATAAAGGCGCCCAATTTTGTTGGTAACAGAGAAAGGATCTATTTTGTGCTCTTGCATATATTTAAGATCAGTGACATGACAACCTTCAAGGTACTCCATAACCAATACACGTGGCGAACTTAATTCCCAATAAATTTTTGGTGCGCGAAACCATTCGTATTTTTTGAATTGTTTTGCAATCTTTTCAGCATTTTTACCTTCATTCAGAAAATCCAATTCAATTGGCAGATTCTTTTTTGATTCTTCCACCAGCCATTTTATTTTAAAGTCAGGAAAAACACGTGACATTATGTTGACAAGCACCTCCATGGTTTTCATATCCACTTTTGAATTTCCTTTAACATAGGGATGTTGTACTTTTACAGCTACCACTTCACCTGATCTAAGAGTGGCCTTATGGACTTGTGCCAATGATGCAGTTCCCAAAGGTATCGGATCAAAAGTGACGAAAATTTCGTTAGAATCTCTTTTTAAATCCTGACGTATCACCTTGTACAGATCTTCGATTTGATTTTGGGGTGCATCAGAATGCAGCACCTTCATCGTTTGAACAAATTCTTTGGGCAGCAAGTATTCTAGGGCACCAATGTGCTGGCCAACCTTGATGTAGACTCCTTTATTTGTGCATATTAGTTGTAGAAGTTTTTCTGCCGCAATTTTGTGAACTCGACTCTTCTCAGCCTTGTACTCTTGTGACGTTTTGTCCCATTCGCGATAGAACAACTCTCGTTTATAGGTCAGCGCCACGTCAAAAACTGTAACAGCAGATCTTCCTAAACGTACAATGCCCAGGGAATTTACATCGTAGTCATTACCGTGAAGACTGAGCCCGGTACCAATAGCACTAGCACCGAGGATGCTGTATGTTACAACACGCCGTAACATTTGGGTGTGAAATTCAAATAACTGAAACAATAGAGGCCAGTAATTAGAAAAAATCAACTAATCATGTGTAAAGAAAAAAATCACATTAACACACAACAGGTGTCATCCACTCCACTCCCATTTTGACTTGTTTACGTTTCACTGAATTTTGTTAACATAAATTACTAAATGCACCATAACTCCTCCTTCTGCTTCACCTGGAATTTTGTTGAAGCACTACTTAGAGAGTTTGTAGAGAAGAGAAATCTCGCTGATTACGTGGTTAACATAAACACCAAAAAAAGACTGCAGCCACACTGCTGCTATAAAGCAAATACCGTAATACTTACGCTTGGTTGTAGGAAAAAATTTAATTACAACAGCAGGGAAGGAATTAAAAATAAAATTGACAGTGAAGATGCAACATGCTCTCCCTATAATTGCAGGTACCACTGCATTTCCACAACAACCTTTACCCAATGGTCAGTAAGTCCCAATGCAGATGAAACAATTATTGCTAGTAAGTCTTTTGACATTCCTTTTTGAAGTTGCCGTTTGCGTTCACACGATACAAAATTGGCTGCGTTGCGCTTTCTGTTCATGTTGGGTTGTCCGTTTCGCATATGGTTCTTTTGTGGGAACAGGTTTACTTTAGCTGACATTGAATTTTTTTTTAAAAGGGAAATATTGGGTTAAAAATAAAAAAAAAAAAAAAAAGTTGCTCGGATCTAGTTTCGGAGATATAGTCGTTGGAAGTTGCGGATATAACTTTTGGAAAGATGATTTTAAGTTGGGAACCCCTTAATGGAAAATAGAAAAAGTGGGTGTCTTAAGAAGGATAATTTAATGGGGTACAATAATGGTACGCAAAGTTTTGGAATTTGATAAATAATTTTTGAGATATTACGATTTTTCTGAAATTTTGACCAATGTGTTAATGACCTAAAACTTTTTTAGCATTTTAAGAAAGCTTAATTGATTCCCTTTAAAATGATATATAGTTGCTGTAAATTTTTTTATGTTTACACCCTTTTTAAAGAAAAACAAAAAAATTTATTAAATGAATTGTTATGAAAACTATGTTTTTATGGACAAAAAGAATAGAAAACAACAACAACAACGATAATACAATACAACTATTATTATAAGACGATTCTCATTAAAAAATAATAGGGTTGTCATATAAATTAAGAATTTTTTAAAATGTAAGGTTATGTTGAAAGAAGCTGCGGTTTTTGTCCATAAATAAGAATAAGAATACATTGAATATTTTTTTTTTATTTTCCGGCAAAAAAGGGGGTAAATATGCAAAAATTTAGAACAAGCTATATACCATTTAAAAGGGAATAAATTAAGCTAAATTAATTATAGGTCATTAACTCATTTTTTGGAAAAAATTTTTTTTCAAAAAAAAAAAGTTGTCGAAATTTCAGAAAAATCGTAATATCTCCAAATTTATTGGTCAAATTTCAAAACTTAGCGAACCATTATTGTAGGCCATTAAGTTATCCTTCTTATGACACCCATATTTTCTATTTTCCATTCAGGGGTTCTCAACTTATAATCATTTTTCCAAAAGCTATATCCTCAACTTCCGATGTCTATATCTCCGAAACTAGATCCGAGCGACTTTTTTTTTGTTCTTATAATTTTTTTTATTTTTAACCCTCTATTACCCTTAAAAAATAAAATGGTTTGGAGAATGTCAGCTAAAGTAAACTTAAGCCTTTTTGACCATACAAATATCGCGACTAAATTGTATTTTTGTTAATACTAAAGTTATATTGAAATGAAATTTGCCTGTAATTGTAATTCAGTGTAACAAAGTTTTGATTACTCGTTGCAATAGTGAGATCCAAACTGTATCAAAGTTATTTGAGTTCTATTCTTTCATATTGCAAGTATTCCTTCTTTTTTTGCTGGGCTAATGGTACAAAATATTCTCATAAAAATGATTAAGAATTAGGTCTCTAAATAAGGATTAAAAATTACTCTTTCCTAAGTCTTTTTTTCGCAGCTTTGCCCATACATAAGGCTCTTGAAGCATTCAGAAATTAGCCTAATTTTAAATGGTCCATCATTATTAAGAGCTCTCAAGAATGATTACAATTGAACTTTTTCGGGTCTAAAAGTCAAAAAATCTACCCCAAAGTACTTGAAGTGTAAATTATAGTTTATAAAATTTACTACAGCTGTTGTGACTTACACGAATTTGGCATAAGATAACAGTTAATCAGATATTCCTGTGATGCATACGATTTCAAATCAAAATTAGAATACCAAATCGTGCGATTTTATTGAGGTGTTCTGAAAACCGCACAATTTGGTAAAAATTTGAAACAGCCGATCATCATGGTTGGAACAGATGTTTACAATTTCTAAATGATATACATATTGTAATTTAAGAGCTGCTAAAATATGTACATATATTTTTCGCAGCTGCTTATTTTATATATTAAAAGTACAAAAATGAAAACAACAAAAAATTATAAAACGTGTGCTTAGGAATCAATCAAATTATGCATTCTAGAATCGATGCGAGTGTTGCGCTCTTGCTAATTTAACGTATTATAGTAAAATATTTTTAACAGTTTTTTCATATTTTCGAATAAATAAAGTCTTTCAAAGGTATTCTGAAGGATATTGAACACTTGGCGCAGAAAACAATTGAAATTTTCAAATAAAAATCCTATTAAATCATCTTTTGCACATAATTTTTTGAGCTGAAAAATTGTATACAAGTCCACAACGGTCATGAGCCTAATAAAGGTGATAGGCAAGTCATATTCAAAATAGTTAAAAAACCAAATTTCATAAAAAAGGACGTAGTGCAGAAGCTATTCGACGTCTAAGCTTAAGGAAAATTAAAAAAAAATGTAAACTCACTTAAAGTATAGACACAAATTTAGTTTTGTAATCTTAAGAAAATTGCAAACTTGTGCGTTATATACAAAACTCCATTTTTTAAGTGTTTATAAAAATGCAATACTTTATTTTCTTAACTATGACAAAGTTTTTTATACTAGTACAAAAAGATTTAATAAATAGCTTAATTTTAAGGAATTAATGTATGGTATAAAATTTTTATTAGCTAAAATTTTATAAATGTATATATATTTATACATATATAAATATTTATACATATATACATATATATATTTATACACATATATATGTTTATACACACATGCATATATATACTATAGTTTAGTACGAATTAATTCTATATAAATGCATAAAATAGCTTTCATAATCGCCTTTAGAGTATTTGTTTGTGTAAAATATTTTTTGAACAGTCTCCATTGGTTATTTGTCATTGATTGATTTAGAGGAATTATTATTTAAAATGTTGTAGATACATAATTTTACTTAATACATTATTTTCAGTGAGGAATTTTATTGATAAGGAAACTTTGAGTCACAATTCAGTCTAAACGACCTTAATATTTTGTTGATTAGGATATTTTGAAGTACCTACTATATCGTTGTAGTTCTGTTAAAACTACCTAAGTTTATTTGTCAAAAATATATAGTTTAGAAATGGATATTTTTAGTTTTCACAGATCGATGACGAAACATAAGCCCCTTCCTACTTTTTTGCTAAACAAGATTAAAATTGCTTTTAGTATGCCTACATATTTACTTGGTTTTACACTGAAAAGTTGTACTTTTCCATCCTAATTTTTTTTTATTTAAGTGTTGTGATATCTTGAAAAACAAAATTTTCTACTAATGATATGCGCAATAAAGTGAAGTTTAAAATAAATCGATTACAAATTCAGTTTATTTTTTTTATAAAAAAATTAAAATAGACCATTCAAATATGATGTTTATTTTGCTATATATTAATATACCTACTCTTTTTTAAGAAAATAGACAAGTCCTTAATCAATAAATGCATTTACACAAAAATATGTAAATATGATGATTCAGTTAAATTACTATTACTGTTTGCATTACTCTTTTTTAAGAAAATAGACAAGTCCTTAATCAATAAATGCATTTACACAAAAATATGTAAATATGATGATTCAGTTAAATTACTATTACTGTTTGCATTACTATTATTAATCAATGTCTGTTGCTGAACTGGCGTCATATGTCAAACAGAGGTTTCAGAATTGAGCTTCAGAACAAATTTATTACTCTTAGGATCAACTACTTCTTCAGAGATATTAAAGTGTGGCAGTTTGTGAAGTTTTACAATCAATGATACATCATTCTGTATTAATTGAAAAGTACACTCATTTGACACTGGTCTTGACAGCAGCTCATCGCTTATTAATGACCATGACTGTACCCATCGGCGCTCTTTTTCACTCTGCAACACTGGGAATTCAGTCAAGTAAGGTTCAAGAAATGCACGAGGTGACAGATCATGCTTGAGACAATGTGCCAAATGTTTTAAAATACTTTCAAATGTATGGCGAGGTTGTTGACGAGTAACTCGAAGGTATTTTTGCAAAGCACGTGCCATTGATGGGAAAACGGCCTGCGCCGCTTCTTGTGGATCTAATGGTATAGCAGGGGCTGGTTCATTAGGAATACGCTTGATATGAGTGAAAGCTTCTTCTGCAGCGGTTATGAGACGTGCTCTTCGCTTCTTAACACGACGCTCATACTCGTGTTCCTCATAAAATCGTTCGTTGTGAGAAGAGTCACGTCTTCTTGCATTTGCTGCAAGCACAGCTCTACTCTGACTTTGCTGCTGAGCATTACTTACGCCATCAACCTCATAATATTTGAAACTAGTAGAGATTTTATTACGTTGTGATTTTGATATGGGAATTCGCTCCAAGTAGGGATTGAAAATAGGAAAATCGACGTAGTATCGCTGCAGCACCCAGACAGCAGCTCGTTGTATGCTCAGTTGACCGAGAGCATACGAACGCGAAACGCCGTCTGGTGAGCGTATGATTTTAATATAATAAGTGGGTTGTTGATGCCGTAATTCGAGCAAAACTACAGCAATGTAATGTATAAATAGCAGCGTGTCTACGAAGTTTGTTGCATAGGCCACCAATGACTTGTAATCTACAGCTTCACCACCTGTTTCCACCACAATCTTAGCTCCATTTGTGACCTACAATATATAGCACAAGCGCTCAAGAAATGAAGTAGTGAAATAAGTGATTATTTACCTGCACAATATAAAACAGCCAATAAGCAAATGTTGATATGGTCACCAGCAACAGTACTGTTGCTCGAAATAGAAATATTCGAGGCATTGTTGCACCAGGACGTCGAAGAAACAATGCCCATAACCCAATAGCCAATAGCAATAATCGAGCGGTAAGCGATACAAGAAGACCTTTGCACTCGCTGCTGCATGCTAGTAATTGTGTCTTCATTGTTTGCGTCAGCTCAGGGTGATCGAAAGCAGACGGGAAAAACCCCATTTTTGGCATCACGACCATAGCAATTGGTGAAAAAAACGATATAAATCCCAGTAACAATGAAAATGTAGATTCCATATATCGTTTGCAGGCGAATCCGAAATTTGTTTCATTTTCACGGTGCCATGTATTGTTAATGTCTTCCATAGATATGCTTTGCTCCGATGTGTTGCCAGTAACGGCTGTTGTATTTTCTCCCCAGTTTTCGTCTTGTGGTAAAATTTGTACTTCAATTACTTCCTGCCCTTCCCGATTTTCCTCGCCTGTAAAGATTATATAAATGATATAAGCATTTAAAATAAACTAACAAAGGTTAATTTTAGCCAAATGTTTACTGTTGTGAATCACTGAGCGTTTAATTCTAAATTATCCTACGATCTATCTTTCACCCTTTACATTGAATTTTTCTTGTCATATGCCTTTGATAGTAATATTCTTGACTGATGGACTTTTTGAGACAGTATTAACGGTGTCACATGATTTAACAATTTTATCCTTAGTTTATTTTCTTCTTTCTAAATTCTAAATTTTATTAGATTTTTATTTTATCTCAGGCTTGTCCATTTATGTTATTAAACATAAATAAATCATTCAAGTTCTCTAAATTGTTTGATTTTTAAAATACTTTAGTTTACTTTATTATTATCAGCCAGTCGAAAGCCTTTGAAGCTAGTATTGCTAAGTTTATTTATGTAGTAATTGATGATTATATGAATCCTTTGAAATAAATAAATAAAATACTTTTAGAAGATAATCTCTTACATATGGGAAAGCGAGCGGTTAGCGTCACATCGATCGATTTTTCCCCATTTTCAATTCCACGAGCTACAATTAAAAAAATAACAAGTACATATATCAAATTTCTTCCATGTATCCCGTAATCGTGATTTCTCCAGATGGAACGTAAGTCGAAAAAGGCTGCCTCAACTCAAAATGTTGACGCTGTTATATGCGTTACAAACGGAACGACAAAGTAAACATACCAAAGGGTGTTCGGGTTAAAAAAAAATAAAAATAAGTCAATTTTATACAAAATTGTCTGCCCCCCTAAACTCTGTAGCTGTTGCACGATGTTTTCGGCATTACTAAAATCCTTCAACCAAGCGTAACATGTGCCATATACATATAATTTATTATAAAATGTCTTAAAGTTGTCTATTACAACAAAAACTCTTGGTTATAATGTACATAATTCAAAATCTTCGGTTGACCGCCATTACCTTACATTAAGATTTAAAGTTGATGAAAAATGATTTGGAAAGTTAACAATTATAAACTTGCGTAGACCTGGTTTATACATAAATTAATGATATAATTGTTTTTGTTACCAGTTATGTTGACACTGGTTTGGAATGGTGCCATTTCTCTTTGTTTTCCTCCCGACTTGGTATGTCCACTGCGATGTGAATGTCTGGAACGGTCGCGATGATAACCGTTGTTCACTGATCCTGATCCTCCACCGATGTTGCTGTTGTTGTTATTATGATTTCGAGAACGCCTAGACCGTCCGCTGTGTTCTGATTTGATAGATTCGTTTTCCATTGCAATATTACAAGCTGCTCTCGGCAATGCAGCACTTAAGCTGTAGTCTTTCGCTCGTACTTACACAAAATAAAAAACGAGCTCAAACACTTGATTTAGACCATTTAGTTCTTGATGTAATTTATGCTCGTAAAGAATTAAGGGAGATGGGGAATAAACAGGTCGATGCTTGTCGCAATCAAAGGTCATTGATTAAACCTTTACTAAACAATTTTTCACAAGAATGAAACATTTTATTAGACATTGAACACTATTTTCGCCACTTTTTATTCATAATTTTGAAAATCTATCGTCTAAAAATATCAGGAAAAAATATGTATTCACATCCAAAACACAAATTCCTTCAGGAAGCCATTTTGCTTTCAAACCAAGAATGACAACAGAGATAAAATAAGAATAAGTGGGTTCAAACCGTCAAATTTTTAATCAAACTGTTTGTCAACAGTTTCAAAGCACAGCGTACACATGATCAAATTTTTCATCAAATTTCAGTTTTGTTCCAACCACCGACATCGTGATGACGGATAAATTTTTATGTTCATAAAACAATTGCGCGTAATTTCACTAAAACCTTGGTTGGTGAGGAGGGTGAGGGGGGGGTGGGAGAGGGCCGGGGGCGAGAATTTTAATGACATATTAATACGATATGATTAATATGACATTTTGAATCAATAGTATTTATGTGAAAAAATTGGTATATTAGTTAAGTAAATCTAAAAATTAGAGAATTTTGAAAAAATTATAAAATTTATAATTAAAAATCTAAAATATGTTCAATCGTTTTATGACAATCACAGCTTATAAACATATAAAAGAAAGTCATATCCGCAAATTCCGATGGCTATATCTTAAAAACCAGATTGAGGTGACAATATTATTTTCTTCACTAAAATTTTTGAAAAAAAACATGGCCGCTGGCTGACACTCAACCACAAAAATTTTGGTCACACACGCAAAAAAGATAAGTTTGAGCAAAACTAACGAACATGATCGCTAGTGTGTACCGCGTTTTAGCCATCTGAGCTCGGACATTCGCGGTAAAATTGCCTTTCGATAAAAACGTGCCAAAAAAGACCGGCTTATACGGTCGTAATGTGGTGTAAGGTGCGTCATGTTTACATTCAGAGTATGCGCGTTGCCATGTGACAGGTTTTTACTTGACAGTTGGCAAAATACGTCACATCATGAGCGCATATCAGACTTTTGCTTTTAAACTTCGTTTGACATTATTAATTTCATTTCATTTTGCGTAGAGTTTTAGTTGAAATTCAACATTCAGTTTTTACTCTCAAATCTCGTGATTTGGGTTTCCATTTTTACCAAGACTTAGTCGACGTTTACACTAGGAAAGTTTGAGAGACAAATTCTCGTCCATTCTCTTTTGTGATTTTCGTTTCGCGTTTGCAACATATGACAAATTTTTTACCTCGTCCCTTTCGTTTTTCCCCTCTTGCCAACAAACACGGAAACTTGGCCGAAAAATTTTTCTCGTGTAAACGTTGACTTAAGAAACACAACTTATATGCCACTCAAGCAGTTGGCAAATTGCCTTATCTGCGTATGAATAAATCAGCTGTTTTTGACACGATTAACTCTTGATAGCGAAAATAATCGTTCTCTCGTCAATTGTTGATAAAATGAATAAGTGAAGTATTGTATTAAACGTATTTTTTAATAAAACATCACCTAAGGAATAATGTGGAAATGTGTTGGCTCAAGTGTTCTAATTGTGTTTTTATTCGAACTACTCGCAGGTGACATTAAGTTTGCTACCGGCGTTGGTGGTATGTTTTACAGAAACTTCAATAATTTATACATAGTTCAGTTTAAACTTCAATGGTTTATTTAACAGCAGCACACCATCACCACCATCAACTAAATGAAATAATAACAACACAAGATATCATTGCGGGAGACGTATTCTTTGAAATCATTGACCCATCGGACCTGGAATACACATATCGTCTGCGACCCGCGAAAGATTTTGGTACAGCTTTTTCGCAAAAGTTGGAAGGAGTTGCGCTGGTGCCGGTGATACCTTCAGACGCATGCACGAAAATCAAGAACAAACACGAGCTGCGTGGAAATGTAGCTTTAATAGAAAGAGGGTATAAAACGAGAAACTATAGTTATAGGAACTTGCCTCTGAACAGATTTTAAGACTTAATCTGAAAGGCATATTTCCTATATCCATTGCTAATGATTTTTTACTGGAACAAAATACATGTATTTTTTTTTTGTTACCAACAGAGAGTGCTCCTTTTTGACAAAAACAATAAACGTAGAAAAGATTGGAGCTAGTGCAGCTCTAATAACTGAATACAACAATGAGTCGTCTGAATTCGACTACTATATTGAAATGATACACGACAATACAAATCGAGATGCTCACATTCCTGCTGGTTTCCTGCTGGGTAAAAATGGATTAATTATACGTTCCACACTGCGAAAGCTAAAAAGATCTCACGCTATTATTAATTTGCCTGTTAATTTGACTTTCATCCCGCCTAATAGAATCAATCATCCACCTTGGCTGGGTTGGTGAAACTGCAGCTAACCCTTTAAATAGTTGGGCCCTTATTAATTGTAAACAAGCAGTTGCCATAAAATGTAAATTATACAAAAAAGACGCCATATACTCGTATCTAAAGCAAACGCAGACCAAAGTGCATTCTAGTGAGAACGGATTATTGTAAATACCTATACAATATGTTTTTTACATAATTTCTATTAAATATAAAAGTTAATTGAAAATTGGTTACTCAATCTATTTGTTGTAATTTTATTTACTAAATTTATTTATTAAACTCTTTAATGATCCGTCCCTTCATTAAATTTATTCAAGTTGTAAATACTTCAATCAATACTAAAATAAAACTGATTTTAATTTAATTATTGTTAAACTAACGGAATACATTTATTTAATTATTTAAAAAAAAAAAATTGGTGTCAATCATCACGTGTTTTTACACCAACAAGAAAATTTGACTTAACTAATGAAATTATTTGGTACAATACCCAATTTTTATTAGAGATGGTATTGTTAAACTAATTTATGATTGCAAATTCAAATAAATACAAAAATGTACGATATTTTACCTTTTTGATATAAATCTGGATCACGGATTGAGAGTTTATGGATACATAAAATTGCATACGAGAATGTATATACATATATCAATCACAGTGATGAATGAAGTAAATTTAGATACGGTAAATGACACAGAGATATAACATAACAATCGAGTTGGTGAATGGTGAAGTAAGAAGAGCCAATTGTGCACTAAGCAGATCATTTTTGCTCGTGTATTAACTATAACTCAAAACGTTCCAAGTGCTGACAGATTCAAACACATGCCAAGCGTTAGAATTACAACTGAGATGACCAGAATTGCGAAACATAAGTAGTTAGGCTGTATCGGCATTCGAAACAATTTGGCTGACATATCAAGAGTTGAAGCAAAAAGCAAAGTTGAGTTTAAATCCTCAGAGGAGGTGTTGTGATAAACAAAAGGTCGCACACGTATCTGATGACCATTCGCCTGTGCCCTCTGACAGACTCGTGTCACAGATGCAGCCATAAAAAAAGGCAGCAGACCCATGACTAGCCATAGTAGTACGTTAATTATATTCAGAATAACAACCTTTATAGCCGAATAACGAAAGTCAAAGTCATTAAAAAGGTAAATGAAGCCAGCAAAAGCGTATGAAAGATTCATAATAATAAAGAAGCATACAGGTATTGCAACACGGTGATTTAGATGGTCGAGCAGCTTGCGAAACTCCAACACTTCCTGAAAAACAAAAAGCTGTGAATAAATTTCGGTCTATTCATTTAAACTTACTCTCATCCAATCCAAGGACTCGATGCTATGCATGAGCAGTTTGTGGGATAAAGTGGTTAAATGTACGCGCAACAGATAACATTCTATGCAGTAACTTGTCAAAATCATTATCTCTACAAAGTCCTGGATAAAAATGATGCAAAGTAGAACAATCTGAATATACATAAACTTGTACTCAGTTACTTGATAAAGCAAGATGAAGTTACCTTTGTGGCCCAATCCCAATTTCTCAGGCACTCAGCTAACCATTTCAATTGAAAAACTTGTGATTGCATGAGGACTGACGGTACTACATAAGCAAAGAGCAGACATAAAAATGCAAATCCAAGAAAGATATACATCCATAGTACCATGCAAAGGTGACGTGGTTTCATAGACATAAGAAAAACCCGTTCAATCAAATTTTGAAGTTGTTCGTTATCAACGATCTTGCAAACGATAACGGCCGATATAAAACCCATTAAATGCAGTGTGTTTGGAATAACGTAGCCAAACAGCAGTTCACCTATGGTACGCACTGCTCCTTCACGTGTATCTGTTCCAACCGATATAATATCTGTTGGTAAATATTTATCATTTTTGGAAAAACCGCGATCGCCGCTGAAAAGTAAATACAAGGAAATTGAACATCATTTACATATATAGATTATAAAAACATATGTCTTACCGAAATAAAGTCAAATACTGTATGATATATCCAAACAGAAGCATAATAAGTAAAAGCGCCACCCGCAAGTAACTAAGGCAAGCTCGGCATAGAGTTGCGTCGGTGGAAATTGGATTCAGACCCACTAAAGATAAAATCATCATATACGGCCTTAGAAACTGTATAAGAAAATATAGAAGGAAATATGTAGGCACTTAAAATTGATTGCGGACTATTTTTGGCATCGCTATCGTTGGAATGTTAATGGAGCAGTTCAATATTCCTATTACTGATATTTATTTACATACCTTACGTTTACAGTAGCCGAGAATTGCCGATGTAGGTTCGTGCTCATTTTGTAGATCCTCAATCTGCGGTGCATTCCAGCGATTTATAAAACAAAAAGAACTATTAGCATGAGAGTGTAACATTACAAGTGTTGTTGTTTTTGCTGTTTTAAAGACATTGGCCTTAGCGAATAAAATAGGAAATCACAAATAAAAAAAAAAAAAATAATAGAACGAACTGGTCTACAAAAATTACCACGAATAACTGATCCAAATAAAAAGCATTGATAAATAGTGAAGTACAACAGAGGGAAATGTTTTCTTTTTGCTGCATTGCTATCAGTAACAAGAACAGAAATAAAAATAAAAAATACATCCGTTGTTCTACTTCGTCATTGTGAAGCTTCTCTGGGGAGAGAATGAAATAGTGGGAGAAAATAGAGTGATTACTTAACCCTTTAAGGATTACATTTTTTAATCAGAAATTATATAGAAATATTACAGCTTGCCATATGTAATGAAAATATGCATGCTATTGGGATGTGCCAATGCCATCAAAAAAGCAGCTTACGTACTATAATTTCTGTCATGCTGTCCCCCAAAAAGGAGGAACCCAATGTCGTTTGCCTGGACGATGAACCTAATATTGTTGTAGCTATTTGACTTATGCCTCCACCACCTGTACCACTTATAATGCTGCGATTGGGGCTTATTGAGGTACCAATGTCTAGACGTCCCGCATCTGCACTTCTGCGCCCATATGTGGCTGTGTCAGTTGATGAGATGGATACATCTTCTTCACTGTTAGTGTCAGTGTCGGTGTGTCTCCACTTTCTAACTTTTGTCGTCGATGCGTAACCGTTGTAAGATTGTGTGCTTAGACGAGCACGTTGGAAAAATGGTGTGCAACTGAGTGCAGATGCAGAGTTTTCAACGATAAAATGACCGTCCCAGTTAGAGACCGTAGCTTCGGCAGCAGCATTAGTAGCATCGCGCGACATCAGGTTGACGATGGAAGTGTGTAAATATATGAAGCCACCAAAAAAACGTGCACTGTTGTCTTATCTGTTAGTTTTACACGTTTATCTTTAAAAGTTTTTTCTATTGATCACACAGCGGCATAGTCTGAGCACCTGGTACGCTATAGATAAGCAAAAGCTAGATCTTTTCCGATATCACTAGTAATATCTTCATTATCACTTGATGTTGTGTTTTTTTGTTTAGCATTACTGAACTTGTTGACATGTTTCTTTGCTTTGTATCGGTGAATTAAAACCGTTTTGTTGTTGTATTTGATCTTATTTTGTTATTATAATTTTTTCTGTTTGCATACACACTCGTTAAAATCCAGCTGGGCATCATCTGTGCTGTGCTATTGTTGTTGCTAAACTAAATTGACAATTGGTTGTTCGGGCTGTGAACTGATGTCGAGTAGCTTAATTAGATTGGCTTGTTATCATTATTATTGTTGCTGCAATGAGTGGGAGCGCAGCGCTGTTCATCTTGAAACTCGAGCGATAACCTTCTCCGAGCTGTGAATTGATAAAAATTATTTTAAGAAGGCTATATAAAGCAGTAGCGTAGCTAGGGATGGCGGTACGCACCGGGTATCACAATTTAGAGGATGACATCTTATATAAGAAAAATATTTGATTTTGCTAGTATTTTTTGAAATTTGAACATGATCATTGAAAAGGGTGACACCTATGTGAATAAGAGGATGACACCTGCCCCAAGAAATATTTTCAGACTTTTGAAATGTAACTAAATGTAGCTAACTTATTGAACAAAGTGCTTTAAAATATATGCTGAACACTAAACAAAAAAAAAAAAAATGTTTGGGTTTTTTTCGTAGATTATGCCCGAGTCATAGATATTTTAGGAAACGACAGATGCTCAAATCGTTTTGTTTTAGCAATGTTAAACATAAATATGTACATGCAGTGTTGCCAAGTTGAAAACAAAAATTAACGACCTTCCTAAAATAAAATAACTTGGTAAGAAATTCAATATTTTTTTGGGAAAAAGTTGACATTTTTTTTACAAAATGAAATTTTAGTCACCAAATATTCATGTTTGGAAAAATTAATGAAATTTCTTTTTTGCTCGTTAAAAAACAAATTGAATTCAATTCAATTGACGTAAATTTTCAGCTCCTACAAGGCCTTCGGCTTTGATAACTTGGCCGCGCCAAAAGCGGCGAACATGCATCCTTATCAACCCTGCGAACATGACAATTTCCGAATTCTTTCTTTTTATCAAATTACGATTCAACTTAAGCTACGAATACGAAAAAGTTGTTATTCTTGAATCCAATCAAATCAGGAAAATATTCCAACCTTGATTTATTTTCGAATAATTTTTTTATGTCAAAACAAACAAAATAAAGGAAAAAAAAATTTTGTAAATTTATTTTTGACTGTAAAAGTATACTTTTGGTCAAATTTATTTTATGTGAAAGGCCGAAAAAAAAGTTCGCTCAACAACTCGGAAAGTAAGCCACAAGTAGAAAAATAATTTAAGGTCAATATTGTAGTTGAGACGAAAACATATCGAGTCCACATTTTATAATTTTAAAATTACAAATTTACCGGCAAGATCCGATTTCCGTTCAAATCAAACAAAAGCAAAAATGCAAATAAAATGCACACGTTGCGGACATTATCAACTTGAAGTCTGCCGGCAAGCTTTGAAGTGGAACCCTTAAGGTATCAAAAATAAAAAAAAACCTCTACTTATTATTGTGAAAACGTTCGCTAGGACCAAAAATACGTAAATCAGGGAAATGTTTGGAAAATTTAATTAAAGCACTCGCTAATGATTGTGCATGTTGAAAAAGTTTTGCAAAGGTGCTTTGCATTAATAGTTACTTACAAAAAAGAAAATATTATATACTAGCATTACCCTGTGCGCATCGCTTCACCTCAACCGTGGTGTATATTCGATGTGCAGTCAGCGTGTATGAGGGCCACCCTAAATATGCACCCTAAATAAGAGTTTTATAACCTATGACGCCCGCCTGATCGATACTAACATACTGTAAAAATTTCATGAAAATCGGCTGGATAGTTTCCGCGTGCATAAGAGACAGACAGACAGATAGACAGATAGACAGACAGATAGACAGATAGACAGATAGACAGACAGATAGACAGATAGACAGATAGACAGACAGATAGACCGACTCGTACGTACATACCGCATTGAAAACAAATTTGTATGTATTCTCACTTCTAAGTAATAGGACACAAAATCCTCCACTTGCTGTTGAGAGGTGGTAAAATGTCTTATCACTACTTTTAAAAATTGGAATTGGTACATCCGGTCTTATACATTTATTTACTAAGCGTTAAATGATAGCTTCAGTCAATTGTTCCGATTGCTATAAAACGTATGTGTTATATTTTTTTTTTGGTCTATTGAACTTTAAAAATAAGCGCAAAGACAAACATAAAAAATGCATTCAAAATTGCATTTCGGGTATCATCCCAGTAGGCAAGGGCAATGGCAAGAGCAAGGAGCGCTCCTAGAAGACATTCCTTTGGCAGAAACAGGCCTTCCCACATCTTTTCAAAATAATAAAAAATATCTAAAAAGCATTAATATAAATGGGATTCTTCTTCTTTGCCTTCTAATATGAGGCCCGATAGCATGTCTGCTGTGGGAAGTCATAATAGCCTTGCATAAGTATATTTTTATTTGCATGAAAGTCTAGTTTGACCTGCTGGGATATTTATTGCGGTGCTTATCTGTACATTTGTACATTTTGTTAATTAAGCACATTAACTGTTTAATTTTATTTTATTATTGTATTTCAACTTTTGGCTACTAATTTCAGAAAAAGTGAATCAAAATGTAGCAAAATATAATACTGGGTTAAAATATGTATGCATTTAAGGGTTTTTTTTTTATTATTTTTTTTTTAAGATTTTTTTTTCCCTATATTTTAGCTTTAGGTTAAAAAATAATTGTCTTCATATTTGAGCTTTCTGGCTCAAACCTGTAAGTGGCGCGAAAAAACCGACTTTCTAAAAGGTAGAAAAAGTCTGCCTTAGGTGCCAAGATATAGCGGCTTAAGGTATTTTAGTTGTATGGAAGATTCCACCTACTGTTGTCAAACCACGCCGACATTTTTCGATCGGCTGAAATTGCGGACAAAATACACCCAAAGGGTTTTTTTTTTGTAAATTTGCGGTCCTATATGTCTATATTATAGTATCGTCTTTGAAGAAAGTTCTTCCAGACTTTCAGTTTCCTAGATCAAACCTGCGAACGGCGCAATCAGTTTGTTTCCTCATACGGATACAGCGACTTTTTTACTAAAACGCAAAAAAAATTTTCTTTCGTTCTGCTTTTTCGTTTTTTCAATAATTTTTATTGATTCCTGATTCTTAGCTAACAATAATTTCCTTGATTCACAATTGATTTCTTCAAACCTCTGGGCTCAATTTTGCCATTGTGCTTTAAATTTTTAAGTATTTGGATCCGGCGCCACACATAACAGAAACTTTTTTAGTGATACGCAAAGAAAAACACTAAAGAAGTTTTTAATGCGTTTCCTGGAACTGCACGGTAAATTCAAATATCCTGCCATAAAAGTCAATGTGGTTGTTTTAGAAACAGAAAGAAGATAAAGAGTCTAAGTTCGTGTGTGCAAGTACAAGAAATTTTGGATTGAATTTCCAACAAACACCACTACATATTTTTGAATATAAATGCTGTTATATAGCTCTTGCACTTTTAATGTGCTGCGTTTTTGTGTTGAAATAGGCAGCACAATCAAGTTGAGCTCGTAAAAAAGTAAAAGTGTCAACAAATAAACGACTTAACCTTTTGTGCACCTATGCCAGTGTTTTAAAATAATTTTAAAAGTTAAAATAAAAATTTAAATTGTTGGCTCCGGCAGCGGAGACTACCTCTCCAAAAATATATCTTAGTAATATTAAAATTTTAATTCAAAATATGTTATTTAATAAGACATGTGAAACACGTGATAAAGGTAAACATTGAACTCTGTTTTCTCCAAACAAACTTTTTTTTAATATGTTTGATTGAAAGAAAATATTTCGAACAAATGACGTTTTTGTTCTTCTTGAACATGCACATGACATTTTGTATAATACTCCAATGATTTTTTCGAGTTTTTGCATTCTACGACAGTAAAGTAAAATTATTAAAAATTCCATTTCGCAAGGTAAATTTTTTAAGGAAATTTAAAATTTTATCGGATGTTCTGCGGAAATGGTTCCGAATAGATAAAATACACAAATAAACGAAAACACTAGGCCGAATGCCTTCTATGTCTCCCCGGAGCGTGAATTGTTCGAAACGACTTTGGATACATAATCCGTTTTTGCCTGCTACGGAAATTAAGAAAGTGCTTAATAAAGCAGCAAGTGTGGAAACCATTAAAAGAAGACTAAGTATATGTACATTAGAGCGGTTCAAAATAAAAAGTTTTTGATTTTTTCACGATGTGTTAGCGGATTACAGTAGCCTTATATGTCTGGACAAAGCCCATTACTAGGATTAAGGTTAATATGGAAAACTGGATTAGCGCCCTCTGTTTTAAGTAAACAACCCATTTTCAAATTATTGATTTAAAAAATGGTGGAAGTTACAGACGTTATAAAATTTTCCAACAAAGTGGGTATGGTTTTCGGGAAACTATCGATTGGGGAATTCAGATCCGTGATTTGTTTTTCTTCTTCTTGTTTCTTTCTTATAAAAAAATTGACAATTGACCGGACAAAAGTAAAAAAAGTACAGATTTTCCACTTTCTAGCTGCAACACCTCAAATATTATGTTGCCGCCGATTCCATAGTACATCATTTTTTATGTTCTGTTATTGCTTATGAGAATGCCGAAACACCATATCATTATTTTATTTCAAAACCAAGATATCTGCATTTTTCTAAATTAACGGAACTGATTTTTTTCGAATCGGAGTCGACAAATTTGCATATTAAGGTGATTCAAAAAATTTTTTTTTATTTCAAACAGTTATTATCAATCGGGGAATTCGAATCCTTTTTCTTCTTTTTTTCTTACAAAAAAATTGAAAATTGACCGGAAAAAAAATGAAAAAATTCCGATACTGTACTTTGAAGTTGCAAAATCACCCCATATTATTTTGCCGCCGATCGCGTGTTACATCACTTTTAATGTACTGTTATTTGCTTAAAAGAATGCCGTAAACCGCATATCATTTTCTTATTTCGAACCAGAGATATCTGCATTTTTCGAAATTAACAGAACAATGTAACAGGCAAATGTACCTTCGGATGAATTCCATTTGCAAATGTTAACGTGAATGCTTTGCAAATTGTTTGCGAATCTTTATTTTGTATAAATATATCTTTTGAAAACGGCTTTAGCATTTTTAGTTATCGTTTGCAGAACTCAGAAATACACGTATGCAAACACATAGTGAGTGTAATTGTACATTAACTGTGTACGTGCTGCGGTACAACGTGTGTTTGTTGCTTTTTGCGGCAGTGAAAGTGGTTTTAATGCATTGTTGTTGTTATTGTCACCGCTGGAAGACGACACCACCTCAATTTATTTGTATTAATTATGTCAATCTGACACTCTGACACATTGAATTCGTTACAGACGAAGTTTTCGACTCTCACTCAGTATTCACAGAGGTAGTCACCTATGTACATATGTACACAAACACAACAGAAACACAGGCGCACTTGAGCACGCACAGCTAACTTCCGGTTGATCTTCTCATTTTAATGACCCACACTTATGCTAATGAAAATTTTGAAACGGTAAAAGGTGTCTCATGTCTGCTGAACTTTCAGTAGTTAATGTGCTGTAATTGCATGTTGGCTTCTTGAAAATGTTCACACTTTAACAAGACCGGTCAATTGCACTTGCAAATATTTATGTTTGTATAGGGTGATTCATTTATAGAAGGCGGCATGGAGGTATAGGAAACTATGTAGCTTCCTAATCAGCGTCCTGAGTTATTCTAGCCATGGCCGTTCGCTCGTCTATCTGTGAACATCACGAATGCGGGAATATGAATCGGAATAATTGGATAGAATTTATTTCACTTGTTACTTTTTGAATTATCAGTTCAATTACACGCTATACCGCCCACCCTTAAGAGGTTATTTGAGGAGCTACTGAGTCAAAAATAAACATTTTAAAGAGGGATGACACTAGCCAGAAAAATTAAAATTTTAAGCAAAATCAAGAAATAAAACCTTAGCATTGTGAACTGTAAGCCATTTTCCTGCAAAGATCCACGCGGATAATGAAAAAAAAAAAAAAAAATTGACCACCACATCGGAAAACAATATTTTGCCTCAGTAACATCAGACTAGTCCTCTTAAATTTTTGTTCGTACTACTACTCTCATTATTCTAGAATTGTGTTCAAGAAAAAAATACTCAATTACCAAATATCTAATATTTAAAATTTATATTTTTTCAATAATCTTCTTAAACCTGCGTGGTTTCTACGCTTAACCCAAATCTGACCTCTAATTTTTATATAACGTCTGGTTCTTGAGATAAATGAGATTAAATATGATAAAAATGCCAAGTTCGATCCCACTATCTCAAAATCCGCAGCACTTTTGACCTATAGTGTCTCTCGCGCATTAGTTTATTTAATTTACAACTCAAAACAATTAAAGCCGCATTCAATACTCTTGTTAGGAGGTGGAGAAAGTGGGTAGACCTGCATGCGCGCTTCTGGGTATATGCTAGGGACAAAAGACATTTTGTTGTTTTGCTCATCATTGTAACACGGTACTCATGGGGGAGTTGAATGAAAATAGTTGGCAAATGTCTTTGAATTAAAATTTGCACAAGCCAACAAGACGCAGAAAGTGTTCGAGATATACCCCCCTCCCATACAACTTTTTACTTACAATGACTCACATCTTGTATATGTTTCATCTGATGACCCCAAAAACTCTGCACTTGCTGCGACAGCTCTGGTTGGCAAAATGAAAGCAGGAATGCTCGTTTGGATAAAAATTGTCCGTCCATGTGTTGGAAGATACACATGAGATGATCGTCGTATTGGTTTTGTTTGACTTTAAATATTGCATGAAGTAAACAATACAAAAATATAAAATACTTGGGACCGTTTGTTGAACACCTTGTTAATCTCAACTAGGATTTTTCAGAAAAGACAGACCACAGAATGCATTCAAAAATGGTCATGCTTGCCAGTGCTCCTTTGAAAAGTGTTGGTGTTAAAGTGACACTTTCAATTAAAATGATAAAAATACTCGTAATAAAAAGGCCCATCAGAGTATGTATGTATACTCAGCAATCCGTTTACGTTTACATGTGTAGGTAAATCAATATCATTTTTGTTTAAGAAACATATAAGATAAAATCAAACTTCCTTTGCTAAAGTAAACCTCTTTCTCCGCCATAATACCTTTTAAAATTAAAAAAATCTCAAGCAACTAACATACTCAACAAAATGGAGGAAAAACTCAAATAAATGATTTTCTGCACTCTTTTCCCAAAAGAGCACTTGGCAAACCAATAATAAAATTCTTCAGGGAAACTGTAAGGACCTTACTGCAAAAAAAATCCCACTCAAGGACGCGCGCGACGACTTAGCTCAATTGCAGTACAATCAGGACAATTGAATCGACAAACCTTTGCGTGCACTTCTCAGCAAATCAAGAAGAGTAGTGCAAGTTGAGGGTAGTTAAACGATAGCAGTGGCAAGGATGCAATATTCAGACAAGTTGACGACTCAAAGGCAAGTTCAACGTACAACGAGACAAAAAAGTTTGCCAATAAAAAAATCACATACAAAACACAATGAAATGGTCAAGGAAATGCTAACAAACCCAAGACTGATAATAATGAAGTTGTCATAGGTACTTTAAAATCAAAATAAAAAATTTAAAAAAAAAACCGAACCGCCTTTATGCTTATTAAAGTAGCCCAAACTTTTTTACATCTTGAAAGGACATTGGGGACATTGTAAAAAATATTGACGACGAAAAGTCAAATAAAATGAAATTCCCGATTGAATTGCGTTTTTTTTACTGCTTACGTTGGCAAATGTCCTGGGCATTATTAATGCAATTAAATTGATTGTGACCCAGTCGTCATCCTTTCGCTGAGAGTGTTTTCAGAATATTCGCTAGTGGTGATGCTTAATTTTCGTGATTGAAGGATCATAAATAATTTCATCGCACTTAACGGCAATTAGAGTAAAATTAAAAAATAAAACGAAATGGAGATTGAGAAAAAATAAGCTCAGCAAAGGATGAAAATATCAGGACCTTGCACGAAATCACGTCACTCAAATATCAGCAGGAAACAAACTTGTTCATTGTGAAAGTGTGAGTGGAGTGAAGGACATAAACGGACCAAAATTGTCATCAACTTAACATAGTACATCGCACAAAAGGCTATGAATGACGACATCGGAAATAAAAGAAAGTGAGAAATCAAGGTAACAGCAATTGCTAAAAAAAAACTAAAACAACAACTACAACTAAAGAGAGCAAGCAGCCTTTAGTGGTTATCACGTTGTCGTGTTGTTTTGTACTGTGTTGCTTTTTCGTGTTGTGAGAAAACGTGACGTACATACATAATGAACCGAAGGGATTAGCAACGGCGAAAAAATATCGCTACAACACAGAGGAACAATGGAATGTCCTGTTTATGCCATCCATAAGGACACGAATTAAACTGTCGACAAATGAGTCAGTTCCGTTTCCTTTTTGTATTTGTTTTGTATTTGTGTGAGTGAAAGCGTACAAAAGTGTGTGTGCTACGGCTTACAATGCATAATTGTGATTCTTCAGGTAAGTGACTCACACGCGCATAAGTTTGTATTTACTGTGTGTGCATACATACATACATATATGTAGGCGAGGGTTTTCATGGTTTCCTTAACGAGCTCGTCAAATGGACATTAGTGTAAGTGTCACGTGGTGTAATTGTTGTGAATGTGGTAAAACCTACGCGACCCTGGCTTATATCCTTGTGAATTATAATGAAGGATAACCAAATATTTCTGAAATGTCAGCATTTTTCGTCAATTTATCAAACAAAAATATTAGCTTTTAAAAAGTCCTAAAATTCGTCACGTTGAAAGTATTCTAAGCTACAAATCATGCCACAACGTTCAAATTGTATATGTTACTGGCCAAACTAGTTTTCAGGAAGAACTAGTTCATCCGAAGCATGCTTTGCTTTACAGAAAACATATCTATTTTTTCTTAGTGAATTTTTAGGAATGATATCTAATTTTACAAAATTATGTTAATCCAATACTTAAAAAAATATTGTAGATAAGCGACACAGCTAAAAGTTCTGCGTAGATCCTTTTAAACGTATGGGTCATTCTAGTACAAACCGCACAGGTTTCAGAAAATAAAATCCATTTCGTACTTACTATATATCAGAACTTTGCTGTAAACATTTTTTTTTTCGAAAAAATCCACACGAATTTTCGATAATTCGCTGAATTTTCTTTAATTCTCTCATGCTTGAAGGCCATTTTCTCCAGTTGAACTGATCGGATCACTGTCTTTTTTTTTATTATTTAATACTTCATAACGTTAGCTTTTGAAGTGTTAGAAAAAAAAATCAATCGTGAACAAATGAAAAATAATACCAATTTAATTGTTTAAATAGTTCTAACATGCTGTTCTGCCAACTAAAATTAATTTAAAAATTATTCCGTTTTATCTATGAAATATATTTTTTAAAAAGGCGGAGTCTCTATTAGATCGGAATTTACACATTTTTGAATAAAAAAATTTTTATAAAAATTTTGTTTTCGGCTCTTAACTTTAAACTAATTTTTTTTCTTTAAATTCGGACTACGACGACTTAAAATAGTTTTGGTAAAATTATTTTAAAAACAAAAATGATTAATTTCTGACAAGATTAGCGCTCTCTCTTCGAATCTCGGGCTCCAACGCTTTCTTGGCTGTTAATTTTCGACAAAATTTATGCTCTCTAGCAATTTTTAAACCAAAACCTCGATCAGAGATATCTGACGCCTGCTCCTATGTTTCGACTTGTCGTTCGCTGCATGTCGTTCCTCTTGCGTAACTTGCGCTCGAAAATATATAATTACATATACATACATATAAGGCTACTGTAATCCGCTGACACATCGTGAAAAAATCAAAAAGTTTTTTTTTTGAACCGCTCTAATGTACGTGTCAAATAATTTGTTGTATATGAGCTTCTAAAACTTCAAGTCTAAATTGGTGTGCGGTTTGTATAAGAATGACCGATATGTGAAATTTCTATGTAGAAATACTTTAAAAATTTGCATTTAATTTTTAATTGTTTTGTCAGTGTATACACTAGGGTGTTTTTTTTCAAACTTTAGGACAGGGATTTTGTTTATTTTTCTTATATTATAGCTTGAGGAATAAAAATAATTGTCCCAACATTTGAGCTTCCTAGCTAAAACCTGAAAACTGCGCGGACAGAGTCTATGTCCAATTCCGTTGAAATTTAACGAAAAAACCGACTTACTAAAACGTAGAAAAAGTCTGCTTTAGGTGCCAAGATATAGCGTTTTGAGTTTTTTAGTTGAAAGGGGGTCGCCACCCACTGCTGTAAAACCATGCCCACATTTTTCGTGTGACTAAAAATGCGGAAAAAAAAACACCCGAAATAGGCATTTTTATTTTTTTTTTTTTAATTTGCGGTCCTGTGTGCCTATATAATAGAATCGAGTTTGAAGAAAATTCTCCCAAAGTTTCAGCTTCCTAGATCAAACCCGCGAACCGCGCATCCACATTGATTTTTAGTACAATTCGTATGAAAAACGAAAAAGCAAAACAACGAAAAACAGATTTTTTTTGCCGTTTTGCTGCTGTTAAATTTTTAAAAGTTCGCTTATATTTTGAGTATATGTTGAATGACACATTAATTTGCTTGGCATATGTCAATCAACAAAAACTATTTTAGTTTTACTCTTTCGCTAGTGATTTTAATTGATTTTGGTGAAACCGGGGACAAGTCAATCAAAATTGATTGGTTTATTAACCACTTATTACAGAAAAGTTATTTTTTTAGTTGATGTAAATACCCTACTATGTTTTCTTTCTTTTATCGCTTTTTCTAAGCAAAATTTCTCTTTTTTTGTTCTTATAATTTTGAGAATCTTCATAATAACTCGAAAACCATTTGAATGAAGTCTTGTGTATAACATTATGTTATATAAATAATGACAAGAGTGAAAAATTAGCAAAGTAGTGTAACTGCCACGCCTACCTGCCATGCAAGAGACTGGATGAAATACTGAAAATATTATGGTGCATAATTTTATTAATTTTCAAATGCCGTATGAAGCAAAACTTATGTTTGGTTTTATTATTTAGTGTCACAGGGCCTCTAAGCCGCTTTAAACTTTATTGTACAGATGGATAATTTCACTGTTTTAAATTTTCCAAGGCTAAACCAACCCTATTTTCAAACTTACTAATTGAATAGTTTAATGTCCAGTTTGCAAATTGGCTGCACTCACATTAACTCACTGCACTCACATTAATAAATACGAACTTTATTTAAAGTTTTATTTCGATTTCACTTTGAGTTCCGGCTGCGTTTGTTGCTGCGGTTGGTGGGTGTAATGTAAAGTGCCAAAAAACACATTTACGCAAATCAAGTTAAAATTTTACATTTTGCATGAATGGGGTCATGTTGTTCAAGTGTGTATTAATACTTGCACATATGCGCGTATCCTTGCTTAGGAGAGTCAATGTGTGTGTGTGTGTGTGTGTGTGTCGTCATTAGTGTATAATTGAGTTTTAATGTAGCTTGTTGATAAACGCCCAGGGCTTGCTATGAGTTGAAGAAGCAGCAAAAGTAGGGGCATTAGCACAACGTATCCTCGTTGTCTGCTAATTGACCATTAAAGTATCTTCATTTTCTTTCTTATTTCTTGTCTTGTAGTCACACATGGTCGAATAAAACCAAATCATGTTGAAACTCAGCCAATATTTGCTTGAGCCATAAAAGTATGCTACACTTTTTGTAAATTTCATACACACCAAGGAATGCATACATAAAAATTCGCTGCCAAAAACTGTGTGGACAAAAACTATTGTTTGCTCATTAATTTTTAGTTTTGCGCCTGACATATTTTTTTTAATGACATAAAAACGCGCATAATTTTTTTTATTGAGTGACGCCATTATTAAGAATTCAAAGCCAACAAAAAGCAGCAGCAACCGCGGCATTTAAGTGGTGCTGAATAAAACCGAAGCAAAAAATGTGATGACTTTGTAATTAATGAGATGCGAAAAGTTGATGAACACCGATATTTGATATGCCAACACCCGCAAGCGTTGCAAAAAATATAGAAGTAAAACCGAACGAATCTTTAAAAACATTGAAACGCCCTTGCCACGGAGAAATTTTTGTAAAACTTTAAAATTGCACTGCTAAACGGTAAAAACTTGTTGAGTTGCATACTTTGAAGGAGCGTGCAACAAGTTTGCCATAAAATTGTTAGCAAAGTGCAAATAGTAAGACTTGTGCCAAGAATCTTTAAATACTTTGAGCCACAGCGAATTCCTGCTTTGAGTGTTGAAGTTTTTTCTTTTCTTCTTCTAATATCTGTAGCAAAAAGACAAAAGCTATTTCATCTTTTTATAGTTGTTCTTAATTTATGAAATAAGTATTTTCACTGCGTATTTGAAAAATGCTTTATAACAAAATCATATCAGAATTTATGAAATATCATTCCGTATCAATGAAATGTAACTAAATTTATATTTAAAGTCAAAACTCCCAAATTATTATAGCTAACATGCTTAAACAAAATTGTCCAAAAACCAAAAAGGGAAATATTGCCTACAAAAATTTTCTGTAAAAGAGATAAACTTTTGGTCTCAGAGGAGTAATTTTTGTTTTTAATTTAGAAACCATTTTTTGCTTTAGTATGTTTCCTTTTAATTTTTATTCAAAAAAATCGTAATGATCGCTCCAAAATTAGAATCATTTATCATGAGATTAGTTCCTTTTCATAAGTTTTCTTATCGATTTATGTTAATTTTTTTCGGTTTGTTTATTGGCTTTCTTAATAAATATTAATAATTAAATGATTATTGAACTTTAGCCATTTTTCGCAGCGATCAACATTTTTACGTAAAATTTTACAAGTTGATACAATGATTGGCTAAAGTTCAATAATCATTTAATTATTAATGTTAATTTTTTTCTTAATAATAATTTGGGTGATTTCGCCCACATAATCTGTTCATGGGTACATGCAAGCTGAGTTTTCGTAGTAAGTAGCTCCCTTCTTGAACTAACTTAAACTTACGAAATTTCAATTAGATCAGACATATGCCAGAAAGTGGGGGAGACTGTTTTAACTCCAAAAACTTCCCAACTTCAGAATAAATCTTAATAGAAAACTTAATCCATATCCTAGAGGATGTACCAAGTCAAGTCTTACTAAATCTTTAAAGGACAAGTTCGCATACATTTTATTGATAAAAAAATAATATACAAAGATACATTTACATCGGATTTATCCTTGGCCTTTTTTGTGCCTTAAATAGCACATAAAACAAAAACTTTTTCTTTCTTGTATTTATTAGAGTTGTTTTTAGTTTTCTTTTGAAAATTGGAGGAAACGACGATATCGAACTCATTACTTAAAGTACAACGAAAAACAAGAAAAAAAAAAAAATTTCTGACTTTCGCTTCATAATCTGCTCTCATTTTTCATCAAGTATCTCAATGACTCTAAACCATTTTTAATTTTTGTACAAAGCGTGAAAAGAAGATTTAGCGGCATTAATTTCAATGCAAACGCTTTCATTTGTTACCAGTGCGCCACACTTTTTGCGCGCTTTTGTTCGCATCGAGTTGCATTTCTTTTGAAAACTAAAAAAAAAACATGAGGAAACCGAAACAGTACAAAAGGATGCAATAGCCCGCAAAATGTCGAAACAAAGATACAAAGCAAAAACCTCAGAAACCAAAAGTGAGAAAGCGCTGGCAACAACATTTTTGCCAACGTCAGCGTCAGCGTCAGCGATAAGAAATTATTTAGCGGCAAAAATGGAATGCTAGAAAAAAGTTGGCAGCAGCCGCAAAAACTTCAGGCAACAAGATAGGATTGCCAACTATGGCGCTTGCGACTCTTCACCTGGCAGCAAGCGTTGCGCTTCGCACTCAATAAATCATTTTTATGCTTATCCTGCTCTCGTGCTGAATATCAGTATGTGCGTGTAGGTGTGCGTAACTAAAATGTGTGAGTGGAACAAAGCTTTAAAAGAGTACAGTTTCTATTTATTTAGCTGCTATTTTTAAAATGTAAGGGGCTGTACATAAACCACGTGTCTTTCTTAGAGGGGTTCAGCAAAAATATACGGCGATTTGCGTGTGGTCTAGGGGCTCTAAGCTCGTGCTTCGTAGTTTTTTTCACTGAAGTCCATACCAGCGATAAGTCACTCAAGCTTGTGTTGTGCAAGAGAGGACCTTTAAGGTTTTAAAATATAACTTAAAAATATACGACAGAAGGAACCAACAAAAGAATGAAATAAATGAAATTTTTCTCATACGTCTCGGGTTATCTCAGAAAATGAGTCTGAGTCAAATTTCACAAATGAAAAAAAAACTTAAAACGTTATACTGAGAAAGTTATATGTGACCGAAATTCGCATAAGTATCAGAAATGGCTCGGACAAATACTTGTCAGAAAGTGGACCGAACTGTATAAAAGGGCGTAGAACTTCCTATTCAAGCAACAAACTGCTAATGTCACCACTTTTTATTTTATTTCGGGTGATTTCTGTTTTTACCTATAATTCTTACTGACAATGAATCCATATTGAAATCCCTCGCCCTCTTAAAGTACAAATAGTGAATGTAATTAAAAATGTTTAAATAAAAATGATACTTAAAACCTTGTAGACGGGGTAACGACGAATAAATTAAAATATTTGCTCAGCGAGTTTATTATTTTCGAATTAAATACCCATACCATTGACACACAGGCGCACAAACAAGTAGCCAACAGCAAAGCTTGCAAAAGTAGAGTTTCGATAAGTACATCAACTTAAATATGTAGATACCGAACATACTATAAACATTGACACACATTCGCGCGTCACCACGTCCAGTTGTATTTAAATTTTCGAATTGCAGTAGGAAAAGCAGCTGCTTGAATGCAAACGAAAATGAATCAATCGAAAACTTTCTTTGCAGCTGTTCAACCTTAGCCAGAACCCGACTTAGATGTCATGGATAACCTCAGCGAATTTGCCAAAGTTGAAATCGGCTCGCTGTTCAACTACCTTAATAAGGCTAAATGGATATAGCCACCTCTCTATCCTAACCTAAGAAAAGTGAAGTAAATGCCAACCATTTATCTTAATATTTTCTGACACAAAATCAAGGTTGCCTTCTGGAAAGGTTTGTGAAAGAATTTCCAAAATCGAAAGCATTTCTACTGGGGCATACAAAGTACTTACACCCAAAATAAATGTAATATATTTCTATTTCTATATTAATTTGAAATGTCCGTTAAAATCTTGAATTTGGAAAGGTAAAAAAAAAATTAATTTCTTTCAATAGAAATATTGAATCAATTGACAAATTGTCTGTCACTGTCAATTCGCGAAATGTCATTCCAAAATTAATTATTATGAATTCTACACGAAAAAATATCAATCAATGCATGAAGTAATTTTTTTGTAATATTTATATTAATTAACATTAATTCTACATTTGAATAAATTTGAATTTTATTGATTTAATATCAATATGATGAAAACTGTTAATTGTGAAAAAATATAGAAGACTTACAAAAATTTCATAATATTAAATTTGTATAAAAAATTAACGAAAATATTTAAGTAATTTTGACCAAGATGTGGTATTGAAATGCTTTTTAGAGCAACGTAGAAGTACTTCCCGAACGTATGGACAGATTAGGGAAATGGAGCAAATGTTGAATTTGCTGATGTAATTTAATTGAGAGACGTTTTCTGCACTAACATGTTGAATCTTTCTTACTATCAGCTGTGATTCAAAAGTGCGCGGTTGGCAATAGAAGTAAAATTTTGTAAGCTCGAGTATTACTGAATTACCACTAAAGTCTAAAAGCTACGCAAATCGTAAAGTGGTAAACTTAAATAATTTCCAGTGGTGTTGCCTTAAAGGTTCCAAATTTTGAAATGGACCAATGGTAATGCATATAAAATAAATTGGGATTTAAAATCGACCTTTTCACTTCAATGGCAAGCGTTCATACTATTCCATGCTTGCTAAGATTCGTTCCGAACTTGCATCGATGCCAGATAAACTCGAAATTCTTGTTTCATAATTGATATTATTCAGAGTCTGTGTTTCACGCTGGATAAATAAATTGAAACGTAAGCAGAACTCGAAGCAATCAAATGAATTGGTTCAATTCAAACACACTAAGCTTAAACGAAGGGGAAATGTTTGAAGTAAAAAATAAAATTATATTTGAAAATTAAAAAGAATTTTCGTTCTTTTAGTTTAATTTTATTTAATATTAAATCGGTAGTCGTCATATAAAAATAACAACGTTGTAATATTAAAACTGGCATTTTTCATAATGGACGGTTGTTAATTAATTATTTTTTTTTGTGTACTTTCTGTTGCCGCCATTTGACCGTTATTTTCCTGTGTACTCTTCGAAGCTTTTTAATGCAAGCTGCAGACGTGTCAATCAAACGCTTCAGCGGACAGAATCCAATCCAGCTTCATGTCGATTTCATTCGCTTTATCTCCGTATCACACACGCTGCACATACACACAAAACACACACACAACATACATACAAAACTCGCATGCAAACACATATACACACATAAAGTTCCAAGTGCTGACAAATTTAATTACTTCTCGCAATCAGCTGTCTCTCTTACCCTGCTGCACTCAGCTCGATTCAATTCCATTCAGCTGCTGCAATCCATACGATGATATCCGTTTCCGTTTAACTGTTGTACTAGCGACGCCTCAGCCGCTTCAGTTGACACGTCAATTGAAATCAATCAATTTGGCGCCCATGCGAATCAATTACGCCGTATCAATGCGTAAACGGCTGACCGGCCGACAATTGCACCTACCTTCTGTAGTGTAAGTGGGAAACCCACGCAGTTGAGAAGACGTGTGAACATGTAGATTGTGTGCAGCTAGCTCCCCAGTCAACAGCCAACATTTGAATGTTTCCTCTTCCAAGCGATGAATTCATAACACTTCTGGAACAGTTAAATTGAAATTAATATGTAAGGAGTGGGCGATGTCCCTGAACTGGTCAGAGGAAAATCTAGTGCATTTTTAAACTTTCTGAGATTGAAATTACTGGAAGTTTAGTGTAATGAACACGATTCCATAACAAAACTCAAAATGACCGACCATGGACATGTGCTGTTCTGTTCGCCCACTCATGAGTATTTTGCATACTTTAAGGTTTCGTACATTTCAATGCACTATGCTGCCGTACTAAGCGAAAAGGGCGTATCTCAAAAAAAAAAAAAAAAAAATATCCGAGATTCTTATGGCATCGGATAGCTTAAGAAATTACGCGTCTAATGAAATGCTCCAAATGCAGGTATCTTAGTTCAATCATATAAAAAATATACTATGAAAATTTCCTCTATCTCAATTTTACAGGTATTTCAACAAATTGACATAAACAAAACATCAATTACATATCTCGAAACGGATTTTTTTGAGATACGCCCTTTTCGCTTAGTACGGCAGTAGGGTACCTAAAAAAACACAAAATTTGAATACAGTAAATAAATGCTTTCATTTGATTTGCAATCGCGAGCGATCGAAATCGTCATATCGGCAATTAAAATATACATTACTCCCCCGATATAAAATGCCGACAGGGTTCTTTAGACCTACAAATGCTTGAGTGTACAATACAAAGCTGTTCAAAATTTAAAGTCAAAATTAATGTTGAGTTAAAAACAGAACAAAAAACTTGTAACATTTATGTGACTTATGTAGTACCACACGTCGTATGCACTCTTTTTTTTTTAATTGCATTTGAAATTAAAATTCATAAATATGACATATTGGAAAGTTGAATGCCGCTTGAAATAAAATTTACTTCTCAAACTGTTTTAAGATTAATTTTTTTTTATGAATAGTGAAATTGAATCTGATGCAATAATTCTCAAGCATCTATGGGAATCAAATGTTATTTTTCAAATAATGAGGCTTCAAAATCAGTTTGATTTATTCGAACTTAATGTTTGTTACATTATTTATGTGCAATCTCTGGATTAGTTTAACCTTTGAACCAGGCATTGTAATAAGGTGCAGTAGTGCCCTATTTCTGCAGTAATGACTTTAAATTTGCAGTTATGATTTCAGAATATTGTAAGAAATCGTAGCAATGATTTTCAGCCAAATTCATAATACTTTGTTGTGCGTAAGTCCTTGAAACGAAATACATATTTAGTTTTCTAATGCCTAGATTTCATGTTATCTTTCTTGATCTTCTACTATCCATATCAGGAAGGATATCACATGTTATAAAAATAGCAATGGCATAAGTTTTGTTAGTGGTGCGGTTTTCATGACCGCCAGTGTATATTAGCCCACACCAACATTCCAATATGCTAAAATACATTCACCCCTATCATGAATAAACATTCCTTCGGATTTTTTCTCCAATCCCCTGTTTTGCGATCGTGGAAGATTTTTGGGGAATGGGAAAAAATTCTCTGGAAAATGAGGTTATCGGCAATACTTTTTTGGGGAACATTTTTTTACGGTTCACGCAAATTTGTTCCCTAACTTTGCAGCATTATTTTGTAAATTTATTTGATAAAAAGATTTTTTTAACATATTTGCAAGAGCTAACAACACAAACAAAAAGCAATTACTGATATTGGTCCAGTACATAGAATCCAATTCGGATACAGTAAAAGTCTTCATGAAAAGGAGTAGATGGCAAACTATCAAGCTATGCTATACTATATTTTAGGTGATTTTTTTTTTTGTAATATAGATAAATGTACTTCATTTTTATTTATAAAATTGTTCAACTGACAGATAAACTAATGTCCAATATGCAAAATTACTGATAAGCTAATGTCAAATATGAAAAATGTAACTGTGATTTTGAACTGATTGGAAGTTATTGGAAATATTTTGGCAGCACTGACTGGATATGAAGTTTTCCATTCCTCAATTATTTATGATCGCAAAATACTCCTCTCGAAAAAAAAAAAAATCCGAGAGAATCGTTGCTATAGCGTTTGCGATGCAAGAACTTTTGCAATAAATGAAAACAAAATGAAAAGCAGAGCCGAGCAAGCGATGGAAGAAAACAGAGAGTGCGAGGAAAACAGAAAAAGATCAAGCAACGAATTTACGTTGCAGTGATTGTACAAAATCGCTTCGCAACTCGCTTTGCCAATCACTTCCACCCTGAACAGTACTAGCATCATGTAGCATTGACTAGCTATGCTTCACGCCAATCTTCGCTTCTAGCGCACAGTCTGTTTTTGGCCTTTAGAAAACAATGAGACTCATGATTTCAATAGAAAATCATTACTTGTACGTTCATTTTAACATGCCTGAGTTGGAAAAATGGGATTCACGTCCAGCTGTAAAAAAAAAATTTGTCCGATTTAAATCGCCAAATTTCAAAAAAAAAAAAACAACTGAACAAACTTACTTTAAATATATTTTTGAAAATAGAAGAGAAACGAAAAATAGTGAAGATGAAGACCAATTTGAAGAAAATTTCGCTATTAATTTTCAATTTTGATTTAAACTCATTATTTGCCATAATAATATATGTTAATTATTACTATCACTTAAATAAGATTTGCTAAATTGAATCGTTTTTGCTGTGATATCTGTTATTTAATTTTCATATTTAATATTAATCACTTGAATAAGCTCTTAAAAAAGTGTGTTAAAAAATTGCCAGTAAAAAAATTTTTATCTGCAGTAATGATTTCTTCTCCCTGCTTTGAACCTTTGCTTGTCTAACCCTTTTACGTATCAATTTCTCTGACGTTTAACTTGAGTATATGTGGTGGTACAGCGATTATTAATGGATTCTTATTGTATATTTGTTTGTCTTTTGAGATAATTTCTTAGTAATTTAAAAACAATTGGAAAACCTGCAATTATGAATTTCGCACTAAAAGCTGATTTTATTTTTATTCTCCTATTAGTCTTGCTTTAATGCTTTAATATTTCTTGGGACATTCTCAATTTAACACTTAATTGCCTTTTTTAGCATTGTTAACAAAACATTTGCTAAGTCATTTCTACCATCATTGTCCATTTGATTTTTACACACCAACTTGCTGGCAATTGCTCCGAACTCTTTTTGCTGCTCTTGCAACCGCCATCTCAGGCAGAGAAACCAAACAATGACGTACTTAAAATTAAATCAGCTGTATGTATTTAAGTTCAATTCCGGCCCATTGCTGACAGCATTTTGGCTTCAATTGTTGAAGTAAACGATGCTTTTAAGTGTTTGCTACATCGTAGTAGGCGTGGACTAGTACTTCGGAAATTACAAAGCATTTTAATGTGTTCCATAGCTTGCAAGCAAACGTACAAAAGAACTCGCAATGGAGTGGTCAAATTGTACTCGTAGGTTCAAATTCGTTGAGGAATGGCTTCTAAAGACCAACGCGTTAGTCGCATATGAGCGAAATTTTGCATGAGTATTTCATTGGTTGACAAGAAACTTAAAAAAATACTGAAATCAGTGATTAAATTAACTTATTAGATTGGAAGATTCTTAGTTTCTCAAAAAGAGCTTTTCTCATCAAATTCAACATCTCAGTCTTAAAAGTAACGACTTATAGCTCCAGTGACCACCAAATTTTCTCAAAAGTTATTGGTTTTTCCAGATATTTGTGTCCGTGGTCATAAACTTCCTTAGCATGCTTAGTTGTTAGAACACAGTGTAACACTGGTTGCCGATTTAAGGCTTGGCTGGGTGTTGCAGAGTATGCTGTCCAGAAAGTTTTTTACATCAGTGGGTTTTCGAAATTGAAGATGGCAAAAAAATAATTGCTTTGCCAACAGCCGTATCTGTGATTTTCTTTTGAAGCTTAATATCGTATTTTTAATTTACTTAGCAATACAAAAAAATGACACTTCATTTGCTCAGATCAAAACGGACGTTTTTTATTTTTGACCATATATTTCCAAGTTTGTCCCATTGTGCGACCTATTAAACCTACAACTGGAAGCAATTGAAGAAGATTGATAAATTTTGAAAGTTATTTTAAGGGACACTTGTGAGCCAGAAATAAAATAGAACACTTCTGTTCAATCTCGTTGAAAAATTAACGACACAGCGGGGTTGGGGTTAGCGTGTTCGCCTATTACATTTGTGGCTTATGGTTTGAGCCCCATGGCTGCCTTGTGATAGATTTTTTTTTTATTTTATTAACGGCTTGCCCGCACAAATCGCTGGCACTGCGTAAAATTATATTTTCAATGAATAAATGCGTTATTCTGCATATGACGGTGTGCGTGTGTGGCTTCTACCGGAAATGAATTTGTTTCGCGCGCAAATCAATTGCAGGTCGCGCTCTGATCACTCAATTCCATGACATTTTAGCAAATGAACTTTTTTTTTAATTTGTTGCTTTATATTCCAAGCCATTTTTCATTACCACAAATATTTGAATGCATTTCCGGTTACGTTATAAATTTCATATTGCAAATTTAAAAAATGATATCTATTCCCTTATGTATTTGTCCATTTCAAATTTCAATGTAATTTTGGAAATATTTAATTTTCAAATACATGGGTTAAAATACGTGAAACCGACATGTCTGAAATGTTTTTCAAAGTTTTTTATATAAATCAGTAGCTGCAAGTGGTAGAAATTAGTGTACGGAAACATTTTTTAAAAAAAATTATTTTTGTAATAGTTATTGCTAATCAAAGTTTTCATTAACTTTTTTTTTCAAAATGCTATAAGTTTTGAACTGCTTGACTGATCGTGACGAAATTTTTGCAAAAGAATAGTCTTTCAATTTTAGTTCTTAAAATATGAAAAAGAAAAAATTTTTCATTCAAATGGAGCAATTGAAATTTAGTGATTTTTAAAAAAGTCAGTTTTTCTGGACTTTGAGCGCTTGTAACTCCATCAGATCTTATTCGATTCAAGCAAACAGCATATCGTTAGAAAGGGATCGTTATTGAGTCAAAAAAAAATTAATCGAGATATAGCCAAATAAATGAAAAAAGTGCCAAAAAAGGGGTTTTTTGGGAATATGTATCTCGAAAACGATTCTTAAGATAAAAAAATGGTTGCCATTTTTGGAAACTACCCCCCAAAATACATGGAAAAAAGTCTTTGAGAAACCAGATCCTTTTTCTTGTAAACTAGTATTATTGATTTTTTTGAAAAATAACTAAAATTTTATGTATTTCTCGTCCGCCCGGTACCACTATAATATTTATAACGTCAAAATTAATTGAGGCTCCACGATTTTTTTGACGAATTATAATTTGGAAGGGTTCAATGTAACTCTGTAAATTTTTTTCGGATTTTTTCGAGGCGGAGCACATCATTAAAACTCAATTGTTGGTAAAAAAAATTGCTAATTAACAACAAAAATGCAAAATTTTTGCAATTTTTTTTTTAGCCCTTTCAGGACCAAATTAAAATTGAAGGAAAAAAAATATTTCAGTTCAAGCTCTTATTACTATGATCACAAAGGTTAACTGATATTAATTTTTATGTCCTCGGTATCCTGGATCTTCTCTACTGAAAACAGAACTAGCGGTAAGACAAAAGCAAAGCAAATCACTGAAAAAATAACAAAACAGTGATTTTGACAAGTTACAACATTGGTCCTGAAAGGGTTTAATACATAAGTTCAACTTATTATCTACAGAAATTAAAAAATTTCGTCACGATCAGTCAAGCAGTTCAAAACTTATAGCATTTTGAAAACAAAGTTAATTAAAACTTTAAATAGCAATAACTATTACAAAAACAATTTTTTTTAAAAAATTTTTCCGTACACTAATTTCTACCACTTGCAGCTACTGATTTATATAAAAAACTTTGAAAAACATTTCAGACATGTCGGTTTCACGTATTCTGACCCACATATAATGTCATATTTTTTAATATTACTATTCATAACCAAATGAATAGCTCACTACGCATCGAATGTTAAATTAAAATGAAAGTAATTAATATTTGAGCGTTTCAAATTGAAAACCACAATAATGTCTACACGTTTCGTATTTATAATTAAAACTGTCCAGCGTAGCATTGGAGAAGAGTTTTCGATAGTTTTTCAAAACGATGTGATTAAAGAAAAAAGTCCATTTCTTCCCCAACCTATCAGTTTCTTAACATATTTCCAGTGGAAGGTGAGAATGTCCCACTTAGCAGAGAAGATTGGCTGCAACACAAAAACATGCATACAGCTTCAAGTAAGCGTTATAAAGAAAATGTTGGTGCATCAATTAACTCCATAAATCAAGAAGTCAAGAAAAATATAGAAACATTTTTACATTTGTGATGTTCGACCGATTTTTTAGTCAAACTTGTAACGAATGCGAAAAATACTCTAAGTTCTCATCACAATGAAAAAATTTGAAAAGTAGAGTTAATCGATTTGGCCATTGAGGCATTCATATATTCATCTAAAATTTCATTCACATATAAATATTTAATTTTGTTCATAGAAAACTACTATTTTTTTTTAAATTAACAAAGAATATTCCGATTGGAGCAAAAAAAGATTACTTCGATCCAATGACCAACTACGTTAGATAAGAGTACAAAATATATAGAGCTTGGAGGAATTGAACTGCACCAAGATTACTCCATGGATCATCCCTTTTCCAACTGGGCTTTTAGTTTAAAATAATTTTTTTTACTGAATACGACATACTTGCATTTTGCCAAAGCAACATCAGCATAGCTGTCACGCGCTGATCTTTTGAAAATATGAAACATTCACTTCCTCAAAAGTCAGTAAAATAGCGTAAAGACAGCGGAGCGAGGAAGAACAAACTGTTGTGGTGATTTCAGTTTTTCCTTTATGTTTCTCGATTGCGTATCCGTATGCATAAATGTCAAGTTGTTAAAAGTGTGACATCGGTTTGCTGCAAATAACAAAAAAAAAAAAAAGCGACTGGGCATTTTGTATTTATGATAAAAAAGTGAAAAATATCAAAACATTTTTAGTCGTCATAACATAGAAAATTAATTAAAATCATTTTTTTTTTTCATTCAGCGCTTTGTTTTGTCGTTGCTGCGCTCATTCTAAGGAAAGACGAGTTGTTTTTGTTCCGCAACATAATTTCCCATGTAAACCATAACAACAACACGAGCAGTGATACAAAAAAGAATGTCGTGCATTTGTATTTAGCCAGTACTGCATTTTTTCCTGTGGGCGAAATGACAGCACTTCAACTTTCCACAAAGTAAACTAAAAAAATGTTTAAAAAATTAACAAGTTATTTGCAGCTTGCTAAAGGATTTCGCTTACAATTCAAAAAAAAAAAAAAAAATCACAAAGACAACTGACGTTTTTAGATAGCAGCAATGCCACACTCTCCAAGGACAGTGGGATAATACAGACATAGTGTAAGAAAAAAACATTTCTTGTATGCTTTAAAAAGTGCTGAGCCTTAGAATAAAATCACAAAACTGTTGAATATATACAACTTCCGCAAAGCTCTCTCTTACCGCCATATGGCAATGTTTTCTTCTTTTGATTTTGACTTAACGGCGGCGACCTATAGTTTAGTGCCGGACTCGAATGGCGAAAATTTAAAATAAACAAAAATTGGAAATTCTGTTTAGTTGAAGGTTTTAAACCTGATGTTGGCAAATGAGCTTTAAATGTTACACATGACACCTTGAGGTTGAATTTCTCAAAATCCATAGCCAATCCGAAAAAAGCGGCTTTGATTTTCGAATTCAAGTAACCTCAACAACCAACGAGTCAGTTGTTTTTACAATAGAATACTTCAAAACTTTGACGCGCCAGAGTTTCTATGACCAAATTGACTTAGCATAAAAAAATCTATAGAAAATGATAGTTTAGGTCCCAGAAAGAATCCAATTTTTTTTAGGGGCGCCTGTTTAAGCTCTTCGTTAAAATTAAGCTGTGAACCTGGAAATCCTAGATTTGACCTGTAGCCAAAAAATGCGAAAAGTGAGTGCAAGGTAGATCTCTGATCTCATGATTGATATTGATTTGTAAAAATCTAACGCTCAAAAGTTTCTGAAGATTGTTGATGCGCGCTCTACTAATATTTATGGAGTTAAAAACCATTTTAGTCCACTATACTGAAAGTCTAACGTATATGTGTACACTCAGCGAAAAAATCAACAATTTTCACTTTGATTTAACCATAAGATTATGTAGGAGTAGCATTCAGTGTAAGAACTGACTCACTGATGATCAAAAGATGATCGTGATACCACATGGTATTTAACTAAACGTCCTCGTTGAACCAACCAAATTTCGCATTGAATCTAAGAAGCTGGCCAGTACGAAAGTGTCTAAGATCATCCAGGTCATCAAATAACAATGAACCAAGTGTTCTGTGCGAGTGCGAGGTTAAGAAGAAAATGTTTAATGTTTTTCTCCTCCCGCACATCCTTGCAGCTTCAACAGAAAAAAGACCAAAATCCTAATCTCTCCGTAGGTCTGCCAATCTGACAGCAACAACTGACTATGTCAAACCGATGCGAGACAACATCGCATATCATAGCTATATTTTACTATTTTCCACTTAACAAACTCTCTTTTCGAATTCTAAACACATCATGTAAATCTACAGTTCGATTTTTCTCTGGGTGTAGACAAAAATTAACTCGCATGTAAGTACCGTGTGCACTGCAAATTAAAAAGTTGCGCGACACACCGAGGCTGCAAACACTTGACTTTTGACTTGTTGTGTTGCGTAGCGCCTGCGGTTTCAGGCTTCATAATCAGCGGCTCTGTGGAGAGGGCTACAGAGCACGCTAAAGTCATAGCTGACATCAAGTGGCCGCAGGCGTGGCAGATGTTTAGAAGGAATTGCATGCGTGGGGGTGAGTGTTTTTGCAATTGATTGCAACAAAAGTTACAGAAATTGTAACGAGTACAGTAAATTATTGGGCAACGAACTTCTCACATTGCAATTTAATTTATTTATCTGATTTTCATGATGGAAAACAGAAAACTCTTATCACCACCAGCCCAAAATTATGAACCTTTGTGCGGTGTTGCGTCAAGTGCCGCATTTTTATTTTTTAAAATAAGTTTATTAACCTGAAATGGCATTTTTACTTTCGCAATTCTGCAACATTGCAAAATATGCTACACTTTTTTACCCACGCACACAATCACATAAATAGGAACAGACGACCAAATGCTCTCGTTGTCGCTAGCATCTTGGAGCGCATCTGAAATTTATTTGAAAACAGGGAAAAGGATGATCCACAAAGTCGTTTATTTAAGTTTTGCCCGCTCGCTCTAAAATTAAATAAAAAATTCTTTCATATGTGCGCTTCAGTGGAACTGCTTTGCTGCTGCACAAATGCGCCGGCGTAGGGCGTGAGGAGGTGAAGATGCCTCCGTATTTATTGTGTTAAAATTTTAATTAAATGAGACTTTAACTATATCTGACTAAATCAAAGAATCCGTCAGAATTATTTGGTTGCCTTGGTCTTTTTGATAACTTGCAATTAAACCATTTCACATCGCATTTAACCAAAAACTTATATTCTGTGTAGGAAACCCCCTTCTAAATCGAAAGTCACATCTACCACTGCTACTTCAGGGCTTTTTTTTTTTGTTTAGTGAAATCACTTGGGAGGATTTGCTTGTTTTGCAAATTTAATGTTTTTTGCTGACTTTCTTCTTATGCGATACGGTTTTTTTTAAAGTTCTTCTCTTTTTCACGTGCTTATTTTATCATGTTTCAAATTGTTTATTTCTTTCCCCCAAAAACTTGAATTAATAATATGTAGTTAACCAATGCGATTTGTAAAATTTAAGGTTTTTCCAATTTTAAAAAATTGTTTCCAATTTTACAAAATTGCGCGTTACTCATACGACGTGTTGTACTATGGAGAAATGAAATGTAGGTTAGCGTTGCAATTCGGCTTGAATGCTTTCCTAGACTCAGTTTAAATTTTATTATTTTGCCTGAAGTACCTGATATTATGAAAACAACAATAACTACTACAATGAACACAACAACAACAATAACAGCAGTAGCAACAACTAAGCCAGCCTTTATCTCGCTGAGATTCATTTCGAGTGCATGATTTGTTACTCGCTTGTATTTAATGCATATATTGTGTGTGTTTGCTTGTGTATTTGCGAACACTTGCAATATTCATAACTTTTTTGCTGAATGGATTTTCAGCGTATTTTTCGCTAACAAAAATAAGACTCTTTGTTGTAGATTTATTTTTTTTCAAATTTTTATTGTTTCTTGCATTTGCAAACATGCAACATGCGTGACAATGCATATTTTTGCCTATAGTAATTTTTGACTATCCTTGGCATTTTTCATTTCACTTACTGCAATTGCAGTTAAAATTTAAATCTACCAAAAAAATACTCTGTTGAATTCATACAAAATAAACAATTGAATCTGTTGTTTTTGAAAGGACACAACATATCCACTTGCTTTTTCCTACAACAACATATGTAACTAAACTCACATGTTACGCCACAAGTTCTTGCATTTCTTTTCTGGATGTTTTTACTGAACGCTGCACCATCGGATATTACGCTTCGCGTCTCAAATTTTCGTGTAGCCATGAATTTTGAATCAACCCCTGCAATGGCCATGAATTAGAAGTGACGCTTTTTCATCTTTGTGAAACCCTCCCTCCTCATTTTCCCTAGCTTTCTGAAGTGAGTTCGAAATCCTTATGGAATTACATGGGAGGTTCCATTGAAACAAATTTAACAATTTAAATTTTTTCAACAAATTAAATTTGTTCAATTTGCTTCAAGTTCCTCTTTGTCAAGTTCCTCTGTTTTTCTTAGACTACATATTTATACATATAAATTTATGCTATATTGACCCGCGAGGCGACGCTGATTATAAATAAATGCCACACCCACTTCTATGTGTTAAAAACGGATGACTAAAATTAGCTAATATTGTAACAAAAACAGCTAAATATTTCTAAAATTCCTTGTTGCCTTAGAGATAACTGTTTTCCTCAATTTTTAAGAATTTAAGAAAATTTAGACTGTTTCTATACACCTTACACTTAGTTTCAAATGGTGGTCATAGATTGCGCTCCAAGTTTTTAGTATCAAAAGTGCAATGCTCCACTTGACTGTCGCATGTTAATTATGACGGATAAGCAAATGTGCATTAGATCTATCGGGCTTATCTCGAGAGCTCTATATTTGTTTCTAAAAATACTTCTAGACAACGAAACATACACACATGCATATTGATATCTAACAAATGCATCAAAAGTCCTATGTCTCAAACCCGGAAATATTTAAAATCATCCCTTACGTTTAACTTCTCATAAAAACCTTTATAACCGGTCGTTCGACTTATGAATTATTTAGATTTGAGGAGTGGCCGATAAAAACGGAACACTTGGACTATTTAACATTTTTTTTAATTAATTTATTCGTTATGATAAACACTGTCATATGTTACGTTTTGGTAAAAATGTGCCGCTTTGATGCCTTTTTGCAAGAATATAACTCTGACAGTATATCTTGTTTTTCATACTCAAAAGTATCATCATATCGCTCGTTTTGCTGGAAGACCGTCATAACTCAAACATTTATTGAATTATGCAGAAATAATGATGATGGTATCTAATGAACTTACCTTGTATTCGTTAAAGTAATTTATTGAACACTTTGAATACGTTTTTCTCCAGATTTATGTGTTTTGAGCTATGACGGTCTTCCAGAAAACGAGTGATGTGTAGTTTCAGTGATGTCAGAAGGGAATCAATAAAAAAATAAAGTTGCTTAAAAGAAAATATTTGCTTTCCAGTAACCACATCCCATTTGTTTCAAAAAAAAAAAAAAAATTATTTAAACAAAAGTTACTGATCAAAATTTCAATGGGCCCGATCGAAAAAAAAAACAAAAGGAATGGAGGATCTAACCTAAACCTAAATTTTGAGCATGTTAGTGTTTGTTGCCGAGTGCAATCAACAAAAACTTCTTAATTTGCTGTCGCATTGAGATGTTAAATTATATATACATATGTATAAAAAAAACTCTCATAGCTATTAAAAACTGTGGGTATGCGTTAAAAGCGTTGATAAACAAATTCTTTCAGAAACGAATGTCAAAAAAGTAGGGCAAAATGGTAAATCTCTTGACAGTCGATTTTTCAATGTTTTCGTTTATGTATTTGCTCTGTTCCATTTATAGTTTATTATGGTAGATAAATATAAGGATTGCTAAGCACTTTGATCACACACACACACACATACAAAGAGTTATATGTAGTCAGCTTGAAAAAAGGTAGTTGCATTAGCGCCATCTAGCGCGTGGGCCGGCTGCAAACAGTTCATCTGTCACTTTGACTTTGACAGCGTGACACCCTCGTAATTCATGACATTTTGATTTTATTTTGTTTTATTTAATTTATTTTGTTTTTGTTTTCTCTTGTCTCGATTGTTTTTTTTTTTTTTTTTTACACAAACTACTGAACTTTTTTTATTTGCTACAAAAAGAATTCGCTCCTCTTATATTTGATGTTTGCTTTTGTTGTTGCTGTTTTAGCCTGATTTAATTTTTGGAAATCATTGTGAGATACATACGGTTTTGGTAAGCCTTTTATTGTCGTTATTGTTGTTATTGCATTCGATGTTATGGTTTGTTTCATTTGGTGGCTACAAAACAACGTCAACTCAGTTGTTGTTTCCGCTGTTGTTTTTATTTTCAAGCGATGACAGCAGCAAATGAAAAGATTCTTATCGTGTGAGTGTGTTTGTAAGTGTTTGAATGTGGGTGTAGTATGTGTGCGCTGTGAGTTTGCATACGGTTCGAGTTGAGCGACAACATTCGAGGACCCTTTTATAGACTTCAGTAATTTTATAATTTCTGAGATATTGATGTTTGTTCTCCTATTTCATCATACTGTGAAGTTCAATGGATAATTCCTTGTATGTTTGAAGAGCATCATAACAAAACGAAATAAGTCCTATAAAATTATGCCACAAAAAATTACGACCGTTTTAAAGCTGTTTACTAAACGTATTTAACCTTCGGCGACTGGAATGCACGTAATAATTAGTTTCATCTACTATAAAAACTAGATCAATAAGTTTAATCATACTTACTTTAGTTGAATATCTAACCTTTTATGCCTGTTTTCATATTGGTAATAAGCTGACAGTCAACCGCAACAGCTGTCACAGAATATAAGACAGAAAAATCTGTGCGAATGAGTTCAAAAATGGTTGGTATTTTTTTTCCTCGAAAAACATTAAACTAACGCTACAACAAAAATGTCGGCGATTCGTGCATGTGCTGACATGCACAAACATCTGTCTGTCGCTGATTTTGACGGCTGAATATGAAACAAAAATGTGGTGTCTATTTATGTTGATAAAATTTCGCTTCTGAGCGCAATCAAGAAAAAAATGTGCTTCTAAATTTAAAGAAATGACTTCTGATAGAAATGTTACGTGAGAAAATTTGTTTGTATTTCGTATATGTGGGATGAATAATTGGTCAAAGTCGCATGACTATTGTAAAAATAGAAAATAAATTCCAATATAAGTGCACTGCGCTTACGATCTAGCTGTCCTGGGGATCAAACCCACTGTCTATATATCCTAATTTTTCTTTCTCCCTACTTGTTTCCGTCTCTCCTCCTTAATTTTTTAGGGTTTTTTTTCGAGCTTTGTTCAAATTAGCACTACATTGGCCTGTGGTCAGAAAGTTTGACATTACATGAATAGTTGAAGTGCTATGAAGTTCAAAAGCATTAAATTTGATACAGGCAATTCTTATTCTCATCGTTACGCCAGTATTTAAAAATTACTTTCTTTAAACCATGTTGTCCTATAATGATAACGCAATTCCCTCTCTTCTCTGTCTCCTTTCGAAGTTAGCACATCACATTTTAAAAGTTTAAATTTGCTAAGCTATGCCAAACGAAGAAAAAAATAAAAACGCAATTTTTTTAATTTTCTTTTCATTTATATACAAAGAGTAATTGCTTAAGAGATATGTAACATTTTGATAAAATCATTGTAGATCTCTGCTATTCTGTCACAATAAAGATAAATCATATAACACTTCAAAACTCAATGCTAACCACTTTTGTGCATAACAATTAATAAAATAAAGACTCATAATTTGCAAAAGTTGTATTTCTGTAGTGATTGTACATAAAATAGGGCCACAAATGTAAATATTTAGCAAAAAAGAAAGTCGCCATAATTTTCAAGCAATTAAGTTTGAAATATTTGCAAATCTGCAAATAACAAAAATACGAAAACGAAAACAAATGATAAATGTGCGTCATGACAAACAAAGGGCAATTCAGCAAAACAAATAGTTGCTACCGATTTTTCCATGCAAAATAAAAAGAAAATTAAATTAAAATGAACTAAAATATTCAAAATTAAGTCAATTCACCACAGTCAATATAAAAATAAAGTTATTTTATTTATATATAATACGCTCTAGCAGAAGTCCACCCAATTTCGCCTTAGCCCACCTTTGAAAAATTTATCCAAAAAATTTATATGACTTGGGGGTAGGAAACGCAGGCTCGTCTTTCCGACAAATCAATTTTAAGATTGGGAAGCCACTTAAATCTAGTTGTCTCTGGTGTTAGTACAGTCATTCCATAGCGTTTCATTTACTACCAAATAAAACTTTTGGTTCATTCTTCGTTCTTTTGGCTGATTCGCCATCAAAATTAAGGAAGCAGTCGCCAAAGTATTGCAATTCATTTACTGTTTTTATCGGCGAATTAAAAAATAAATCCATGTAATGCAAATTTGTTCACTATTTATCACATGTGAAACATTTCACTTAACGCTACTCCATGGTAATTAATTGCACACTTAACACAATTACACTGTGAAAAAGTTAAAAATTGCAGATAATTTCCTCGAAAAATTATTAATTCACACTGTGGTCGAAACTCAAAAACGAAATTGTTCACATGACGACTTGTCGCACTGGCGATTGAGCCAGCAACAGCAACAGCATAATTAATTCCTTTAACCAAAGCCACGTGGACAAGCGTTGTTGGTAACACTGCGTATAATTAAATTAAACAAAACGAAAATGCATTCATTCATGAAATGCAATATAAAATTAAACAAAAGCCCACAAGAGCAGTATGAAGTCAAAAGCTCACACTCATAAAAATGAAAACAAAATCAACTTAATAAATTGAAAATGTAAATAATTCAATTGGCAACACTGGTTGTCAACTGCATATAAAGTATTAAATGATAAAAATTAACATTTGCATAAAATTTAAAAATATGGGTTGGTCTGGTCGGTTGTAATCTTTCGAGATGCCGGGTCCTTACGCCTACATTTAATAAATTAATCTTTGAACACGTCAGAGTCTAAGCGCCTTGCGTGCTTCCGCTCTCGTGTACTTCATTAAATTTGAAAATATTTATTTCCTTTTTACTTAATAAGTTAATTAATCGTTCAATTTGAAAAACATTAAAACAGACACAGCCACAGATGTCGTTGTCGCAGGTACCTGCAACAAAATTTCCGCATTTCCATTGTGGTAACGCTGTAAGCGCTGTGAGGTTTCTCTGTAACATAAAATTATCACATTTTATTAAAGTTAAATTGGTTTTTTGAGTTTTTCTTTTCAAGCAAATACAAAAAAAAACTTTTTCTGTTAGAGTGGATCAAATCAATTTTTTGTGATAAAAAATCATAAGTCATTCCATTGTTGCCCAGGGGATATAAGTTTACCATTAACGCATGATATTTTAGTTCTACAAAAAATGTTAAATTCTTAGGAGTATCTCTGACGTATAGGCTTTTTCATTCATTATAAATCATGCGTGTTTTTAACCCCATTCATCTTAAATTGGTTTCACTTACTCAAAAAAAAAAAAAAAAAAAAGTTGATGTTTTATTGCTGTGCTACCCTAATTTATTTACATAAAATTTATTTACATAAAATTTATTTTAAAAGCCTTCAATTGCAAAAAACTAAAGGTACTCATGTAAATGGTAATTTTGTTGTTTTGGATGCATGCAGTTTGTTAATTTGGTTTTCGAGTGTTTGCTTTATCGATACCATGATATCCTAGACAGTTCGTTACTCATACAATATCCTCCATTAGAGAATTATTTACCGATTACATGTCTGCCTATAACTGCTATTTGGGTCCAAACGGCGATTTTTCTTAAATTTTTTAAATATTTTTTTTAAAAACATTCACATTTCCTCCACCACCCTGTTAATATTTTTTCAATATAAAGTTTTACAGGATTGATACCATCAAAGCAAACTTTAAGCAAAAATTTTAATCTTTCTATGACAAAATTTAAATAATAAAATTTTATTAGTTCGAGGTATTTTTTCATTTGTAAAATTTAATTTTAAATTGGTGCACTAAAGATAAAAAAATCATCTTCACTGACCAACACCATTTTACTCTTTTTAACTAATTAATGTGAACGCACTGCTGATGCACCAATTGGCGCAACGGTTTCAGCTGCTGCTTACTGTGTGTGCATTTGTGTGTGAGTGTCTGTGTTAAAGCGGAACATTTTACGCCACTAAATTTGTACATGACCTACTGTAAGCTATGCACACGCAGACACGAGCTCATGGTTATCACATTTATTCCCACCCAGCAGGAAAGGATGATTTAAGTCAATTGTAGTCAGGCTACAACAAAAATGTTATAAGCTCAGTCAGTAACAGTGGCGTACTTAAGCTCACATTGACCGTAAATCCACATTCAGTTCTTCCGGTTTTTTTTCCTCTCCGGGCAAATAATAAAAGGTCTTAGTCGAGAAATAAAAAAAATCATCGAGAAAAAACTCACTTTGCAGAAACTAGCGTAGGCCAAAATGCGTAATTTTGAGGCATTTGTGGTTTGTTTTGTTTGATTTTATTTAATGCGTTTAGAAAAACAAAATATGAGTAAAACGAAATATAATAATTTGTATCCGTATTCAGCCTTGCAAAAAAAAAGTTGAAGCAGAGCTCAATAGAGACGTCGAAAGTCGAAGCGCTCTGAATTTGAATTTTTGCAATGAATAAATAAATCAGGACTTCGCATAGGTCGTTTTAAGAAGTTAATTCTGAGGATCATTTGACATACAGTAAGCGCCAAAACTTAAGCACCCCCTTGGTACATTTATTTCAAGTCATATTTTTTTTTTAAAAAGGACTTTTTTGAAACATGTTATGTATTTTTCTTATTTTTTTTGTCTTTATTATTGGCAAACAAAAATTTATAAAGTTCAGCGTCTCATAAATAAAAAGTTAATAAAAAAGGAACATTTTAAACCACTTTATTTTGGATGACACAAGCACATCTTTTAGGCATAGATGATACTTTTATAATTTCAAGGAATTGTAACATCACGAAGAGGTAAAATTCGAAACTCCTACGCATTTTTGTGTGTGGTGACCACAATTTTTAAATAATACTTTTGCAGTGTAGATGATGATATGTATGCCTCTCTCAAGGAAATATTTTTGTTTTTGAAAGGCTTAGCTATGTTTTATTCGCCAAGTCGCTATCTATGTGCGAATAAACGACCAAGTTGCTAAGTTTCCTACTCGTTATTTATACGACTACTCGCTTGTTGTTCTTTCTACTTTTTTTTATTTCAAATTGGTTCTTTTTGCACCTGGCTTTTTAAATAATTGTTTTTCCGTGAAATAGCTCTTCTTCTTTTCATTTCAAAATACACAATAGACAAAATTCAAATTAACTGGCATTTCAGCAACTTGTCATGTGTGTTATTTAGTGCAACTATAATTTTACTCGCTAAGTTTTCCATATTGTTTTTGCTTTCGCATACAATTATCGCTGCTAGCTATAGATAACTAGCAGCGGATGTCGAATAAGACGCAGCTTGTGTATCTTATCAAATTTTTAAAATAAGCCATTCATATTATGATTTTAATGAATTATACTGTTAAAAATCTTAAATGTTCATTGGTTTAGTCTTCGTAACCAAGTCATTACGACTTCATTTCCAATTCGGGTCTTTCTATCAGCTCGTACTCATTCAATAGTTGTTGTTTTTGGTGCTGTTGTCTGGTATACCCCATGTTATTCAGCTACCATTTGTTGTTGTATTTGGCATCCTAATTAATGGAACGCAATGCAAATTAATTAAAATTCGATTCGATTTTTGGCTCTGTTTGCATTTTCCGCACTTTTCCAACTGAGGCGTGTGTTCAATTGGCCAATCGTTTACTGCTACCTCCCTGTCTTTCTTAGTTGCTCTCTTCTACTCGTATTACTGATTTCGATTCTAGCCAAGTGAATTTTTCATTTTGGCCACATTTGCGCTGCAATGAACACATGAACTGAATCTGCTATGCATGCACCAGCAAAAGGAAAAAACCAAAGCTCGCAGGCACTTCATTACTCGTACTTGTGTGACAGCGTTCGCCAGGATATGCAGCAGGACATGCATGCAGGAAATACAGGCTGCTGGCGCTGCAATTAATTCAATTAAAATTGCAGCGAAAGTTATATTGAAGTTTGTGTCGAAATCAGCAAAAATCAGTATACATAGCAACAACAGAAAATGGTTGCTATTGTTTTTGTTAAAACGTGAAAAGTTATGAACTCGACAATTTGTAATGAATGTATCTTCTACCAAGAGGAGAATATTTAGCTGAACATGCTATCGACATCGAGCATAATGATAATGCTGTAAAAATGATAAGTATATTTATACGAAGAAAATTTTTCAGCTTCGGTCTTTGGTTACCACTTGGATGATAAAGCTTGAAGGAAGATGTGGAAATCCATTAGTTTTTATTCGCGAGTTTTATTTTAATCACAAATGAGCAATCAAAAACTAACAGAGATACGCACCCCCTTATGAAAAAACAACTCCTGCTGTCATTTATTTAGTTTTCCAGATCTTTCTTTCGTTTAGTCTAAATCGAATGTTGCGCTGACTTTCATTACAGGGGGAAAAATATAAAATAAGTTTTTGTCATCTTGGTTAACGCCTGTACCTTGTTGACCCACATTCCACCTATATGCTGATGATAAAGTGATTAAAAAAATTGTAATGCCCAACCTTTAAAAATCATAAAGATGCAAAGTGTAAAAGCTTAAAATGCGTTAAAATTTAATTGTTTGGCTCAAATGCACTTTGTCAGTGGTATCAGTGTAATACCTTCAGTTTCAGCTCCGTCGCGATAGTTCAAGCATCGTCGAATCTTAAGTCCTTCTCTTTGCCTAATGCACTCCCTTTCAGCAGCTTCATTGTTGGCATAGTACAGTAGGACTTAACTTATTTTACATAAGGTTCAAAAATGTCTTAATTTAGATATTAGTGAGCTTGAGCTACATATTAAGCTTATTAAGCTGTCATTCAAAAAATACAGCAATAAAAATCACAAATTTCCATTGCACTGTCCCTTACTTTATTTACCAAAGACATTAAAATATCTATGCAAATTATCTTCTGCTGCTTTTGCGTTTTTCTTGAGTCCTTAATTTCTACTTGACCATAACAGTGATTAATTGAAGACCGATTGGCTCCTCGCCAAAGGATCCTTGATGAATAATTGCACTAAAAGTAATGGAATTTACGGGAAATCTATGTTATGGACAGGAAATCAATGCATTAAATTAGAATAAAATAAGAACTTCAATCTAAAGAATTAAAAAATCCTTTATGTCTCACTTTCTAAGTCTATGTGTATGCACATGCATATATGCTACCTGTGTGACTCAATTCTATTGAACTCAGATTGGAATGTGCCAAACACAACAACCCGACTGCTGCAGAAGGACTAAGTTGTATAAAAAAACATGACATTGCAACATGTTGCACAAAATTGGCTCTCTAGAGAGTGCGCATGGTCGCTCTTTGTAAGTCTTTGTTCCATAATTTTTAGTAACAAAATCATTGTTGCTAACAACAGGTAAATTGCTCCAAAGAACGCACTGATTGCTTGTTGTTTCCGTGCCAAAGAAAACGACCACAGCTGGATGTGGTGGGTGCTTAAAAAAACTGCCGGCAAAATGCGTGTAAACAAACACAACCTATGCCAAGTAGCTCGCACGCATGTTTATGGATTGGTTTTTTTGGGAGGACAATCAAGTCAAAGTTGCAAAGTTTGTTTTGAAGATTGCAAGCTGAGAGATTTCGCAAATTAACTTTACCAATATCAGTGTGTAACAGATTTACTTAGTTTTGTTATAAGACATCACTACATTTTTGGCAAATTTTATGCCAAATTTATTAATATGTATCGTACGAGTGTTATGTGTGCTTACTCATTGCATTACGTGTAATTAGAAAATAGTCTATAATTTGAGGCACATTATGGAGTAAGTAAGTAAAAAGTAATAGACTATTTGTTTCTCTAGCATTCATTTAATGAGTTATAGAATCGAGTTTCTAATGTGGGACTACAAAGTTTTAGATAAATTTTTATGGGATATGGACAATGAATATATTCCGATATTTGATATTTCAACGTTAAACACAACCCAACTGCTCGTGCACTGCTCTTTCCTCAAGAAACCATAACCACATCCACACATCCCTAAATCCATTTTGCATTCAGTTGCCTTCTTTATGGAATTTATTGGAGTTTATTTTATGTTTCATTTTTGATTTCCCCCAAAGTCTGGCAACACAGGTCACGTTTACATTGTAATAAGCGGTTGCTCCACCAACGTGGAATAGGAACAAGTAAAACTGTGCAGCCAGGCAGTTAGTGCAGCTGAGGCGGGTAAATGGGGTCCAAGTGGCAAACAAAAAAGTCTTTAGAAGAAAGTGAATTAGAGCGCTTTTAGGAAGGGAATGCATACAACATTGTGTGCCATGGGTGAAAGGAAAATGCAAGAGAACGGAGACTGGAATGGAAATGGGAAAATGGAGATAATACGTGTATGAAGCAAAAAAGAGCAGCGGCAACAACAATTAGATAATTAAAAGCGCAATAAATACAATTGAAATTAAAAGAAATTAATGATATTGTGGCAATTCTCTTTTTTTCAATGCACTTCAAAAATAAATGTGCATGACGTATGAGTAACATTTAACTATTGTAGTTCAATTCACGTTCGTGTACTTAAATCCTAGATATCAAAAATTTTATTCTTGTGTTCTTTCAGTTGACTCACGTTGCACCTTTAGTACTATATAATCTTACCCGTAAATCAAGATATGTTTGGGTGAATTTTTGAAATAATTCTTAACATTTTTCTCCTTAAAATAGAACTCAATAACAGTTTGTGTAATAAGCATAATTGTTTTATCTCATAAGACATACACATGTTGTGACGTAGTCTTATTACCAAATTAACATTTTCAGTTCTTATGAGTTCCACTTCTGGATTGTGATGCTATAAATGCGCCTTTTTTCATTATTATTTTTTAAGATCTCAAATACTTGAAGTTTTTACAAAAAACAATGCTTTTGAGGCAGTGTAGACACGACGTTGATGCGCACGGACTAAAATTCCAATTTGTCATCTATTAAATGCATCTCACTTTGTATTATCCAAGGCTGGCTTGTATAAAACTCGAGAACATTCTCTAACATTCTTAAAATCCACCGAAACAGCTCTGGAGTTATCTCGTACACTCGTTCCTTCACTAGATGTGACTGTCTCACTTTAAAATTACTAGATTGCCTGCTTGTTTTTCTTTTTATTCCTGTGGATTGTGTTCTGTTTGGATCGATCTTTACTAAATAAATGCGTATCCGTGCGATTCTTGAACATCGAATCTTGTTTGTGGCGATATAAAACTGTTATGACTCATCTGTCGATGTGCCCGATTTCAACTTATTCACATTAGCTATGCACATCTTAAAGCACTCTATGACAGCAATATTTTTTTAAGGATTTTTATTCATTTTTTGACACCCAATTGTCTGCACTTATTTGAATCTTCAAGATACTGCAAGGACAGCTTAGTCAAATATGCAAAGGAAATGCTAAAATGTTTTTTTTTTTTTTGTATTTTTATTGTAAAGAGTGGAAACTCTATCTGAAAGTCTGGGTGGGTAGGCGGCCGAAGTAAGGCTGTGTGGCTAGAAATTTTCTAAATAAAAACAGTGGGAAAGGAAGAAAAATATACTTCTTCATGTGTCAATGTGTGCATATGATGCCAATTGTTGTTGAAATTGTTTTTGCCATTTTATTTGTTCTTATTAGTCAGTTTATGCGCTTCGTAAGGACATGAGTGGCTGTTGAAGCAAATCTTTGATAAAGTGTCGTGCTTGTTGTCATGCTCAAGCTTAAAAACAAAGCTCTGATTACTATTTGAAGAGCAGCAGTTAATCTTTTTGAAAAGTTTGTTGTTGTTTAAAAGTGAATCTGTAACATGGTCAGGACAATGCACTCACAAAAGAGCAAAAGAAAGATGGCTGCCATTCACTTAAGCTGCTATCTTCATGCAGAGTATTTAAGCTCTTAAGTCACATTTTATCAATTCAATATCACTCATACGCCTAGTTGTGCTGTGACGATAACATTTTACTTTGTTATTTTTTATTAGCGTTTTTTTTCAAAGGTCCCTTAAACGAAGTCCTTTCAGAAGTCACTTCACACGACTGCACCTTGAAATTGACACTTTCTCGTCACAAAGGCTTCGTAGAGTTCTTGATTGTCCCTCAGAATAGCAACATCAACTATTTTGTGTAGTTGGCATGATACAAACCCTGTAGGAAAATGCATAAATATTAATGGGTTTTATTGTTCAAAGCCTTGTGAATTTTTAAAATTGTTTCTTAAGTGGGGACATCGATATATCTGTTCAGTGCAACTACTACTACTTATGCCTTAGTAAAAGCCAGTCTCCTTATTTCACACAAGCATATATTTCAAAAACCAGTCTGCATTTCTACAGAGACCGATACTGCTGCGACTATTGTTTTTGCCACTGCTACTGTTGTTTTGCCACTTTGTAGCTACTTGCATTGTGCCCCAAAAGTGTTGCTCAAATATTTACTTTATTATCCTTTTAAACAAATCCTTTTAAAGTTTCCATTTTTTTATTGCTGCCAAGAAGTGAATTAAGTTACAAGTTTCGTACAAAATGTGACCCTGCAGGCCTTTCAAGGCGACAAAGCATGTTGTTGTTACTGTGTATTTGTTGACATTACTTTGTATTTGTTGATGTAGTTGTTGCATTCTTTGTCAAAAGCAGTTTAAATATCTGAAGTGTTGCAGTAGGTAGGCGTAGGCTGTTTTTCCATGGCCTTGACAGGCGGCAACAAAAATATTAGGTTAAACGACTTCAGGCAACAGAGCCCACAATGGAACAAATCGTAGGTAGAAAACAAATACATCATTGTGTTATGCAAAGTTTGTTTTAAATAAATATTTTGTGCATATACCCAATTTTTGCGTGAAAAACGTTTCGCGTTTGCAGCAAATTTGCAGTGAAAAACTACAAGAAAATGCCATAACTATGATGAATTTTTCAAAATAAGCTAAACATTTTCAATAATGCTTTCCAAAAAAAAGAGAGATTCGGAAGCAATTCGCAAGACGTTTATTTGGGCGCCACATTGCTTGCAATGCGCTCGCAAATCGTTCGCAAATGACTAATATCATTCAGCGGACGGCAAACTTGCATGCGAAGAATTGTGGCAAAACTTTGAAGTAGACATGAATATTTTAGACAAATTAATCTTAGCACTACAGCATTAGCCACAATGACCTCTGGCCAATACAAACTGATGTCAACATACAATTTAGTACCGGATTCGACTAGAAACTCTTATACTCTCGAAATATTGCCAGTAACTTACGAGAAGAAAATCATTATTGACTTGGCAGACGTGAGGTTCGCACCGCGAGCAATCGACTGCTTAGCTCCCCAATTACCAAAGTAGCTTTTTTTCTACTTATATGTTCATACGTTTGCATCAAAATTCACACAAAGCTGTTAATTTCGTTCCACGGTGCGGAATGCAAGTGAGGCAAGGTATGGCACTGCTGACACTGATGTGCTAAATTGTGAGCTCGCATGTCAGATTGCTGTTGCAACCTTTGTAGTCTTTGTTGTCGTTGGTGCTGATGTTGTATGTGGACAATGTCGTGATAATTAAGCAGTGCAGTTTTACCTGTGTCGAAGCCATTAGTGTGAACATTTTCACCTCAAGCGTTGCAAGGACTGACATAAACATATGTACATACATTCATACAACACTGACTTCTCACTTAAACAGATACGCAAATCTTTTCATAAATTACGCCTGCTGCAGAGAATGAAAAAAAGAAGACACGAGGTCGAGGGCGAGGGCGAGGACGACACCGAGCAGGCGATTTGTCTGCATAATTTAGGTAAAGCACAAGAAGTACAAAATGGGTTTTGGGAAGGAGGAACAGCTTAAAATGCTGCAGAAAGAACGAATGCTGATTCGACTGTGTCGCAATTGATGCGCTGCTGTAGCGCCTGGGGGCTGAAAGAAAGAGTGCGCTTATGTAAATTAGAAGCATGAGTGCACCCTCGAGTGCGCTGCCTTACCGTGCGCCTCTGCTTCTGTTTGTGACTTTGTAGCCTTGTCTTTTTGTGTGTGTGTGTTTGTGCGTTTGAGGTCAAGTGATTTCCGGTGTCGAACTACCCCGTATAAATTAAAAAAAAAAAAAGTAAAATCGAAGGATAAGACTATACTTGATGGAGATTTTTGCAAATATTTGATTGACATAAAATGAAACCAAATTTATTGCATCAGAGTGAAATATGGAATATTTTGCGGTTAATATTCAGCTCAATGTTAAATATCAGGAGCTCATGGTTGCATCTGTTGGAAACTTAAATACATTTATTTGTGCAACATACTCGTGCAATCATTTTAGCAAAAACTTTCTAATATTCATTGCAGCATTAACTGTTCGACAAGGATAATTCGACATTTTCTTTATTTATTTTTATTTGCAATACAAAGACTTGAGAGATACTATTAAAGAGATGATGAGAGATCCTATTAAAGTGAATAATCCAAATAATAAGATCACGCTGGCTATTAATTTCGCCCGGGAAGACCCTACAATGGATCGTAAACTGGACAAAAACATTGCGGTTGTAAAATAATAAGTATTTTCAAATTATCTGCATTAAATTTAAACTACTTATGACCATCTGCAACGACATCAAAATGAACAAATTAGCCTGTACGAAAAAAAGTTGCATTCAACTCGTAGTGAGTGTGCGGAAACCATTATGTAATTACTTTATGTGGAAGATGTCGCACATGTTGAAGGACATCTCGCTGTGGACAGCTGTAACTGCGTCGTGTAATCGAAAAAAGAAGTCGTTGCATCGCTTCCCTTTTTTTGCAATGCACATCACATGATATGAAATTCTCAAGGATTAAACAACAATAAAAAACAAACACAATAAATGCAGCGCGGTTAAGTTAAAGATAAAAATTCCCTTTGATAAATGTCGCTTCATGTCGTTGCTTGTCGTTGACCAAGTGATACCAGCTGGTGCACGTTGCATCAACATCCGAAGCAACAGTGCATTTTTGAAGCATTTATGAGCTTTTGGATTTTTGTCATTGTCAACAACAATACAACAAAAAAACCTGTGCGTTTTTATGGATTGATACAAAACAGTTCGCTTGAAGTTAAGCAGCAGATTTCATAGTGCACTACAATTCCGTATAACGAGGGGAAAACCATTTTGATGAATACCAGGACTCCCGCTTAGTGCGATTGCCTCGAAATACACTTGTACACGAACGCATTGATTCCGTTCAGCTTGTATTTGAAAACACGAACCTTACATACGCGTGTATTTCAAACGCATACTACACGTGCATTTGGTTAAGCCCGTGTACACGTGCATTTTCTAAAGTTCATATAGCACGTGTTTTACACTGCATAGTAAATAAAAATCTTAAATTAAAATGAATACTGCTTGAGTCTGTCTTAAACGGCAGCACACGTTCTGGTCCACGTTTGTGATGTCTTAAGTCCTTTCTTTACTGGCTTAGGGATCATGTAAATTTTTGTATGACTTCTCTCCGTGTAGCAAAAAAGATTTATTATTTGACTGGAGTAGTTTTCAGAGTTATTTCACACAGCGCAGCAATACTACCTTTTAAAAGCGAAAGCACAAACAATTTCTAAGTGATGATATGTCAAACGGCAACAAATTCAACTTTATCAAAATACCGTCATTTATTTTTTGCTTTTTAAAAAATATCTGCAACCGTGCACTATATTGAACAAGCGCATATTTTGCTAAAAAAAATGGGTGTACTGCATCATGTACGACAAACATAATTTATTTTTAATATACATAAATACATCATTTGAAAAGTACTATAATCGGAAAAGAGAACCTGGAAAATTTCTTGCTCAATCGCGTTCGTTATAAAATAATGGGAGCTTAATCTAGTCTTCTAGAGGTGTGTGTGATAGTGAACAGAATATTTTATTGTCCGTGAATAGTGAAAGCTAGAAATGCAGGCATTTCCATAATGCATTGTTTGGATCAAAGTGAAAAAATATGTGAAAGCAAAACTAAAACTGTTAAATCGCACAGTTAGTAAAATGTATATGACTTGAAATGTACTTCAAATACACTTACATTTACATACAGCTCTATATTGAATTTATCTTTTTTGACGTATTTTTGCTCGAACACAGATGTTAGGGCCACATTTTAAAACCTTGGATTAATTTGATTTAGCTCTCATTTTAAGTTTACAAATATGAGAATCTTCAAAAAAGTCAATAGAATCTAGAAATCAACAAATTTCGCTAAAAATACACTGTGCTTGCGCAATGGGAACATGAAAGCTTGGAAATTATTTACTGCATAGAAAAATTACATGCATAATTTGTTAAATTTTCGCAATATAACGGGTGTTTTTTTTAGAGGTTTGTTTTTCGAATAGAGATAAAACTGGCATTTTATGGTCAAATCTGGCAACTCTAATGTCATTTATGTTCAGTTTGGTTTGCCATTTCATCATGAACAGGTTGACAAAAGAACAACGCTTGCAAATCGTGCAAATTTATTTCGAAAATAATGGTTCAGTTCGCGAAGTTTACCGCAAGCTCCGTCCATTTTATGGTCGACATAATCGTCCATCAGAGCAATTAATTCGGTTAACCATGGGTCGTTTTCGCACTACGTTTACTCTATGTGATAATACGCATCCGCAGAGACGTCGAACAGTGCGCACCGAAGAAACAATTGCCGCTGTAGAGCAAAATGTTGAAGAGGACCCGAATGAATCGATTCGCCACCGTGCACAGCAATTGGAGCTTTGTCCATCAACTTTATGGAAGATTTTGCGCAAAGATCTTGGCTTGCGACCTTACAAGATCCAGCTTGTGCAAGAATTAAAGCCGCGAGACCATGCAATGCGTCGTGATTTTGGTGTATGGGCCGAAAATGAGATTGATCTCGATGCTGATTTTCATTGCAAAATTTTGTTCAGTGATGAGGCTCATTTTTGGTTGAATGGCTACGTCAACAAGCAAAATTGCCGCATTTGGAGTTAAGAGAATCCACATGAGACCCTTGAGACGCCATTACATCCACAAAAACTGACTGTTTGGTGTGCTCTATGGGCTGGTGGAGTCATTGGGCCATACTTCTTCCGAAATAATGCTGGAGAGTCAGTTACCGTTAATGGAGACCGGTATAGAGCCATGATAACCGACTATTTTGTTCTCGAATTGGATGGCATGAATGTGGATGAGTTGTGGTTCCAACAAGACGGCGCTACATGCCACACAGCGCACGTCACAATCAATTTATTGAAGGAAACATTCGATGAGCGCATAATTTCGCGGAATGGACCTGTCAATTGGCCACCAAGATCGTGTGATTTGATACCATTGGATTATTTTCTTTGGGGATATGTGAAGTCGCTCGTCTACGCCAACAAACCAGAAACGTTAGGGGACTTGGAAGCCAACATTCGTGGCGTTATTGCCGACATACGGTTCAAAATTGGACCTGTAGAATTGGCTTTATTCGAGCCAGCCGCGGCGGCCACATGCCCGAAATCATATTTAAACATTAATGGCATAAAATTATCCTTCCAATAAAGCCAAATTGATGGACATTAAAACGATTTTCTTGTGTTTTATTTCAATTCGAAGCTCTATACCTCTAAAAAAAACACCCTGTACTTTTTAATAAGCTTTTCATTTGGTTTAAAACTTAGATCTAAATAGCTAAGAAGCTAATAGCTGTAGTAGCTAAATTCTATTATTAAAAACAACTATATTATCGGCTCTCCAGGTCACAGCAGCATTCACTTAGCAGTAGATGACCATAGAGTTTGACTTGGTATTGCGAGTTATTTTTGCTGTTGGAACTGATTGCGTACCCTGATTTGGTCATGCGGGTATTGAGCACAGAACCTCTAGATTGGCAATGGTATTTTTACCATTTTCAGCTTTAAACTATAGATTTGAATTTGATTCTATTTAAATGCAATTTATTTTTATTTAACTATACACGAAAACGAAATACATATAATAGAATAGTTTAAAAAGTCATTGAACTTTTCGCTCAGCATACTGTCAATATATTTTAAAAATTCTTCTCTTTAAGAATTAAACCCATACTTTTTGTAGAAGTTGCTAGCTTCCTTAACTTGGAATTGCTAAAATCACAACAAAATTAAATGGTCAAAAAATTTCCTAACTCGGGTGATGAATGTAAAATTGGTTCATAAACTTAAAATCAACTGCGAAAATGTCAAAGTATCGATATTTTTGATTTCATATCCATACGTTGTGTTATTTGCAAGAAAGAAGTATTGACGACCGCCCATTTGAGGTCCTATATTTCGGCAGCAGCAATGGGAAAAGTAACAAAATTTATGAAAGCTAACAGCAGCTGTTGTTATGCGAAGTTTGGTCAGCATCAAAATGTGACTGAGGTGGTGTGCTCCTGCAACAGCATCGACGTGATCACCGATGGGCGATGACTTTGTTGCCATCTAAGAGTGGTTGGCATAAAAGTGGATTCCAGTGTGTGTTGTGATGACGTTTTATTGTGCATCTTTTTATTTTTCTCTCAAATTTTTTTGTTTCGTCTTTAAATGGTCGACAGATAATGAAAATAGTTTGCATGCTCCACATTTTGTAATTTTAATGTAATTGGTTTTCTGGAACTATAACACGGTAAATTTAGGAATATACACGGCAAATTTAATTTGCTCGCACAAAATACTCATCGCTTGTAACATTAATAAAAAAGGTTTTGAAAAACATTACGTGCGTCAAAGGTATTGAAGTGTACTTTTGTCGTTTTTGTATTTAAAAGTTCTAAGCGACATTATTTTGTGTCGTATTAATACCCAAGAAACACAAAGTGAAATCCTAAACTCCAAGCTCTAATTAAATTTCAGTTTCGTTTCTGCGTTAATAAATTCATTATTTTTACTAGAATTATATCTGCTAAGACAAATTGGTTTTCTCGCATGATTTACTATAAAAAATGTTACTCATTCGTATGTTTCGGAGCTAGTTACATGGAAACTTTATTAGATTTGATTTACTGATTTACTGATATCTTAAACGGTGTTTTAGATGAAATTTCAAAACCTTAAGATTAACTAATAATAAATTTTATTCAAATTTGATTTAATTGGGTCCAAACATGTTAAAGCTATGAGTTCCTTTTATAAATTAATATTTTGAATATTTCGAACTAATACACATACTCCAATGCTATCAAAAAACATCTGTTCCAAGTTTTAAGGTTTGGTTTTAACTTTTGCTATAACAGTAGCTTGTTTGCACCACCCCCGCCACCCTAAATACGCTGGTTTCGAACTGGCACAGCCGACAGTTAAATGTTACCTACTGAAAGCACCTCTTCTCTACTTCAATAATTTCAATTAATATCACTCATACGCCACGTTGACCACGAATAATTGCGCATGCAACTCGTGATTGCCGTGACGCTTCCATCTGTTCTTTTGGGAGCAATCAGCTTTACGATGGTTCAATTACAGCACAACAATTCGTGCTAAGTCTGAATAAATTGTAATCAGGACATTTGGTGCAACTGGGTCGCAGATCGCACAATTTGTCGTTGCATTTAACCGCCTTTCATAATTGAACCATCAAAATAATTGAATTTTCCACCCTTCGGATGATGATGCTGTGAGTAAAACGAAATCAAAGTAATAGGATGAAATGTGTGCGTACTCGTTCACACATTATGTTTACTAATTTTTCTATCGTTAGTAATTTCCTGTTTTCATGTTTTTTTTTTTGTAATTTTGCTTTTTGACATTAAATCCAATATTCCACTTTGCTTTTGTTTGTATGCGTAATGTGACCCATTATAATTGTGTGGCTGTGTGAGTACTGATGGCGACATCAGTTTGCAATCATCTAAATAATTGCGAAGTTCATTGAACTTTATCAGTGCTTAAATAAATTAAATGGTAATGATGGGTTTGTTTGCAATAGATATTTCCCTGAAGTGAGTTTTTTTACCACCTGACGTTAGTCGGACACAAAACAGAGTTTGTTAAGATTTTTCCACAGAATCTTCTTATACCCATTTGAAAGAGTAGCGATTGAGGTATCATAATCATCTGTAATTTTGCATATTTGACACTAGCTTATCTGTCAGCTGAACAATTTTATGAATAAAAATGAAGTGCATTTATCTATATTACAAAAATAAATTGCCTAAAATAGAGCATACCATAGCTTGATAGTTTGCCATCTAGTCGTTTTCATGAAGCCTTTTACTGTATCCAAATTGGATTCCATGTACTGAACCATTATCAATAATTGCTCTTTATTTGTGTTGCTAGATCTTGTAAATATGTTAAAAAAATCTTTTTATCAAATAAAATTACATAATATTGCTAGCATTGATTCTTTCCTCATGAAACGTCAAAAAATGTTCCCCAAAAAAGTATTGCCGTTAAACTCATTTTCCAGGGAATTTTTTCCCATTCCACAAAAATCTTCCACGATCGCAAGACAGGGGATTGGAGAAAAAATCCGAAGGAATGTATATTCATGATAGAGTTGAATATGCTTTCGAAAATCGGTTATACAATGACTTTCAATACCACAGGCTATATTAATTTAAGGCCAATGATCACGAAATTAGAAAACAAAGTTCGTTTTTGTATTTAGGATATGCATGCATGTATGGAGCCAAATTTATTCGCATATTTATAGCTATACTACGGTCGCCAAAAATTAGCATTCTTCTTTCCGAATTATATTTTGTTTTTCCAATAACACTGACAGAACCTTAAATTTTCAAAATACATACTATTGATAAAAATTGTAATAATTTTTATAAAAAATACATTTCCATCTGTACAGGTGCTCTATAGCTGATTACAATATTTTACATTAATTTAAGATTCACTTAAGTTTCTTTTTTTAATGAAGAGCAAATGGCTGGGTTTGCTTTCTGTCGCGAATTTGTTGTGTTTTTTATTCTCTGGCATTTTTTGATTGTGTTTGCTTGAAAAAAAAAAACGTTGCAATGGTTTCTTCACTCAAAACTGGAAAATTGAAAAGTCATAATTAATGAGCTGCGCGCTTCAACGTAGAAAGCAACATAAGTTTTAGTGCTTTTGCATCTATGTATGCCTCCAATTGAAAAAGTAGCCGCGCTGTAATGAAAACTCTGAGCCAAAGAAATTTGAAACTTTCAAGTTTTAAGCCAAATAAGTAGTACAAGGCTTTTCAGCTTGTGCTGTGGACAGTAAAGTTAAGAAAGCACATTTAAAGTTAAGACTTCCTTCATTTCATAACATTGTTTGAAACTTGCCATAGAAGACAATATTATGCAAATGCAGCATGCAGTACTCTTCAGGTGAAAATCATCGGTCATCATACAAATCTACAACTCGGTCATAGATTTTTTCAAACAGTCGATTCTGGTATGCCACTGTAGACGACAGTTCGAGCTTAGAGACAAAAATGGAGTTCGACTCTAACGCTCTACTCGTGTAAATATTCCAAGTTCCAGATTTAATGTTTAAATTAAATTTGTTATATCTTCCACGAATAATTTCCTATTATTACAATGGAAAGGCAACGAAAGTAATAAAATTGTTCTCTTACTTGTGCTTTGTTTTTAGTTTCACGATAGTTAACGTATGGAACTCTATCCTATTTGTGATCATATTATAAACTATACATTTAAAAAAAAAAATTAAATAAAATAAAAAGACAACTGTTTTAATTTACTGTTTAATAAACCTATTCCGTGTGCAAATAATTAAGTGAAACAACCTTCGTGAGTATCCTCAGGCAAGGACTTATTTGCACAAACTTTCAAATTCGTTTGGGCTCTATAAATTCAAGCAACAATAACGACAACGAAATTCGTAAACGATACAAAAAGTGCGGAAATTCGCAAATTTGTTGCTAGCGCGATTTATGCGCCTCGTTTGGCAAAGCAGACTAAAAGCTCCAAGTTTCTTAAATTTACAACCCTGCGCTGTCAGTCGCGGCTCACAGCTGCCCAGCTGCGTCCCATCGCTGGGAGTCGTCGTCACTGCAGTGGCATCACACTTTTAAAGCAATTAAAAACTTTAAATTTGTGCCGAAAAATTGTGCTGAACTTTTTATTTTACTCCTTTATTGCCGTCTTTTTTGTTTGTTGTGCTCCCCTTTTTTTGCTGAATAGTAAATTAAACAACAACAATTACAATTGTTGTCCTTTGTGCTGCTATTATTGTTGTTGGAATGCACACATGTGACTTTGTTTTCTCATGTTCTTGTTGGTGTTGTCCTTGTTTTCTCTGGAGATTTGCACTAGTTGGACTACATCAAATGTTTGCCTGCGATTTGTTGCTTGTTTTTGCTGTTGTTGCATCCTTTTTTTTGCATTTCGCTTGAAATAAAAGAAGAAAGTAAAATGGACACTAAAATTGACTTGAACTACATCCAGGACACTTTAGTTTCGAAGCAATTTTTATTGCTAAAAGTGAGAAACATAAATTTTGGAAAATTTTTTTTTAAAAGAAAAAATTTAATTGCAAATCCATTGCGTATCAAATTATACTAAGTTTTATTTTGTAAGTAAATTTTTAGCAGTTTGAGTGCATACTCACAGATCAGATTCAAATGAGGCTGATATCTAAATTGAGATCGCAGCTTAATTTGAAATTAGTGCTGGTAATTTTCTATCCCAATTCTTCATTTTTTGCATTTATGAGACAGTACTTACATTTACATTTTTTTTCCATTTCACAATATTACATTATATCTATCATATTAAAAATTATCTCATTATAAGGAAAAAATTAAATAAAAATCAAAAATTAGTGCTTGAAATTATCTGTCAAAATAATAACAAAAGAGCAGTTACCACAGTTGCCATATCAACCTTGAAAATCAATGGGTTAAGCTAAGGATATCAGATGACCGAGAGACAAATCGAGAAGATCTATGAAAATATTTTCCCCTGTGCTAAAGGTACAAGAGAAAGTTCTTGAGAGGCTGTGACCTATTTTCAAGGCCACTGCATATTTCAAAAAAGACCGAGAACATACCATGATACTTCGTCAAAATCGAGAATATCTAGTAAGCCACGAAATTAACTGTGGATACTTAATTTTTATTTTCTGGCAACTGGAGAGGAAAAAAAAATATTTTTAATCCATTTCCATATTTCATTTGCTACTTTTTTTTAAAAAAAGTTTTCCATATAAAAGCATTAAAGAACAGTAAAAAAGAGTAGTAATAAGTTATCTTACGTTACTTTAAATAAATTTAAACAATATTACTTAATCGATCAAATAAAAAATTTAGAAACATTGTAGAAATTTAGTGACTATATCCAAAATATGACTAAAGCAAAACGTTTTTATTTATTTTCTTTTTTTAGGCAAAATTGTGAGAAAATATTGATGAAAATCTTCACCAATCAAACTGCGCAATGAAAAAACCTGGTAAGTCTAAAATAACTTTAAATTTTGTATGAACTTACAATTTTCTTCATTTAACTTCTTTCAATCATCCGCTAATTTTCAATCCATATTCCTAAATTTGTTATGTATAATGTGCGTTCACATTTCACATTTCTGATATAATTTTTTAAAAATTTCATTAATTTATTTGTTTTTTTTTTGTGAAACAAGAAGGTCATACTTACAACCTTATTTAGGGAAAATTGACATTTTGACTGAAATCGAAATATTGGTATTAAGTGCTCGTGCTTATTATTAAAAATTGAGGATAATAAATTATTATCCTTAAATGAAATGAACTCTTCTTTATGAAAATATGCTGTGATATTTTGTTAAGGTCTTAGATATTTTTTCATCTACTTCGTAAGAAATGTTGCAGCAAACGATGAACGTAAGGATAAGCGCAGGATAATAAGCTTATAATATTTTTGAAACTTTTACGTACTATGACGATAAGATGCTAGGATTTGAATAAGAAAAATAAAAAAGAAACAAAGACCGACTTAAATTTCCATCCATCCATATGTGAGGCACGTCAATTTCGAGCTCCAGAAGATGGAAGCATTAACAACACACTAAAAATATGAAACTTTGCTGTGCTCTTAAATTGCGCAGAAATAAGCAACTGTGCTACCACATTGAATAGCAAACGCTCGGCAAGGGAAGGCGACGTAAACAAGGGTTATATGAACGTTGAATTGAACAAATGCCATATCTCACCTTCGACTGATCCTCACCAGGCGCTGGGTAGGGAAGAAAAGCGAACTTTTTAAGATGGGAGTTAACAATAACAACAACAACACACAATAACAGCATGTGCCATTTAAGTGAAATCCTCCCCTGAGATCATCGTGTGTCAGTTAACGGAAAACCAAACAGCAACCAAACAAAAAAACAAAAACAAAAAAAAAAAAAGAAACAAAAACTCTCCTCAGAAAGTGAATGCAAAAAAACACAAAAAGCCAAAAAGTAAAACATTCCAGCAAATAAAAACTGAACGAGGTGGAATGCTATTTGATTCTTAAAAGAAACAATAGAGTTTAGAAAAAGAATGAGAATAGAAAAGAGTTTAGCAACAATTTAAAGCAGTCTCGATTATTATAAACCCCCATGCTCACACAAGCACAGAAATAAATACAAATACAAACACATGTGCACAGTGGCGTAACAGCACAAACAGCCGCTTGTTCTTAAATTTGTGAGGGCTTATCTGAGTTGTTTTTTTATTTCGACACAAATGGGGCCAGGACTCGTCAAATGGCAGACTCATCGGGTGCTTAATGAAAAATTAAATCAATGGAGTTACCCTGTTTTTAAATCTAATGTTTCAAGATTTCTAATGATGCAACGGTATTCTATTTAAAATTAATTTTGGAAAAATTGGTGTGAAAAAAGACTGCCCATCGGTCGGCAGAAGTCCTGCCGTAAAGACAACAAGCAATTCGATTTCTTATTCTCTACCGATTTCGACATCAACTTAAGCCAGTGCAAACTTTCCACGAATGCCAAAGTGCATATGGCTAGATGTCATTTCAGGTTAGATTCCAAGCCGAACAATTTTTTGTAGAGGATCAACCTCGTGAAGGTCGTCTTAAACCTTCGACAAATGTGGAGACTAAAATTGACGAATATTCAGGATTTACCAATGAAATCATTGCCGGTGAACTGGGATTGAATTCCATGGCTCTGTAACGATTATTGAAAATTCATTTGGGATATATGAAAAACCTGCTTAACGGGTTCCACGGGAAAAGGCTTACAATTTTTATTTAAAAATTCCAAATCGAAACCAAAAATTTTATTGCGATTTCAGACATTCTTCCAGCACTATATTACAAGGATCTAGAGCCCTGTGATTTCTGCTTACTTCCAAAATAAAAAGAAAGTGAGAGGTGTCATCAATAGTAATACGGATATAATTAATGCATTAACTGTCGAAATCGGAAGGTGGATCTCCGGACGATAAGAAACATTGTAATTGAAATGAAATGGAAAAAGATGTGAAACTAAATTATTTGTGTCCAATTTTTTGCAAGCAACTGTGAGAACTTTTGTTATGTCCGTCGTCCATTCATGGAGAACCAAAGAGACTTTATTCCCCTGGAAAAAATTTCTCAGGAGAGCCAAAAATCATAAAATGATCAATCAATTATAATAATATCGAATTCAATATATTGTGGGAATACAAATCAATAAATTCATGCTCTTTTGTTAGATTGACAGTTAGACATTTATGCGTTATGTCTGCTTTTATTTAGGTTATAAGTCTTATTATTTTTGAAGGCTGAACCCTTTTACAATATTTTTGGGCGATTTTTTTTCGACCTGCTTTCGGTCAATTTTGCAGGTGGTCTAACTAACTAAAAATATTTTCAGTGTCTTGACCAATGGAGACATGCCGTCTAGTTAAATTTCTGTCTACGCCACTGCTGTTTTACATATGTATTTGCACATATGCACACACACACACACACACATTAGTACGGCAAGAAGACGAACGACTTTGGTTGCTTCCTTTTCCCTGTTTTCAAATAAATTTGTGCTGCTTAAGTTTAATGTTTTGTATTCCACTGACACGCTGCTCCCTACTTCTCGTCGGCATCCCGCCGCTCCCCAGTTTCGGCTTACCTGTTTAACTCGCTCATTTCGTGCTTTTGTTGTTGCTATTCGGTTTTTTGTTTTGCAATTTTGAAAATTTTGTAAATTCTGCGAAATATTATCCAGCATCCTTTATCCTTACAATTGTTCGTTGTTGGCATCATAAGCAAACGACAACAACAGCCAACAGCCAACAGCCAACAACAACAATGAGTAAACTAACACGCATATTTAAATGCACCCCGCAAATACGGAAAGTAATAAAAAGTAGAAAATAGCAGTACGAACGGGTGCAGTGGGGGCTGAAACTATTTAGCTAAACTGTTAAAAGTTTTTCCTTTTATGATTTTTTATTTGGTTTCTTTCATTTTGTTTGATATTTGTCCTGGGATTTGGCAATAAGTCCAACTTATGGTGGGCGTGTGGTGGTTGACGGGGGAGAGCTGCTGCCTGGCTAACTACTTGACTTCATGCTGAGCAGAACGCAGCGTCTGCACTTAAATCGTGCGGTGAACCTGGTTGGCATGTAAACTTTTCTGGTTTGGCTTTGCGTAGATGAGCGGTTAACAGCAACGATGGGTTAGCAAGCAGGCGTTCGACCGCCTAAAAGTAGACTACAAAACAATTTACAGTCTATTAAGTCATGATGTACGTCGTTGAGTACCGCACGACAAAGTGGATGCCACATCAATGGGTTGGGGGATAGGTCTGAATGGAAGTCGCAGGAATTTGCACATCATAAATTATTTTGTTTTGGATTTCATTTTGGTTCACGTCCCCCCAAATGAGCGGGTACTCGTATGTGTAGGTGCGTTTGCAGGAACTTTTGGCTGAAAGTGAAACGTAGCAAACTTCAAAATGCATATGAAATTGGACTAATAGGGGAAAAACTTTGAACGGCAAGGCTGTACAGGTAAATATACAGCATTTAAATATGCCTCAGAAGATTAAGCGGTTCATTCGACAAAAAGTTCTGCTGTTTGCATTGCAATGTGTTACTTTTTAATAAATTTTGTCAATAAGGCGACTTGCTGTTTGAAAATATTTTTTTCATTTCAGTCAACTTTTATTAAGTCTCTTTTTTTACACAGTTAGGGAGAAAGTTTTTCCTCAACTCATTTAAGGATAATCCTTAAGCCGCATAGCAGAATCATTTAAATTGATTTCACTTCTTTCGTCGCGCTGTTGTTCTTCCGTTTTGTGCTTTAGAGTGTCACGCAACGATACTGCTGCCAAATACTCAGCTTATAAAAAATTCAAATGTGGGTTTCATTTGATTCACTTTTTTTGGACATGGTGAATATACGTACAACATTCAACAGCACAAAAAAAAATCGTAAAAATTTAAGGGTAGTTTGTTAAACATTAAATAAACCTGTTGGTGGGATTTGAGGACTTAAATTTTAGGAACTTGATTTTGCTACCTAATTCTAGGATACATGGCAACTCTGTTTTAAGCACTATTACTTTTAAGTCAGAAATTTATTGTTGGCATTAATGAAACAAAAATAAAGCTGGAACTCTAACAACAGTAGCAATGATCCAGCATTTAAAATTTAAATATTAAAATTCATATTAAAGCCGGCGCACCAACACTGGCACACATGCCCATTTATAATGCAAATATCAACGCACATACATACGTAACTGCGAGCCCATGCTCGTACATCAAACGGCTTTTGGACGTAATGACCATTAAGTTGAGGAAATTTCCCTCAATTATTCAGTGCGTGTAACTGATGAAGCCGAAATGCATCCATTTTACCACCGCCACATGCAATTGTGTGCCTGTGCCTGTGCGTATGCATGCGTACAGTTATGAGAAAGTGTGCGTCGGTGGCGTGTGGCCAGGCATATTTGTATGTGTTTGTTATAATGCTAACACAGAAATGATAATAAATTTAACAAGATGTTGCAGCAACCGCACAACTGTAGCACCCTACCGAAGTCCCTTCCCTCCGCTAGCTTCTCTCTCGAGTTTCTTTTGCTATCTACTGCCTTCATGACATGTTCAAATGCAGCTCAACTTGAAAGTGTTGCAAAATGCATTAAAACGTTTGAAGCACCCTGTTCGAAAATGAATTCATATTGGAAGCTGTGTGACTACGTTCTGAATTTGTTGAAATTCGTTAGAGAATTCTTGCAAGCGCCCAATCGAAAACATTTTAATTGAACTTTTCAAAATTTTATCAAATTCATAAAAATTTCAAATCATTTACAGAGTACTTAAAACTTCAATATACAAAAACTTATTTCTGAATATTTTGCAAATTTCGGTAAAGCTTCACAATGCAGTTACAAAACGTTCAAATTTCTAAATGTGTTATGGTTATTTAAATGTTATTTTAATAATATTCCTGGAAAAAGTCGATATCTAGCGCCATGGATATCAAAAATTTTGATAAATATAGATTTTTCTCAACTCCATTGATTCCATCATCTTGTTTGCTCATCTTCGAAGCTTTCCCTGAGTCTTAACTTTGCATTAATAATGCCAAATACTACAAATAGAGGTCTAAATTTAATTTTTAATGATCATAACTAATGCATAAAAGTTGCACATGAATTTTAAAACTTTTTTTTTTTAAATCTATCAAAATCATCTGGATGCGGTTAAGTCGGGACTCAAAATATACATTTTTTCAAAATGTCTTTGGACCTGAAATAATCTTTTGCTGCCAGATAAAATTTTTTTACCATTTTCTATAAAAAATATCCGAATGAACGAATGTTTTGTGAGTTTTTAACTGGGGTTGTTTAAGTGAATAACGGAGGCAGATTCTGACTAAATACCAAGCCATCGTTTGAAATTTATAGCCGATGATGATGCACAAAGTCGTTTGATATCAAAGTGAAAACTCATTAATAAAAATGTGGTCATTAAGAGAGGGAGTGGCAATAAAACGAAAACCGATTACAAGGTAAAACGAACTCATCGATTCGGTTATGTCTATGCAATGATAGCTCAAATGATGAGGAATATTTTTACTTTTTCTTTTTATGAGCAATACCCATCCCAAGTTTATTGAGAAATTCCATTTAACTCCATATAATGATAACAAACATACTTGTATTCCTATTTTATTTTGATTAAAAAAAATTACTTTAAATTATCTGGGTAGTCAGTTTTTTTTTTATTTAAAGTAATATAATTTATTAAGCATTCCAATTCAATTTTGGTGTAAACTGCACTGTGAAAACAGATTTCATTCTTTTCATGATATTTTTGAATTAACGACTCAGTGCAACAGCAGTGACAGCATCGATTGCCATCGTTCCTACTTTCTACCAATGAACTCACAGAGACACATAAGCAAACACATGTGCAGCTCTCCATTCTGATGCTTTGCTGCAAATTCAAACCAACTTCAATCTGCTTAATGGAACCGCACGATGGTGTTTCTTTGCTATCGACAGCTCACCACTTGACCATGAAGACCACCAGGCGACAGCCAACAAAGTGTTGGTGCTGTTCATCCACTCGTTTCGCTTGGTAGCTTAGATGCATACGCACACGAATGCAAATGCACACGCATATCGACTGACCGAGTGGACAGCAGATAAGCCTAAGTGCAGCCATCAATGGCATCTCCAATGTTGTTTTTGGTGCCGTTGCTGCTGCTGAGGTACCTCAATTCAAGTCTTAAGTGTTTGGTGTCAAACGTGTCTACCACCGCAACATAACGCACAGCAACACATTAGACGTGCATTTCACTAGCTGTCATTTAGGGGCACCAGAGGACGATGCCCACTTCCGGTGGCACAATGATGTGTATCAGCTAATTAAAACAATGACTTATGGCGTTGCTCTTCCGAGCAAGAGATACATGTAACATGGAGTAAAAAGTATCATTACTGCACTCAGCTAAGGTATCGAATATGAATTGAATTCAAATGCGGCGGTATTTTATTTCTGAGCCGCAGCCATCTGACGCTTACCTAAAAAGCGCGTATTATTTCTTTCGATTTATTAAACAGTCGATAAGCAAATTTTCTGCTCTTCCCTTCCAGAATCGATTCTTACAAATTAATGAAAAACGTTCGATTTCTTTATTAATTGATTTCCAAATTCAAAGTTGTTAAATTTTTGTTTGACCTTGTCCCTAATTCAGGTACCCATCATTCCGAAAATGATAATAAGTTCTAAGACACGTGTCAATCAATAACACAGGCCTGCAATGGTTTTCCTCTTCGAAATCTGAGTAACGTTATCTATAGTTTCAGATGTGCTGATTACGAGAAAAATAATAAAAAAATCCGATTACGTAAGGTTTTTGAGATATTCTAACCTAAAAGTGCAAAAACACTGTTTTTTGACATATTTGAGAGGTTACGTAGAACTGTTTTTTTTTTTTTGCAAAAAGTTTGAGTGGGATCTTAAAGAACAATTCTTTTTCTTTTAAATACCGTTAATTTTCTGAAATACCGCCGAGTTATCGCATTTTGAAATTTTCCCTACACCTGAAAATTCATTAGAGACATTTGTATATGAAATTACCAAAAAAAAAAACTTATTTCAAAAACCCTATGTGATAGAGCAATTCTGAGCACATATTCGTAATCAGCGCACCAAAATACTCTAGAATCAGCTATCAAATTTCCGAGAGGAAGTTATAAAACTCATTTTGCAGGCCTTTGTAATTTAAGAAGATTCCATGTATATTAGACATGTTCAAATAAATGACATGTTCTAGAATACTTCAAGAACACTCGCTTTTCGAAAATTTATTCATATTCAAAAATATCCTTATTTAAAAACAAGAAAAAAAAATAGTCCTAAGGTTGCTACCAGAGCTGCAAATTTTTAATTTTTCGGTATTCGCCAAAAAAAGATTTGAGTTTTTTCTTATTTATAATATTTTTTTTTATGTACACATAAGGAAGTATCGAAAAAATTTACCGGTATTTTTTAAAGAAAAAAACTGTTTTCTCTCCGAGAGCAGAGCTTTGGTGTTTCTTTTGTAACAGCTCAAATCTTTTGTTGTTTTCACTGCATTCACCTTAATGCTCTATAATTTAAATTTTCAATGCCACTACATGAATTTCCATTAAAAAAATTAATGAGGAAAAAAATAAAATCTGATTTTTGGTCCAAAAATGTTCAAAGTATTTTGTAAGCAAGTAATTCCAATATTTTGCTTCAATAATTATTAGTCACTCTAGCTAACAATGCATGTATAAAAAAATTAATTTTGATAATTTTTGGACCAAAACTAAATAAAAATTTTTTTTCTCATTTATTTTTTTAATGTAATGTAGTGGCATTGAAAATTTCAAATTATAGTGCATTAAGTTGAATGCAATGAAAATAACAAGGGATTTGAGCTGTTACAAAAGAAACACCAAAGCTTTACTCGCGGAGAGACCACAGTTTTTTTCGATATATAGTTTTATTCGACTATTTTTTTTTTATTTTTTTAAATGATGATATACTCGAATACGAATAAGTTTTCGAAAATCGAGTATTTTTGAAGTATTCTAGAACATGCCATTCATTTGAACATGTCTAATGTCATCATATACTATGTATATTGTTACGGCTGTCTCACCTTTGTTTTCTAAGATACAATATAAAAACATTGGAAGGCAGAACACGTGTCTATATATTTTTAGAGATCTCACTAAATGTCTTTGGTCCTTGAGACATTAAACTCTCATCATTTTTAATAAAAAGCGGCATTGGGAAATTTCGCAGCCTTCTTTTATACCTTTATATTCGAAATTTTGCAAACTCCTTATCCAACGGAAGAAGGTATCCAGATGGGGCATTTATTCTATACATGAGAAGTAGACCAAATCAGAACATTTCCATTTTTTTTAATTATTACAGGAAAAAGCGAAATTTATTCAGTTTAATTTTTTTTTATGATAAAATTGCATAAGAACGAACCCTTTACGAGATTTAACGTTTTTCTTTGCAAGATGAAAGTAATGAACGCTTATAAACTGAAAATGATCCATCATGGAAATGTACCATTTTAACGTCTTTTGCAAGAATTTATAAAATGGAAATGTTTCGTTTTGAACACCCACTTCTTGTATAGTGGATATGGAAAATATTCAAAACTGCCAAATTGATTTGTTGAATAACAAAACAAATATTACTTAGTCGTAAAAGGTTTGATTAATCGGTTGGTAAAATTGTCCCAACAAGCATCGACGCAAAACCAAATGATTCTCATTTTCCGAATATCAAATAATGATATCTCTGATTTGCCGTAACATTTCTGAAATTTTTTGTATTTTGTCGTGCTGCCAGATCTTTATATTAATCGCTGTGAAACCGATAGGCTAACGCATTTCGGTCGTAGTGGAGTTGCCATCTTTTAAGCTCTCGAAACCACATTCATGTCCGCCTTAAGCTTCTGAACGAATAACGCGCACAAGACTAGGGTGCACAGGGTTGCCATAAATTTCGAAGGCATTGAGGTGACAAAACTTTTTGTTCCTGTCGTTTGTGCCACTGATAAATTAAAATGTTGGCGCTTCGTTTGAAAAACGGAAATGAAATCGGATTTGAGCGCCATTAAGCGAAGCGAATTAATGTGTTTGGCTGTAGAAAAGCAAGCGTTTGTGCGTGGACCCAATTGAAACCACAGTCTACGGACTTTATTACAATTTTTTGAAAATTAAATTTTTGGTTTTTTGTCGTAATTACTTGTAAATCAATTTATGACATGCTGAGCCTAAAGGTTGAGGCACTTTCAGCAAATTTCTTATTTAAAATTATATATTCTTAATGTTTCAAATTGCTTTAGTTTGTAGTTGATTTCTACAGCAGTTGAGTATGCAGTAGCTTAATTAATCCAAGTTAAACTTAATCAGCACAATCTTGTATTGGCCTACTATTATGGCTCTCGCTATTTTAACAAATCGTTCCTGTCATAAAATAAAAGTTTTCTTGGCCGTAGTTGCTATTATTCTGTACAAAAAAGTTTCAATTGCTGATGTTTGTTTATGGTGCGCTTGTCTAAGGATGCGGTATTCAATGTTTGCCTTAATTTAGGAGTCTATAATTAACCTGACGTCGCTCGTTGCTATTCCAGCCTTGGGGGCTGTGCTTTGCTGCTTACTAAATAATGCATTCCATGGCGCAGCGTTAGGTTTTGCTTGCATTTCATTCATCACTAATTTGACAACAAAACCAGCGTCGCTTTATTTCTTCACACATTATCCACGAAATAATTTACGAGTTGCAAGTGAGATGACGACACACGCGAGGTGTCGGAAGAGCGGCCCATGAAAAATTGATAAGTCAAAAGTCAGGTGAGAAACTGAGCCTTTGCTGTTGTGAAGCCATCACTCGGTTGAACCTTTCAAAGGCTTATTTGAATGAACACTTAACATAACTCTGGAGAAACCTGCTGCTTCGGCTTGGGCTCAAATTTGGTTGCTTCTGCTGAGTGGCAGTCGAGGTGGCCAAAAATAAATATGCTTGTCGTCGAAGCGAAATTCTGTTGTATTGCAAAATTGATGAGCCGCGACATGTCAGAAACAGCATATTGACTGTAGTTATTTTAGCTGCAGTTGCAAGCTCAACGCAGTGCAGCTGTAAAAAATTCAAATCTTGAAGTGAAATAGGGAAAATATACACAAAGAGAAATGGGTACCAAAAATACACCGAATATTTTTTTTTTAATTTTATTTACCAGCAGATCGACTATTTGGTTTTTAAGTTAAAAAGGAGCTTTATCAAATTTATTTAAATTTTGCCTTGCAATTTGAGTCCGTTTCTTCATATAATTCACTACGAAACTGAATTCTGTTCAAAAAATGCGCACTGTGCTGCGATCCAAACTATGGTATGAGAAAATTCTTCAACTCAATGGTTCGAAATTTCTTATCACAAAAATTCATGCGCTATAACTCATTCGCTAAAACAATTGCAACGTGGCATTCATCAGTTGGCATATTCGAAATCAACAATTTGGTAACTTTTTTTTTTAAATTTCACAAAAATTTGTGTTAAAAATCCAAATGACATTTTGGTTTGAAAACTTGAGCAAAGTTTGTATCTTTGTTGCTTCCCATCGCGTGCATGAATCCTGAACTCATGTGAAGTGCAACATTATTGCTGATTGCTGTTGCCACTGCCACTGCTCCTGCTCCTGCACATGCTTCTTCTTGTTGTCTTGCTGCTGTGTCTATAGGGAAATTAAATACTTTTCGTTTCGGATTGTAAGGAAAACTTTATGGATAGAGTGAGGCGGTGAAAGAGGTCATATTTTTGGAGGCCAATTTTGTCGCGCCCAAGTCAAATTCAAAAGCGGACCCGAATTTAAGAATGGTTTCATTACTTCCTTTGGTTTGAGTTATGCGGATTGTGGTAAAATGTGTGTGTGTGTCTGTCAGCTCAATTGTCTATCTGTCTTTTCTGAGAGCCTGCATGAAATGACGACTTCAATTCAACTGTTGTTGTTTATATGATATTGGCTGTTTTTGCATCTGTGATAATAGTGAAAATTAGTTAATTTTTATGGCCTTTGGAGGTATTATCTTGTGTGAGAGGTATTCTCCAACTTTTTGTTCAATGCTTTTCTGTATCACGAAAATTTTCCATACCAAGTCTTATAACTTTGCTTGGGTAGTTTTCTTATTCTAGAGTTTCAATGTTTTTGATGGTACGCGAGGAACCACGCCAACTTATTCAAGGCAATCTTTCTTGAATACAGTACTTGTTTGTATAACCAAACATTCCCATACCAAGTTTTTAAAAAATTTGCTTCAACAGTTTTCTGTGCATAGCGTTATTTTGCTTGTAAAGCATATGCCACGTCCACTTATACAACCCTCCCCATTCTTTTTTCAGTGCTTGCTTGAACGTAGTTGAACCTCGTCTACATTTTGTCTTGTGCGTCCTTGTTCCACCGTATGTTCCCGTATCAAGTCTGGTAAAATTTGATTAAATAGTTTCCTGCGAATAAATTTTCAACCGGAGAAAATTATAATCCGGCAATCGAATCCAAATTTTATAAAAAATTGATATCCTGATATTTTACTTAAAATATCACGAAAACGATTAGTTCCACGTAAATATAATATATCATTAACACATTTATAATAACCAGGATTATAGTTTTCAACTGAAAGTGCGATTAGTCTGATTAGGTGTTTGGTGTTGTTAGGAGGAAGACATTAAACATTTCCAGAAGGAAACACGGAACACTTGATTTGGATGACCTTATTCGTTATTATAGGACAGCAGACTAAGCTACAAATGGGAAGCGAGATTTTTTCAAAAAACTCTTTTTACGTTTAGTCCTGAATATCATGAAAACTGTTTTAAGTGAAACAGTTTTTTAAACTTGTTTGTGCAAAATTAACCAATCTACAATATTCTTCACCTCAGATAAGTTAGTGTGCGACCTATAGGAAACAAGATTTAAAAAAAAACGATTCTTTAAATTTGATCTTAAATGTTATGAAGATGACTGATCGTGTACGTTGGCAGAGTTTTTTTTTTATAGAGGCCATATGCTCCTTGAGAAGTTAAAGGACACAAGAGAAGAGAAGTGCTCTTAAGCTATTTTGTTTCTAATAAGCGATATTTAAACAAAACTAATTTACTGCCAAAATTACCATAATCTGTTATTTATTTTTGTATTCTATTCACTAAAGTGTAGTGTCCGCTCAATGGAAATTGAGATTTTTTAATAAATTGATTTTCTTGACTTCTGTCGTTGAATATATCCAAAGTTGTTCATTGAGAAACTGGTTTCACGACAAGGGATAGATTTGGTCGTATCAATCAAAAAATGATAGACCAGCAAGTGGTTCCTGAATGCCCTAAAAAAGTTCTATTCAACATAACAAATGCATCCCACAACTCGTCTACGTCAATGTCTCCCAAACATCCGCTCCTATTTCCAAATCGCTCTCTGTCTACCAGAAGTATCTCTATAAAAGTTCTATAATAAATATAGTGAAAACAAACTATGTCAAATAGATTCGCGATATAAAGGCATTTATCAAAAAGATATTGAGGGAATTGGGAAATGCTTAGTTTTTAGTCTCAGCCAAGCCAATTAAATTGAAACCAGCCTGGTGTTCTACCAAGGTGTTCTAGCTAAGGCAGACTTGGTTTCAATTTTTGTTAATTTTTTACTCAAAATCTATCACTCAGGCTAATCCTATTACATGCGTTACATAAGTTAGAACAATATAAAATTACCGTAGAGGCGGGAGCAAAGTGTTATAAAATCCATAAACTGGATGAAAATGGCAAATTGCATGAGCTTTGTTTTTAGAACGTTAATTTTATTTCGCTATTTTTTACTTGTGACTTTTTAGGTGTTGCTGACTTTACCAGCAATAAAACCAATGAACATCCGTTTACATGGCAGCATGGCGCATAAAAATTTGTTACGACCTGTGGTTGTAGTTGGGCTCATTTTCATTTAAACTTCGCATGTTGTTGCATATGAAATTCTAAAGATATCCATGTTTTCTGTGAAAAGTGAAGACTCCTTTCTCTTGCTGCATCATGCTGCGAGTAAACCATGCCAAGTAGTGCATAGGAATGCAGCATAAATCGTGAAGTTTAAGACCAACGCGACAAAAACCACCTTTGAGTGCTAAACGCATTCACCAAAACATGCACACAAACACAGATAGATGCGATTCCTATCCCACTTATAAAAAAAATGCATCTTGGACAAGGATTTTAACAAAAAATGTGAAGCGTGTTGTGATGCAAACGCATACATTGCAGTTATCCCTGCGAACTCGCTGTTTGTTCTTTCTTTTAGAAGAAGGAAGTGCCAGTTTAGTGCGGTGCTGTTGGTTGGCTTGTTGCTGTAAAATGCTCTGGAGTCCTTTTAAAACCTCTGACACTCGTCGCTTGGCAGCAATTTTTTGTTGTTGTTGGCACTGTTGTGCGCCTAAAAGTATTTTATGGTTTTTATTGCTGACGTGCGAAGCTAGGTTTTGTTCTCCGCCATCCATTGCTCTTCGTGTCTTCCTGGTGACTTTAATGTTGACTCCTTTTAATATTATTTAATGTTATTTTCTATTTGCTGGAAAAGTTTGCATACAAAAATAAAAATGGGAAATAAAAAATGAACAAACGGTTGGAAATGTAAAAATTGTAAAAAATGGGCAACGACTTAAAAAGTTTTCTAATTTCCTCTGCGTCTAGTGTGAAGACTTGGCGACGGTTGAGGAATAACTTTTTCAATTGCAGTTTTTACATTTGACTTTTTCGGCTTTTATTTTATTGTTGCACGTTGCTACAGTAAAATTAATTTGTCAGTCCTGGAGTTCGTAAGGATGTCATAAATTAAAAGATGCCGTTTTATGTTTTTGCATTTTCTTGTCAATATAAGAATTTGAAACAATTATTGACTTCAATTTCCTTATAAAGGGTGTCTCCATTAGAGCGCTGCATCCAAATATTGTTTTTTTTTTGAGTAGCCGAAGTTGATTAAAAACTTGGACCGCCTTAATTTACGTATAAAAATTTATTGCTTTAAATTCTTATAATCTTCACCAAGTGCCACATGCATATGCAGTATTGGCAAGTTGAAAAGAAAGTATTCTCGGCCTTCATAAACTAAAATAATTGTTCCTCAAAATGGAAAAAATAAAATCTTTTGTGGGAAAAGTAACATTTTTTTGAGAAAAAGTTGATGACCCCACTTTTGTTTTTGGTCAGTTATATTAAAAAAATAATTAATAAAATCGTAAACTTTTTTTTTTATACGCTGGGCTTTAAGCTCCATGAAAAAACACAATTCCCACTAAAAGTTCAGAAATCTACAATTCTCATTTAATACATTCACACATAAACGCTTACTGCCTCTTGTGGCACTGCATGTGGTTTTAATGGTGAGCTAAAAAATCGTTTTGGCCCAAAATGGACCTGATGTTATTGCTAATCAGCATGTAAGGTAGTCAACATCCTGAAAAGAGTGCCAACGCCAATGGGATGTGTTGGCTTACGTGGCGCTCCGCTGCGTTTCATTTTATTTACTGGCGTTTGATTGGCGCACTCACGTTTCACTTCTCTTCACTTAACTCTGAATGTCGCATCCGGAGTTGCCAACGATGAAAAAACATGCATTCGAGTATGTACAAATGCATATGTATATGTGTGCTTGCTTGTATGCATCACTTTGTTTAGATCAGGTCAGGAGTGCTAACGGAACCGGAAGCCGCAAGTGTGTCACTATCACTGTTCTGCAGGTGTTAACGATAACTGGCCACTTGCAAAAAATTTAAGTTTAAAGGAGGGCGTGAAGAAAAATGCACAACGAACTTAAAATTTCTCAATTGTTGTATTCATTGTAATTTATTTGCTTTTTCTCTTTGTGTTCGCTTACATGCTATTAATTATAATTCATTGTTATTGTTGTTTTGAATCGATATTGCTACTGTTAATACGAATCTATCGTCTGTTTTCATACATTTTTTTTTATAATTCCCACTTATATACTAAACAATAATTAACTTGTATCAACAATTTAGTAACTTAGTAACGGAACTGTTGCAAAAACTTAACAACTTAATTACAAATGCATAGAATAACGAGATAGCGAAGATGGCATTCGCATTGTTGCGTGGCTTACATCTACCTGAAAAGTACATTTGGAAATTTTCAGCTTCCATTTGATCTCAATAATCAAAAAAAGAACAACAAAAATAAAATAATATTAATATAGTGAAGAATATCAAATGTGTTTTACTACAAAGCGCTGGTTTCACGGAGTTCATTTAAGCTTGGAAGTTCGCTGACTATACGTTCCTATAAATGGAAGCCTCAAGTTGAAGTTAAAATATTTGATTTACAATAAGATCATATTATTTACTCAAAATTTGAATTTTGTCAAAAAATTCATATAATGAATATCAAAATTAATTATTAACTGCGAATATTTAACATTCAACATTGAGGGAACAATTTTTAATCGAACATTGTGAAACCGGCACTTAATATATGTAATTAGAAATCTTTGCGTATTTTGTTTTTAAATAAATTCATGTTGGAAAGTCCTTAAAAATATATACCCCTTTAAGGCGTGTTGAAGTTATCTTAAACATTTAAGTTAACTTAGTTTAAATTTTCTAACGTGTATAATTATTTTTAATAATTTTTTTTAATACGAGTATAATAAATATTACTCCTTATAATATTTATGTATATGGGACGTGTCATGTCAACCGGATCACCTGCGCGACCAATACTCGTGTGGCCTATTTGATACGGGTCCACCAAAATTTCCTTCAGCGTTTAAACTTTCAAATCCCGTTGGGCGAATTTGAAAACAACTATAAGGCGTCTTCAAAAGGAAAATGTTTGTTGTATAAATATTTTCCTCTCTGAAGTCTTGTTTGGCTCAGGACCCGTTACAAATAGGCCACACGAATTTTGAGCGCGCTGGTGATCCGGTTGACGTGAAACGTCCCATTTATGTTATCATTTTCTTACAGTTGAAAATCATTGTGAATTTGTCTCTTAAAGAAAATGTCTCTGCTTATTTTTGTATTTTTTCTAAATTAAATTTAAAATATAATTTTTGGTCTTTTTTGTCATTATCCAAAATTGATTTGTGCTGTGTTTGCTTGCTTGTGAATAGTGAGTAACTAGTGACGTTATTTGAAAAATATTTTTGAGTGTTTGTTATTAAAATTTATGCTTAATTTCCGAAACCGTTTTGCATTTTATTCTTGACGAACAAAAAATTATTCAAACTCGCCAACAAAGTTAATGCCGCTGTTGAAAATCTTTCTAAATTTATTTTTGTAAATCACAAAGTTGCTAAAAACGACGAACGTTATTGTTGCTAAAGCATTCCATTGCCTACATTTTTCAATTGACTTTTCCAATAAGCTTATGTAACAATTTAATGCGGAAAATAATTTTGCATTTTGCAAGGTCTTTTAATTATTTAAATCTGTGTTTTTGTGTGTATTTTTCATCAACATATTTTGGTGTTTGTAAGTTGCTTAAATGTTTGCTTTGTTTATTAGTGCTGTTAAAAAGGTGACAATTGCAACTGAGTTTCATTAAATTCCCAAAAACATCTCGACAATTCTCGCACTTCTTTTGTCTTACTCTCACATTTAAAAAATAAAATAAAGCACACAGCAACCTAGACATTTTAAGCGCCATCGATTTGTGCTCAGCACTGTCGACTCATCTATCTCGTTAGAATTCGTAGTTGATCTCCAAAAAGGGCTAACAATGTTGCCAACAGTGTACAAAGGAGCACCCATGAATTTTGATGTCTAATACCAGCGTCACTCTCACCATCTCGACAAATTTCCGGATGTCTTGTGAAGTCTTCGCAATAGATCTATTTATGATGAAAAGTAAACCAGAAAAATAATTGAAAAAAAGAACAAAATGAGATGTCACGTTAGATAAAAAGAGAGATTTTTATGATAATGGTAAAGGTAATGGCATAGGATTGTGACAGCAAACTTAGCTTATGCTTTCAATTTGAGTAAATCCTGAACAAATCAAAATCATTTTTTATAAGCAAGTTCTTCCTCCGTAGTGTAGCCCCTTGTCACTTATCTTCCTAATAGTCTATCAAAGCTCTATAGTATTTCCGCACCGCCGGTTTTTAAAATCCAAGTCGAAAAAACAATTTAAATGAATTACCCTTAGAGGGTGGGCCATCTGATATTTCTTTCTAAATTAATGTTATTTTGACATTTCGCGTCAGAAACACTCCATCATACTTGAACGGTGATGAAATTGTGAAAATTTTTTCTCAAAGTTAGTGCTGTACCATCAAAACAGTGCGAAATCGGACCCAACGGCGCCGGCGCGTGAAATTGGCATGCTAAGTTGTGTTCGCATGGGTTCAGTGGGCTTATTCGAAAGTTTTGTTGGAAATGTGCGCCTAAATCCAAGAATCTCAACTCGCCACAGATTTCTGTGACTAAACGCTGGCCGAACTAGCCTGAGTATAGTTTCACTTAATAAATCTGGATAATTAGCGTACAGGAATTGAAGCAAAATGGCCATTCGCTTCGCTATCACTGTTCTATTTGGGCCTTAGAGCTGCTCGAAAAACAAAATTTAAACTTGAATTTAATTTTTATCCCGAGTTTAATAAAATTATACCAATTTGATTTCTTAATCTCCTCTTAAAAAAAAAAAAATAATATTTTCTTTCGAACACAGAAATCAACCATGAATTCAGAAATTAAATGCCTGGCTAAAAAAATTTCCTCAGTGTACTCGTATAGAAGAACATCAAGCTATGCCATAGAAGAACAATGACAATGTCACTTCTTCAAATCTCTTATCCTCATTTGGCTGAATTATTCAATATGTGTTAGGCCTTTTGATGAGTCTTGAAAATTTGTTTTAGCTTCTTGTTCTACTCACCTTTGTTAAGCTGTTTGCATATTTATCGACCAATTCGCGTGTAAATTTCGCAGCTTCTGGTCCACAAATCTTGCGTGCAGCATCCTCAGAGCAATCGACGAGTTCATTGATTGAGCTGGAGATGAAAAAGGAAACGTCAGTGCACTTAGCAACAAAAGCAAATTGCACTGTGCTGTTTCGTCGTCCACACTTACCAACAAATAGTTTTGATATTCTCGTTCAATGTGATATTTTCCTGAGTTTCCTGGTTTTTATTTGGTTTCAAAAACACCATCGTTTCCTTGTATTTGTTGGCACAAACTTCGAATTCTCGCTTTGCCATTTCGGAGCAGGGCGCGTGCTTTAGGTATTCTGTGAAATTGCAAAACGATAATAAAAATGAATGTAATGTCTGGTTAAAGATGAATTTGCATGGTAGGTATTGATAAGGAAACACTATGCAACCGACCTTAAATCATCGATACTACGTAGTTACATCTGAAAATGCTCTTATGCTTATGCATATGTATGCAAGTACATATGTATGTACATGTGTGTAACGTGTGTATGTGTAGAAGCAGAAGAAGTGCTGGACTTGCACTCTAACTAAAATCAGGTAACGAAATACCGATAAATTACAACAAGCAATCAGGCATATCCAATTTTGATTTGAATAAAAAATGCTAACAAATTTTTAGCCGAATACGTTAAAATTTTATTTTTTTTTCTTTTTTCGAAAAGAAAAGAAAATTGAACTTAAGGCCCCTGGTGGACATTTGATAACTCTTAGTCGGTCGCAATTATACAGTCAATAGCGGTGTACGTTACCATCTTGAAATTCGCCTTTGTTGCACAAGTCCCGTATGAATTGATTGGTTCCATGGTATAATTTGTTGAATTGATTACGCTGCTGCAAGTCCATGCATCGTCGAGTGTAACTTTGTATACAACGCACACCTTTGCGAAGTTCACTGCAAAGAAAAAAGCCAACAAATTTTGTAAAGTAAAACATTTGTTAAGAGGTATGAGATGCATAAAAACTTTTTGGGCAATGCTACTTAACTGCTAAATCTAAACCCAATTTATACAAAAACCGAATGGCTGACAAATTCATTTTAATTTTCGCAACAAAAGCGTTGGTTAAATATTTTGTTATCTCTTTCGTTTCGTTTTGTTTGTTTTTTTTGTCATTTATCTTTCATCCTCCCCCTTCTTGCGGCATTATTGCTCGCTTGTTTGCTTGCTCTCATTAGTTGGCAGCACTTGATGCGCTGCACATTTTGACACTTGAGCTTGTTAACTGTGACAAGCCGTTGTTGTCAACTGCTATAGCAGCGCATGTAATGCCAACTGTCAGGCGTCAAAAAGGACATTTATATCCTGTATACTGCATCCTGGCATTGCTCACTCTGCACCAGCCAAGTGAATAACAGCAAATCAACAACCTGTCGGCTTTTTGACACTGATGGGAGTCATGCATGATGCACTTGAAAATATGGAAATGAAAAGGGACGAAAAGAAAAGGAGTGAACTAAAAGGAGGTGTAAAAAGAAGTCAGCGCGTAAAACATGACATGAATAAGTTTATTTATGTATCCTTGTTGAAATGCTCCTTAGTCAAAGATCGTACGCGAGAAATCAACTGTAAAAGGAAATAAGTTTGATTCGAAAACCAACTACATAAGTGCACTGCATTTCTAAACTTTTTTGGCTACAATTTCGTATGTTCTTAGTCGTCTTTCCTTTTTCTCTAACGGGAAAGTTTTTTCTTTCAAGTTTTGTCGTTGATTTGAAAATCAAAAATAAATTTTTTTAATTTTTAAAGTGCATTTTTTGTTAATTATTAATAATAAATCTTGCTGTTTTTAAACTTTTTTGACTCACTGTATACTATAAGTGCCAAAAATGTCACTAATGTTCATGACCTGAAAATATTTTAGCCTTCGATAAGTCTTAAAATGCACATGATAGAAAAATTATACCTTCAGATTCAGTTTAAGAAACTCAAATTGTATAGAACTGCATTCCTGGCATAAGAGCATAAGTGATTTTGTAAGCAATTGCCAGCCAATTTGCACGCGTTTGGGTCACACATTGAGTTTTTAGTATTTATGTGCGGTTTTTTCCATTCTACTTCGGTATCTGGCACAAAAAACGACTTCATCTCCTTTCATAAAAATAGTAAAATATCCACCGCTGTTATTACCTTTCTCAATATTAAATCAGAAATTGAAAAATCCTTAACAAAGTTTTTATTGAGACTTTGATTTTCCAATTCATTATTACTCCATCACTTCATACTTCATATATTTTTCTACTGGTAAGTTTGAGATGAAATATCTCAAATCTCACAGGTAAATTTAGTTGGAAATATCTCCAGGATTTGTATCCTATATTCCATAAATCTGTAGAAAATAAAAACTTTTACATGTGTTATGGAAGAGCTTAATTGTTTTATAGGTCAGTTACAAAATATGGATTTTCGGCACATATACTACGTTAAATTATAAGAGTTTGGAATAGAGTGGTAACTGTGCAGCCATTCTGATTCATATCGTAATTGAAGTATACTGCTGTTTCTAATTTTATGTCGACGTTCTGTCAAAAAATTGGTCCCAAGACATAATTCGCCTTTTTACGCCAGTCTACGGTATGGTCGAGGTTAATAAATTCAAACGTCATGGTACACAGAAAAAAACAGACGTTCAACATGATTACAGAATTTATTTTCTGTAATTTGCAATTAATTAAAATTTCTAAATTTCTCTTGTGAAACAAACGCATTAAAATTTGAATCGATGCTTTGAGAGTTTCAGTTGACAGTCAGTTTACATGTTTTTGATAAATATCGAAAATATTTATGTTGTATGGTCTATGTGTAGTGCCAACTATCGAAAGAGTTATTTTAATTATTGACAGTCTTAACAGTTAGCTTTCTGCTGTACGAGGTTCTTTTAACTAACTAATCAATTTGTAAATTTACAAGCTTCCACGGTCAATTTGACCCACATTGTGAGTTTCTGTTGATATCAGTTGAAATGAGCGGTGAATTTTTTCAGTGTGGCAAGAGCATCATGAAGTGCAAATTGTAAGCAATTCTTCAAGGATTCCAGCAGCTAAGTGGCAGCAACAGTCATGACAAAAAGTGCTGCTGCACGAATGCAGTGGCACCGCATGGCTATTGTTGTAGTTGTTGTGAATGCCACTCACAAGATTGGAGTATGTTGAGAAGACGGTGAACACGAATCACAAGGAGCAGAAGTCGAGGGCGCATCTGTTTAAGTGACTCCTCGTAGAGGTTTATGAATGAATAGCAGTTGACAGCATTGCGCGCAAAAGACATACAGAAGCAAACAGAGCGTGTTGACAACAGGGGGACTTGAAATATGAGAAATGCTGTGTGGGTAATAAGGAATTGAAAAGTTACTTTCAATTACTAAGAACACAATCTTTATGATCTGAGCATTATTTAGTTTTGCTTGTCCTAAATAATGATTTTTGTAAATAAAAGTTAAAAAAGATTTTAATTTAAATTCCTTCTTTTTTTTGCTGCACAAAGCTGATCCGCTTTGAATTTTTAATGAAGTCGACTTTCGAATGAGTTTCTTTGCATTTACACGGAAAGAAAAGTTCTATATGAAAAAATCTTCTTGATAATTTTGAAAAATTAGGCAGAAGTTAAGTAGTTTTTAAAAAGTGATTCAAAGTCTCCAAAAAGTTCGAATTTTTAAAAGCCAATCACCTAACAGAAAAGATGTCCAGGTAATTTATGTGCTCTGAAGAACTTAACACAAATCGGTTGTGACTTTTTCTCGCAGTAGTTACAAATTCCACGCAAGTTTGTACCATGTACTTGCATGAATATGAGAATAAAACAATTTAAAAACAAAACATTCACACTGTACGAATTAAGCGACCTTTAAAAAGCTTTGGAATAAATGGGTCACGCCATGTTGTTTTCAAATATAGTCACCTGAACATTTTTTATGGTCACAGCTATTTTGTGGGTACAAAACTGCCGGTACAACTATTTGTAAAACAAATGAAAATGACGATCTCTTTCTGCGACTGTTTTCAGGTTTAAACGACCATTTTCGAAAAGGAAGGAGCGTATTGATGAGATACAAGTTACATTTTTCCAAAAAATTTATTCTGAATTATCCCAAAAAATTGTGGAAGCAAACGTCAAAGAAAGGTTAGTTATTTTCATCAAAATTTCAACTAAACTAATTTTCAGCAAACCGGTGTTCTGTTAAGCAATGATTCTTTCTAAAAAACGCTTTTTGGCAAGTTGTATTATTACCTTTATCGTTACTGTCATTTCTGACTTTTAATAGGAAATAATTACATTTTATTGCTACCATTCATTACGATGAAAAAGCATTACCTTGACCTGTTAGGGTCAACAGTTATTCAAATTCAAAAATGTTGAACGTGAAGAGGCTTAAATCAATTTGGTTCGAAAACCCAAGAAGAGATTCTCCGCAATGGCCACCAGCAAGGCCCTTAGCCAATGAATAAAACGATAAATGAAATATTTATTTTTTTAATGCTGGCACTAACATTTTTATTTTGTTGGCATAATTATTTTCATATTGTTTTTTTAGTATTTTCTATTATGCCTGTAAAATAGCACAATAATTTTGCTCAAATTTTCATTATAAAAATTATCCAACTTTTCTCTCCGTGTAGCTGTAGAAAAACGAAAACTTAAATTTTTTAAGAGCAAAAACAAATCAAAGAAAAAATGGAAATAAATAAAAATACCATCGCCTCTTTGTTGTTCTAATCAACTAGAATTAGTTGAACAATGGGTCTGTAAAGCGCATAAAAATAGCGCGAATAGCAAAACTTTCACTAACAAACCAACTGTCAGAAAAGTTCAAAAAGTCAAGCTACTGAAAATTGAAATCCCGTCCAGCATGGCCTGGCCACCACCCACTCAAACACAAGCCGTGAGTTCTACTCATGGCTGTCAGGGATGACAGTATAAAGAACAAAACAAATAAATCAGCATTCAACAAAATACTCTGTAATACTTCGGGAAATCGTCACCCAAAACGGACAAACAGCAAACGAAAAACAAAAAGAAAAAAACCAAAAAACGAAGCATAAAGGATGAAGAGTAAAATCCAAGTCTCATAGCTCAATTTGGGTTTAAAGCATTGGGAATAACTGTATTTAGTTGGCATTTCGCTCAGTTGCTGTTGACGTTGTTTACGACATTGTTGTTGTCGAGGTGAACTCGATTCGTCATTATCCCGTGCGCAATACTGTGTGTAAACAAACTTTCTTCCTTACAGTATCCTTCTTCGGGTTTTTTGCAAAATTGTTATGCATCGTTTTTTTCAATTTTCCAAGTATGCTGCAGTGTGCGGACTTCGGATTGGGTTTAAAAGTTTTAAATTCAATTTAAGTCCCCTGATGATTGTCACATGAAATGGTTTTTTTTTTTATTCCACTACCATTTTTCCACAAACTCAAAAATTTTGTTAAAACGTACGCTTAAGATAAAAGTAAAAAGTGCACGTTTTTCAGTTGAGGACCAGAGAAAAAAACCAAAATTAATTTAGAGATGCTGTGGACACATACTGAATTCTAATTTTGAGGTATTCATATAGCTCTGATAATCCATGGACATCGTGTACGTGTTTGTATTTCATCATACTAACTCGTAAATAGAAAAACTTTTTTTGAGGTTCTTGACACTGTGGCTTAGAGTTTTGTGTGAATGAAAAATTTAAGAGACTGAAATTCGAGAAACTCCCAATTGAAATCTTAATTATTTCTAAGGAAGCACATAGTTTTAATGTTCACTCTCCCTCGAAGCCCTCGGAAATGTTTCCTCCGTTTGTGACTGCCTCATTAGAGCGTCCCTCACTGTTGTTGTGCCGTGACATAAAAGTCGAAACTAATTTCGCGAGTAATTTTATCAATTGCGTTGCGCAATTAATCCAGCTTAAAGAGACAAAAACAAAATGGTTATTTGAGGTCTTCCAGTTACGTTGCAGCAGTGTCCCATCCCATCGTTGCATTGCCAACCACAAGCATTTTTCCAAGGCATTTCTTAGCAAAAACCCGACAACTTTTGGCGCATTTAATTCGCGCTGATTTACAGCTGTACTAGAGCGCCAACTTTGCACCCACTGAATGCGACGTATTCCCTTGGTGTCATTTACCCCCCCACCCCCTACTTCACCCAATTTGGTAAGAAATTAAAAAATTGTTTTTGCGACTTACTGACAAAGTTTATCCAGTTCGTCCTTTTTGGCTGCGCCGATTGAAAACTCCGATGTTAAATGCAACATTTCAAGGGGCTCTGAACATTTTGTGAATTCCTCCTGGCCGCATTCTTCGCTGTTAACCGTCGTCGCCAACAAGGATGCAACTGCAATGATACAAAAGTTATTCAGGATCAGTAAATACGGAATGAAACCAGTAATGGTGTTATCTTTGGTCTTGCCAAATATTAAATGCCCTACACTTTAGAGTGAAAGTGTGGGTAAGTAAGAAATTAATATTAAAGGGCTTATGAGAGAGCGCGGTAAAGGTGCTTTGATATGCTAAGTATGTATACCACTTTTTTGTTTCACTAAATTTCATAAATTATTAGATAAATAACTAGAATTCTAAATACATAGTCTTAAGACATTTTCGCATATGTGCCAAGCTCACAATTCCAAATCCATCGATTTGTTTTCTCTTGCCACTCTGTATAAACAAATGAATGTTGCATCTTTATTTTTTTTTTGTATGAAGGCTGTCACGCCACATGAATTCGATATAATTTTTTTTTCAATAGGTCTCACCATAGCTTTAAGTTTTTGCTTTTAAGGGAGGTGATACGCTCTTTTTTGACCAGTGCTAGCTCGAACCATATATGGTGTTTGTAGTAAATTTTGTTGCTTTGCCCTAAAAAACTCTCTCAATATACCGATTTAAGTGATTAATTTGAATGGACATAATAAGCCTATCCATTTCCAGTAATCTAGATTTCCACAGACAGATGGGCAGAAAAAGGGACATGACTTAGACAGGTAGATGGACGGATATCGCATATATCGAGTCAGACAGTGGTGCTGATCAAGAATATATGAACTTTTCTATACCTGCCATGTGCGTTACAAACGGATTGACAAAATGAATATACCATTTTTGTAGGGTGTAAAACAATAAAACGTGGTGTGGCATGGTAGGAGAAAAATGGCAAGAAAAAACAATAATACTGAGGAATGCATTTGTGATACAAAAATTAAAAAGCTCAACAAAGTTGAAAATGTGCGCCAAGGGTAATAAAACTTTTTTTTGTTACTTTAAATTGGCAGTATAGCGTAGCGCAAGGCGGGCAGGCAGAACCAAACAGTCAGGACATACCAAAGGACACAAACGCTAAAGCAGAAATATTGCGCTTTTTATTGCAGTTTTTCTTCTTTCCAATAACGCTGATAAATGGACGAAAGTAAAAATTTTAAATCATTTATTGGGAGATCGTGTGACAGTGTACCCATATGTGGACATTTTAGGACGGCGGTATTGTGTTTTGGGGGAGATTTTAAATATTGTTTTTCACTTATGATAAAAAAAGGTCGTGTTTAGCACACAAAAATCTTTTGAACCTACCTACATAGTCTGATATCTGCATAAAACTTTGTTTAATAAATTAATAAAAATTATTGATTTGATAAAAATTAAAATAAAGGCTTGCAACTCTGTTCACTCTTAGCAGCTGTAACTATTATTGTGATAACCACAAAAAAAAAAAAACGTATATGTGTTGCCTTGCAGAAGGCTTCGAGAAACGGTTGAAGTACATTTCTCAGAATATCATACTTATAAAAATGTAAATACAACAGTAATTACGGCACTCAGTCTTCGGCATAACGAGGGAGCTAAGAATGCTCGGAGCAAAAAAAAAAGCAAACTTTAAACACTAGAACATGGAATACTAGAAGCTTATTTATATTATTATTATAGGGGCCTGGAAAATAAGATAATACAATTTACAATTTTAGAAATGAAAAAACATTGGCCTGATTGTGGAGAGTTCTCTTCTCAAAATACCAAATCACCATAATAGCGTAGGCATTATATGAAGGAATATATTCTTCCCAATCGGATAGGACTATATAAGTCAATATTATTTAACTTTATGCGCCAACTATTGATAAAAGTGGTGACAAAATGGAATCTCACCATAGTGAAGGAAATAATCTTATTCGACTAACAAAACCACACGAAATAAACATAATTCACTGTGATTTTAATGCAAAAGTCGAAACAAGAAAAGCTAAGTGAGTTACAGGCCATTGCGGTTTAGGTAATAGAAATGAGAGAAGAATATAAGCTGAAAATCTCGAACACATTGTTTAGTCTACCTGCTAGAAGACTCTACACATAGAGAGCTTCATCCAACACCCCGAATAACATAATCACAAACCAAATTTTGAAACTCAAGAAAATACTTAATTCCACAGCGAAAAATACTCTTGAAATGTGTAAGAAAAAATTTAAGAGCCAATGGTTAACAAAAGATAATAAAATTGATAACTAAACGTCGTGAGCAGGAGAAACAAAAACCATGACTTATATTGGCAATTAAGTAGAGAAATCGGAAGAAAGATCCGTTCGTTTTGAGCCACAATGATATCACACTGTAGAAAGACGGTTTCTGCTTGATTGCACAAATCGATTAGGCATGATATTCCAAGCAAAAGGGATGCGTATTCCTTGAAATAAGAACTTACATTATAACAGATCACTAAATTCCATTTATTTGAATTTAGATACATTGAATTTTTTTTCGAAATGATTCTCAAATGGAACTTTTTGTATATGCTATGACGACGGCAGGATCATCATTGGAGTTAGAATAACAGATACGGGGAAGAGAAACGTGTGTTGCTTTGTAAATTTTTGATGTTAAACGAAAAAACGCGTTTTGCTCTATAATGCAAAGCTTCCAAAATCTTTTGATCGTATACTGATTTCGGTGAACTTAAGAAATGTAAAGTAAAATGTTTATATTGCAGCATCTTCACGCTGTACTCGCTTCAGCCGGTTTTTCTTCCACAAGTGACATTTGAAATGACTGATGTTCCCGCAGCAGAAAATCAACATTAGTTTTTCCTGACCGCAACAGTCTTGTCGCTCTTGTACAATGGCATCCTCTTTCCATTTTGGTTTCAACCCAACGTTTGTCATTAGTTTGGAGCAAAAGTTTTTTTCACGCATTCAATTTTCACTGTTTGTTTTTCCTTGTTTCAGCTGCTGGACAGTGAAGCCGGTGGGCGTGTTTGCTGCTGTGCAGTAAAACAAAAACGACCATAATAAATAAAATTGCTGTCTTCATACACGCTACGGGTAAAGAAGATAAATCTAAGCGAAGAAAGGATAAAGTTTTTGTCACATATCCTTTGTGTGTTCGTTGCTTTTCATAGTTAGCGTAAATATGTATTTTTAGTATAAATCTTTTGTTTTTAATTTAATTGAATAAGTTGAGAAGGAATTTAAAAATACTTGAGCCCTTTATTTTGAAAGTCGAAATTCGGGAAAAATGATATTCTAAGTTTTGAAGAAATTACATCTTCAAATTTTATCAAAATAAAGCGTTGAACTCAATAAACCGGTTCTGATACGCATGTTATCGAAGGTTAAGCAAATTTGCATCGTTTCGAGCAAAAAATATTCTATAAAGACCACTGCGTTGAACAGATTCTATCCTATAAGAATACACGGGAGACAAGCTCCTTTTTTTCGCCATTAATGGTCGCATTTGATGTAAAAAATTCAAACGTAATGCTGTGAACTTTCATCGAAAGTTTTATTTTTTCACTTTTTTATAGAAATAATGAGAATTTTCACAAAATTGATTTCGCTGAAAGTGATATAACTTGATTTATGATTGATAAGAATACTTTGTCTTAGCAAAAAACAGTTGAAATTCTCTAAGCTCTACGTTTGGAGCTAGAGTAAAATTTAATTTTGAACTGCTACGACGTAATCTACCTTTTCCTCACCAATTTACTTGTATTTACAAAAGGTTTACTTCGTTTGTTGGCTAGCAAAACGATTTGTTTATTGTGGAAAATTGCTAAACATCAGAAAAAATCATAAATGGAAATCCACTTCCGCATCAGTGTTGCCGCTTCTTCTCTTTTTGTTGACTTTGCAAGCCCCCATAATATACCGTACAATTCTGGATTCTCCAGAATGGTTCCTTCTTGTTATTGTTGTCTTTGTGTTTGTATGGCAAACAAATTCGTTTATTCGTTTGCATACTCATGTATTCCTGTATCCTGTTGTCGTTGTTTTTGTTGGCTTTGTTATGGCAAATATATGTACTCGTATTTGCTGCTCAATTTATTACTCCGCACAATTTTCCATCGCATTTTTCCGCCAGAGTTTAAGTCCTGGCATTTTTTCTTTGCATTTTTATTTAATTTTTTATTTCTTTATTTAAAAAATAACAATTTTTTATTCATCGAACTGCATTGACGAAGTGCGCCAAAAGCATTTGTTAACAATAATAAACTAAAACAACAATAATCCATAAGCAACGCGGATTATGAGCGGAATAAAGGAATGGAATTTTGCAACTTTAAATAAATTCTGCATTTTTATATTTGATTTTTAGGCAGCTATTGAAATCGTCATTGTTGTTTTTTATTTCGAACATACATACAAATATTCAATATTGGGATGGGTAGGTGAGATGAAATCCTCTTAAATACTCTGTAAAAAATAAGCTAATAAGGTCTCTTATTTCGACTTGAGCTGTGTTTCTTTTTGGAGCCTGCGAGAGAACGTTTCTAAGATTTGTTTTACACAAGTTGTTCATGTAACCAGAATTTTATGAAATTACCCACGTTTTAAGGGGGTTTCGAACGTCTAGCGGTTTTCCTGAGCAATGTGACGTTGTAATGTTAAAAAAAATTTCAGCGGCACTACTTTTCTCTAACCCATCTCATTTTCTCACAAATCGACACGATGAACTGCATTTGTCGGTAAAGAACAGATAAAATAAACCAAGACCTAGTGTGATATTTGGCAATTTTTACAATTTACAATACCTTTGTCCCTTTATATTTTATAAATTTTGGCCTATTCAATAAAAAAAACCCTTTATTTCAAACTGCAGTAAATGAAAATAACTCCATGATTTACTAAAGAGAGAAAAGCCTTACAAAAAAGAAATATTCCTATCTAGTTAAAAAGAAGAACTCCCACAGGCGGCGAATGTCTTCTGCATTTCAAACTCAAAGAGGTTTTTTGCGTTGACAAAAACGAACCATGTTGCTATGTGAAGGATTAGCGAACGTCTGAGTGATGGACAACAAAGGGATGGCATTACCAATTAAAAGAAGGGAAAATCAACTTCCAGTCTCTGGCTCAAGATTTTGTTTTAAGTTTCAACTGTGGGAGAAAACTTGCAGTGTACTTTTTGCTTATGTTTACCGTACTATACGTATTTTGAATGCTTTTAACATATGTGTATTGTATAAATAAATCGAACTTGGGAAAATAATTTAGAGCATTTAGCATTAAAACAAAACATTGACTTGACAATTTTTTAAAAACTTAGCATAAGTAACATATGTAATAAGGAAGTTTTTGATTAAAGGTTTTAACCTTTTGCTTTATGATTAATGGTTTGATAGTTTGGAAGAACTTTTAGCTTTCAATTAGAAACAGCCTAAAAAAGTTCACGAGTTCTCTGTCTATAGCAGATCAACTGATAATAAGCGTTTCTAACAAATTTTTAGAGCAAGTATATTCCACTTAAAACATTAATTAAAAGTTGGGCCTTTTCGAGCATACATTTACATGTGCGAACTCATGAACTCACAAAGAAGGCAGCATACATATTTCATTTGATATCCTCTCGCAATCGTTTTCATAAATTTAGTGCACTCAATAGTAAAAAATTAAAAATGTACAAATGCATTAATTTTCAATTTGACTGAAGTCAACATACGAGCACATAGGACGTTAAATCGGGTTGATCTTCTAAAAATAATAAAAGGGGCTAAATTTCGAAATCAAATTAAAAAGCTTCTGAATAAAACTCGGCTAAATCTTACTCTACAACGAGAAAAAAAACTGAAAAATTTGGGATTTTTGCCCTCTTTTATTAGTTGACAGAAGAAATTGCCATTGACTGAAAGAAAAATACATTTGAATCTAAGTACAAGTGTAAAATAACTATGATAAAAATGTCATAACGTACTGAATTATACACGAAATGAAATGATCAACTTTATTTAAGTGGCCTTTGACTACGAAAGAGCATTTGTTTGGCTTTCATTTGGAGTTTTCATCGTATAGCAACCTATTAAAGTAAAAGAATTTATTGACCGAAATTGCAAATTCGTTGCCCCTTTGTCTGTTGCATTTGGCCTGTTTTGCAATTCCTGCGCGTACTCATACTGCTATCCCCAGTCCATTGTGGTTGGCTTGCACCATAGCTGTGATATTGGTTTTAGAGTTAATTTTAGCCCACACGAGCCTTCACGCATGAATGCATAAATTTGGCGTAAACATGCGTTTCAAATATTCGCTATGCTAATGTAGAAGTTTTCTACTAACAAACTCAAATTTAGATATTTAGTGGAATCTGAAAAACCAAACTAAAAACGTAAAAATTTAGTTTTCAATAATTATGCTAATGACTTTTAGTGTGGCACTGCAGTCTCTAATTCCTTCCCATCATTGCTCCTTTAAAATGTAAAAATAATTTAATGATAAAATTTTCCGAAATTAGTATGCCGACACTTCTTCTTGTGTCCTTTATCTCCACAAAACTTCTCCAATGTTCAGTTCTCTCCAACATCTCCCCGATTCACATATTTCCTGCTCTAGCGAACGTTTCCACAATGATTCAGGACGGCTAGGATGTCTTCTGCTACGTTTAGGGTTCCACTCCAATGCTTGCCGGCAGACTTCAACGAAAACAATACGTATACGCCTAATAATTTTGACAAAGACTTAAAAGTAATTTCAGCATCCTTAAATATTCGTATAAACTTAAAAATCAGCCCTCGCAACTTTGGATAATTAACTCTAAAGAATGTTAGGTAAAGAAGCGGTGCTTTCGATGGTCCTTAGCGTCAAATAATTACTTGGAAGCATAAATGTAAGAATAAGTTTTGTTAAACAATTTCAATCAGATTGTTGTAGTAATTCCTGTATATCCTTTTGATAAGGTTGATATCCGAAGATAGGTTTAGATCTGCGTGAGCGGGACTCGTATTAGTTTCCGCAGATCTCCGTTGTCCGTTTTTAGTCCTTCATCCGTTTATTTGTACGAGTAGCCTGCTCTTAAATTTTAGAAACGTTATATTTGAATGCCCTTAAATGTATGTGAATGGCAAACCAACTTTAACAACTGAAACCTCAAAACGATGGTTATAATGTCCGATATTAGTATTTTCAGAATTTCTTTATTGTATTTTAGTTAAATCATTATTAAAAATGTGGTTGGTATTATATGTAAAAGTGATGTGCAGCAATAGAATAAATAAAAACACTCAAATATCCGACGCCATGGAAACTTTTCATTTCTCTCGTGCCATTTTTCAAACTCGACTCTGGGCAAAGCCATTTAACCCGCGTTATTAATTTTTCGCAAAGTGACCGCTGAAATGAATGCACAGCGCTCAAACGAAAAAAGGGATACTAAAAATACGAGCAAAACAATTACGGTCAAATTATAATTTCAACGAGAAATTGCGAAAACTTGCTCACATTAATGAGAATCTTTTTTACCACAATTATTACTGCGCTGTGCCTTTCAACATTTTAACATCGAGAGTCCTTAGGGCTTAAAAAAGCGTGTCCTTTACTTTGGTTAATCTGTTTTTCTGTTTTATAATTTTTTGCGCTAACGCTGTGGTCACTGTGGGGGAGGGGCGCACATTTTTTACTTACGATATATCTCGTAATGTAAAATAAATAAATTCGTTTGGTTGTGTTTTGCATGCATGCCGCCGAAAATTTATGCCAAGGACAAATAGCATGAGATGTGTTTTTGACATGCGGCTAAATTTTGAACGAGCTCGCAAGAGTATGTGACGCGTATGTAAAACTTCAAAGCACATATTTGAAATTAATATAAATTTCTTGAAATATTATTCTTCAAAAGATTTTGTTCATAAAAACCCCCTTCTTTCCTGCAAAATAAGAGGTGTGCTACGATTGCTATGGTCACATGTCAAAGTGACAATTTCGTTCTTGGCGCAATACGGGAAAGCCCTTGGCATAGCTAGAGATTTTTACTTGGCCCTCAGATATCGGGATACAAACACGTTTCTTGAGTAAGTAGGCGAACTCGGTGATACATAGCCGCACTAATTGGTGCTGCAGTGCTCACTGGGTACTTGGCTCATGAAATAATTGTCCCTACGTTTAAATCTCGGAACTAGGCTGCTTTATGTTAGCTTAATTTTTCCAAGGAGTCACCATTCTTTTCCATTTATGTTTTGAAATCCTCACAGAATTAACGCTAAAATTAAACTTTAGGAAAGTAATGTTACTAAGTAACTACCTAACTTATAAATCTTATGCGTAATAATATTGACAATATATCAAACAAAATTAGACAACTATATAATGTTTATCGAACATCCAAACATTTTCCGGAACATTTCTGGATGCGGAAGACGAATGTGAATCTCTCCATGCGTTTGCTTGGTCACTGGTACCATTGATTCATTTGCTCTTTCATTCATTGACTTCCAATTACTTGCAAGTCCAAAATTATGGTGTCTCTTTAAATTTCCCAAAAATCACTTCCGGAACACTGATTAAACACGTGTTCCTTGCATCCAATACAGCAACTGCAATTAAAATTCGACATGTCCTTTCGTGTTTGCTCTGCAACTACAGCACTATCAGCACCAACAAAAGCAATGAGAACAAGTGCAACCAATTGGCAGGAGAAAAAACCAACAACAAAAAAGTAACAATATGGCAACACTGCTATCTGAACGTTGCATTCATACGAATTTATTGTTGCGAACATTGTTTTGCTGCTTTTGCCGCATGTGGCAACACAGATGTGCAGCAACCAACCATGTTGCAAATGATTTAATGTTAATTATTGTTGTCATTAAGCGAAGCTGAATCCACTGCATCGCGTGGATGCGTAACGAATGAAGCGGCAAAAGGCGAAAAATATTAACGCAGAGTGGAAAAAATGCAGAAAACAAAGTCAAAATGCGAATAGTGCAAATTTCGTGGCTATGAGTGAGTTATCCGCCTAACGAAGCATAAATGCGCGGAATTAAAGCAACAAATTGAATTCTTTTTCAAAGACAACCTGCACCGCAGAGGACTAAGGATATAATTATTATTGGAAAAGTCATAAATTTTTAAGTTTTAGATTTTTTTTCAATGCATCAATGTGGTCAATTTTGCGTTAACCGAAATTGTCTTTCATTACGTTCCCACCACGTGTACTACAAGACACTGTTCCGTCCTTGGTGTAAACCAGTGAAAGGCAAATCACGAAAAATGTGCCACTTGTGGCACCTTACGACAAAAGCATTATTTTTTGTTAAGAAAAATAACCAAAACAAAAATCACAAGCACTCTACCTGAGGTGGTTTTTTATATACGCGCTATATACCCGGCACTTGCATTATTGTTATTGTTGCATCATTCAGAAAAAATAAAACCGATGTGAGCGAATAAGCCAACAAGATCGATTGCTATCGAGAACGAATTTAAGGTGTAGTTTTTTCCTGTTATAGTAATTTTTGTTGTTTTGTTGTAAGTGACACTTACTTCCAAAATTTTACCCATCTATGGCGTAGCCCATCTATGGTGTAGACTAGGGGTGGCAATCCCGGAGCTTTTTTGAGTTTCGGGATTTTCGGGATCGAAGTTTCCAACCTTAGTTTACTAAGTTTGACTAGTAGAAGATAGTCCCTATTAAAAGGAGATGATAGAGGATAATCAAGCATTTATGACCACACTATCAATTTTATAATTCAATTTTATTTTTACATTTAAAAATTCGTGTACCACACTTTGTACTTGATTAATACTTTATCACCTTCTTCAAATGTGACAGTGATGGCATTTAGTGGCACCGAATGGCTCGCTCTCAGTAGACGTGTCCGTAAGTGTGCTTCATTTAAGTTTTCAAAATCTTTAGAAGCTGATTTCAGAAAAAAAGCTTCAGACAAAAGCTTAATTATATCTTAGAACTTAAATTTTGGTAGGTCTAGGTATGGGTCAAAATTTCAATGTCAAATCAGGGTAGGCTGTGGTTTTTTTTTTTTTTGAAGACAAACCTATATTTTTTGTTGCAGATTTGTATTTTATTATAAAAAATTTTTGGTTTGTTTATTGGCTTTCTTAATAAATATTAATAATTAAATGATTATTGAACTTTAGCCATTTTTCGCAGCGATCAACATTATATGTAAAATTTTACAAGTTGATACAATGCTTTATGTATTAAACAAACTTTGACAACAAAGGAAAAAAACAACAACAACTCTAGAATATAGATATATATTTTTGGTTGATGTCTACGTCAGCACTCAAATTGCACCCGCCATATTAATGAAAAACAATCGAAAATTTAATTTTTAATTTCAAGCAAATGTGGTTAAATTTTAAGTGAATTTTTAAGATCTCACCATTGCGTTGAATTTTTTTTTTTTTTTTTTTCAATTAGCTGTACCGTTTTCTTTGTTTTGTTTACGTCATTAAAGCGAGACGCCACGTGAGTGGATTAAACCGTAGTTCTCCTTTGTTATCGCAGTTTCTTAAATTATTTGTTTATGTTGTAATGCACATCCATTGGCTGTGAGACATTACGTGTTCAAAATTATGCGATCCTGGTGCATCGCAGATTTTGAGGTTTCGGCGTGTTCTCCGTAATTTTAGAAATTCTTGGTTTGTTTATTTTTTTTTTTCCTTTGTTGTCAAAGTTTGTTTAATACATATAGCATTGTATCAACTTGTAAAATTTTACATATAATGTTGATCGCTGCGAAAAATGGCTAAAGTTCAATAATCATTTAATTATTATTATAAAAAATAGATATGTTTTGCTTATGTTGTTTTTCTATTGCATTTTTAGTATTTCCGTTATTAATAAAAATAATTTTAGTCTAAATTTCACATTTTATCAGTTTTCTCCTGAACTATCAATTTTGAATACAAATCGCATTTAGTAAAAAATTCTTAAAATTAGTCAAAGTATTAAAATAGAAGTTTTTTTTTTGCTATGTGACATTTTTTGTAAGAAAATCTTAAACAAAAAATTGCTACAATAAAAAAAAATATGTTTACTCAATTTAAGGTTCAGACACAATTGAAGTGCATTTTGCAGGTTGATGCAATAATGTTTGATGCACATCAAATGTATTGAAAACAATTATTTTGCAGTTTTTGTACTTAAATACGTCATATAAAAGAATATTTATTGTATAATATAAAATTTTTTTCTTATCCCGAAAATCCCGGGATCGTCTCTTTGTAATCTCGGGATTACTTAAGCCTATAATTAGAGCAAATTCCGTAATCCCGGGATTGCCACCCTTAGTGTAGACCACTTATTCCCATCTAGGGTCTATACCATTTAAGTTCCCATTGGTCATGCCTGAACGGCAATTTTATGTTACCCGCATTAGAAGTGCCTGAAGAAAATTACATTAAGGAGAACTCTAAGCAACTTCTTTCAAGTTTTGATTTAATTATTCCTCTTTAGGGAGACTTAGGACCTTTGGTCCTATCGATCTGGGTAAGCAAAAACAATGGGCCTAACTTGCGCCTACCTGTATTTTGTAGTCGGAGTGGGCATTACCTACCCTTGTATTTTGCAGACTTGTGTTTTATACTATATTTTCGTTCTTGGTCATACATGACGATTCCAATGAAAAGTAGACAATTTATTATTAAAAAAGTTTTCACGAACTAATTTGAGTACCAGAATTTTTTTTTTAAATTTCACTTAACGTGAGAATAAACGAATCTTTTCAATTTCAATTTTATCACACTATTTACTTGACAAAGTATTCCATCACATCACTTTTCACATTATATTTTTTAGGTTTAAATGTTTGCCTTCACACTATTTTGGTTAGGGTGAAAATAAAAAAAAATTATATTAAATTCAGTTTCTGCTGAGTTAAGTGGATTTTTTTCGCTGCTCTGCTCGTCGGATGAAATTCAATTTCCTAAATGTGCTGGCCTTGAAACAATCTTCCGCATATCCTTGAGACTATGTGCAAGTTAAACATGCATTTTAAGCGTCGTTGTAGCTCTGACTCCTCACGGATGAGTTTGTTGATGTATTTGTGGCATCATCAACATCAAAATCTTTATCGCCTAAGAAGGTGTACAACAACCATGTTTATTTTTCGTATCCTTTCAGTTAATTAGTTAATTTATATTAAAATTCATGACTGCACTGAGATTACATTTCAAAGATGGTATAAAGACGGCAAGAAATTGTGAGCAGTGACCCTGTAAGGAGAAATGTCTGTGCTGTAGACGCTTTGGAAAGGTATAAGGAGGGTTAAACTTTTGATAATTTAAACATCAGTATGTGAGGGTTTTCCCAAAACCAACGTTTTTATTTCAAGGTTAGAAAGAAGAGAATTAACATAGTTTCATTCAAACTACGAAACTAAATTTTTCAAACGTTTTGAAAATCAATAAAAATGTCTATTTCTATGAGACTATCGCATAAGTATGTATGTACATTTATGTGGGCAATAATTAGAATTCATGATTTTGTAGTTATTTTTAAAACTACACTGTTACATCATCTCTAAGTAAACTTCTTCCATGAAAATTACTACAAAAAGACCTATACCCACCGATATCTCGATATGCCCCTTTTTATTTTTATTTCTTTCTCTCTGGCTTAGAGTTGCCAATTAAAATAAATAAATAATTTTGGAACTGTCGCTAAATTTTGGGGAAATGTCGCTAAAGTGAGCGTCATCTAAGCCTTAACTTGTGTTTCACTTCCAAAGGCAACTAAAATTTTTTTAACTTTTTAAAAACAATGATTGTTCAGGTTCAGCATTAATTTCGAAAAACTTCTTTTATCCTCAACATAAGGATTTGCATCTGAAAAAACCAAGAAATATCATACATATATATTTTTTACATAAGGTGTCCCCAGTCAATGGAATGAGAAAAATGAAATATATCTTATTGATTGCAACCTCCAAAATGGTATCACCTGCTAACGACGCTGCCTTGGCGCAAGTCTGCTATTACTAAATTTTATTAATATCACAAATGACTGTTTTTAACACAAACATTGATGTACCGATCCCTTTGAATTATCGGCAGTCTAATACACAAGCACTGATGTAAAACTTATGCTGCCAATTACTTTGGATGAAGTTTCGGAATCTATTCCGATTATACACAAACATATGTGGCTAGAATTTATAAATTTAAACCCAATTTCAAAATTGATTCCAGAATTTTAATCGAAATTTTGAGTTGGTTTTCGTTCGTTCGTTCTCGTCAAATAGACGATCTTAAAACTTTATTCGAAAGACGTTTTTTTGTTAACGCTATATCGGTAAACTAAAAATTTAATTTTCTTTTGAAACTTAACAGGTTTGAATAAAGAATGTGGAAAGAACTTAAAATTTGCCAAGAAATTCATTTAATCAATGCACGTAATAAAAATGTTACTTTTGATCTTTTACCGAATGCTTGTGGCGCTCGAGCTAATTTATCTTTTAAGCGCAACTTAATAATTTTAATTATAAGTAACACGTAATAATAATAATTAAGGACTATTGATCTCAACAAATTTAATTAAACCTCAATGTTGAAAAACAAGTTTTTTGGGGTATTAAATTAAAAAACAAAAATAAGAAACCTTGAGCCGAAATAAAACTCTGTGAATTTTTTTTATTCACAGTTTTTTTTGAGTTTTTCTCTAATTCGAAATTTTGTTACCGTCTTGAATTATTTTCAAGATCTCTTTAGTTAGAGATTTATTTTCCAATACTGAAAATTCAAGATATTTTAATTCGCTTAATGTAATGCTGTCGTCAAGTCCTAATGAACTGACGAAAGATAAATAAAATATTATTCACTATTCCAATTTGATTTGGGACTTTTGGGTATTTTCAGTGAAAATCGGAGCTGGTAACCTTGTTGTCAACCATTTAATAAATAATGTAAACGCAATCACTTCGTCTTAATCGCTTTGTTTCCCTCTTTTTGCACTCGAACTTGGTGTGTGCTGAGACGATGCAATCCCTTGTATGTAACGACAGCAGTGGTTGCGGAGGGGGATGAGAAAAGTTTAAATGAAAAAATGGAGCTTGAGATATGCTTGCTAATTATTTATGCAGGCGTTAATGCATAAAATTTAAATTGTCTTAAGAGAAGAGTTTGAAGCTTACAAGCTGTTGAGTGGGAATGATGGTCCATTAGATGCTCATTTTATTTTATTCGTTTCTACGTTGGCCCCATTTAGGCTGCAGCGATGACGACTGGTTTGACAAATGATGTCAGTGTTGCCAACTAAATGGACTTTTGTGTGGTTGAAAAGTTGCATAAATAAACTTTTTGCGGTTGTCGACATTTTCCCCAAGTAAAATTTAAAGTTTGGGCAAGAAAAACGTTTTGGTTTATGGAGCGGTCTTCAAGCAAAGAAACACAGTTTTCTTTTCCAAAGTGACCAACAGAATGTGAAGTCTTGAACCTTCTTTAGGAAACTTTTTTACATTACATAAATATTAATGAAGCGGTCAGCATAGCTTGAAGGTTGCGTATGAAAGTGGTCAATCTGTAAGGAGTATTTCTGGTTTGGGATTTTAGTTTATTTTTGGCTTATAGAGGATTGGAAAAAACTGGCACATCTTCAAAATCTGCAGTTCTGTTTTAGGTTTTATAATTTTATACTCCTGCACAAACCAACAAACTCAGTTACAACAACGACAACAGGAAAAAAAGCAACTGCGAAACCACGACTTCCATTCCACAAATTAAATTTTAAATTTGTATCCTGCATTTTTTTCATATCCTTTTTACAGTTTTTGCGTGCTATTGAGTTTTATCTATGAGTTTTGTTAGAGTTTTCTTATTTCGCTCACTTTTCCTTCGCAAAAAAGGTAAATTGAAAAAACCGCTGTCGTGGTTGCACTTTTCAAGGGTTTAAATTGAGAGGTACACATATGATATATTGTATCTATTTCAGCTTTAACATAAATCATTGCTTATACAGTACATCGTACTAAAGGGGTGCTTAAGTTTCGACCAATACGTACTGTACATAGTATTTTGATTTTTATTAAATCTTTACATGTACAATTAATGGGCTTCTTCTGTTTAAATATAAAAACAACAAAAAATTTAGGTAACAGCATTGAGCTTTTGACCCAGAATTCCGACCTAAGTACATACATCTGTTACCATGTTTATTGCATAGAACATGAAAATAAAAATTTAATTTTATTTATTTTTATTCTGTTATTCTGGATAGCGCCGAAAGTATAAATGCGTATGGAGTTTTTTTTAACAATTTGATAACAATGACAAAAGTTTCCGTTGACTTAACAATTCACTCATAAATCTTTCAGCCGCAGTTTTGATTCCGTATTAATTGGGTCCAATATGTTTTCGTTTTGCTCGTTGCCTTTACAATGTCGAAATTCTTTTTCATTTTATTTTAATGCGCTCATACGATTGCAGTGCAACATGAGGTTGCATCATGACCCAGCAGGCAAATGAGCAAGGCCTTACTCGGAGAGGCCTGCTAGCACTGCTGCGATTATATAAGGACTTCTCAAAACCAGATTTTCATGCAATTTAAAATACAATCACAGAAGGCATAATATGCTTTGCCACAAAAGACGTGCTATCAGGCCTGATATTAGAAGGCAAAGAAGAAGGACTCCATTTACTTTAGCGCTTTTCTGTTTCTTTTTTATTTCATGTATTGCAATGTTTTATGATTCGGCATAACTTTTTTGTCATATGCATTGTACATATACGACATGAAAAGTATACACATGGTTAGAAATTAAGAGAGGTGTGCAGGCTAGTCTTCTGTTGTTTCATGTTATGTTAAGGAGAGGTAGAGTTTTGTGTATTCTTTGTTAAATTGTAAAGTCATTAAAAAAATATCAACGCAAGTGAGATGGCGCGGATAGAAAAAAAAAAAAACAATTAATATTAGTCTTTAAATTTATTAAAATTAAATTTTTGTCAAGTACTTCTGAGAGTCCTTCTACGGTAAGCGGTCTTAGAAAGCCTGCTTAGGAGGCCTGTTTTCTGCGGCCATTTCATATAAAAAAGAAAGTACGTTTGAAAGGAGAGTGGAAGGCCTTATACTTACCAAGGAAGGCCTTCTAGAAGCACTGTTAGCTCCTGCCCTTGCCTACTGGGGAATGCAACATCATGGCTGTGTTGGTGGAGTGTGGGAATGTTGGTGTTATTGAATTTTTGACTGCATTAAAATAAAACTTTTTATTTTTTTGAATGCAAACATTTTTATTTTTTATTTATTATTTATTTATTTTTGCTTTGCTTTGGTGAAACGATTACACTAGCTTACAAATAATTAAAAAAAATCTGAACTTTAAGTGCCACAATTCATTTCTCATGTAAAATCGGCTGCTGATTCCGAAAATCACATAATTTTTTTTTCTTTCACGTCGTTTTTGAGATATCGGTTATTTTTGAACCAAAAAAAAAGATGGTTCCACTTAATTACAAATATCTCAAGAGCTAATATTTACACGTACTATATGTCAAATTAAAGGTAATTAAATTTCCAATAAATAATGACCACATCACTTTTTTTATTGTTTGTTAGTTTCGGCGAAATATATTTATTACTAAAAAAATGTTATTTTTCAGAAAAAAGAAAAAAACAAATCAAAATTGAATGAAAATTTATACAGTCGAAAACTTCCCAAACTCGAAAAAATGTTGTGTTCCCTTCCCTTCAAGCCCCAAAACCTCCATTTCTCGAAATCTGACCCCTCTATAAGTCGAAATAATTAGTGAGTCCCTACAAGTAAATTCTGTACATATTTTCCCTCTATAGCTCGAAAAAATAAATTTGACCTCTGCATCTCAAACATAGCAATGTTTGATTTTAAAACCTTTAGAACTCGATTATTTGAAACGAGTTACCTTCATAGCTCGAAGAAAAATAAGATACCGACTTTAAGTATATGCCGACAATGTACATCTTTCTTAGAAATCAATGTAAATGCCTACTTATACAATAAACCAATTCCATGAAATGATAAAGGAATTTAAGACTGACGTTACTGCTGTCGATTGAAAAATTATCAGAAGTAGTTTGGTTGGAATAAATCTAAACCTCTACAAGCCGAACATTTCCTGACAAAATTCGCTTCGGTCGAAGTCCTCCATAAGTCGAAAACTCTATGATTCGAATCTTTTGGCATCTCCCTTCAACTTCGACTTACAGAGATTCTACTGTATAAGAAAAAAAATTTTAAAAATCATTTTGTATCTTATGAAGGATTTAAGATACTATTTAAGAAAATCGATGAAGAAATGGAAAAGTTCTATGAAATTGAAGGAAAAATTTCCGAATTGTATTTTTGCCGGTTTTTCCAATTTTTTAATTTTATTTGTTACAATCTGTATATTATATATAATATTATAAATAATATATATATTAATATTATTATTTTTATTTGTTAATTTAATTACCTTTAATTTGAGATATAATACGTTTGTAATTAAGTGGAACCATCTTCTTTTTTTTTTGGTCCAAAAATAACCGATATCTCGAAAACGACGTGAAATAAAAAAATATAGTGTGATTTTCGGAATCAGCAGCCGATTTTACATGTGAAATGAAAAACCATGTTCAAAGCTCATTTTAGCTGTAAACTAGTGTTATTAGCGTTTTGCAACTGCTAGAGAGGGTAGATAGCGGCCGAATGAGTTAACGTTCAGGATAGCACGAAAATTATTTTTTAGGATGTGGTGACAAAGAGCTGCAAGGATTAAAAATTAAAATTTTTGCAGGCATCAGAAAGCACAAATCTGGAAAATTTGAGTCAAACGCTGCGCATGAGTGCACATATACTAACCCAGTAGGCAAGGGCAGGAGCTAACAGTGCTTCTAGAAGGCCTTCCTTGGTAAGTATAAGGCCTTCCACCCTCCTTTCAAACGTACTTTCTTTTTTACATGAAATGGCCGCAGAAAACAGGCCTTCCTAAGCAGGCTTTCTAAGACCGCTTACCGTAGAAGGACTCTCAGAAGTACTTGACAAAAATTTAATTTTAACAAATTTAAAGACTATTATTTAAAGAATATTAATTGTTTTTTTTTATCTGCGCCATCTCACTTGCGTTGATATTTTTTTTAATGACTTTACAATTTGACAAAGAATACACAAAACTCTACCTCCTTAACATAACATGAAACAACAGAAGACTAGCCTGCACACCTCTCTTAATTTCTAACCATGTGTATACTTTTCATGTCATATATGTACAATGCATATGACAAAAAAGTTATGCCGAATCATAAAACATTGCAATACATGAAATAAAAAAGAAACAGAAAAGCGCTAAAGTAAATGAAGTCCTTCTTCTTTGCCTTCTAATATCAGGCCTGATAGCACGTCTGTTGTGGCAAGGCATATTATGCCTTCTGTAATTGTATTTTTATTTGTATGAAAATCTAGTTTTGAGAAGTCCTTATATAATCGCAGCAGTGCTAGCAGGCCTTCTCCGAGTAAGGCCTTGCTCATTTGCCTGCTGGGAAGTGAGCATTTGCATATGTAGTGTGTGTGTCAATTCGTGTTTATGGGAAAAACGATAGACTCAAATGTGCACTGAGAGAACAGCGCAACCAATTTTCCAATCAGGTGGCTTGTTAATTTATTCTCCAATAAGTACATGATTTTCGTAAGACGAATTTACATTCTAAAGCTGTGAGCTTAGGAGTAGGGTGAATTCGAAAGACTTGTGCAATTGATTCCCATCATAGTGATAAATTTTATTTTATCTTAAGCAGTATAGCAAGTTGAATCAACTGAATTCCCTTGTCGCCAAAACATTACGTTTCATGGTTGAAGTAATCAGCTTTTATTGGTTTATTGTTTATTAGTTGGCAACTCTGAGTCTGTGAAAAATTTGAAATGAAAATGTAAAAGGTTTTGAAACTCAAAACAAAAAAAGAAGATATGGTATGGAACAACAAGAACAAAAAGTGCATGTGACGTTGCGACAGTGTGCTAGAAAACGGATACGGATATAGAAATCGAAACGTGAGCGAAGCAACCAAGCGAAAGTAGCCAGCAGAGTGCAGAGTCTTGCACTGGTGTGCATGCAATTTGCCTTTGGTTTTCGGTTTTTGGGGCGAACTCGAGATGCGCGTCGTGGTTGCTGCGGCTGCTTGAGAAATGTGCAGCTCACGATGCAGATAAAAGACAACAAGCGACAAGCAGCCCACACGCACCAGTTTCCTTTTTATTCAGCTACCCAAAAGTTGTTCAAACAAATTTTCATTAATTAAACCGAATGTAAGTGGCTACTGGATTCTGATTTGATTTAATTGCAGCTTCTTGTGCACTCGTGCAGTATTTGTACCAATTCAGTATTTTGAAATGAATGCATCTATGAGATCCTTTGCGCTTTCCATTCACACCATTGTTATTTATCTGCTGTTTACTTTACTAGCATTGGCTTAAATAAATAAAGCTGGTAACCTCTGGTGAAGCGCGCCTGTAAATAACTGCCCAATATCAATCAACTGTTTGGCATTAGCGTTATGTGAATGAGGTAGTGACAAAAAATGAGACACGATTCAATCAACACTGAGAAAAACAAAAACAAAAATGGTCTGATCAATTCAATTCGGAAAGTGTATGCTTACGAGACAAGTTAGAATCTGGTAAACCAATTCGACATTTGATTAATACTAGCCAATCAGAATACAGAACTGGCAATTAAACAAAACAACAAATAAAAATGTTCGGTTAGACTGGGGATCGAGCTCAGAACCTTTCCTAGTACGCCATGAGAAATCACTACAGAGCACCACTTACCACTTTTAACTTCAACATTTATTTCATTGAATTACAAAGAGTACACGCTTTTAATATTTTATTTGATAACACCGCACTTAATTTAAAATTTTCTGATTTGATTTTACGATCTCCACCTCTAAAACAAGTCAACTAGAAATTTATAAAGCAGCTGCCTGGTTAAAAAATCGATTTAATTTCCCTCAGTCAAGTTATGCTGCCTAAGATGCAAAATTGAAGTTGAAAATCTGTTAGATTTCTTATAAGCTACAAGTTGATTTGCAGCGATTTTATCGAAATAATGTCATACTGCAAAACTGTTAATGCTTCCATATATGCAATGGAACTTCTTCACACTAAAGTAGTAAATTTAACCTAAGGAATGCCACCGGTTGATGGTACCACGAATTGCAGGATTTTTGCTTAAAGATAAAAGATACTTGCACTTTTTGTGCTCGCTGCAATTAGCTCCAAAGTCAGTGACCGAAGACGAAACCAGAATTGCGCATCGTGACTTAAGTGGTGCCCAACATGAAAAAGTAATGCATAAAAGGACGATAGTGGTTTGCAAGTAGGGACAACAGCATTTAACAAGTTGAAAGGGGGTTACACTTAACAAAAGTTAGGCAATGCAACACAACAGCCGTTCCTCTTGTTGCGTCTGTGAAGTTTGATTTTTTGGCTCGTTTATTTCGTTACTGGTAACTACGCCAACTTTAGGCACATAATCAGGTTTTCTTTTTGCTTGGCCTTTAACGTTTTTAAAAGTCTTTTCTATTTATAGTTATGAAGTGTGTACAGTTGGTGGCTAAAACTGAACTCGTTGCTTTCATTTAAATAAAATTAAATCCAACTATTTTTTAAGTTTTATAGGGATAGTTTCTCAATGTATTTGATGTACAATATAGTCTTGAAAATATCAAATTCGTTACTTACCAATAACAAATGTTGTTGCTAACCACCAAAACCTACTGCATATTGCGCCTGCGTTGCCATTATTACTGCATCTGTTGCGCACATGCGTCCTTTGGGATATAGTACTTTGCTGCATATTGAATGGTGTTTCGTGTTGTTTTTTCTTTTTTTGTTTAATATGAGATCAGTCTGAAGTGCAGATTATCAACTTTTTCCTTAAATATATTTTCTTCGACTGTTTTTATTTTTTGTAAAGTGCAATTCTTTATATTAATAAGCAAAAACTCGGCAAACTTTAATTTTGATTTTTAAAGCAACAGAGTCCCTAATGTGCTTTTGTTCGAAAGACGATTTATTAATTTTTACTTCGAAGCTCCATAAAAACAATAATCATCGTACTCAAAAGTTTTATTAGACGAGACAAAGACTTTCATTAAAAAAAAAAAAAAAATTGGATGGTAAACAATCATTTGAAGTTTTTTAGACTTTATTAGGTTATTCAAAAAAATAATATCGGTAAAAAAAAAATTAAATTAATTTTTAAAACTGATCTGGAGCCTGTTCATTGCTACAAAATTTTGAGCAAAAAGTTTAGTTTTACCTTCAAAAAGCTTTGCATACAAATAATATTAACCAATAATTAATTAACCAGGCGTCTGGCTACAAAAATGCATCTAGTTTTTCTCTGTAAATGTTTTTTTTTAGAAATTTGGAAACAATTCTGAAGAGGGTGTAAAAATGTCGTTAAGCGATACCAGAGTCCTAAGCCAAGTATTCTATACTTTTAATTTAGTTTTGTAACAATTCAATTTTGAAATTTAAATTTATTTCACGTTTTACAAAATTTGGCCGTTCGTTTCGTTTTCTTTTGTACAAAATCCAATTCTAAATTTACTGCTGACCACTTAAAGTGTAAGTTACTTGCGACATGCACGTTAAGGATAATCACAAATGTTCACTTTTGCTCTGCAATTTTTGTTGCTTTTTGTATTTCAAGGTACCTCTATTACCGTAACCCATACTTAAAACTTAACTATTTGCTACGTTTATTCCCGACACGTACGAGTACGCTTCACACAAACTCAGTTAAAACGTTAGCAAGGATGTGTGACCGTAATTGTTTTTAGATGCTATTTTCGTACAAAAGAAGGCCTTGACTTTCATAAAAAATTGTTCGAGTTGCTGCTAATGAAATCAAATTACTATTGAAGGAGCATTACTTGGATTATGCTTTTGCAAATAAAGAGAACAAGTTTGTGCATTTTACATTTTGATACTTTGAATTTCCGACCTCCTTAAGTGTGAAAGTCCTTCAGGTTTTTTTAGGCAAAGATGAAGTGCCAGCTATGGAGTTAGAAGCACCCTCAGGCAATCCTTAAAGACAAAAACCAACTGGCTTCGCAGCCGCGACTCGCATCCCAACTTCAAGTGGTCAGCAGCTATCAAGGGCTGTTAACGACGTTGCAAGCGGAAACGTACAATTTTTGAATTAAGGTGGAAGGTGGAAGGTGGAAGTTTTTATGTTACCAACGTTCCTGTGCTCCTCGTTGCTTGATAAACAACAAGCAACATATGAGTGCGTTGCCAACAATAACAATAACAACAAATATTATCGCCTGCAACCTAACGAAGCGAAGGCAAGAAAAGTGAACAAATAACAAAAACGTAAAACACGCAGAATAGAAGAAGAAGAAGCTTTGTATAAAAATCATCCCTTTGTTTGTGAAGTAGAACTCAAACAGACCCTAAGTGAGCTGCTTGAGCACTGCGGTCAGGAATAAACTCACACTCGGATTGAGGCGCGCTCCTTTCAAAATAATGTACAGTGCATTAAAGAAGTAATATGCTACCATGAAGCTTCAATAGAAATCTTAATGAAAGACTTAAAAAAAATTTTAAACTACCTGACGAAATTGATTTTGTTCAATGTCCTATTTCGAAATTTTATAATTTATCAGTGCAGTACGATGTCTGTTAGGCTAAGAAGAGGTCATTTAAATTGGAACAGCTGTGGGCAAACACTAATTGTAATCACAGCGATAGCCACATACACCAACCACCTAATTAGTGCAATGCAACAACACCACAAAATCAACGGAGGACAATTCAAACGCACAAATTCAAAACCGATTGAACACAAACATCAAGGAAATAACAAAGTTTTCGTGTTTTCAGATTAAAACTAAATGTTGCAGTAACGCCAATTGATGTGTGCTCCAAGTACCATATGTTTTAGTTTTCGTGTTTGTCTTTTGAGTTAGAAATAACAACAATCTCATGATTGTATTCAGAGCCAAATGTGACTCCATTTGCTACGACGCGTACAACGCTGCTGTATAATACTAAACTACATTCGCAAAGTCTTGATCAGTGTTTCTATAAGCAGCACTTGCTACTTGGCTTAAGGAAATATAAAATTTTCAGTTTTTTATTTCGTGAATTTACTGCAAAATCACTTACAATTTCGATTACGAGAACTCTTTCATTTCAAATAGATATTCATTGACGATCTATTTGTTTTATGTTGCAATGATTGCCTTTTTTAGTTTTACAATCGATCTGTGTCCTAAATTTTAGGTACTTTTTAGTGCCGACAAAACGTAAAAAAGAGGAAACAACATCAACCAACACAGCAGCGCAGCACTTTTTCCGTTTCAGTATAAATTTTTGCTGTTTATGGTTTTTGTTCATATTCGTAAACGTAGTTTATACTGCTTTTATCAAGCGCATTCGCTGTCGACTGAGTGCAGATATAAATCTTGAAAATTAAAATTTGTTGCTGTAATAAAAAAAATTACAGAGACGGAATATAACTAATTTTTTAATGTTTTTGCTTTGTTTCTCTTCTGCTCCTTAAAACAAAAAAAGGGGTTTTTTTTTAGATTCTTATGCTTCTCTTAGTATGCAGACTGTTAGATGCACCGCATGGCGCAATAGTTTGGCCTCTGGCAAGAGCCACACACAATAGGAGTGTGGCCAAACTTTGTTAAAACATTTGAAGTTTATTTGCAAAATTTTATGTTGAGTACACTGCTCAAAAACAAAAAAATGCAGGATTCTAAAATTGAAAATATTAGAAACATTGCTTGGACGAAAAATGAGTTTAAAAGAGAATGCTTAGTAATCTACGCCTATGTTGAATAGATAAATCGAAAAAGATTGAATGAGTTAAACCGAAAATGAGATTTCTGATAAATTTAATATAAAATATTTTAAAAGCAAGATTTGTCATTTCGTTTTAAACGGAAATTAACATTTTTTAGCACACAAAAATCTTTAGACCTACTAGGTTTTATCTCTGGGTAAAAATTTTTTGGCTTATGTAATTTTATCAAGCTCTAGCTTTCGGAATACTTTCCTAACCCATTACCTTTGAATCTGGTTATAGTGGAACCTAATGAGGTCCTTGTATAATGTTATTTAAGGTCCCAAAAAGAGAAAACTTTTTAGTTAAAAACATTTTAGAAAGTTTGTAAACTTGTTTTTAGCTTTATTTTCCATAAAATGTGTTCAGTGTAGTTGACCTTCAATCAAAAGTGATATCGCAATAAAAATTACAAAGTTTAATATGTGGGAAAAACAACCAATTAAGTTTCAACAATGCCCACGCCCACTTTTAATTTATGTATTTTATGCAACACTTTTTTATTCAAATTAAAATTGAAATTACAGATCAGAACGGAACCATGTAAAAGCGGGCTTATTTGAAATATACGAGTAGTCATGGGTAGAGCGAAACTAGCTTATTTGTGGTAAATTTGCGTACGAATAATGTATTCCAGTGACAATCAGTTTGTAAGCATAAAAGCGGATGAAATTTTAAATTTAATTTAAAGCACTTGAAATATTTCAAATTGCAAAGAAACATTCGTTTCGTTTGCACACAACCCCGACTTAACTTTAAGCTGACATCAGCAAGTCAAATGAAGGCATAACTGAATCGCTAAATTATTTTCTGCTGCCAATAACACGCACTTATAGCATGTACATCAATGCAAATTGAGTTCAGTTCAATTTAGACCCTAATTGAGTTAGTGTAAGAACTTCCGAGTCCAATCAGCATAAAGCGTAAAAATTGCTAATGTTGCAAGATGTTGTTAAAAAACTAATCTCTCTAAAAATTGCCAAGTGAAATCCTTACAGTTCAATACTTTCTCAGCATGAAATGCGCGCATTCACTTTCAAATAAATTTCAATTTAAGCGCCAAGTGAACGCGACACTTAAGCGCATCTCCTATGGGTGCTTTCAAAGCTGTTGAACTGTTGGGCGCCGCATTAAATTCGGTGTCGTATTCATGGCGCTGCACTTCAAACTGGTGTGACGCTCAAAGGGATAAGAAAAGTGTCCAAATGGTGATTGCTTTGCTTATATGCTACACATATTAGCGACACATGTATGCGCTACAGGATTATATAAGTAGCTAGTGAAAGTTCGCGATTTGACGCAATGCGACGCAAATTAAATGTGACAAGAATCAGCATAGGGTTAAAGAGGAGCAATGATTGCAATATGCAACGGAAAAAGAATGAGCTTTAAATTAAAAAAAAAAAAACGATTTTGTTAAAACAATTTGGAATAATTTTATGCTCCCACTTTGCATCTGGTTGAATGGTAAACCTGACCATTTTTTTGAAGCGCATAGTGTATTAGAACAAGATTAGATTCAAGCTAAGTCAAATGGTTCTTTCCTGATTCTTGTTGATAACGATTTACAATTATGTTTGAAACGAATATACAAACTGTTTGACTTAACAGTGCTGCAAGTTCAAAGTTGCCAAAACATAAAAAACAAATTTTTTTAAATTTTTTTTTATTTTATTTTTGGTCTGAGTCAATTTTTTGTTGCTAAATTATATGAAGTTGATTGCAATACAAAAATACTGTTCAAAAACTTCTTATTCACATGATTAATTCTTGATTTTGTTTCCAACTTTGAAAGCAACTGAAACTTTGTGTACCTATGTAAATCTCTCAGTTTGTAATTATTAGCGAATAACCTCGAAATACGTCCTACTTATTTCTGTATAAATAAAATGGCTAAAACAGTGACACTTAGGCTCACTCGTGCCTTTCGATTTCACAAATATATACAAATTACAAAATTTCTCCAGTACTCGATAAGCTGCCAGAGCAATCGAATTGATTGCTAAATAGACGAGTTGCTTCAATTTGTTTGTAGTTTCAATTAACTGTTAGTTTTTAATTTTTTTTTTGCTTTATCTAAATTTATCATAGATGATAAATGATGAGCTAAAATAAAACGACATTTTTATTCATTTCTTATTTGCGTTTTCGCGTCTTCACGTCTGCGATTGTTTGGGTTTAACGATCGGTTTGTTTACGTCTCTCCTAGAGAACAAAATACAAATCAACGAAGCGAGGAACGCAGAGAGGAAATATATTCAAAAAATGTGGTGAAACATTTTGTAAATAAATAATATCCAAAGCTTATAAAAACTTATTTACATTTTTTTAATGAATTTGCCTTCACCTCGGTCAGTCGAAAATAACACAAAGAAAAACGACTTTTTCTTTCTTTTTGTACAATTTTACAGAAAATTTTATTTATAAAAACAAAGCGAATGTGGCGAATTGCTTTTTTTTATTGAAGAAATGAGAGCAAACAAACTCACTGTTAATTGAACCAGTTAAGAACGAGCATTGAAAGAGCAGCTCAATTGAACGTAGACAAAAAACCGCAAAAAGAAATGAAATAATTGGTAATAATACGAAATGGCACTGGTTAACAATGTGTGTAGTTTTTGACAATCTGAAGCGTTAGCTTAATTATTTTGGGATATTATTTTGTTTACTTAAGTGTCAGTATGATGTAATGCTCATCGTGCTGGTCAATTATCAAATGTCCGAAGTCAAAAATCGAACATAACCGATTGACCCGAAACTTGGTCAAAGAGTTGTCCCATTGTGTGGACTGTAAAGACCTCAGTTCAAGTGTGTTCGACAGATTTTTTAATGACCTTTCGAATGGTTGTAGCTATTTTTCGAAAATTTTAAAATTTGATCTTGATTTTTCAAAATCAAAAATAAACTGAATTTTCGATTTTTGGCTTAAGGACACCTGGCATGAAATGCGTCATATATGCTTACACGACATCCATGAGTAATATTTGCAGTGGTATAGACGCTTAGCTTTTCTGGCGCCAGCGTACTAGATAATGTTTTGCTATTAAATATCTTCTGAAATCTATGCTTTTATTTTTATACTTAAAAGCTTAGTTTACCCTATTTAACATGATATAAATCTTCACAAAACTAAAGAGAAAATTCACCCATTTAAAACTTTTACACGAAAAACACAAAATTTTAATCAATTTCTCATAAGGAACTTTTTACAGAAGATTATTTTAATATTGTGATATTTAACAGGAATATCGTGATAATTTTAATTAGAGATTGAGACCATGCGTCTAAGGAATAAAACTAAATAAATTTAATCAAAATTGGTCCTGTAATTTTATTCGTGATGCGCGAACATCGAAAACGGCTATCATTTTATTTATATAGAAAAATCAAAAGTTGCGAGACTGATTTTAAAGTTTAATATAATATAAAATAGCTTTATAAATTATAATTTATCTTTAAATGATATCCATTACATTCAAACCAGTACAGGGACTTCTACCTACAACCACTTTTGGAAATGATGCTTCCGCAACTTTCGATAGATACAAGTATCTCTGCAGTGGTAGTTACATATGAATATGAAAGTTATCAGCATAACTAGAAGTGCATAAAAATCGAAGATAAAGGTGCTAAAATAAATAAAAACCTTCGTTATTTAAAAAAAAGAACCAATGAACTTAATTGATCAAAACGATACGTATATTATGTTAACTTGAAATGAAAGGAAAGAAATGCCGTAGATTCAGATGCCTTAAAACAATTAAAAAACATTTATTGGTTTGACTAAAAAATTTTTATTTTTAAAACTACTTACATATATCTACATATATGTAAGAGTTACAACATTTTTGAAAAAAAAAAAAACTTTAAAAGTTAAACTAGGGAATTTCCTTAGCACCTACATTTTTGTGTCTATATATTTGCTACACAGAAATTGTGAGAACGTGGTGTTAGTGTTGAGGAGTAAATTTAACGGCATATTTTCAAATTTATTTAAAATGTTTTCTACATCATTCAAAATTTGAGAAAATTAAATGGTTCCCGAAGTACCCAATTTACCTTTTATTATTGCGTAATGGGCTTAATTTTTTGAGAGTTAAACTCTTAATTTATAGACAGTGAATTTATGTGGTAACAGTATTTCTTTAGAGCATTATTTCAAATGACGATGACTAATGTAAGTACCCTTTGGGTACTGCTTTTTCTTTTTTTTGCATGTTCATCGTCACCTCACTTAAGCCATAGACTAAAGGAGACCGAAAACTCCAGGTACCATCTGCTCCGCACATTTACTTCTATCACCCACAAGGGCAGAAACAAAGAAAGACATTCCGGTCTGCTTTGGTTTGTGCTTCAAGCGAAGGTTAACTGATTTACACCCAGAAAACATATTTGATAGAATATAAATAGTACCCAAACCATCAATTTATTTCATACAGAAGCGTTATAAACTCATCGACTGGAAGATAGAATCAAATAATATCGTATTATAGTCGCCAATTTTTCAACTTTTTATTATATTTTCTTTTTCTTCTTCCTGAAAAGTGTTAGAGGGGAAATTTTAAAATCTTACAAATGTTTGCTGGGCAGGTTCTCTTTATTGTAATTTTCAACTCAACTGAACTTAAAATTCGATGCTGAGAAACAACTGATCGTATGATCGTGTAGTGTTTACATTGTTGTTTTATTGTTGTTATTTACAGGCAGCACTTGTAGTATCTCTTGTCACGTATCGCGTTTGTTCTCCTATGGAGTGGGAAATTCTAAAGAAAACTTGGAATTCAAGTGGTTCACATATAGTGCACATGCAAGTCTGCAAACGTAGTTTTAAGTGATGTGGCTAAAATTTAAAATTTACGGCTGTCGACTCAATAGCTGGTTGACTGTGAGAGTTCTTGAAAGTGAGTACTTACACTCCGATTGTATTTGTGAAATGAAAGTTAGTCTTCAAAATACTTAGCGATAGTATTAAGGGACTTATAAAAAATAAAACCTGTCAAAGCTAGTCAATGCAGTATCGTTTGTACGTGGGTGCTACGTAAACAGGGAATTATGCTTTGAACAACATAGTTTATTCATAGTTTATTGTTGTCAAAGAGTGAAGTAAAAAGTTTATTTTTCATTAAGGACGATAACCAGAGGTTGAGAACAATACAAATGAGGACTTCAGTTTCATACGCTAAGTATTTTGAAAAGGTAGCGAAAAAATGAACTTAGGAGTAGTAGTTTTAAATTTTACCGAACACAATTTCATAAAATTGTGCAATAATTTTTCCAATTTGATCTTTGAGCCAAACATTTTTTCTTAGCTTAAAATGTAAAACTCCACAAAAAAGTCATTCGTTTTTTAATATCGATTTCAAAGTTTAGAAGACGTGTAAAAGCAATTCAAACCAACGCACCATCTCTTGTTTTGATAAAAGTTTGTACACTCCACAAGAAAATTGAAAATTGCTCTATGCTAAAATGGAAAAATTACTTAAGAAATACTAGATAAGAACAAATCAAATTATTACAGAATATGACGACACTTCACCTAGTAAGGTCTTCTAATTTAATAACAATTTGTATCAATGTACACTATAAGACTAATGGCCTTAACCCATTGCATCAAAGTATAGAACTGATGGTGATAGAAGTGATGAAAGAATGCTACGACGCAATGAATACTTCAGCAACGCATATAAACTCGAACGAAAAAATCAAAAAATACAGCTGTCAAAGTATTCAACGCACAGCAAAAGCTGTGAGTTGTCTAATTTTTATTTTTTGTGTGCTTCTGTAATTAGATCGTAAAGTGAAACACCACGTATTATATCCCCACTGATATAAATTTGAGTGTCAGTTAAGCACGAATACAAATTTCTGCAATGCTGCTAACAGACATATATGTATATCCTAGCATATATAATTTTATTCTTATCCTATTATTTACCCAATATTAACAATATACCTGACAAGAGATTGCACATTCATGAGTAAGATAGTAAGGCAATTATAGTTAGCAAGATAACATTAGCAACATAATGATTCAGATTCATATAGTAATAATATAAATATAGATAAATTAAATGTGCCTGATTTAACACTTATGTTAGGTTGCAGCAATTGTTCTATTCATCAACATTGAATTTAATTGATTTGTTTATTTGATAGTCGTCATAACTGTGTAAACAACATGAGTTGAGAATCTAAAATTTTAGCAGAAATTGTGTGAAGGCAGAGAAATATCAAACGATCGCAATCATTTAAGTGAATTGATATCAAGAAGTAATGATACATGCTTATATTGTTCCTCAGCAAAACAATTAATGGAAGAAAGTATCTTGGCAAATAAGGTATTTAGTATATTTAGCATTACGTACTAGAGTGATGATAAAGTGGGTACAATTATTCCTTTTTAAGCCCTATTTCGAAAGCGAAAGTACCAATTCTAAATAGAATTCAATGCTCCAAACCAGACAGAACAAAAAAATTGGAACTAGAGAAATTACATTTTGCTCGGACATGATATCTTTCCAAATCTTCTCGTTTTAAGTAACTATAACCCATTTCGTCCTCTTTTTTTTTCATTAGCGAGTTTTTCTACAGTTCAAATTCTATCTACATTTTTGTCTCATCGGTTTCGTAGCGTTAAAGTCAAATTAATCTTGCGTTTTATGTATTATTTGAGAATCGTGATCATGAGCTAAGGTAGCACACTGCTGAACGAAGCTTCAACTTATCCAAATTTTTAAAAGAAACTCCGTTTTGTTTTGTTATTTTATTTTTGTCTCCGTCTAAATATCTAAAAATTATATTCTACTTAGTATTAATTTTTGTGCTTTGTTCTAAATATACTTCTGATAACGATTTAAAAAGAAACTTTAAACTATTATTACTGAACCTGAACTAGAAAAACATGAAGCGTGCTACACTAAAGTTTCCCTAGTAAATAAGAGTCGGTATGATTTGGAGCAACATATTGAAACGAAAGTCATCCTTACAGGCTGTTTAACGATCGTCTTCATTGGAAAAAATTGTTTTCAAATTGTTTATCGAATATCTCCTGCGAAGACAAAAATTAGAGCAATTAAAACAAATGTAGTTGCACCGTTTTATATTGAAAATATGATGAAAGATATATCGGGAATTCCTCACATACATAGCAGTATCCACCAGAGCAGTTACCAATTTTCGAAAATTTTTAAGTTTTCTTCAAAAGCCGAAAAAACATACCAATAACTTTCATACTTTTATTAAAAATTTAATAAATATGATTTTGATATTTTAGCGGTATGGTGTGAGCCTGGTGATGGTACTTTTTTATGATAATAAATTATTGAGAATTATTATTTTCGTACTCGTATGTAGATATCAGACATCCCTTCTACGGAAGACTTTTTTGCCAGCTAACTTGACGCAAAAGGCATCAGAGTTTTTTCGAGGCAATAAATAAAACGCTCTTGAGTTTTTAATAAAAATATTGGCTGTTGACTCTTTTTTTTTTGATAAAATACAGTTTGCTATAATATTAAAAAAATTGGCTATAACTTTGAAACTACTGATCCGATTTTAAAGTTGAGTTCAACTTTTTATAAGGCCTTTAAATTACATTTCATATTATACAAACTCTTTTGGAACGATATACATATCCCTAGCTTCCGATGGCCGTATCTCTTTAAGTGACTGTTTTCGCGTCTAACAGATGCATGTAAGAATACTCGGGACTATCTACCCTTATATCGTGTCCACTTTTTGTTTTGTTGAGCTGTTTTTCTTCCCCAAAAAGATCGCTTTTCGAGGAATGAAAAAATTTAATTTTGTCACTTTTTATATTTAACAACCATGCCTATAGCGCGCCCTTTATTTCAAATGACGTTTTGTTATGCTTTTATTTAAAAAAGCGTACTAATTTTAACGGTTTAACACAACATTTATTACACGAGAAAAAAATAATAATTTGAATTGAAAAAGTAAAAGGTTAAAAGTTACACAAAAGACCGTGTAAATTCAAGTCGTTTAAAAAAAATTATTGTTAGTTAAAGGGATAGTTTTTTATAAATTAAAAATTTGTCGCGTTTTCAACCGTTGTAAATCGAGAGCCAGGTGTATTTTGAATGCGTGTCTGTTGATAAAAAAAACTAAAAATTAGGTAATCAAAACAAAAACAAAATTCGAAATTTTTACACAAGAGTAAAATGAAAATATTTGCTCATTTAATTTTTAAATTTAAAAATTTTTTCGGGTGTTGCATTTTTTTTTTTTTTTTGTAATTTTTGATTTTTCTTTTGATTTGCTCTTTATGATCATCATTGAATTGAAAACAAAAATCGTCCAACAAACCGTTGCGTCAGTGCAGCGAAAACGGCAGATGTATGCAGCATGTGAGTAAACTGAAAATCGCGTACAAGGTGCGTATGGTGCACCGAATTGCGCGCGCAAGAAACACGAAAATCCAGTTTTTTTTTAATTTTTATTTTAAATTTAAATGTTAGACCACACTTGATTCATTTTGCTGCGCTGCAGTCTGGGGTGGCGTCAAAACACAACTGACAGCTGCATGCTGAGACGTCAGCTTTTTTAAGAATTTTCTAGTGAGATGCAACTGCAGTCATACATAACGCGTCGCGTCTGACTTTCGAAAGAATTTGTAAGCAAAGTGAAATAAATTTGCTTCAAGTTTATCCGCTGAACGATCTACTCAAGGTGGGAGACACAAAAACACTGAACAGCAAAGCAACCAACTGGCGAGCAACAGCAACATTATCGGCTATAACGGGGCGAGGAAGCAGAGTATGGCACACACACACTTCATCAGCAACAACAACATGCAAAGCTTTGCCCCCACTTGGAGCAACAAAACATCGCTGGCAGCATGTTGCTGACGAGGGGCCCGTTTTGCTTACTGTGGCTATGAAACATTTTATGATTTTAAAACAGTGTTGCTCAACATTTAAGCGCCACGTGCTGTTTACTCTCTCGTTTTTTGCCCTAAAGTGTCGGCAATTGAGCACAATATTAAAACACGTACAACAGGTAATGAAATTACATGCGTACGAAACAATAACAGCAACAACAGTCACTATGGAACACGTTGTCAACGTATTGTCGCTGCTGCGCCGCTGCATTTATCTTCTTTATAGGTCTTACACTTCACTGTAACATTTGTTGTCTTTTTATTGCGCTATTTTTGGGGTTCTCTTTTTATTTATTGAGTTTTTTCCCATACCTTGTTGACTTTCTCTACGGTGCTTTGTACTATAGCTTAAAAGTAGAAGTAAGTGCCGAAAATCATGAATTCCTTTGGTCGATATTTATTTCTCAATTTTTTAAGAATTGTCTAAATATGTAGTTTGTTTCAAAAAGATTTTTTGCTCATTATAAAATACATTATTATCGACTTTTACTTAAACTAGAAAAAAAAAATCAGAGCCCAAAACTGCTCAATTAATGTTTTATGAGTGCAATAGTGTCTTTCGAAAAAAATTAGGTTTTTGCGCATATTTGTAAAAAAAATTTCAGAATACCTTTAGATCCTTAGGCATATGTATATAACGAACATAAAGCAGTCCAAGATGGTTTTTAAACTAAACCTAAAATTATGCGCCGACAATTTGAGGTTGATTTAGTTTTTGTTTAATTAAATAATAATAATATTTTTATAAATGTCAAAATAATAATTTCTAAGAAAAATGAGAAACTCTAATTAAAACTGTTAAGGCGCTATGTGACGAGAAAATTGCAATCCGTGGAAGCTAAAATATGGAAAAATTTAATGTGCGAAGTGGGCGTGGCTAAAGATATGAGTACCTTAGTGCTAAGTAATTTCAAAATGCGTCCAATATTCGTATTGGAAATACGAAAAACTGGATGTTAAATTTTTTTGTTATATGAAAGGTGGTCGGTCGCAGTTGATCGCGGACTTAATTTTTTTTTGTTTCCTTTATTTAATAATTAGCACATGTACCAAATTTTGTTGCAATTCAATTTTTTACCAACTTTTGAATGGAGTTAAACCACTATGCGGCGTATACTTCATCGTGTGTAAACAAACCCGAACCTATGCCAACGAACTAAATCACAGCAAAAAAAAAAAAACAAACCATGATTTTGGCGGCAATTTTCCACTGCTTGGGGTTTTCTCCAAATCATCATTGTGCGTGTCGGCGTTTTTGTGTGTTGAGTATAACTTTCTTTGTTGCTCAATTCATCATAAAAATTACACTTGTTTTCAAAATTTAACTTTAAATATTTTTAAGTTGATTATTTAAGTTATACGTTAGTAGTATTTATTTTGTTGTGTTAAGCTAAGCTATCTTTATGCAAATTCGCACGTGTTCTCTGCTCCATAGCCATAAAATTTTTAATTTCACAGAATGACATTGAAATTCTGTAATTACGTAAAACAAGTTGTGCCCGGTTATTACACCCAGTGATTATGTGCATGTGTATAAAACTAAAGTGCATGTTTTTGCTTACTTTAAAATTTAAATTCGTTATAACAAATCGCAATTTGGCATTATCGTCACATATCAAACCCTACACAATACATTCGATGTGATACTGTATACGGCGTATTACTGGCACATAATAATATTATAATCTTTAATAAGGGGCTTGTTACTTTGATTTTTAAAACGGCTTCATCGATTTTAATTAAATTTTTGGTGATTTCATACTTTAACGTAAATACTAACATATGAATTGAAAAATACTTTAATGAACACTATTTTAAAAGGAGTGACTCGGCCCACAAATTCAAATTTTAATGCTTGATATCTCGAGAACTATGAAAGATACTGTAGCTAGATTTAGTGGAGGCGTGACAGTATTTATAAAAACAAAAAATTTTACAGCCTATTCCCGAAACTTGTTGTAAGCTTAAAAATAAAATTTGAATGCAAGTAGTTTTGAGGCGAAATGAAGATTGCATTTGAACTTGCTTCATTCCCACCGTTTGTAACAACATCTGATGATGACCTAAGGGGTTAAGTTAGTTGATTTAAAACATTTATTAAACTTAAATTAAAGCTCACTATCAATTAATTTTATTTAATAAAATAAATGCTATGACAAGCCCTTTGCTTAAAAGTCAGTTTGAGGTGATAAGAGACAATGTCGCTTGCAGTTAATTTCTGTAAAAAATAAAATAATTCACACTGCTTACAAATTCTGAAATTAAATTTTTCACGATCAATTCAAATGTTCCACAAGTCGCTTTAAAAGTTGGAGTTAATTAAGGCTAAAGATTGTATATTATGGCAATAAATAAATTGAATTGAAAAAGTAATAAGAACAGAGTTGTGATAATGTAAGTAAGTTTATATTAACTTTAATTTATTTGGGAAACTTTATTTTTATTCAAATCAAAAATCCAAACGGAAATTAAATCCCTGCAATATAATTGCTTATCTGCTAGTCGAAAACTAATCGCCTAATCTAAGGCTTTCTCTTTAACTTTACTGTGAGTTTTTCCCATCAAATATGTGAAGCGTTTATCTGCCAATTATTTTCTATTAAAAGAATCACGCGTTTTTTATTGTTGTATTATTCGCAGCAAGACACTCTGCAAAAATTCTAAGTTTATTTAGATAAGATAGAGACAAAAAAATTGAAGTAATCTAGGCAATTTATGTGACAGTCGTAATACGTTATTGAATAATTTTTCCAGTCAAGACAAACAATACAATTTAAGAAAAAAGATTTACGGATTAAAAATGATGAGTTAACTAGTTGGATAAACTTAATATACGCAATTTAGTAACTGAAGTTTTTATTATCTATTAAAGTGTGAAATAGCAAAATGCTTCAGTTTATTTATTTTGTGTGCTTTTTTTTCTAACCCCTTGACTGAAATATTCGTGTACATTTGTTGAAAGTAGCATAGCATATTTCTTCTGATTCTGTAATAACGCTACACAAAAACTGTGCTGGCAACTCTAATTTACACATTTTGTGCCATTTTAATGAAAACAATCAAAAAATTCATTGGAAAAAAAAATTTAAAATTTTGTTGCACAGTGTAATACTTATCATTTATAAGGTAGCGAGTCATTTTTACACGGTGTGCCATTTTATCGAAAAATAAAAATCAAAAAAGTCGTTTAAGCAGAATATTTTTAAAATACTGTCGCACAGTGTTTGTTATTGCACCTGCACCTTAATAATGAGCCAACCTTTAATTTTCAAAAACCAAAATCGAAGAATTAAAAATTATTGTTTTGGTCCGGCCTGGAATATCTGAAAAATTTTTCTGCGATTTGAGTTGGCGTCAAAATCAGTAAAGAATGAAAAATCGAGTTCCTTGCTGCGTTGATTATGAACCTCTCAAAAGTTATGTTACGTTTTGTCGTCTTCTCCCAAAATTTCAAATAGAATATCGTTTGATTATAACAAATAGTCTATCGGCATTAGGTTTTTCTTAAAAACTTAAATATTGGTTTGATTGGGTACAAGTTGGCGTGACACCCTCCACAAAAGTAAATTTCTTTTTAAACTAAAATTTTAGTCCTAATTATAGAATTATAACGAAAAGCGGAACAACAGTCAATCTTCTGGAACTAAGTAGTTACATAAATTACGAAATGCTTACAATAATTTCAAATGCTGTTCTTTAATGGAATTATTTTTAAAAAAGTATTAAAAAAACATAAAATTATTAAAGGCGCATCTCATCTTCATAAGCCTCTTTTGCACTTACGTTATGCTAAAAAATATTTAATAGGATGTGCAAATGTGAATTGAAATCGAATTCAAAGTCATTTGCACTGCAATTTTCCAATTGTGCCCCTTTTACCACATGACATAACGCTGAAGAGAAGGCTTTATCGTGTGCACTCCTGAAATTTCGAAAAACATTTGCTACCATCAACTTTATGAAATGCATTACTAGACACAGCAAATGTGAGCTAACATTTCGTGTCTTTCATAAATTTTTAAAAAGGCTTTTACTACTTGGACGCGACTACAGTTACAAGCAAAAAAGTTAGCATATGCTATGACAAAAAAAAAAAAAAGTTTAGGGAGTTGCTTTCGCAATGGTTCTCTTATTTTTTCCTACACTTAACTGTTCCCATTTTAGTGGTTCAGAAAGCTATTTGTGAAGACGCCCCTGAAATCCTCTCTTCCTAAATAATTACAAAATTTTTTTCGAAACTTATTTTCATTCATGATGTAGCACATACTATGTAAAATATTTGGTTAATATTAAATTTAAATAAATTTTAGACATTGTTTTCTTGTATCAATTTGCTCTCCACTGTACGCCAGCTTAGTAACATTTTGTGATTTTTATTTTCAAAGCAAACAAAATTATGACTTTCATTTCGTAAAAAGCCAATCGTAAGTTGGGCGCACCAGGGGAAGAAAGTAGATGCGCGTTCAAATCGTAAACTACTTGAATGGAGTCATTCCATTTAGAGAAGTTGCATGCTAGTGCAGCATATGCGTGATTAGGGATGCACTTGCAGTCGTTCATTGCGGAATCAGATTTTAAATGTCATTAAAAATGCAATCCTGGTCATGCGGATGCTTTGCGAAATTGGAAAATCCTCGAGTCATGCGTTAAGCAAAAGATGAAACTGCAGTAAGCAAAATATTATTAAAATGGTCTTTTAGGAGCATAACTCGATAATATAATAACAACTTAAGGATGTTGTTTGCTCTGTAACAATGCAACTAATAAATCAAAGGGATATTGTAGCGGTGGAGTTATGTATTGAATATATAATCTTGTAATTTAAATGGTACTAATATTTTATTAGTTTATTATTATGTATTCATATTTATTAACTGGAGTCTGTAGTGAAACTATTTATGTTCTACAATACTTTCTTCTTGGCTGGTAGCTGCTGACAAAGTAAGATCGATGCATTTAGCTTAATTTTTTATAACTTACATATATAACATATACCATACTTGATTAGAATCTTAATAACTTTATGTAAGTTATTCAAAATACGATATTTTTTACAACTCAATACTAAAAATCGTAAGCCATGATTTCTATACTTATGAATCAGTATAATTTTTATTCCTATATTGCGAAGTTTTATTTATTTTGATGAAGTAAAGGGGCGTGGCATTTTCTCTTCAAGCAGACGTACGAAAACGTTCTGTGATATACATACATACGTCTTAGCAAGCCAGTGATGGTATTTGAGTTTTCTGGAAATGTACTGAATGGAGAGTTGAACTGTACTTCTTAGATGTCGAATATACTTTTTTCGACATGAACATAAAAAAGTTACTTAAAATTCAAAAATTCAGGCATTATTCGCGATAAATTTACTTAAAAAAATAGAAAAATGTACTGAAAAAAGTACAAATGTACCGAAAATGCCATCACTGGAGCAAGCACTGGCAAAAAAGTGTGTGACAATAGTGAGTGTGTCTTGCCTCACCTATCCCAGCAAAAATATGAAAAGTTATGCATAAAAAAGAAAATTCTTATAATATTGACACGACAACATTTGATGATAAAAGCAATTTCTGGAAATATGGGCGGGGCTTGCAAAGTGGGCAGGAGTGTTCCATACAAAAAATTAACTTGAAACGATATGTAAAGAAAACTATTTTGCCAAACATTAAATAAAAAGTGGACGAAAAGAGACAAGTAGGCGTGGCACCGTACTTACTTGCTTTTAAAATGTTATGATAAAAAAACTTTCATTACCAAACGTGCTATGAAAACTTTTGAAAATACAGATAAGGATTGGGAACATACGAGTACAAGGTAATATCTAATAAGTCTGCAAAAAACCAACTTTCTTGCTTAACTATTATCTACCCGTGCGATGCCGGGGGAAGGGAAGATACTATTAAAAAAAAAATATTAAAATAAAAATAATTTCAAGCCAAAGCTTATTTAAAACACTGGCATTTTGCGGCGCCTAATGAGGTCGTTCTGCTACTGGTTTGTGTCCGCCGCAAGTTTCTTTTCTGCTTCCTTTTTACCCACATTTGGCTGAACATCGCGATGTTCCTCCCTTTGCTCTTGCATTCGCGCCATCCATCCAAAGGAATCGCTGTCTCGCATATTTGTTCAACAAATGAAGTTGAAATATAAGGAAATGAAGATGAAGTGGTTTGTTGTACAAATGTTTAAACAGACTCAAGGACGAGAGCGCCAAATGCAAGACAATCCGGCGAGCAGGGTGGAGAGAAAGAAGGATAGTGAGATTGGGTCGGTTAAGGCGTATGACTTTGTTTTGAAATTTTTATATGCAAAGCATCTTTGCTGCGTGCCCCTTTTCGTTTTCGGTTTCACTACGTACATTTCTGTTGTTGTTACGTTTTATTGTACGTTTGCGTTACTTCTCTGTTTACGTTAAGTAATTTGGCTTTGTTTGTTGTATGTAGTTTTTGTTATTGTTGCTCTATGCAAATACGATATAAGTATAAAAGGAGTGTTGAGTAGTCGTTAATTTAATTAGACGTCACAAATGAAAATGGAATGCGTTGAAATGAAACAGTTTGCAATGAAGTGAATGGGGCATGGTCCTGGGAAGCACAACAGCGATGGGTTGAATTTGAGAAGAGTGCAAAAAGTGCCAAGGATGGATAGAAGTACAGACATGAAGTGGAGAAAGTGTTAATGAATTAATTATTGCAACAGTTTTGTGTTGAGGTTTGTTTGCTCTGTAAATAAATTAGCAGCAGCCGGTTGTTTGTTTTTTAATCCTAAACCTTACGGGTTTCCAATGTCTTTAATAAGCGTAACATCACCTTATTTAAATTTGTAAACATGACTCATATTTGACGCGTGATTTGTTAGATTCGAAAATGAGACCTAATATTGATTGTGAAAATTTGTGTACCGAAAGAAAATTTGCTTTAGTTTATTTATAATTAATTTTTAAATTCACCGAAATTTTTTAAAAATAATTTTTGCAACACTGCTTGGTCGCGGTACAATATACTATATCCAGCACCGGCTTCGGCAACAATCCGGTGTTAGACATATTGGAGGATGTTAATCCAGAGCTTCGGCCGAAACCCGCCCACTTACTCTAATTTTTATGTAGAGTTTTTTATTATCAATAAAAAAGTCAAAACAGTGGAATAATTTATATAAATAGATTAACCAAATGGACTTACTTGAACTTACTCTAATAGTTGCAAGTACATGGAAGAAAAATTCTGATGCAAGGAGAGCTCATAATGTTAATATTTACTTGTGGCTCGTCTAGTTTTAAGTTTTCCATAGATTTATATGGGAAATCATACGCAAACGAGACCAAGCAATTTTTACAAAAAAAAAATTATTTTTTTTCAATTTTTGAAATATTCTAGACCCTGAAAGCCAATAAGCTGATGAAATATTATATTCACGAAATAAAAATTATGGGACGGTTTTTTATGGAAAATTGTATGTTCTTTTCAATGGACTTGGTCTATGGAAAACTTAAAACTCGAAACTGCATAATAAAGCTCTCTTTCCCATGCAAATCGTATGGAAAACTAAAAAGATCGATGAGCCACCAGTAAATATCAATATTATGAGCTCTCCTTGCACCAACATTTTTTTTTATGTACATACTTACAACCATTAAAACTGTTTTAAACAAAAAAGTTTGAATCACCCTAATATATGTACATATTTTTGATCAGAATGCTGAACGGTTAACATACTAAAATATCAAGAAAATCGAAAGTGAGGCCGTTAAAGTAAATAATTACCACTATTTTCATCAATGTTACAGCGTATTAAATTTTAAATGACTCCTGACTATTGAAATCGTAGCACGGATTTTCAACTTATTCAGGTGTTTTTAAGATAGCTGTATCTCGAAAACTAAATCCGAGTGACACTTTTTAATTTAATATTTTCTTTTAATATAAAAAACATAACTATTTAAGGACTTAATGAAAAATAAAAAAAGAATTAAACCTTAATGTGCTAGTAATTCCATATTTTGCCGCCATTTACCCCGTATAGCTACACTTAATGGATTGGCTTTTGGTTGATCAGAGTAAAGTTTCTGACTGCTTTCCACCTGGGGATTGCCAGATCGATCTCTGAGCCAACCATTAGCAAGTTGACACACAGCCTCCCCGCGGCTCCATCTGGGTAGCTATCTCCGCATCCGCTGAGATAGTGAGCGAATGTGTGCAGCGTGTCCTCCCTGGAAGTAAACTGGGTTGTGCGCAGGGTTTGGTACCCGCCACGTAAAAAAACACTCCAATGAAGACTAAAAAAGACTCGGATACAGAACCCCTCAACGTTGGAGAAGGCGCGCGCGAAGCAGAGGCGCCTGGAGAGAGCTTTTGAGGTCGGCCGTAACCCGGTAACGGGTTGTTATGGCCACCCAAGTAAGTAAGTAAGTAAGCTACACTTAAATGCACAATATGCATACTGCACTGATAGTTAAATAGTCCCAGAGTTGTGAAAACTAAACTGTTTTCCTGTTACTTCAAAAAGAACTAATGACTTTAATTTTGAAGAAAAAAAAAAAACCTTTAAACCGACTCAAATACACAAATCTCGACAATTTTATTTTTAAATTTTACTTAAGTAAGCTATGTTTCCTTTCCATTAGAATGAAAACAATATGAGAACTTAAAAAATGCAAATTTTTGCCATCTTTTTGCTGAGAACATTTGGCAAGATTAGTATTGAATACCATCTTACCAAAATATTTCTTTAAAGCTCTGCCTTGAATTCACTAGAAATCAAAATTTAAATTCTTATTTAAGAATCTGCCATATGAACGTTGCTTCTGCTCTTTGCTCCTTAATGTACTTTAGTTTATTGTGTCTCAAAAAACCACAGGAATATCAACAATATTGCAACGAAAACTTAAGTTTCTAGTTTTAATTTTATTTAGTTATCCTTCACTTTTTTAAAACAGTGAAATCTCCTGAGACTATTGTGTCTATTTGCTCTCAACTTCAGTACAGAAAACAACAATAAAAAGCAACAGCAACTAAGCAAAGCTCAAAAGTAACAAATTAGAAAAGTATTTCGAAATAAAACTTTGTTTCACGAATGAAACGGATTCTCGACGTTACCATCCCTTTCGCTCATAAAAAGTGGGCGAATTCCGAATGCAGGGTCATTACCATGTGGCAATGGATGCGGTATGTGCAGGACGTATGTGTGTATATGCGTGTATTTATGTGTGTGAGATACTTTTGTTTGCCATCTGAATGTGCTGTCTGTCGTTCGTTTGTTGACGTTTTACAATTAGGAAGTTTTTGTCTCCAGCGACAGACAAGGCTCGTCGAACGCCAGCGGGCGGCTTGCCACATGCCGCAGGTTTCCAAAGGCATCCCCGGCTACTGACGACTGCTGCGCTGATGTTGTTAGTAGAAAGTTAAATGCTTAACAAAATAGAATTTGGGTCACTTGAGGAGCCAGCAACCAGCAGCTTAAATGGAATGTGCCGAGATTTATGGATTTGCATGCCCAGCACGTCCGCTGGAATCATTACGAAGTTGAGTACGCGATGATGTTGCCGTAAAGTACCAGCGAAAGGTGTGGACACAGTGTGTAAGTAAATGTATGTGTAACTGCTGAAAGGAGCCGCTGCGTAGAATGAAAAGCAGCCATGACAAATGACAGAAGTATCAACAGATTTGACAAACAAAGCAATATTGCGAAAAGGAATGGTATACGTATTTAATTACATCTTGTTGGCCACAAATATTATAGCAGTGGCAAAAAGGTGATCCAGTGGTGAATTATGAGAAGCTCGTTAATGAAACATAAATGTTTTTAGATTTGTAATATATTGTATGTATATATATCGGCCACTCATCGTCCCAAAATGTGTGTGTTTCGGCGTATCTCTCACTTTGCTCTGTCGTGGACAAGTGGTTTGCGACCAGATCTTCGAATTTCTAAATAATTAGTAGGGTCTTTCAAAAAGTTTACTATGGTATTTCTATGCCTGTTCATTTTGTTAGAGATTTCAATATTATTCGCTACCATTTCAAGATATTTTTTAATTTTATCTTGTTTCGTTTCACTCAGTTAACACCCGCGTGGCATATTTTTCTAATAAAAATATTTGACTTTTTTATAATTTATAAAAAATTAATTATTTTGCCACTTATTTATTCTTCCACCTTTTAAAAGCAAAAATTTCGCTTTTTGAAAAAATCAAGAGTTTAAATTAATAACTTATCGCTTTAACGAACAATGCACATATAAATATTTCCTTTGCTAAAAAAAAGACGAGAGAGGACAATTGCTGATAATGGTACTCTTTTCAAAGTAAATAGCAAAAGTAACATTGCAAAATCTTTTTCACAAATCGTTCTTGCTTTCTGCATACTTACTTTTCACCGTTATTTCAATAATAAATTTTTATCCTGATAAATACATATATAAAAATACTGTGCGCACATATAGCTTTTTCGCTGACTGTATTATTCGCATATAAAATAATATATCTGAGTATAAAAGTGCTCCTTGAAAAAAGAACAAAGAAAGATGGTTTTATCTTGGGACAAAGCTACCAACGTGTTTCTATAATAAGGAAGCAAGCAAAAGCTCCAAAATATTTTATTGAGAGAATTATTTAAGATAATAAATCCGAATTTCACACAAATACAAAAAATAGTTCGTTCTAGAATCAGACTAAAAGTTACATACATTTCGTCTGTAGAGCGTGAAAGTAAGTACTAGCAAAAACTGCAAAGCGTTATATTGGTAATGAAGCCAAATTTCATACGACAGCAGGAATGATTAGGAAAAGCTCTGGACAAGGCAAATTTTTGGAAGTGGGCTTGGCACCCCCGAAGAAACAAAAACTTAGAAACTTGAAGTGTAACCAAATTCTACATTAATTCGGGGAACACATAGTTCGGGCATGCTTTTGAGAAAAATTAAATAAATTTAGAGAGAGGAATGGAACTTTCCATACAAGCAAATAATTCAGAAGAAGTTCTGAAACCAAATTGTGCACAAATATAAGAAACAGTTCGACCTAGCATCAAACAAAATAGTGGGCGTGGCACCTTCATTACAGACAAACTTGGTTAAATTTTGTTAAAAAATTAAAATTATTTCTTAAGAAAAATTGCAACCTTTAAATGCTTTAAAAATTATAACAAATAATTTAATTATGGCACCAACTGGTTCATGTATGTGAATAACCTGCTAAGACAAAAAGCTTTTTATTTTAATTCACCACACCATTTTGTAGCTTCTGTTGCTGCAATAACATTTTCTGTTAGCTGATAAAAAGCTGTGGACACTGTCTTACCTTTCGCCGTGGTCAAATTCGTGGCTCCACCTTCTTCTATACAGCGTTCGATTAAGAAAAAACTGCCTGTACGTAAAGATATTTTTTATAGATTTTCACCACATTGGCCAACTGAGCTGAGTGCAAAGTGTTTAAGGCTAAGAGTAATTCTTACCATATATTAAAATTGAAATGTTTTCCTTCTTAAGAGTTACTATGTTTGTACGTATGTGGTAATAATTCCATACGCACATTAATTAATTTAATTTTACAACTGATACATACGGATGGAGTGTGGTATACTACTCCCGCAAACATCTTTTGTAACACATTATTTCATCTTGGGAAAAGATCTTATCCAAGTCCAATTAATTTAAATTGCATTCAATAAAGGCGATTCAATCTAGCGATCTGCAACAAATTTAAAGGATTTAAAAACTTATTGCAACTCATAAATTTATCTCCATGAGGGAAAACTATAACTGCTTTCACAGCAAGTAAGAAAGTAAATGTGGCGTGAAAACTCTCGGCCCTATCAGTACAAGCAAAATATATTTTTTTCGTCATTTCCCCACTGTAAAATCAACTTGCTACAAGCAAGGCTGTTTTGCACAGTGGAACATTTTAGAAAAAAGCAATGAATGAACTGTTTTGGTTAGTAATAAGAAAATTTGATTTTTGAATAAATTTTTGCGACAACCAAAAAAGTTTTTTTTTTTTCAATGGACATCTTCCAAGTGCGTCTTAACAAGGAAAAAAAATCTGTAATGAGTAGTTCTTGCATGATTCTACATAAATATCACATACGCGATATATCAGCAGGATATTTATCATTTCGTTACGTTCAATCACGTTAATTCTTTTCGTAGAACAGAAGATGCTTTAATACTTTTTCATATTTTTCTACAAAAGTGTATCATAAAATAGTATCAAACCTTCATGTTTTCGTTAAATAGGTGTGACACTCTAAGTCAATTTCTTTGTAATAACGAGAGATATACAGTTGAACTACTACATATCTACACATAAAACAAAATAAGAAAGTAAAAGATTATAACTAAGTATTTTTCACTTATGAACTTCAAATTAATTGGTCAACTTCGTGAATAAATAGACAAAGTAATTGAGTTTAACCCATTTACAGCCATTGTACCTGCTTGGGTACAGAACATTTAAATAACTGTTAACTCAATCAAAAAAAAAAATTTTCCAAAGGTTATTGCGCAATTTCATCATACACTCTGTGTTTAAAAAACACACGTAGACAATGAAGGGAAAACGAATGACGTTTTTCAATATTTTGCTCTGGTTTGATACTTCCTTTTCAATTTTGAGGATATCAGTGTTCACAAGGCTTTTAAAAATTAAAAAATTAAAATTAAATTAAAAAAGTTTTGTGTTTTCCTAGTTTAACGAATTGAATCGAAAAAATTACAAAAAATCTATGGAATGCTCATATATTCTGCCATTGTACCCGCTTGGAAACAGCCTAAAAAACTATTGATTAAATTTTTCTTTTGTTTTTTTCTATTATTATTTTCATTAAAACGAAATACACAAAGGCGATAATTTTTGATTTGAAAAGGTCTTGGTTTTAAATGGGTTATGTGAATATGAACAATTTAAGAGCACCACCGTCAAAATTAAGAGTATGTCTCTCCTACCTGCCGAACTTTTTTAAGAAATAGCTATTATTGTATGACAACATTTATAAATACGGGTTGTCTAAGCGATGTTGGAAAGAATTCAAAATAATGTTTCTTTACGGAGCACTAAATAACTCAGGTTATAATAAAAGTTGGACCCTAATACATGGTAGCTCATTGTTGGGGAAACAAAAGCACGAATTCATCGTTGGTAATTGTAAACACATAATCACATTTTCGACTACTTTTTACGAATACTAAATACTACTGTCTTTCACACTTGAGGAACCCGTTTTCGGAACAAAGGAACATTACAAGCCTAACAGTGTTGCGCCACAAAAAATCTAAAATTTTTCTTTTATATGAAAAATATGAATATAAGCACAACCAAATGGTTTCACAAAATTCCGAAGAGTAAATTAAAGTACTTATTAAGGCAATATTGCCCTGTACGTTGCAGCTTCTAAAACCACTTAACTTATTTCTGTGGATGTGTACTAGCAGAAAAAAGAATTTACCTGTTGAGTCTATTTGGTCATATCATCTCACACTGTGGCATTCGGATGAACAAAATGAATTTGTTTTAATGTCACCTCCTGGCTTGCTACCCACTTAACATACGTTTGGCCAAGTGTTCAACCTGAAGTCGTCGCACATCGATGCGCCATCTGCATGGCCAGCATTTGCGCATATTTAAGCGCTGACAGTTGGAATTGTAATGTGCTCGTATATTTTGACATTTAACAGCTTTTATCTAAATTTACGTCATCAGCGCTAAATGAGCCTTGCGACTTTTGAAACGAAATTTCAATTAATAGCATTCTAAGTTTCTGACGGAGCGGCAAAAAGCCGACGGAGCTAATTTCGCTGCTGAATGAAAGTCAGGTGCTATGGTTATCAGGTTCATAAAATTTAATTTTATATGAATGCCAACTCAGACTCGGGAGCAGATTGGAGCAGCCAAATAGTGACAGTTTTATCGTTATGAAGCTTCAAGGGGCCATAATTTATGTTAACAGCAAATAACATGTGATTTAAGAAAGTAAATTTGTGGGATTACTTAAATAGGCCTTACTTACCTTAAAGAGTTTCTATTTTAAATCTAAATTTGAATCGTGTGAATTGATTTTTTCCCAAATAAATTCTCATTAATAGGTCAGTACTAGAAAAATTTTTGAGTAGAAATGGTAATACCTATTGAAATAGTTTAATATTTAACTGGATCTTTAGAAATTTTTTTTATGAAAATTCAAAAAACTGCAAGCAACATTTTTTCAATTAATTTAAATTTAAAACTGCATGATTTGAATCGCAGTTGACCGTATAAATGCTAAATTTAACGCATTGTGTTCGGGAGTCTAGTTCGAGTGGAAATTGTCCTGGAGCAGTGTTGCATGTGACAATTTCATCCCGCTTGGTTCCTATTTTATGTTATTCCTTTCGGGTAGTATTATAATGACCTAAGCCTGCTGCTTTAGTAGTGGTGGGGCTGGTTGTTAGAGGCCACAAGTAGAAAAATATATTTAGAGATCTAGTCCGAAGGTATTGAGACTTTTTTTTAATTTAAAATAGTAAATAAGAAAAAATAATTTTGTTTTGACAAATTAAATACACCTTAAACCAGACCAATAAAATTAATGTCATTGAATATTAATTTAATATGCTACCGAATTACGTGAATCATTTTCATTCCAACTTATCCTACACATTCGATAAATTTTGGACTTTGGCCACACCTTTACCACTTTACAAAATGTGGGCGGAATTGAAAAACGGGAGATGGCACATCATGAAATTTCACTTCGCTGAATAAAAATAAAGCTTAGGTAACTGTTCAACCTAAATTGGAGCGCCAGCGTCGTTTTGCCGTCAAAATTCTCTCATGCACATACATTTTATATGAAGCCAACCGAAATAAGCAACGCTCTAACGCCAGCGTATTCGATTTTCCAATTTTGACAGAGCGTTGGCAGCTAATTTTTTATTTTCATATGTTGATTTTTGTTTTCTGTCACAAACAGTAAACAAATAATCTCTACATGACATTTAACGCTACGCTCTTATTTAGGTTCAGCGCTCAACTCCAAAGCGTTGCGCTGGCAAAGTCAACGCCCAACGCTCCAATTTAGGTTGAACAGTAAGAATAAAATATTGGTATCTTGTCCCCTTTGCACAGTGGGCGGTTCATAGGAAATCGCTTGTAGAATTTTTTTGATTTTTTTGTTATTGCTTCTGCTGAAAGAGTTAAGAAGTCAGAAGTACTTTAATACGTGTTATGTTTTGGTTGATACTGCTGCTATCCTCACTGTCCAAATTGATTCTAAAATCATCAACTAGTCAATCTTCTCACTTTGAACACTTTTTTGACATTTGGAATTTCATTTTGCTTTTACTCTTTATTTTTGCTATTTCTTTGTTTGCGAGTGCTGCTTCTGCTGGACTCACACCCACTTCAGGTGACACTCAAGTGTTGCTCTCCGCATGATCGAGAGTTTCCACTGCGCATCCAAATGACGCTAAGTTGGTTGTTGAGAATGTTTTGGATCGCTTCAAGTTGAATTGAATTTTGGGCAGTGGCTTTTTGGCTCTTTGATAAAACAACAAGGCCAAAACAAAACGGTGCGTCAGTGCGCTGCCTTTTTTTTATTCCTGATTTCACGTAGGTTTAATTTAAAGAGCTCTCAGGTGCATACAAGTTTTTGTTTCTGAAGTTTTTGATGGTTGTACACCATTGTTGTTTTTGTGATTGTTACTACTAGAGATGCTTTAATTGTTGATGTAGTTATTGTCTTCACAAATGAAAAATAAACTAGAAAAACGTGACCTAACATATTTAATTTTAGTTTGAAATTGTACAGTGGAGGGGCCCGAAAAATGTGATTTTTGGAATTCGCGACAGAGAAACACCTTAAAAGCACATAATTGATGAAAAAGTGGTATTTGAATTTGCGGAGCCGAACATACTAAGATTCGAAATCGTGGCAGGCTGATTGCTAAGTCTTATTGGACTTTCATTGGACTTTTGGCATTTGGCTTTTTAAATTGGCGCTGATTCACTTGATACTTGATACTGCTTCCTCGTGATTCACATATGCTAATATTCGAATTAAAATGTTGAGAAGGTTATATGGACTGTAGCGCAGAGAGTGTTGAAGATGGACCACACTCCTTTACTTTTTTTCTCAGCTAGAAAATCAGCTCCTAAGCCAGACGATATTCTAAATCGAAGTGCTCTGTATATCAAAGCTTTTTTTGTTACCTTTTGGGTTAAAAGTCTTTAAAACGAAGAAACTCTTAGCTGCAGATTATCGTTAAAATAAATGATAACATTGAGTTGTCGATAGAATTGTATATGGGCTTTACTGAATTTTAGGAAACCATTGAATGTATTGATATGCAAACAAATGTCATAAACAGGCACTAGAAACGTCAAATCGATAACTTTATTATGGCGCCTAACACGCGAGCAATAAGTTACAAGCCACAGCAGAAAAAAACCCAAAGCTGCTTTAAAAGCCACAGCAACAGCAAAGGCCCTAACGTCAACGTTCGATACTTGTTCCCACACTGAAAAAAACTCAAAAGGCACCAACGATCGATGGCAGCACGAGCACTTTGCTTCCCCCTCCCACCACGAAGCTCGACATTCTTAACTGACAAGAAGCCGGATAATTAAAAGACATTTAATTAATTTATAACCAATTAAGAGAGCAACATAAAACGACGGCCAGTAGCAGCAATGACGTTGCAAGTTGCTAACAAAACATAAAATATCGCAGCAGCAGCAGCAACAACGACAATGACAACAGAAATAAACAACATGCAACAATAACAATACTAACAATAACATAACCACTGATCAACAGTGACCAGTGTGGCCAGACCATAAGAAACCACATTGAGGTTCATAATTGTGTTTTAAAGATTGTTTCCTTAGCCAGGCTATGGCTCGTGCTTCAAATTAAAGCTACCAACCTGCCTGATATTAGATAAAATACCAATATTTTTCTTTTTCATAAAAGTATCCCAAAAATTATCGTTTTGTTAAAAAAAAAAATAAAATAATCCACTTTATCTGATGTCTCGTATTTGCAATGCTTAAATTTTCTGTAATTTTTGCTTTAGTTGTTTCTTTCTGTATCTGCAATTTTCAAAATATGCTCCATTTAGAATCGTCGAAAAATAAAAAGTTCGTAATATCATGACCCCAAAACTACTGACTGAGTGGCAACAAGTTTTTGAAATAGGTTCAAGGGTGGTTCTTAATTTATTGGAATTTTCAGTATTTCAGATGTTAATTTGTTAACTTCTGTTTTGTTCCTTTAAAAACATTTTTGGATATTTTGGATTCAAGTTAAAATCTCGATATTTTAACCTGATAAAAAATATCAAAATAGTAATTGGATTAAAATAAGTTGTTACGCAGTTAAAAAAAAAAACAAATAAATAAATTAAATAGTCAGTAAGCATATGATGATGTTTGATAATGCTGAGAATCCAACTCAAACCTCTTATTTTGCAAGCCCATAACTTTCCTGCTGCGTCAAAGAAACAATCAATATTATTACCCTTTTCCATTTACCACTTTCAACTTCAACATGTATGTCATGATTGGTTTCTAATGAAATGCAAAGAGCACGCATTCTATTTCTTGTTTGGCTACATCCCGAGTTAATTAAATTTGTACCGGTCTATTTTTGGAATTTAATTTTACAGGAAAATAAACTAAAAAATTCATTGACTAGGCGTTTGGTCAAAAAAAGTCGTTTTACTTTCCCTTATCACCTACTTACTTACTTAGATGGCCATAACAACCCGTTGTCAGGTTACGGCCGACCTCATTAGCTCTCGCCAGGCGCCTCTGTTTTGCGCGCGCCTTCTCCAATCGTTAATGCCAAGCGCGGTTAGGGCTTCCTCAGCTTGGTCTATCCACCCGAGGCATGGTCTGCCTCTTCGTCGTTGACCGGGGACCTTCCCTTCGAATACCTTTTACGCTGGAGCTTCTTTATCCATACGATGGACATGACCCAGCCAGCGTAGTCGCTGTATTGTTATACGCTTAACTATGTCAATGTCGGCGTAGAGCTCATACAGCTCGTGGTTCATTCGAATGCGATAGTCGTCGCCAACTCGAACAGGACCAAAAATGCGGCAATAAATGCTTCTTAAATCAATGAACTTGTACTTAAGACTACAACTTTTACGGACTTTAATTTTTTTAACGGTGGCTTATCTGACACTCTTGCTACCTATCCTAAATTAAGTTTCTTCGATGAATTCTTTTAGAAACTTGCAATACGAGTACTTAACTAATGAGCACATCTCCAAATTTTATCAAAATGTTTGGAGAAAAAGTTTCGCCTGGCCACACTGATAGCAGCATCTTAATATTTCAATGTTTGGCATCGAGTTGATCTCTTTGTTGTCATTGTGGTATGGGAATTGGAAACTGGTTTTGTCTGCTTCGCGAAAATTTATCCGCTGTTGGGTGTTGTTATTGTTATTGCCTGACTGTTGTTTACTTTTGCTGCCACTGCTGATAGTTCGTGGCTAAAATTCTGAAAGAGGTATCACTATTTATTTTGTTTGTTGTGATGGCTCTGGTTGTTGTTGTTGCTGCTAAATACACCTGCAACCATAGCAACAACAACGAAGCAGCAGCCGCTGCTGCTTCATTAATTGTATGCAATGGATTTAAATCAGCCTGTGCAGTCGTAGTCCATAGATGTCATTGCAAATGAAGAGCGGTGCATATTTTCCAGAACAATGTTTTTTATTAGTTCGCCATGTTCGATCCACAAATTGAATTATCCTGTATTTATAGCTGTCTCATTTGCGAACAACAGATGTGAAGGTTTTACTTAGGAAATGTTCTTGAGAAATCGTTTAAGTTTTTAGCTACTTATGATGTGCATTGAGTAGTCAGGAACTTTTGTGAAGTTCAGCAATATTTTGGTTACCACTGTTACCTTGTTTTACTTTCTCGCTCAATTGACCTGCGTATGAAGAACGAACTATTGCTAGTCCTAGCAAGCATGATCTGTGACAATCAACATCAGTCGCATCTTCAGTTGACGTGTTACACTTAAGTATTCGCGCTTAGCAGGAGCCCGCTAAGGTGGAAAAGACCCTTGCGTTGCACTTTGAATAACCATGGTGTCATTAACGCATTCCTGTGCTTATTTTTCAGCTCGGGTGCGAATCGCAGTGCGGCCTTAAAACTTACTTAAGTGGCGATTGGTGCCACCACATTCGGCGCCTAAATTGGGCATCGACTGACATGGCCTAAGGCGCAGCAGGAGGGCAGTACATTTTTAGTGCTGACCAAAAACGAAAAAAGCATGGATTCTGCTCGAGAACACAATTTGAAGCAGTGCTGGTTCTTGACTACATTCCACTGCAATGCGATGACGGAGACGATGACCATGACGTCGTTAGGCTCTTGTGGTCGCTATAGTTGTTCACTGGCTGTCAAAAGCTCCCGCCGTTTGATCAAGTGATCGACCGAATTAACAAGCTTTTTTTTTGTGCTCCCGTTCGTTTGACTCCTATTTGAACCAAACAGATTGAAATTGCAGCAGCTTGGCGCAGTCACATTAGGAAGCTGGATAAAAAATTGCAGCACAATCACTTAAAACCAAACAGTTTTGCAGGTTTTTCTATAACTGTGGTTGTTGTTGTAGCTGCTGTTTGTCTATACAGTTCGATGACGATCGCGGTTCTTAGCTTAAGATTTATGCGATCCTTAAGATTTATTGGTTTACAGTGTTGCGTTTGCAGAAACAACAACAAAAACCAACAGCTCGTAATGATAAATTATCGATAAGTTGGAAATCTGTCAAAGTCTGACAGCTGATTGTGCATAGGTCAGGGTAACGCAGTAGAAAACTTTTGAATAAATCAATTAAACTAGAAAAACTGGCGATTCAAGATTTAAATAAAAACCAAATGGTCGTATCATTCAAATATTTGTTGTTACGTAAATATTTCTTACGCTGAATTCAAACGTAAAATCAACAGAGAATTCAACCCAAATTTCAATTGACTTAGCAGATTTGACACAGATGGAGGAAGATCAACTTTTTACTGGAATGTTTCTGAAAATATCTGACTTTGGTATAAAAATTTATAAATTCCTTTCCAAATATACCAATCGTATATAAATTCATTTTAAAAGTGGGTCATTCCATCTATAATTTGCCTATTTATGCCCTGACGTGTTTTAAATTGGCTGAAAATTTTTTGAGTGGTTAAGGCATTATCTAATATATAGAAAAATATTATATCAAACTTTTCCGACCAATAGTTTTGATAAAAAAATTAATTTCTTAACTCTGTTCAGAGCCGCTCGTAAATAACACAAAAACTTGAACGATGAATATAAACAAACAAACACAATTCAAATTCGCTTTCATATTATTTTTGGGTAGCTGTGTACTAGCAGATGACAAAAAAACTGCAATTCTGGAAAAATTAACGCCTAAGCGTTATATATACACTGAAAGAAAAAAAAAATTACGTTTCATGAAAACGTTGATTTCATAAATACTCAAAAATCAATTTCAGCTTTTTTAGGCTTTTTTATTGATGTTCTTAATTTAAAATTATTTTTCGTTTATAATATGTTCGAGTTTTTATGAAGTACCTGGAGATTAACCGTTACTCGATTTTTCATTAGGATCGCATAATTTAACCTTGGTTCATACATTGGGCCACCACAAGACTATTCCAACGTACACGACTCTTTTACTTTTAGATTCCGCGCCCACTTGTGAAATTCCACTCAGCTTAGGTACTGTAAAAGATTATGACAACTACATCACATGAGCCAAATTTAATAATGATTGCTGTTTTAACTCTTTTAAGCTAACGTTTAACGTAGATGTGGCAAGTGCTTGACCATTGATGCAATCTTGACTTATTATGATACTACTATGAAAGCTTGCAACAACAAGCGTTGACATACCAAATTTTATTAAAATTGCTCATGTTGTTCAGTCAACGCAACGCAGCAGGCTTTTTGTTTACTAGTGCGATCCCGCCCCCTGTTGATGCAGTAAAGATTTATAATATCCAATATCATCAAAACTTTACATATTTATGAATGTAACATTTTAAGTTCATTATTTGTATGGGAGGTGCCATTTACTGATACAATCCCACTTACTTACTTTTCGTTCAGGGATACCTATTACTAAAGTCTGAGTGTGACAGATATGTGTTATGGCAATTGCTGGAATAATTCTCTTAATTCAACGTTTACAATTTTTGGGTGCCAAGCCCACTGGTGCAATTCCATCTGTTTTCGACTCAGCTACAGTATGTAATAATTAACATCATAAAGCCAAATTTGATCCTCTCAAACTATGTACCTACTTTAATTTTTAATTGTATTTTTCAATGCACCAATTCGTTAATTTCGTCTAAAAATTGTGTGTAAGTCATTTTGAGTTTTTCGTATGCACTCAGTTGGCTCGCGTCTTTGTTTGCTCGGTTCAAAAGTTTTCTCAAGATTTCAATGTTTCTTTTCATAATACAAATGAAGCAAAATCTGGCCGGCTTCAAAAGTTTTATGCTGAGCCATGCAGCATATTGCTATCGAACTAAATGCGTTGTAAAAATCTATAACTCACAATAAACTCTTACCTGGTATCAAAAAAAGGAAAAAAAAAATTAATTTCAAATTAACTTCGAAACAAAACCATTGATAAAATATCGGTGATTTATTTAGTATTTCCATAATTAAGCAATTAAAACAAATACAAAAAACGCCCAATCAACTTAAGCTTCGATGACAAGCACGAGCAGGTGTTGGTGATAAAGAAGTTGTGGAGCCAGATCATGTTATTACCATCTCTTTTGTTTGCTTTTTTTGATAGTGGTACATTGACTTTTTAACCCGTATTGCCCCCGTGTCACCGGCGGTAAATCTAAATTCAGCAAGTTATGTTAATTTTCGAATTCTAAGAGAAATCTGATGTTTGTGAGCAAAATAAAATTAAATATTTTTACCTTCTGTTCTAAAATTCTATCATTATTTCGCAAGAGATAACTCGATGACTGACTGGCCTAAAACACCTAAGTTTGTTAAATAATTTTTCTTTCATCTCAATCAAAAACTTCCTCTAAACCTATTGGCTTGCAAATTTTGTTTTGCTACCCTCGGACCTTTACCATAAAAAGTGATCGAAATGATGAAACAAAAGTTTTTATTCGTTCGAAAGTTAGAAAAAAAGAAATTAGCCGTAAACGAAGTAAATCTCTTGAAAATGAATATACCAAATACCAAAACTGCAATGCCGCCAGGACTGATTTTACTCATCACTAGTTTTTGTAACGCCTTAGTGGTATAGAAAACGATTAATCAGCTTTTTTTTTTATCGGATAAGTAAGTTTTAAGATAAATAATATATTTCGAAATTGAAATAAATGTTTAACCAAGTTTTTTTTACACTTTTGACGAATATTGGTTAAATTGCAGTTTAAGTGGACAGAAATCATATCCTGAAATAGTTTAGTTTACTCTAAATAAATCTTCAAATTAAATAATTGCTACCTTGGAGTCATATAATCCGGAATATCCACTATGCATACCTTTAAGTACCCAATAATTATTCAAATAATGAACCAAATATATCGAAACTCTAGAGAGGAATACACCAAAATACACCAAATACACCTACATTTCTATTCAAAATATTTTAGCTGCATTTACTCAACAAAATGGTTAAAAGCGAAATATCTGTGGCCACAAGGAATAACAAATAAAGTCGATCTGTGATCACAAGACAAAGCAACATAAGTTCTGTGCATAAGCAATTGGCTTGATACTGCTTTGCCTTATCATCGGAGATCGACTTTAGCTGTTCTTCCTTGCTGCCACAGATATTTCGCTTTTAACCATTTTGTTGAGTAAATGCAGCTAAAATATTTTTAATAGAAATGTAGGTGTATTTGGAAAATAAAATTTTGCAAATTTATTTTTGGGAAAGCCTACTCACAACACTAATGAATTTGTTGAGCAGTTTTCCTCTCTAGAGTTTCGTCCGAGTTCATTTCTTTTGAGAATTTCCTGCGTGCTCTATGCTGCTGTTTTTGTTGTTATGTATTTACCATCACACTGTGTTATTTTTCAATTTCTATGCCTTTCTGTAGCCATATATCTTTCTCCAACTCGACGGCAACGCACTTTAGTGTCAGCAGCACTGGCGTGAATGTTGTTGACACAACGAATCAGTGCCATTTTTGGAAAAGTGCAGAAACGACTATGTGTTGCCACCTGCACTGTGGCTCAACAGCCCAATTTGGCTAAACGGAGTGGCCATTCGTAGTCTGTCAGATATGTTAAACGACGTCTTTTTGCTGCTGATAAATTTTTATCGCTCAATTTCTAATGTGCAATAAATCATGTTAACTGCGCGACAAAATTACGACAACAACAAAAACAAACACTGCGGCATCTACATTTATGTACCGTGGCCCACTCTGCACCGCTCTAGCAACATACCTCATTAGCCCGAAGCAGTAAATGCAACTTGGCCGAAATATGTTTGACCAAAACGGAACACAAAATAAATGACAAATGTTGTTTGCGTATTTTGTACCAAAAAAGAAAAGGAACTAAACGACGCGACTTGGTGCGGTTAAGTGAAGCGCGTGTTAATCAAAAGCGCAAGATTTTATCGCTGTTTAAGTGAATGCGTATCTTTTGGCTTGGCAACATTACTCCGCGGTCACAGTTGATGTAATCACTTTGCTGTTGTAGGACTTCCCGCTGCCCTGAAGGTGTTTGTGGTCACAAATCAACGCCAGCGGCTACCGCAGAGCAAGGGCTGCCACTTTTTCAAATTCCTGCTACTGTTTACCGCTAGTTAATGGAAGGCATAAGACAGATCGAAGTTAAGTTCTTTGTTGCAAATAAATTGAAAGTTTTCTCATGCGGTTATTATTCGCTCACTTCATAAATTTTTGCGATTGATTTGTGCACCATTGTAGTTGTGCTGAGTGACATCACAGCTTGATTCTGTTGTTGGTTAATGAGCTAGCAAATAAAAATGGCCATAAACGTACCTTTTCTATGTATTTGTTAGAATGTCTTTGTCGATGAACTCTGTGAATTCATACTCACGAGATGTAGCACCGCTATCAGCATAATGTTCTGGCCAAAAATAATTGAAAAACTAGGCAAATGATTTTAAACACAAATAAAATGGAATGATTGGGAAGAACTCGGGGCGTGACATGTGAAATGAGACGCACACACAATAGGCAACTGTGATAGCGATATCTACGAGTTAATGTATACGAACGATTAGCAAAAGTACCCCAACAACCTGGGACACATTAATCTTGACTTAACACATTTTGGAGAAATAATTCGTTGAAAATCAAAAATGCATAAGTCCCACTGCCGTCGCCAGGATTAATAAAATAAGCTCTCTATTTATTTAGATGGCCTTCTCCTTCAAATGATCTACCAAAATTAAAATAAGCGCGGAGCTTGCATCCAAAAGTGGTATGTTTGTATTTACTTTCTCATAGCTGAATTTTGTATACAAATTCGTTAGTACTTACAGTGCACAATTACCGGCTGCAGTCAGTCAGCCAGGTATCAACCTCATTTATAAAGCCGATTACTCAAAAGGCTGGAAATTGGTGTGCTTGTTGCTTTTAATACGTACTAAAACTTATCAAAAAATGAGCGAATTCGAAGAGGGTTAGGTTAAAACCTTGGTGATTAGGCATGGAATGCCCCATATATACTTAGCCTTATGAGACAAACCCAGGCCTTTCCATTTATTATATCAGGAATGAATATTGAAATACTCAAGATTTACTTACTATGAACAAAAATTTAATTTTCGACATTTAAGGGTTAAATATCTTCAAATTCATTCATCGTTATTGTAGAAACTAAATCTTCAATTGTGTTTGTATTTGTCGTATAATAATACGATAATTTTATACAAGCTATCATCCTTGAAACAAGGACGAACATTTATACATTCCATGTGCATGCAAAATATCACGCTGCACTCACCAATCAATCTAGTTGCTATAAGCGTAATAAAGGCAAACGGTAGTTCCCAGCTAATTTAGTTGAAACGAGCTGATGCTGATGGCTGATGCTAATGAAATATGAGCCAAGCGATAAGTACGTAAGTAGTTTTGAGAAAACATGTTTTCGAGTCTTAATTTTCAGATACTATCTCAGGAAATCCATGAAGGCCTTATTAAGAGTTTATTTTCAGCCTTTGAATAGTGTCTGGCACTTTGATCAATTTAGATAAATGAACTTTAAGCTAATTCTAAGTAAGATTACATGGTTTTCTGATAAGAATCCGCCAATTTCTATTACTGACCGTTAATTTCACTCGGCTTGTGAGCATCACAATATACGGTCATCACAGAGTGTTAGCATACTATAAGCAATATAATAAGAAACACTGAGAAAAAAATTAGCCAGGACCTGGTTAATTCAACTAGGAAACGTCATGTTTCGGTGGCAATTTAAAATCTGGTTATTTCCACCAGAAATCAGTTTGGAAATAACAAAAATTAATCTAGTTAATTCAAAGCTGTATAGTTTAAAAATTCCATATAGAATATTCACTTTTTCTCGAACAGCTCGGAATCCAAGCCCGAGGTCACTCATTTAATTGGCCGTTTCTATGACCATTCCTAGGACCCATCTATCGACACCACTTTCGTGCAAATTGGACCAACTTTAGTTTTCCATATATATTTGGCCCGGAATTTTGAGCGCCACACACAGGCACCAAAGAGCCAGCCTGGCAACATTCACAGATCCTTACTATACATCTACATTTGATGTCGTATACATATATACAATTCTGAAAGCAAAAAAGTATTTTAATAAGGAATCATAAAACATTATTTAGATTTCATTTATTACAATAAAATCTAAATATTGTTTTATGAGTTTTTATTACTTTTTTGCTTTCAACATTGTATGATACAACAAATTTGGATACATTTCAATAACAAAATTTAATGTTTACCAGCATTATAGTTATTTCCTGTTTAAAATATTGAAACACACACTGGAAATAAATTAACAAGCCGTCTGTTTGAAAAAAATCTTTCTTTTCCTTCAGTGTACCAGTTAGGGAACAAAAAAAAAAAAAAAAAAAAAACAACCAAAAAATGAATATTGGACCCGATAAGGCGGGCATCTATTTCGTATATATGGTTGAATAAAAATAGAAGGAAATAAGATACTCGCGATGGTGTAGGCTAAAAGCTGAGTAAATACAAATCACAAAAAATAAAAAAAGCCACTATCCAAGACTATTATATTATTCGCACTTGAATTATTGAGCCTTATTTCATTTTTATGTTCATCTCCTGGAAACATATTTATTATCACTTTATTAGATAAGCGACTGTGCTGTAGAATTCCGCAACCAGTATGTATTCCTCCATAAGAGAATTTCATACCTCTGTTGTGAACAATTTTTTTTACGATTTCTTATTTAAATTTTATTTTATGTAGTTATAGAAATTAGTTTTTTTATATTCTTAAGTGATTTTCTTACAATAACAATCCGCATTTAATATTAATTTTATTTCATTTATTTTGCAATTGTCAGCTTTACATCATACTGGCTCGCCCAGAGCGAAATGTGCGTCAGAGTAAGATGCCATCCCACTATGCTGGCATGCATGGTACAGCGTGAACAGGACCATCATCCATGCAGCGGTGCCTACAGCAGAACACAACATCAACAGCAAAAAAAAAAAAAACTGAGCTAACTGAGGATAACGAAAGGAATAACACTTTTTTAGTGCATTTCAATTTACTCAAAATTTCAAAATCAATAGAATAAATCATTAGTACATATTATGTTTTGAGGTTGGTAAAATTTGAAAAGTTTCATTATAAGAACCTAACGTGAAATATTCCAATCTCAAAGTTTTCTAATAAAATTAAATATTAAGTTAGTTTATAAACATAAAGAACGTTTCATATGAAATGTTAAAAAATAAAACAAATGTGATATAATTTTAGGTAAAACAGTTAGAAATTTTTAAATTGGTGTAATAAAAAAAATTACTGAATATACAACTAAGCTCACGATTGACTTATATACTTCACTTATGCGACAGCTAAGTTCGTTTTGAATGAGTTCCCCATGACTCAAAACGCTTTCTTTGGATACAATTTATACTTGCGACCTTATTGTGTGCTGACTCAAAACGTATGCAAATGTAAAAATCAAAAATGTCAAATACAATCATTAAAACGAATAAAAATTGATGCGGGACACAAATTGAATTACCAGAAATCTGATTGAAATTAACAGAAATTAGTCTAGTTAATTCAAAGCTATGTGTGGTCAAACTCAATTGAGGCTTGTTAAGGAATCTATTTAAATTGACAGGTCACTCATTTAATTGGCCGTTTCTATGACCATTCCTAGGACCTATCGATTGTTTAAAAAATCGTTTTTCTTTTCCTTCAGTGTGCTTCTGCACATTTTCAAAACGGTTCGAAAAATTAAGTACATAGCTTTGAAATTTGGTTTCTGCAAATGCTCTGAATCAGAGCGAACTAAGCTGTCGCATAAACGTAGTAATAGTAAAAAATTGTAAAAATATGAATTATATGAAATGTTGTTATAATTATTAGAAAAGCAAAAGATTTACAAAAGAGATGAGTATTGTTAAGTCATTATTTGTGTTCTTTTATGTGATCTAGTGGCATAACTATCAAATAAAATTGAAAAAACTGAACCAAAAATTATAAGAAAAGGAAATTTATCAAAACATTTCTTTTTTTGTATTTATTGAGCCCGAAATGCAAGAAATTGCAAACACGCTAAGCTATGTATATGTACATTAAACGAAGTGTTTGTAAATATTTATGAAATAAAACAATAATAATATTTTTAATGATTTTTAAAAATATATTCAAAACAAAGCTGAAACAGTTTAATATGAATTGCATTCCTTTATGTAAACACATATCAAAATTATTGTAAATATCGACTAAAATGACTATATGAAATTAAATGAACTGTTTATGTATCAATGTAATGTAATAATGTTTACAATTATTTTTTAAGTATTAGCATACGTCTGCTAATTGATATTTAAGTATTTATGTTCTAAAATACTTACATTAGATATGCAAACAACTGATATGTTGGTGTGAACATAAGTTTAATATGATAAATTACATATGTGAGTATTGCACGGAATTCAATTAAATAACACTTGAATATAAAAGAAATCCTAACTCAACAAAAATAAGAGAAAAACCGACAAATATCCATTGAATTGCTAAACAACCAGAGAAGAAAATCGAAAGCGTTTAGACGCGGAACAGAACAACATATTTATTTGATTCTACTTAGTCAAAATCAATGCATTAATAGCAATGAACATTGGTACATTTTAGCCTGGTCCCTTACACAGCTCTTTCAGAAAATTTTTGCATTTTTCTTAGAAACGCACCAATCTAAAGATGGAGAAATTTCAGTTTTGCTGCAGCATTTTCAAGAAACGGTAGGTATCAAATATGCCAATGGAATTTCAAAATTATTAAAACCAAGTCAAAGTGTTAAAAGTAAGATACCTTGTCACAAAATGTTGTCAAAATTCGTCGATCCCTTGCCGAGTTATAGCGATTCTATTCTCTTGAACAGACATAAAAGCGGTATTGACTTCATAAAAATATCAATAAAATCCGCTGAGTTATAACGCTTAGTAAATTTAGTTTGCTTGCAGCGCCATCTTCCGCAGATTTTTCAAAGCACTAAGGATGTAATAAAAACAAGGTACAAATATCGAGAAAATCTGTTGATTCGTTATTGAGTTAAAGCAGTAAGATTAGAACACTTAATTTGCTTACAGCGCCATTTATTGGAGCGTTATAAAAGCGCGAATGACGTCACAAAGCCATAAGTCACTTTGCCACAATATTTCGACGCCGTACGTTAATTCGTTGCTGAGTTATAGCGATTAGTATATTTAATTTGCTTATAGCGCCATATATTGTTAAAAGCGCCATCTGGTTTCAGTTTTCAGAACTTTGAAGTATTTTATTCTCTTCCTCAATTCATTTTCGATAAAATGACGTCTGCTTCATTCAAATCAGTCCATTAGTTTTGAAGTTATTCAAGTTTTAACAAAACAGTTAAACTGCTACATTTTCTGTTTGCGAGCTGCGGTTTCACATTGAATAACTCCGAAACTAATAGACCGATTTGAATGAAGAATACGTCATTTTATTGTAAATGAGTTGGGGAAGAAAATTCAAAACATAAAAGTTCTGAGGACTGCTACCTACAGTAGCATACGAAGCGATCGATACCTCATTTGTGAAAATCGGTGCAGTAGTTGTCGAGAAGCCGAAATAAATATTTTTTTTAGCTATAGCGCTTTGTATGAGCATAATTTCCAAATGCCGATGCTATATTTCAATTCTACAACATTGTACAAAGCGATTGACACCTCATTTGTCTAAATCGGTGTAGTAGTTATCGCGAAGCCAACATAAATATTTTACAGGTTTGTGCTTTGTATGGGCATAATTTCTAAATGCCGATGCTATACTTCAGTTCTACAACAGCATACAAAGCGATTGATACCTCATTTGTCAAAATCGGTGCAGTGGTTATCGAAATCCCAAATATTTTTTTTTTTAGTTATAGCGCTTTGTATGAGCATAGTTTCTAAATGCCGATGCTTTATTTCAATTCTACAACATTGTACGAAGTGATTGACACCCCATTTGTCAAAATCGGTCCAGTAGTTAACGAGAAATTAGCGAAAGAAGTTTTGCTTGAAAAAAAATCACTTGCTTGCTGTTTCTCATGGCCTGGTGTTTCGCCAAATTTCTGCGTCGTTGTACTGCCCAAAAAAATCAGCTGAGGGAGCAGGGTGCTTACGCATGCACTTTCAGCCTAAAAGTATGCCACACTTCATTTACACAATTTTATATATGCGCAACCACCCTGTTTCCTCAGCAAAATTTTTTCGGCAGAGAACCGACGCAGCAATTTGGCGAAATACCAGGCCATCAGAAACAGCAGCAAGTGATTTTTTTTTATGAAAAACTTCTTTCGCTAATTTCTCGTTAACTACTGGACCGATTTTAACAAATGAGGTGTCAATCGCTTCGTACAATGTTGTAGAATTGTAATAAAGCATCGGCATTTAGAAACTATGCGCATACAGAGCGCTATAACTAAAAAAAAAATAATTTTGGATTTCGATAACCACTGCACCGATTTTGACAAATGAGGTATCAATCGCTTCGTATTCTCTTGTAGAACTGAAATATAGCAACGAAATTTAGAAATTATGCTCATACAAAGCGCAAACCTGCAAAAACTTTTATTTTGGCTTCAAAGTAAATACTGCACCGATTTGGACAAATGAGGTGTCAATCGCTTCGTATGCTCGTGCAGAATTGAAATATAGCATCGGCATTTAGAAATTATGCTCAAACAAAGCGCTATAACTAAAAAAAAAATTTTTTTTGTTTCTCGATAACTACTGCACCAATTTTGACAAATGATGTATCAATCGCATCGTATGCTCTTGTAGAACTGAAATATAGCGTCGGCATATCGAATTTATGCTCACGCAATCATGAAAATAGTTTTTTAGGTATAGCGCCTTGTAATAGCATAATTTCTTTATGACGATGCTATATTTCAATTCTGCACGAGCATACGATGCGATTGATACCTCATTTGTCAAAATCGGTGCAGTAGTTATCGAGAAATAAAAATAATTTTTTTTTTAGTTATAGCGCCTTGTAATAGCATAATTTCTTTATGAAGATGCTATATTTCAATTCTGCACGAGCATACGAAGCGATTGACACCCCATTTGTCCAAATCGGTGCAGTATTTACTTTGAAGCCAAAATAAAAGTTTTTGCAGGTTTGCGCTTTGTATGAGCATAATTTCTAAATTTCGTTGCTATATTTCAGTTCTACAAGAGCATACGAAGCGATTGATACCTCATTTGTCAAAATCGGTGCAGTGGTTATCGAAATCCAAAATTGTTTTTTTTTTAGTTATAGCGCTTTGTATGCGCATAGTTTTTAAATGCCGTTGCCTTATTACAATTCTACAACATTGTACGAATCGATTGACACCCCATTTGGTAAAATCGGTCCAGTAGTTAACGAGAAATTAGCGAAAGAAGTTTTTCATGAAAAAAAATCACTTGCTGCTGTTTCTGATGGCCTGGTATTTCGCCAAATTGCTGCGTCGGTGCTCTGCCCAAAAAATTTGGCTGAAGAAACAGGGTGGTTACGCATGTATAAAATTTTAAAAATAAAATGTGGCATACTTTTAGGCCTTTTAAAAACAGGGTTGTTCGGAAAATATTTTTATAAAAAATTGGCCACTAAGACTTGAGAAACGAACTCTTTTTCAAAATTTTGAAGACTTGGGAAACGAACTCGATTTCAAAATTTTGAAGACTTGGGAAACGAACTCGATTTCAAAATTTTGAAGACTTGGGAAACGAACTCGATTTAAAAATTTTGACGACTTGGGAAACGAACTCGATTTCAAAATTTTGAAGACTTGGGAAACGAACTCGATTTCAATATTTTGAAGACTTGGGAAACGAACTCGATTTCAATATTTTGAAGACTTGGAAAGCGAACTCGATTTCAATATTTTGAAGACTTGGGAAACGAACTCGATCTCAATATTTTGAAGACTTGGGAAACGAACTCGATTTCAAAAATTTTGACGACTTGGGAAACGAACTCGATTTCAAAATTTTGAAGACTTGGGAAACGAACTCGATTTCAATATTTTGAAGACTTGGGAAACGAACTCGATTTCAATATTTTGAAGACTTGGGAAACGAACTCGATTTCAATATTTTGAAGACTTGGGAAACGAACTCGATTTCAAAAATTTTGAAGACTTGGAAAACGAACTCGATTTTAATATTTTAAAGACTTGGGAAACGAACTCGATTTCAAAATTTTGAAGACTTGGGAAACGAACTCGATTTCAATATTTTGAAGACTTGGGAAACGAACTCGATTTCAATATTTTGAAGACTTGGGAAACGAACTCGATTTAAAAATTTTGACGACTTGGGAAACGAACTCGATTTCAAAATTTTGAAGACATGGGAAACGAACTCGATTTCAAAATTTTGAAGACTTGGGAAACGAACTCGATTTCAATATTTTGAAGACTTGGAAAGCGAACTCGATTTCAATATTTTGAAGACTTGGGAAACGAACTCGATTTCAAAATTTTGAAGACTTGGGAAACGAACTCGATTTCAATATTTTGAAGACTTGGGAAACGAACCCGATTTCAATATTTTGAAGACTTGGGAAACGAACTCGATTTCAATATTTTGAAGACTTGGGAAACGAACTCGATTTCAATATTTTGAAGACTTGGGAAACGAACTCGATTTCAAAATTTTGACGACTTGGGAAATGAACTCGATTTCAAAATTTTGAAGACTTGGGAAACGAACTCGATTTCAATATTTTGAAGACTTGGGAAACGAACTCGATTTCAAAATTTTAACGACTTGGGAAACGAACTCGATTTCAATATTTTGAAGACTTGGGAAACGAACTCGATTTCAATATTTTGAAGACTTGGGAAACGAACTCGATTTCAATATTTTGAAGACTTGGGAAACGAACTCGATTTCAAAATTTTGACGACTTGGGAAACGAACTCGATTTCAAAATTTTGAAGACTTGGGAAACGAACTCGATTTCAAAATTTTGAAGACTTGGGAAGCGAACTCGATTTCAATATTTTGAAGACTTGGGAAACGAACTAGATTTCAATATTTTGAAGACTTGGGAAACGAACTCGATTTCAATATTTTGAAGACTTGGGAAACGAACTCGATTTAAAAATTTTGACGAATTGGGAAACGAACTCGATTTCAGAATTTTGAAGACTTGGGAAACGATCTAGATTTAAAAATTTTGACGACTTGGGAAACGAACTCGATTTCAAAATTTTGAAGACTTGGGAAACGAACTCGATTTCAACATTTTGAAGACTTGGGAAACGAACTCGATTTCAATATTTTGAAGACTTGGGAAACGAACTCGATTTAAAAATTTTGACGAATTGGGAAACGAACTCGATTTCAGAATTTTGAAGACTTGGGAAACGAACTCGATGTCAGAATTTCGAAGACTTGGGAAACGAACTCGATGTCAGAATTTTGAAGACTTGAGTAACGAACCCGATTTCACAATTTTGAAGACTGTGGAAGCGAACTCTATTTCTTACTATGGTGTAAGAATTTTGAAGACTTGGGAAACGAACTCGATTTCTTACTATGAAGGCAAATAGAGTTTGTATGCGCATTGGTTATGCTACTGATTTATTTTAAACAAATTTTGTACACGTTTTTTATGTATTTATTTATGATTTTGGATATTGGCAGTACTGCAGTTTACTGCTGCAACTTTATGACAAGTCATTTGTCATAAGCTCTGGGCTATAACTAACAATAGAATTAAATAACCTCCATCTTAATTAGATGTAGACTTTTTACATTTTATTTATTTTATATATAACGAAATATTTCATAATATTCTTATTAAAAATCGTAAAAAAACCTAATTTGCACTTACGTAGCTACATATTCAGTTCTTGTTATTCACAGTTTAGACTCATTGTCCCACTGTTAGTTGTGTTTTATATGCAAATTTCCAACAACTTGTGATCAGCTTCGCTCAGCACCTTTGTGCGCAAAACGTGCTGCCAAAAAGGATTGTGCTTGTGTGTCGTATATGATTTATGAGATTGTGCGAATGTTGGCACTTTTAGTCGCTCTGTTGTTTGCTGTATGCAAATCACTACGTATTTGCCACAGTCAGCACCTACGACAGCAGCAGCTACAAAACCAACAATAAAATCAGCGACATGCACACACTTCAACTTCATAGCTTCTTGACTCACAATCACATAAAAAACGGCAGTAAAGCATCAACACCGTTGTCCCAAGTGGCAGCGATTTCATTGTTGAATCGCACTGTTTTATCGATGCAGAGGCCACCATTAGTGTTGATACCTGATTTGATTTGCGATCGATGCCACGTCATTATTTTTCGACGCGACATGAAGCTTTGACACCTGCGCAGTCGACCATAGCTACGACCTGTTTGTGGAATAGACTGCCATATTGGGTAACTTGTCGCCAGTCTACCAATGAGTGACCACAATAATTCTGCCGACAGCAGTAATATTTTTGCCGCGTTTAATTTGAAGAATGTTAATCTACTTGAAGAATTTAGTTTTACTGTTTATACTAATTAAGTACCATGCTTAAAAGTTTTTAGTCTATCACTTTTACTTGGACTTGGACGAAAATATAAAATTTATTTATTTCATTTAATACATACCAAATATTCTAATTAAATAAGCCATATAAAAACAGTTTTATTTGAATTTTATTTAATCTTAAAACTGGTTCGAAAAACTCTACATCACCATCAATATCCGTGAAATGTAGCGATTGGTTCTACCTTAGCAGCATGTGTAAAAATCTTCACTCCTTCATTTTTTGCAAGGAAAAAATCTATACTTACGAGACTACGAAGTGAATAACATTCCCATATGCATTCCACCATATGCTGTAAACAATCAATTTTATTTAATATGTTTTAAATATATATTTCAGTAAAAAATTATTTGTGTACAAAATATAGATAATTTCACAGACATCCTGAGTAGTTTTGTCGTAACTCCAACCTTCTGGGATTTCATAAAATCGAAATGAGAGCTGAAACACAGCCTAAAAAAAGTTGGTTGTAGTTTTGAAATTTTTTGTTAACAAATTTTTTATATTAATTGAGTTTAACTACTAAAGTTATTAATTTTTTAAGACATTAAGTTTAAATCAAGAAGAAGCTTACTAACAAATTATCAATAAATATTAAAAAATTATGCTTGATTAATTTTTATTATAAACTTTTCTTAGTTTTCTCGCAAAGTATCAATAGTGGGCATGTTATAATAAATTTCGCGTTTTTATTATAGTTTTTTTATTAATATTTTCAAATGCATAAGATACCTGGCTTTTGTTTTTTATCAAAGCAAAAAAAAAACTTTTTTTAACTTTTACTTGTATTTTGATGTTAAAAATTAATATACAGTAGACAGTGCATCGCTAGAATATAGTTTCGAAAAATCTGATATAAGGAAGGCAATCTAATGAGCTACAGATAGCGAGAAGCCCGTCTCTAAAATTACACTAGTTTACAAAAAAAATAAAAAAAAGATCTGGTTTCTCATAGACTTTTTCCTATGTATTTTGAGGCGTAGATTCCGAAATTGGTAACAATTTTTTTTTTTCTTAAGAATCGTTTTCAAGATATCCCAAAAAAAACCACTTTTTTGTACTTTTTTCATTTATTTGACTGAATTCCATGAATATTTTTTCGACATAAAACGGCTTTTCAGCATTGGAAAGATATTTTTATTCCCTTTCGAACAACATGCTGTTTGTGTGAATCGAATAAGATTTGATGGAGTAACGAGCGCTCAAAGTCCAAAAAGACTGACGTTTTTGGTCTTTTTTAAAAATCATTAAATTTCAATTGCTCCATTTGAATGAAAAAATCTTTCATTTTCATATTTTTTAGATTAAAAATGAAAGACTATTCTTTTGCAAATATTTTAAGTATAACTTTGTGGATATCGGACAAAAAATGTAGAAGTTATTCGAAAAACAGTAAAAGACTTGAAATAAAATTAAACGCAAATACATATGTTTTGAATGTTTTTTTTATTTAAAAAGAAATGGAGAGTACAAAATTCGAAAGGGAATAAAAATAACTTTCGAAACTTGAAAAGCGTTTTTCAGTCGAAAAAAAGTCATGGAGATATAGACAAATAAATGAAAAAATTGCAAAAAAAGGGGTTTTTTTTGGGGATATCTCGAAAGCGATTCTTAAGAAAAAAAATTATTACTATTTTTAGAATCTACGCCCCAAAATACAAAGAAAAAAGTCTATGAGAAACCAGATTTCGAAATGAACCCCAAATTTCTAAGCTATTGTTATGTGTCAATATCGTCCAGATTAAGAAACTTAAGTAATAAAATTATGTAAAGTTTTTTGAGCTCATTTACATTTTGCCTCACAACAATATTAATTTTTATTAATCGTGAGAGGTTTCGTTATCCTTAAAGGTTTTCTTGAAGTATTGAAATTTTTGCTATGTTTTGAATTTGTCCAGAAAAGTTATCCTCACGTTATTTTCACGTTAGGTGTATCAATTTTATACAAATTGTAATACTTACTTAAACTCTTAGACTTACAGTTCCATCAGCCTTGAAACTTTGATTAGTATATGGAGAGTCGAGGAAGATTGCCACAACGGACGCCAAAGGTTGTGACCACTGCTGCTACACCATCGTCCCTAAAGCCCTCTTCAGTATCTCCAAATAATGAGTCTGCGACCACAACGAAACTAGCAACAATCGTTATTTTGCCAATCCAGCCTTTTTGCTTCATCTAACTTAGTCTATCGATCCATTCACATTTTAAGTCTAAAAACAGCGTTAAAAATTAAAATTCCAAACACAACGTAGAACCCATAAATCATATTTTATCTCCTCAGAGGCATCATCAGTGTTGACCAACAGTGAAACAACAACAATCACAACAATGGCTAAAAACACGCTAATAGAAAATTATGGAAAAATCTGCCTGAACCCAAAAACAGAATTTTATATTTTCCATAAGACTTGTAAAAGGCAGCAGCAGCAGCAGCAGCAACCACGGTGTGCACGCACGCTCACTATTAACGCACATTTAAAAGCTGTTTCTGGGCATTTTGCCATATATGCACAACCGACGTCAGCCATCTCTGCATCCCGCTGTAGTTCCTATGTGCACATTCGCATTTGTGTGTGAACCCGCTTAGAATAGCCAAAGTTTGTTATTAACTTGGCCATAATGCACCATAAAGCATGCTCACAATAATTTTTCATAAGAGCATTTTATTGTTATTTTTGTTGTAGCGTAATGATCGTTCAGATCGGTCGCCATATATGTCATGTAAGCGCACGTTGCATGTTGAGGGTGTCGCTGAAGCAAAGGCAAGTTTATGAATTGAAAAATTGCTGCGTATTATGTCGGTTACATCTTCGATTTGTCTCAGGACATACAACATCGTAGCCGCCTGTGGAATTAATTTGTTAACGCGATTTGTATGCGGTACAAGTGCAGCCAGAAGTTTGTTTGATTAACGTCAAATCAGGTCATAAAAGGAACACAATTCTGCTTGTTGAATGTCGATTAGTCAACGTGGAGATGACATTCAGTTGAAACGTATGTCCAAGACGCGTGCGCATTTTAAATTCATTCGTTCTAAAATAAAGTTAATTAAATAAATTAATAAGATACAAATGCAATAACTTTGTAACTGCTAAACGACACAGACATCGCTAAAAAATAATAAAGTATAATTTTCTTCAAATTGTCTGTGCGACTGAATGTAAAATACACCTAATTCTGTTTTTACACGGTAGATACGTTCCAGAAAAAACCGTGTAAAGAAAACTGTGTAAAAAAAGACATGAAGTATGTACGTAAATACGTAGAAAAAAAGGATTAGTTCAATTTCTTTCAACCCTATAACTAAATTTCTAAAAGATTATGGTTAATAAAAACATTTTCTGAATTAATTTTTTTTTCTAGACCGTGTAAAAAAAGACCGCGTAAAAACAGAATTGGGTGTACTTTGTAAGATTTTTTTTTTTGGTGAGTTGTTTATTTAGCTAGGAAATTTTTGTCCTAAGACGAAATTCGATAGAAATTTCGATTGAAGGGTTAATTAAAATTCCAGTTTCCTACCATAATACTAGATAAAAAATTCGCTGATTCTGCAAAATGTTTTTAAAATTTACGGTAATTAAATTATTGAATAGTTGTTAGTATGATCGAACTTAAAGCCATTTTAAAATTAATTTATGGACAAAAAGCCGTATGAGTGATATCGGCTTCCTATAGAAAAAGTCAATCCTTCATCATAGCGTAACTTATATCATGGAAAGAAATTTTTGAATGAACTTCTTAAAAACTAAAAAAATGATGACGAAGTTTGGAAAAAAGACAGACGGACATGACTGGATCAACTAGGTAGTGACGTTGACCAAAAAATATATCACGTCACCTTCTATGCATATCCGGTGTGGAGTATAAAAAATATTACGCATAATAACCTTATGTTCAATGCCTTTGAAACAAATTTATTTTATCGTTTTTAATAAAAGTTTTCTAAGGGACATGTCACATTTCTCAGTTGAGCAGAACCCTCATTGTGTTCTAGAAACTTGTTTCTATTGAATGTGCTCTTGAGAAATAAGTTATCGTGCAGTTGAGCTAACCACAAACACTAAACACAAACTGAATATTTCAATTAAATAAATTAAATGATTACACTACTCAACAAGATTTTCCACAACGAATGGCGATAACATTTTCTATAGTGAAGTTTTCCGTAGAATCCGAATATCGTAATGGTTTTTTTCGATTGGCCCCAATTTTCCATGTAAAAAGCAAAACTCAAAAAATTCTCTGTTGAGAGCACATGCTTCACATAAATGTTTGTAAGAACTTTAATTGTCACCAAACAATTTTAAATTTTTCTAAAGTGTAGAGGAGAGTTTTACAAACATTTTAAGGTACCAAATGTGCAAAAAGTATTAATGTTATGGCTGTTATAATCAAAAATAGGTAAAAAAATCCTTTTTCTCGTTTTTTTTAAACAAATTCCAACTTTAAAGCCCTCTATCTGGAATTAATTATATGGGTTACAAGAAGTTAGCCTTCCTATCTTATAGAGAATTTTATTATAAAAAATTGAAATATACACATGTTTATAGAAAAGTCATAACTAGAGTATTTTATTAATATCAATGCAAATAAAATTGTTTCTTATAACATTATAAACATTTCTTTTCAAATCGACTATGGCGGACCACATCAATGTCATCAATTTTATGCTCAACTTTAAGAGACCCATATTTTTTTATTTTGCTGAAAAGCCAAATTTTTCAAAGCTATCGTCATTTGAATTTTATATGCTAAAATTACAAATAAGAATAAAAAATCTCAAAGGACATTTTTTCAAATTCTTGGCATTTTCTCAATACATAATGGGTTTTTATAACTTTTTTTTTTTTTCAATTTCTTCATAATTTTATGGGTTTTATGAAAAAGTGACGGTTAGTGCAAAATGAATTGTTTTGTAGAAGATATTGTTCATATTGCAAATCTGAGACACTTTCTTCAAATCAAAAAATTTTAAATTTTACTTTGCACCAAATGTCACTTTTTCATAAAACCCATATAATAATGAAGAAATTTAAAAAACAAATAATTAAAAACCACTATGCATTGAGGGAATACCGTCAATTTGAAAAAATGTTTTTTGAGGATTTTTTTCATATTTGTAATTTTAACATACAAAGTTCAAATGACGATATCTTTGAAAAATGTGACTTTTCAGGAAAATAAAAAAAATATGGGTCTCTTAAAATTGAGCACAGAATGATACTTGTAAGTTTTAAGGAAATTGATGTGGTCCGCCTTAGTCCATTTGAAAAGAAATGTTTATAATGTTATAAGAAACAATTTTGTTTACATTGATATTAATAAAATACTCTAGTTATGACATTTCTATAAACATGTGTATATTTAAAATTTATATAATAAAATTCTTTATAAGATAGGAAGGCTAACTTTTTGTAACCCACATAATTAATTCCAGTTGGAACTTGTTAAAAAAAAAATAACGAAAAAAAAAGGATTTTTACCTATTCTTGATCATAACAGCCATAACATTAATACTATTTGCACATTTAGTACCTTCAAATATTTGTAAAACTCTCCTCTACACTACAATAAAATGTAAAATTGGTAGGCTGACAATTAAATTTCTTACAAGCCATTTATGTGAAGTAGGTGCTCTCAACAGAGTATTTTTTTGAGTTTTGCCTTTTATATGAAAAATTGAGGCAAATTGTGGTGTCAGTTTTTGTAAATTTTTAGAGTAGTGTTATTAATGAGTTTAATTAATTGGAAATGTTTTTGACTCTATCAACAAATATTTAACAGAACCTGACTAACCGCAAAAAAGTGTTAAGCTCAGTTTTCAGTCACCACTCTACCACATTTGCGTCTGCGTGTCCCAATCCAACTCACTGAGCCACATGTGGTGATTTGTTTAAACAAGCAGAAACAGGTGATTAATTAAATTTAAAAAGATTTGTTTTACAAACGTGTTAATTAAATAGTTTTTCATTTTGTGCCGTGATTGGTTTACATTCCATGATCTTGGTTTTTCAACATGCGTCCGGTCTGTCGAGTTTTTCCGAAGTATGTACATTTTTTGGCAAATAATTTCGTGGTTTTTTCGACTGTCCGAATATATTTTTAAAATTTATTGTGTGTATTTTTCTACCGATTTTTAACTTCTTCGTTCATAGAAATCCTCTTAACTTCGAATTTCAGCGTTTTTTCTTGCCAATTCAAAGGAGACACATGATTAATTGCGCAGTCAATCGTTTTCAATATTTTACAGTTGATAATCTTGTATTTGTACGTCGGGCGTCTTGCCATAAGTCCATTGGACTCCATCAAAGATCTGCGTTTTGTTGTTGATGCTGCTACGTTGCCAATGTTTGCATGTCGCTTCGTTAAGATTCGTCTCGATGTTTGGCAACATTTTGACTGCAACATCGATGAAGATGTCATTTGTTTGGCTTACAAGGTGTAAATGAAGACGTACAATATTAGAGGGTTTGAAGTCAACAGTCTTTGGCTAGATTGACGCATTTTAACAATATATTCGACAAGTTCTAACAATCAAATATAACAACACTGTTAGACAAAAACCGGAAGGAATTGCAGGACGCTGCTTTTCTGTAGAAATAAAATGGACACAGTACTTCACTGGTGTAAAATCTAATAATTTTTTTTTTGTTTAGCTGTGCTAAGCTATGAATTATAAATCACTGAAGGAAAAAAGCCTATAGCTATCGAATTTGATATGTTTTTTAATCGTTAGCGCAATTAACTATAGAAAAATACTTTAATTTTTTTTATAAATTACTTTCCCGTTTAAAGTTGTATGATATAAACTAAGTGAAGTTAAATATACAAAGCACGAAAACTGGGAAATTTTGAATAATAAACTCATATTGCCAGCAGTCAGTTCTCGCTTGTGCCGCTAAGGGCTGTCCAAATATTGTTTTATGCGTTAATTCGAAAAGTATGTATCAAATAGATGGCTTTACCTTAACATTTGACCCAGTTATCGTGCTTTGTTTTTTTTTTTTTTTAAATATTGTAATGCAAAATACAAATTAATAGAAAATATCTCATGATTATATATTATGTTGTCCAAATTATTATTAGTTCAATAACTAAAAATAATTTTATTTAAAAAATATCACATTAAACATTTTTAAAGCACGACAACTTGGTCCAATCGTATTGTAGAGAAATCGTAATCGATTTTATGGGTTTTTCTTTTTCTACAACTCTGAACTGAAATATTTTTCGAATTTAGGAATACTTTTCGAGTAGATCGCAAAAAAAATAAGTTTTTATTTTCGTCATAAAGAGCCTACATTTGGAACTGTCAACAGCTATTGATGCAACTGAAGCGTATTTTTGTTTTTTTTTAATTATAAGGTATTTTATTTTTTAGCTTTTCCAAGTTTGATTATAATATTTAATAAACATTTTCAAAAAGATTGTAATGAGTCAAACAGAGGACTTTTGAAGTAGAAATTGATGTAATCTCCTCTTCTAAGTTGCGCTTCAGAATTTTTCAATTTGGGTCATACCCTTCAAGTCAATGAGTAAAAATCACTTTTGACTACTTTATGTAGCTACAAGTCGAAACTGACTATTGATAACACATGTTTCTATATACTTTATAAAATAAATCAATAAATAGTTCTCTATCGACAGTACAAATATAAATTGGCACACATTTTTGAAATAAGAAAAATAAAAAACGAAAACTGTTTTTCAACAGAAGAGCAAAAATTTGTTGGTCCATGTAATTTTCATGACAATCTGAACATCTCTTCGAACAAATTGTTGCATTGCTTGATATAGCTTTGATAAACGATTAATTTCATCGATCATGGACATAATCCTCTACTACTGTTGCTGGTTCGTGCACACTAAGACCGGCTGGCTTCATGACTTCTACCAGTAACCAGCAGCAAAATCCTGAATTGCATTAGCAAATTGCAAATGAAATGAAATTTGTCATTTTTATTATTGCAGCAACAACAACAGAAACAATCATGACAAGAACGACATCTGCACCGTTTTCATTCAATTTTGTCTCCGTCTCTTCTTTATGTCATCCAAGCTGGTGCATTCGCTGTTTCCTGCACCTGCTCTTGCATCTTGGTCTCAAAGTTGTAGATTTTTAAGTCAATGCAGTTACGCGTATTCTTAAACGCGTGTTCCTTACATTCTCGCCGGATGCACTTGATACTACACTCGGTAAAATTTAAGACAAGCAGCATGTATTCTGATGCTTATTGGAATCGCAGGAACGCAATTTGTGTAAGCAACAAGAACTGTTTACATTTCATTCATTTTCAATTTATCACGAAATATTTGACGTGGAAATTTAAAAACTTAATTTTAATTTACTTTATCGATTTGTTCATACACGGAAAAAAATGGAATCCAGTTCGTTGTTAAAGTTACTGTTATTTGCAAACTCTCCAACTCTTAAGGAAAAAGTACTGCTGCTATAATTATAATATTAAGCATAAAAATTGCTTTGCTTACCCCAGTTCGAGTCCGGTCACAGTCTATTACTTCTTGTTTAAAAATATAAATACGGAGAAATTTTGATCTTTTTTTAAGTTCAGCACGACTTTTTTCCTGAGTGTAGGACAAAGGCATAACGATTTCGCGATTAGAAATTTTAAAGGGGCCATCAAAATGCGGGACACATGTTAGAGATTTCCAATTTTGCCCTAAAAATTTAAGCACGAAATCATTAGCCTACCCGTCGAAATCGGCATCAATTCAAGTATGATTTAAATTTGTATGAGCGGTAGGAGTGGCCACGAACCCATTCTGTGTATTTGCATTGAATCATATATTTATCTCGTTTCGTTTCCAGGTAATGGTTGTTTCCATAGACGAACATGCGGACTTGGATAAATTGACTTGAGAGGTTTAGATGGCCAAGAATATATCTGTGAAAAAAAAAAAACAAATAGATGTTAAACTAATTTAAGAAGAATCGCGTTAAGGCAATTTTCTATTATGAAATTCTGATTATAAAAATCGCCTAAAAACAATAATACAATTTCTAAGCTGTTGTTTCTTTTAGCCACAGATATATACATACTTCTTTACATCTGCGATGATCGTAGCACATATATCCAAAATAGGAAAAAAAATATTAAAAGACGCTTTCTTTTGTATAAAATTTTAATATATAAATAAAAATCAAAAAATTGTTTTGTATATAAATCCGCTCTCATTATAAAAATTTTCTTAAATTAGATATTATAGTATTTTGTATAGCAATTCACTATGTTGTTTTAGCACCATTCACAATGAAGCATATTAGAAGGTAAAAAGTTTTGTAATGAGGAGGAAGTTTCAGTATTCTCTGAGTTGGAGACAGTAACAAAGTGTTGGGGTTTAAATATAGAAAATATAAAGAAATACATGATATGTTAAGACAGTAATGTTATTGTTTTTTTTATGTGTTTCTTGCAAACAAACAAGTTGCAGTCATATAAATACGATAAGCATGTAGCTTTTCAAATCAATTCATTATTACTAAAAAGTTTTCTTTTACCCAACAAAGTTACTGCCAAGACTCAGTAAGTACACAAACTTCAACTAAGGAATGTGTTCAGTTTAAAGCTAAATTTTGAATATGCGAGCACGAATGACTCACTTTTCCCCATTTTTTTATCAAAGGATTCGAGGTTACTGGTAACACTTGGTAACTGACGCGAATCCTCCTTTTACATTTACATTCTAAAAGTTACATTTGTTAATAATTTTTGTACAAAATTTCGCTACATTATAACTATGTATAAGTAAATGTATATAAAAATAGTTCTACTCTCCTTACAGACTACATCCCACTGAATAATAAGTTCACTATTTAAACTTTTTTAAAAAAAGTTGAGATAAAAAAGTCGGAACTTGTAGGTTAATTTAATGTCTTTAACGGACGCTTTTTAACTCAATATTTTATTTACAAAATATATTCAAATAATTTAAAAAATAGAGATTCTACTGGCCTCTTGTTGGAGAGTTGGTTTACACAATTTCAGAGAAATTACTTGGAAAAATGTTGCTAACTTTTGCTCACACTTTTTCAGCTTCCGAATATTTTCGGTAACAAAGTATGGCCCAGCGAACTTGGGTTTTCCATGCACATTTCTTTGAATACACTCTCTTATATTTCATAAATATGATTAAAAAATGCTTGAAGCATAACTTTTAAGAAATAAATTAAATAGACATACATAATACGTTTAAAAATAAATTCAAGGAACACTACATCCTAAACTGTACTGGCATCCAAGTTCCACTTGTGTTTTATACATTGTCTAACCTTAAAAAATAAATCTTAAACCACTATGAACAACGATATTCAGATCAACTAGACTACAACTGCCTTATAACGCACACAACTAAGCCAGCGAGGATTGAAAGCTTGGGACTTTATAAAACAAAAAATTAAATATTTTAACATAACTTTATTCTTACAGAAACAGAGTTCCCTCTGGAGCAATTGGGCAAAAAATATCAATTCTAATGGTGTTTGAAAAATTCGCTTAGGCAGGGATTTACTTATTTAAAAAGAAATTCCCAAAAAAGAAAAGCATTTATGGGACACATGTGTTCGTTCATATGCGTTAAAGGTTCAAAAAAATTCTTCATAAGTGTGAACATATCAATCAAATATATACGGATCGTTTTACGTCAAGCGGTTCAGTTCTCTGCCCGAAATTCAACGCAATGAAAAATAAGATTGAAAGGCTCGAAAGATTCATAAATATCAACATTATATCATATGCAGTTTTTCGCATCTAGGAGGTAGATATACATTGCGAAATATATTTGTTACAGCATTTGAGGTGATCGAAGAACACCTCGTATAATGTACTTTTGTTCAAATAATTCCAGAGAAAAATACTGTCAAAGTGGAAGACTCATTACTGAATTTTGTAAGCAAATTCATAAGCTAATGTTACATTTTTTTTAAAATTTAGTTTCAATGTTCTTAATAAATTTCCGAGTTTTATCTCTAAAACACGGTGTTTTAATTATTTATTTACCTATATCTTCAGTAAATATCTTCTCATGAAATAAGGGGTACACTATGACTTGTTGTCTTTAATGTAATTCGAATATGCTTTTTAAATGTCTATTAGTCTCAAAAATAATGAAAAATCAATTTATTTAGCATTGTTCTAAAAGTAAAACTTGCAAATTTTAGAGAACAAAACTAAATTTCAAAAAATTTATTCCAAAGCCAATGAATCTTCCACTTCGACCGCATTTTTCTCAAGAACTATTTGACCAAATAAATTATTCGAGGTATGTATGTATCTTGTGATTTGATGTCTAAAATGATATAAAAAACATATAATTTACAAGAAAAAGTGCGAAAAACCGCAAAAAATTCAAGTAGACCTGATCTGACCTTAATGTTCAAGCTTCATAATGGGATTATTTTTCCCTCTATGCAGCAATACTTCAACTATCACCGCTTTAACCGCCTTTCAAAGTGCCGTCTAGTAGGAGTAGTAGCCTAAAAACTTAAAAAATTAAAATGGAAAAGGTAGGTACGACCGACTACCACCTAAAGATAATTTTTTTTTCTGTTGCAAATAACTTTTTAACTTCATATGCAGTTAAAATTATCTTAGACGCATTTTTTGTGAGATTATTATGTATGCAGTTGAAATCTTGGCATCAAAAAAAATTGCCAAAGTTTATATACAGGGTGTGAACAACATACGAAAACTAAAAATTCTGCCCGAATTCAAAATTTAAATTAAGTTTCTTAAATTTAAAAAATGCCATATTTTTCTCATAAGATTACAAAAATGGAGTTGAAGTCATTATAATTCCATACGAAGGTTAAAAGTTATTTGCAAAACAAATTAACATTTCAAAAGGTCATATTTTTTTAAAATTTTCTGATCACTCTTACGTAAGGTCCCAAGTACATATATATTTGACAGTCAATTCATAGCTAAGACATAGATTGTCGATATCTAAGAAAATATGTTGCATCCTATGGTACTTCTTGAAATCTGAAAGCTCCGATTGTTTCAGCAGTATACTCGCAGTATTGGGTTAAAATAATCTCATAATTTGTTGCTTTAAATAAATAATTTGCTAAATGTTTTGTTGTTGTTTTTCTCATGTTCTTCTTAGCACTCTTCTTCTTCTGTTGCTATCACTCTCAGTCAATGCCTTCGCATGTGGAGGGATAAATGGTCTGAGCGGCTAAAAGAGCGTGTACACAGCTGACACCTGAAGGGCTTAACGCCAGTATGCTTTCGATAATGCCTCGTCAATTCGTCAGAGCGAGCAAATCGCCATATGCAGCCTTCCCACGTGCAGACATAAGGTTTTTCACCTAAAGGAATGCGAAGTATTGAAAAGATTTGCTAAAACTTCACCGCCACGCCCCTGACTTACCTGTGTGCGTTCGTTTGTGTGCCTTCAAATGCGAACTTTTCGTATAGACTTTATCACAACCTTCTGTATCGCATTTGTGCACCTTGCGATTTTTGGAGAGATCACCAGTGCCAGCGCTATTGGTTCCACTGTCAAGTCCGCGATGAAATGGACCAGCGACTCCACCGCTGCTTCCACCCATGACAATGCTACTGAAGGCGCTTTTTCGATTTGCAGTGCCACCGACCGTGCTGAACGAATTGTGAAACGTTGGACTAAGCGCGCCTGCGCCTAGTTGTGAGTGATGTACTGCCGCTGCTGCCATAATCTTCCAAGGCGACGTTGACGCTGCTGATTCGACGTTTGCATGACTTACTCTACTTATGGCAGGATTCGCTGTAGGACTGAAAGCTGATGCTGATGACAGTGATGTTGCGGAGTGCAATGCCGTTATCGACAAGGCTGCCGCTGGGTAGCTTGTGGACGTGGTCGCGCTAAGGGATGAGGGCGAACGCGCAGAGATCGTGGATGGACGACGCTCAGTGTATTTATAAGGATTCTTAAAGAGGCTGAGCAAACTGAATTTCCGATCGTAATCTTGAAAAAAGGAACGTTGTGCCGCCGCTGCAGCAGCTGTTGAGCTTGTGAAGGCGGCGGAGGATGGGGCGGCACCCGAAGGTGATGGTGATGTTGACGAAGACTCACCACCGCTATGGCTGTGATGACTATAGCTGTGGTGATGATGAAATCCGCCGCTTGCGTTATTATTGTTGGAGAAGCATGCGCCGTTATTGTTTGCCTCTTCTTTAAGACGCCGATAGGTAAACAGAAACGGTGATGCTGCCAAAAGTGGCGGAATGGGGAGCTTTGAAGCTGCCGCTGCCGTATTGGCCGATACGGATGAATACTGGCGATTAATCGCCATTTGCGTGGATGTTGTAAAGGCAGAACTACTTGATGCAGATGAAGAGAAACGGCCGTTGCTGCTGCCGCTGTTACCAAAAGCACCTGAAGAACACACCGTGTGCGCCGTGTGGCTAGTGTTATTGCTGCCTGTGCTGGATTTGTAATGCGAATGATGAGATCCTATGAAATGAACGAAAAAAAGAACAGATTTTAAAATCTATATCAATGGTCAAAATAATAAGTGTTGTTTTAAGTGAAACATTTAATTAATGCATCGCCTAAAACACGGCAAACAAAGCCGGCCGTTGTTGTATGAAGTCATTAAGATTGCATATCAAATTATAACAACTTTAACAACAGAGGCAAAAACAAAAATCACTTCAAGCTAACAACCTGGTCGAGCGCGCTAATCAAGTGCTATAAATTCCAGGCGATTATTCCAAGTTGTTGTAGACGGTACGTTAGCGCCAAAGAAGAATTGTTGCCACGGCGAAAAAAAATCCAATACATAAGAAACGCTATGAAGTTTGCTACCAACGCAAAAAGACTTGGCATTTTAATGTCGTCATTTGGCAGATGAACGATAAATGCGTGAAATATGGGAGTCGTTAAAGTTTAAGCAAAAAAGAGTTTTAGATAGTTACTAAGGTGTTTACAGTGTGCCACATATGAAAATTATCCTTTTAAGTCCTCAGAAATATTTTACTTTTCTTCTAGTCTAAATTTAATTAAATCCTATATATTTATTAAAGTTATGGAGGGAATTTCGATATGAAAGCACATGCATTCTTAGGATTGATTGAGGAATAACATATAAAAAAATAAAATAAAAAAAATCATGTGTGCAGTTCACACGTGGCAGAAGTGAAACCTTTAGAAAACTAAACTGCGATAAAATGAGACGAAAATGTTTTACTAAGTAAAATGATGAAGACCAAATCCATTTCAAACCATGCAGTCGAATTATTTCATATTACAGAATTGGTTGCCGATTAAATATGCTTCATTTTCAAAGCAAATAAGGGCACCCACATTTCCCCGATTTGATTAAAACATTTTTTTTACAATGTTATGCTCATTTTAAGTTTTGGTGTCAAATTACAAAAGACAAAAGTTAATTATTTTGATTTGAATGGAAATGCTGATTTTTTGAAAATATTTCAGAGGTTTTTTAATTTTTGACACAAAACTTCGTACAAAAAATTTAATCAAATCGGGGAAATATGGGTCACCTTATATCCTTGGAAGAACAACATATTTTGTTGGCAAAATTGCAATTCAAGATTGACTTAAACTTAAATTTCAAGATCAGATGTGGCTATATTGATCATTATAATTTTTTTATTATCTACAAGTACTCGGATCATGCCAAAATAATGTTTTAGTAAAGAGATTTAAAAACTTTTTACTGTGAATTGTATCATTCGTGAGTCAAGTACAAGTCCTGAATACGAAACCACAACTTATGCATGCTAATTACTTGAGAATGTACATATTTCCAGAGATATTTGACCAAGAAAGCTTGTCCTCCTTGGTAGCTGCATTAGGAGCAGAAAGAAACGATAAATCTGTCATCGGTTAAATAACTGTCCCAATAACAAACACAACATGTGTGAATTATGCATGCTGCGATATGCGCACGCACACTAACTCAGCGAATAATGGCGCAGAAGATCAAGGTTCATAATTTATTATCGCTTAGCGGGTAAGCTGCTCTTATGCGCAAGCGCAACAATAGCAGACACTGCAACAAGGCAACAACAACAATTGATGTTGGTTTCGTAATTGCATTGCTTTTGCCTTGGAGTCATTTGGTTTTGAGATATCGGTTTTTAATTTTGCAATAATTCAATCAAAACGCAAATCTCAATGGAGCCAACCCACTAGCAGATGCGCAAACACTCTCGCGAACACATACGAGTAATACAGTGCGTGCCCATAAGAAATAACGAGTTGCAGTTGCTTCCGATGTCGTCAACAAATTCGATATTTTACGTGATTTGTTGACTTTCAGGCCTGTTTCGGTGCAATTACATTGTAAGAACAACCAATCCACCGAAATAAAAGTGTGAAAGCTCTTAAATAACAAAATGACGAATTATTGAGAAAAAGAGGATAGTGATTTTACACCTCGGCAATTAAGCCTTTGCATCGGACATTTTACTTTAACTACTGAAGTCGAAAGCAAGACTCAATACTTCCTGCCAAAGAAATCTCATATTTCATGTCAGATAAATTCATATTTTCACCTCAGAAAAAAGAGTCGAAAACGATGCTCTGACTTTTTCATTAATGACATACTTAAATATATGTATATGTATTAGTAAGTACATACAAAATCACGAATTCAGCCATACTCACAAGCTCACAAGCGACATATTTATATATATAAATTGCGTCAAGAAAGGGGTTATATTTTGACTTCTTTCTTTTTTTTTCATGAAAAATAGTGCGGGATATTCCTTTTTAATTCGAAGACAAAAAAATCTTTTCACTCATTATATACGGCGAAAATTAGGTAGAAAAAACCGAAGGGACTGAGCCAATGTTTGCACCCGTTACGTTGCAACGTAACTAGGGGGAATCGTCCCGTTACCCCCTTTCAAAGCTCTTTTAAAATTTAAAACTCTAACGTACTATATTACTCGTATCTTAACATATTTCATTTAATAAAAAAAGATTTTTTAGTTTAAATTCTTTTTCACAATTCCTTGGTTGATTCAACTTTGACCTTCCAACTATAAATTTTGACAGAGAAAAAAAATGTTCACACTTTATGTGCAACGCAGCGGTTTTCAAAGTCACGTTCGTCATTGACAGCTGAGAATTACAAGGTCTGTTAGCACGAGTATGTATCGGATAATCAGTCTTCAGATTTGAGCAGATCATCGTTTACACTCGCCGCACTTTAGCCCATTCCATTACCGTCAGTGACTCGTTAGCGGTCGTTGTCTGATCTCAACAAGGACTAATTGCCACATTGGCGTGCACCGTTTAGTTGGCGCGCCTGGCCCGCTAGTGATGCGCATAGTAATTTTCTCTACCAACAACACTATTTTTTCTTTTCCTCCCGATTGATGTTGTCGTTCGCAAAAACATTGTTTTTCCTGCATTTATTATGATTTTGTTAAATAGTAGTTGTTGGCAACGCGAAAACATTGCAATTAACTGCAATTACAACTTAATGATAATGTTGGCTGCCCGTAGTTGTTGTTAATGATAATTAATTCGCGTGCGCAAGCATCAATCGCGAATCGGCCACATGGCGCACGGCCACACTCGATGCCAATGGCTTTGTTTTTTCTTATTCCGAATGCCGCTCATGGCTTAGAGTTTTTGCCGACTAAGCTGCTAACAAGCACAGTTTTTGCAGCGACCGTGGTAGATGTGTTACACATCATTTGTCCATTAATGCAGGCAATCCATCCGCCTGTGCGCCCATACATTTGAAGAAGCACAAACGGCTGCACACGAATGATTAAAGCAATGAGCAAACGTAAAATTGCCACATAGCTGTCGCGATTTTCTTTTACAAATCAACGGGACAAAGTAGAAAATTAATTTTTAACATTATATATCATGATATTGGCATTAAATAGGACCGCGAAACATTTAACAACACTGTGATGATGTGGATATTTGCATTATTAGTGACCTGATTTATGCTGCATTTTCGGAACGTTCAACTCATGAGAATCATGAATATGAGAATCATTTCTCTTTTTTCGGGGTGGCAATTTGATAAACAACTATCTGTTGAATGATTTCTACTCAATACATTAATTGCTGTAAAATGGTAATCATCTAAAATATTTCCAAATTACAGTTTACATTTTACTGTAAAAATTCACATATACGTGCCAAGTATTTGATCCCGTGATGTGCTCTGCAGTTCACCGTATTGCTTCGTTTTCTTCTGCGAAAACTTTCGTCAGCTGTCACTTTATATTTTGCTGTGATTTGACAACTTCAATGCTGTCAAAGGTTTCGCTCCGCTCCGTCACTTCGACGTTTGACACATACAAACGTAGATTAACTTGCGCAGTTGTAACAAAACACATCTGTCGCAACAGTATGCACAGCGCTGCAGCGGCAGCACACTAACAACAACACCATCTATAACAATTTACAAAAAGTTCGTGCAATCGTGAGCCATTTGACCCGTTCGCGATTCCACCAGCAACAAAAGTACAACAGCAGTAGGAAACAAGTGTGTTGATTTTTGGCGCCTTTTCGTTACAATTTGACATGAGGCCCTGCATTACTTTACGAGCGTACTTAACCCAGTTTTGCGCAGCTGTTATGTGCTTTAAACTTTTGTTTTTGTTTAAACTAAATGTTGTAAAATTTAGCTTAAGCGTCTGATATTTCGACTTCTATCCCTCGGACTATGAATGTAGGTTTCATTTGATAAAGTTTAAAGCCTGAAAATGATGTATTTCCATATTTCAATGGATGGCATTATCATTATTATGACATTTGTTGGTGAACACTTGTAAACTGTGTAGCAGAAGGCTGTTGGTAAGCCCATTTCCACAAGCGTAGAAAAGGACTGGCTCTACGTTCGCAAATCATTATAATTTGAGGGTATATCAATGCTTGAAATTGCAATAATCCACAGTATTGGCCAAATTGGCCTTAACAGTTGAAAAGTTTTAAAGAGTACATTTCAGATTACGGTAATATCGACCAGGAACTGGTGAAAAAATTGCTTGAGTCCTAACTTATAAATTGTGTAGGCAAGTGAACAGTTATGATAAATAACCGGAAAAAGAGTAAATTTGTAGAATTTTTTCCGAAGAGTACGATAAAATTTCAAATTTGTTAGGTTAGGTTTGAACCCTTTTTTAGAGTCTTTAAATATTACAATAAAAGTATAGGAATGTATAGCATTTTTGATATATTCTTTTTTCTATTTTTACAAGCTTGAGCCTTCTACTTGTAAATGCCTTTTGTCCATAAAAGGACAAAGATATATGTAAGTTAAGTTGTTTTTAAATTTGTATAGTATACCAATTTTTAAATATATTTTGATTTTTAATTTATCAATGTGATAGTCCCACAATATCCCGACAGAATTGCAGTATCACTTTTTATTTGCGTTTTTTAAATTTTTAGATAACTATATACTATGTGTATGCACATATAAATAAGTTAAGTATATTTCATTTGCGAACATATAAATTATACAAATTTCGAGCAGCAACAACACTTCCGCTCTGCATCTAAATCAAATCAGAAGTAAGTTTTGAGCTACTTCCTTGCAAAAATAATGATAAATTATTAATCTAAGACACGTTTAAAGAAAAAAAAAGTTTTAAAATTTTTATAAAATCATGTGAATTTTTAATAAAAAAAAGGTAAAAACTACAATTCCGGCATTTCTGGACAAATCGATCGCAACTTAAACGTGAAAAAAGGTTTTAAAATAAAATCGAACCTTTTTTAAAATTGAAAAATACCAAAAATTTAAAAGAAATAACTTGCAATCTTAAAATCTTGCGCTGTTGGCGACAACTTTTCCAAATGGGTTAATCGGCACTCGTATCCACACAGGTGTCTCCTTTCTATGCTCAATGTTGAGCGCAGTGTGTGAAATTGAAATTTTATGAGGTAACCTACAAGCTTTTCATATTAACACTCCCCTGCTTGCTCTGTTTTGCTTGGATGATGATTACAGGTTGACACAAAATTAACAAGTTGATTTTTGGTTATTGTCTCTTGGTTTTTTAGCGCTTTTAACGAATTTTTATTGGTTTGTCACGTTTCTGTCGTTGCCGTTAATGAAGGCTTGGGAACCTACGCTTACGGTCTGTGAGGATATTTGGAAAGGTATTAAACGCATTTTGCGAATATATATTTTGGAAGTAATGATGTTGGGATACGTAAAAAGTGTAGTAAGTGCATGCCATTTGCAAGACAAGGAATTTTTTTTTTACCTAAACTTTGAATTCAGGCGTCGTTTTCAACATATTTGAATGATTAACTGGTCTAATTTTTCATTTGCAATACAAAACATAAAAATCTTCTCTTGCGAAATTTTTCTGGCGGCCCTGCTATATTTTTTAAATGCTGTCTATCTTGTTAACCCATTTTCAGAACATATCTTCCGCAAGCAACTAGATAATCAATACTCGTATGTGCCATTTGCAAACGAAACGAAAATAGAAATACTGCCGCCGGAGTTGCAGCGCCACATCAGCGCTAATTCCATTTGCATTAGGAAAATCGCCTTCCACCTGACTGCTTGCAAGACGACCTGCATCCACTTGCTGATTTGATGAATTGTTGCAAATTAGTAACTCAGCCAGAGTTGCCAATGCAATCGGAGGCGCTACAAGCTGCTTGCTTCATGGATGATTGTGCCAACTGTTCGTGCGCAATGCATTTGTAGTTTTCATTTTGGCCGAAGGTTCCTTCGTTGTGTTATTAAAATTGATGACTTTTAATTGAACCGGCCATCAACGTCCAGCCACAACGAACATAGCTACAAAAAAAAACCAAAAAAGTAAACCGATGGCCTAGTGTGCTCCCATAGTGGGCAATGAGTTCGACTGACCGGGTGACTCTATGATACAGATTAGCCAATGACTTCTCATATCCTAGTGGATTGCGCGTAAGTTTTTCAGTCAGTGAAGGAGACGAACATATTGAGAGGTACAGAATTGTGTGTGCCATTTAACGGTATCGTGCCAGGTGCTCATATTCAGTGGTTAGCTGCCATAATCACCACTGTTTCCAAAACGATGACGTCTGATTTCATATTTTTTGCATTTAAGTGTCGATGGTGCTCATCTGAGGCGATGTTCATTTGCCGCTGCTAAGACAACTTTTTAACAGCATTCGGTCGCTTGTTGGGGCAATAAAAAAGTGAATGTTGCCCCCAATCGGCACGGCCAGAGTGCGTCTTCTGAACGGCACAAACATTAAAACAAGCATGAATAGTCGCAGTCATAAACCAATCATCTTGGCATACATGGGAGTAAGTGCATGAGCGAACGTGCAGCACATATGTGTGCTGAATCAATGGTAATTACGACTTGCCAAATGGTAGCGCACCGCGCGTTGAAATGAACCGGCAGCTTCCAGTTATGTGGACTCTGCGTCGCTGCAAACGTGAATGACATCAATACTCGTAAATAACATAATCACCAGAAAGGGTGTAGTGCGGAAAGCGCGTACAAATGCAGTTTATGTGATTTCAGCAATTTCTGAATCTTTGGAAGATGTTGCTCAGTCCGCCACTCTAAATTTTAAGATCTGCTTCCTTATTATATGTTTAGCTGTATGTGACCGCACTTTTCAAACCGCTAACCTTCTTTGGAAGTGCTGCGTTCAAACTCCGATTTTAGGCAGGCAGTTATGGCACCTTTGACATTCCCACACTCAGAAGTCGCTGAATTTATGCTTGTTGTCAGCTTTACCGCAGTAGCTCGCATATTTGGCAGCATAAGCGGCGGCTTAACTATGTGTTTATTCATTCCGTACTTCCTTTGCTATCGCACCTCGCACCTCGCACTTTGAACGCACTTCGCACTGCAACTAGCCTTGTTCGCGCGTCGAAGCGCGAAGATTTCTGACACTTTACAGTGCGATCGCGCCGTTTGACACCATCTATGCAGCGTCTACAGCACGAAAATTAAACATTTCAGCTGCCGCCAGTATCTCGGTGCAAATCTCGATTGTCCTAAGATTTTAGAAGCCGCTCTCGCATGCGCAGTCAGCTTATTGTCTGCTCCTCTAAAGGAGCGCGTTAATGAAATTTATGTTGCCACGTTTAAATGTTGAACACTCATGGGCTCTTGCTATCTAGGCTGAAGGCAGACCCACACATTTACGTTCTGTTGCTGTCGTTTTTCTTCTCCAACAGCGACAAGACGTGGCAAAGATTTTCCCACAGTTTGATTTAGTTTTTATTCGATCGGTTGTTTGCTCCGATTTTATTTGGTTATTGCGAGCACTCAATCGATTGTTCGGATCCCGTTGTGTTTGTTGCTGTTTTGTGTTTGATGTAGTCACTGTAGCTGTGTAAATCTTCCCAGGAAAATCGAAAATCCCCAAAATGGAAGTTTCCAAACAGACAGACTTTGTGGCAGCAAACTAATGAGCTTCCAAACTGCACCAAGTTGCCAACGCGAAGCACCTGCCAGCCTGTAGCAAAACTACCGCGCTTTGAAACGTGGCAGCCGGAGCTGACTTTGCTTTCGAACCAAATGCGCAGCCCACCAGCAACCAAAACGGATCGTGCCAGCGTTTCGCTTGGCGCTTCGTTAGTTGACTTTATTTGTTTTTTACGACACAATTGTGCAAAAACATTGTGCAAAACTAATTCACATACAGACGAAGATACCTGGACGTTCCACATGCTTGCGAATATTGAAAACAAAATAAATTTAAATTAATTTTTTTCTGTTTCCATAACTACTTTGCCTAATCTGCAATTCAATGGATATTGCTCTTGTTGTTGTGATTGCTACTGCCGTTAGTGGAACGGATTCCAAGATAACGCAGTACAAAACGCTTTTCTGGAGCTGTCGACGAGCTAACACGCACAACGATCGCTGCTCAATTTGGTGCGATAATTTGTACCAACATCGTTTTTGTAGCTTGTTGAAAGCTAGTTTCAAATCTGTAGCTCAAATTCCATTGATACGAAAGAAACTATAGAAAACGATCCAATTTAAAGGGTGTATCTTTAGCAAATCTTGGAGGTTTGTGTGATTAAAATAAAAAATTAAATTGCAATAAAATCCATTAAACAAAAATGGAGAACAATTTATGAAACAATGTATAGATACATATGTAGATACTTCCATGAAAATCGGGTTACATTGAAGCTTAATTTGAATAACATAATTTATGCGTTGGTCATATTTCTTCATAGCAGTTTCGCTGAGCCATGAGCTCGAAAATAGTTTTAAAAAAAAATCAAAACTAAACTGCTAAGTGGTAGTACAGCTAAAATAAAAAATAGTGTCGAATTATACACACCTAATTTCAAATCACACGTCCGCTAAAGAAGTTTCAATTAAAAAAAAAAATATAGAAATTGTGGTCCAAGAGGGTTTTGAAATCCTAATTTTTTCGGAAATACAAAAAGAATGACACTTCGTTTATCAAAATCAGTTAAATATAATAAAAGCATTAATATTATTTAGGAAAGTAAAATAAATTGCTTTGCTTATGACTAGATTTTCGAAACTTCAGTATCCTATATTAGTTTCTTTGTAAAATATCAATGTAACTTCATTTCGGTTTAGTAGCTTTCGAGCTGTCACTTATGTATATAGTATCTATAGCCCTGGCTATAACCAATTTTTTTATTCGATTGTATGAGACATGGGTGTGTTTAATGGTTGATTTCTTTTAAATTTACTTATGCTTTCTATACTACCTAAAAAAGATCTGTGCTAAGTTTTAAAATTGAAGCTTCATTTTTATGTCCGAAAAGTTGGCTTTGATAAAAAATTTGTACTTATTTGTACTTCGCCGCGGCGCGAAACATGGTAGTTAGTAGTACCAGATTTCAACACCTCGACATTCACGAGGCCACCTGGCTATCCCCGGATCAAAAAACGAAAAACCAAATTGATCATGTTGTGATCGACGGAAGGCACGCTTCAAGCTTTCTGGATGTGCGTACATTTCGGGGGGTCAACATTGACTCCGACCACTATCTTGTTGCAGCTAAGATCCGCATGCGGCTATGCAATGCGAAGAATGTACGCACGGGCATGCAACGAAAGCTGGACGTCGCCAAGCTGCAATCACAACGGACTGCCGAGGCGTACTCCGCTCAACTCTCGGTTAAGCTCAACCAACCAACCTCTGGAACCGACGACGCCGGTGGACTTTGGACACACATCTCCCACTCCATGCGTGCTGCTGCCGAGGAAGTCATTGGTTTTCGACGCCCACAACCTCGAAACCAATGGTATGACCAGGAGTGTCGCGATGCGACTGCTGAAAAAAACGCCGCATACAAGAAGACGCTGCAGTCAGCCGCAACGCGAGCCGTGCGAGAAAACTACCGCGAAAAGAGGAAGGAAGAGAGGCGCATTTTTAGACGTAAAAAAAAGGGAGCAGGAAAAGCGTGAGCGTGAGGAACTTGAGGTGTACCAGGGCAAGAAGGATGCACGAAAATTCTATCAACAAGTTAAGCGTCTAACTCAAGGTTTCAAGCCCGGAGCATCCACTTGTAGAGACGAAAATGGAAATCTGGTTACAGATACACAGAGTGTACTGAGGTTATGGAGGCAGCATTTCTCCAACTTGCTTACGGGCGATGATCCCACCAATTCCGCCCAGAGAGAATGCAGTACGATACCACCAATCGATGATAACGCAGTGGAAGTACCATCACCTAGCCATGAAGAGGTTCGAGTTGCTATCCAGCGACTCAAAAACAACAAAGCAGCGGGTGCTGACGGCCTGCCAGCTGAGTTGTTTAAAGCTGGTGGCGATGAATTGATAAGGTGCATGCATCAACTCATCAGCAAAATATGGCTAGCGGAAAGCATGCCCGACGATTGGAATCTCAGCGTGCTTTGTCCTGTAATAAAGAAAGGAGACCCGACAATCTGCGCCAACTACAGGGGTATCAGTCTTATTTCCATCGCATATAAGATCCTCTCGAGCGTATTGTGTGAAAGATTGAAGCCGTATACAGAAACGCTGATCGGATCCTATCAGTGTGGCTTTAGACCTGGTAAGTCCACCATAGACCAGATTTTTACACTACGCCAAATCCTGGAGAAAACCCATGAATATCAAATCGACACTCACCATCTCTTCGTCGATTATAAAGCTGCGTTCGATAGCCCAGTGCGGGATTGCCTATACGCAACAATGTCTGAGTTCGGTATACCTGCAAAGTTGATAAGGCTCTGCAGGATGACGTTGAGCAATACGTTTAGCTCCGTCAAGGTAGGGAATGACCTCTCCGGAACTTTTAATACCGAGCGAGGTTTCAGACAAGGCGACCCGCTCTCGTGCGATCTATTCAATTTCATTATGGAGGGGATCGTACGAAAAGCCGGTGTGCATCATAATGGCACCATTTTCTTCAAAGGTGTTCAGCTCCTTGCGTACGCTGATGATATTGATATTATCGGTCGGAGTAAGAGAGATGTTACTGCTGCTTTCACTGCTATTGAAAAGGAATCAGCCAAAGTGGGTTTGACGGTAAACGAGGGCAAGACGAAATACATGATGTCTACTAACAACAACAAGAGAGCACGGGATCTAGACTCTCATGTTACAGCGGGCAACTGTAAATTAGAAGTTGTCAAGGAATTCATCTACCTTGGCACTGCCGTAACCAGCAACAATGATGTCAGTCTGGAGATTAAGCGGAGAATAAGAATTGCTAATAGGTGCTACTACGGTCTCAGTAAGCAATTACGTTGCAGAGCTCTCTCTCGATCGACAAAGCTAACACTCTACAAGACGCTCATTCTACCTGTGCTTCTTTATGGCGCTGAGGCATGGGTGGTTTCGACAACAGACGCAGCCGCTCTTGGGGTGTTCGAGAGGAAAGTTCTCCGCAAAATCTTTGGTCCTGTTCGAGTTGGCGATGACTATCGCATTCGAATGAACCACGAGCTGTATGAGCTCTACGCCGACATTGACATAGTTAAGCGTATAACAATACAGCGACTACGCTGGCTGGGTCATGTCCATCGTATGGATAAAGAAGCTCCAGCGAAAAAGGTATTCGAAGGGAAGGTCCCCGGTCAACGACGAAGAGGGAGACCATGCCTCCGGTGGATAGACCAAGCTGAGGAAGCCCTAACCGCGCTTGGCATTAACGATTGGAGAAGGCGCGCGCAAAACAGAGGCGCCTGGCGAGAGCTAATGAGATCGGCCGTAACCTGACAACGGGTTGTTATGGCCATCTAAGTAAGTAAGTAGTACTTATTTGTACTCGTTTAGTATCAAAATTCTTCAATTTTTAGTATCAAAATTTAATATCAAAATAAATTTCGATCCATAAAAAGTGGAGGAACTATGTACTGAGAAAAATCGTTTTTTCAATTTTTCGAAAAATGATTAAAAAAAATAACTTTGTTTCCGGTACAGTTTTTTCGAATATAATAAAAGTGGGGCCTTATTTTCCGGACAGCGCATTTTTATGATATATCGTCACAGCTTGTACTATAAGTCCCGCGGAATTTTGGTTTTTGACAGCGATGCAAAATTTGCAATTGAAATTGCCTTATCATAAATCCATATAAGCCGCTTTGATAACTAACTACTGTACGAGAAAAGAGCGGAAATGATAAATGGTCTAAATTATATGAAGAGTAAGTATTGAGCGATCTCAAAATTGGATCATTCTTTTTTATACCTTACACATAGGCTATATTCACTTTTACCTTTGGTTTTCAACGCATAGGAGGGAGCGTGGCAAGTTGATAAGTGTTTTATTTGAATTCAAGAAAGGTTTGGGCTTTGAACAAAGATAGAATACTAGATAGAGCATACTAGAAGAGTATTCAACCATCACTTTTAAAGTCAATGCAGAGTAGGGTATGAGATATTTTGTAACATTCCTAATAACTAACGTCACACCGTAAATCTAAGCTCTATTGAGGATTTGCTATAAAGTTTTAGAAAAATGTTGTGCACAGCGATTGATCCTAATACTTTTTGCATTCTGCTTTAATGATGGGATTTTTATATTGCACTCCAATGTTAAATAATCTTTTTTTCAATGTTATTTCCAAATGTGGAGTTGCTTTGCTAAGATTTATGTAAAATTTCTGGTTCTTTCTCATGACCACCAAACGAATTGTGGTCTGTTTAACTTTAAATATTCGTTTTTAATGGTCACCCATTGCAAAGTTAACAATCCTCCTGCTCCACGCTATTGTTACAATCTGACAGATTGTAAAACAAACTGACTGAATGTCACTCTGGCAAAACTGCACCATTTGTGTTGATGGTTTGCTGCCAATTGCGTATAGCGATAATTGCGCTGCCAAGCGCACACATACCGCAGGCTCGCTTGGAATTCCACCGACATACTCCCAGTTTTTGTGCGGTATCGTTGACCACTCAGCCAGTGGACCACCGAAAGTGTGGTGCGGTGGACAAGTTGACTGTTGTTATTGTCGTTGCTATGCTTTTTTAAGGCGATCGGGGAAGCGGCGGCTGGAACTACCTAACAAGCCACAAAAAATCTCGACTTGCCACAGTTGCAGCAGCAATAAAGAATTTGTTTGAAGGTGTGAAGAGTTATTTTAGCCTCAAGATCTTGTCCGCGTGATCCATTTATGTGGTGTACTGCAAAAAATGACGCATTTTCACTTTGCTCTACCTTCGCCGATTTGTGGTGTCTTGCGCGTGGCATCTGCTGGTAGCGCAGATTCGATCGGCTGCTGATTTATAGTGGAGCCGATGTGTGGTGATGCAATCGATGCTATCGGTCCGTTGTCACTGTCATTAATAAGACTAATGACAATTCTGTTACAAATTTTATGCGCATTTGTTAAGATATCAATCGCGACATTTATGCAGCACATGTTTTGCAAAATTGTTGACAGTTGTGCGTCGTCTGTGCTGCTTAGAAACTCATATTCGCGAAGGTGGTTGGTTGATCGTTGACGAGCGGCAAAATGATGACAAGATCGATAGCGTTTTTTGTATTACTTATATTTAGTGAGACAAAGAATGCAGTGAGATAAGCGATATCACCTATTTGATCTATTTTACTACATCAATTAATTACAGATTGCCGTGAGTAATAAAACAAATCGCTCATCTATCCTTCTTCTAGGCTAGCACTTGATAGAGTGTAGATTATCAATGACAAACTCACATTTCAAAGTTAGGTCATATAAAGTTTTATAATGTTTTGTAAAAAAGTAAATCCTTTATTGAATAAGAAAATATAAGACTCAATACTCAGGAAAAATCTTTTAATTTGCAGATTGTAAGTGGATTAATGTACTGTTTTTTAGTTAATTTTAGGTTAAATCCTTAGCAAAGTATTGGAGAGAATAAAACTGAAATGCTCTCAGCAAAAGATTCAATTATATACTTAGTAAAAAGTACGGGAAGACGAATTAGCTAAAGGTTTAGTTGACTTCAGATGTGGGGGATAAGAAACATGCAGTTAATTTTCGCACATTTTCCCTTTGAAAATATTTCGATAATTTAAGAACTGCAGCATATTTATTTGATAGCTCATTAAATTGCCACTCAAATATATTATTTAAATTGGGTTCAATAGGAACCGAATTTGATCTAAAGTGATATTTGGCTAAAGTGTCGCACCTATTGAAAAATAATAGAAAAGTGTATGACCAAGACAAAAACTCTGATTTCAAAGCACAGTATAATTCCATAATTTCAACTTAAGTGAAAAAATATGGTTTCTTTACTGTCTTCAGTTTAAAACACACATTTTAAAGTTAAAATTGATCATAGTTATATTTATAATGATGGTATTTTTACCATTTTAATATATTGAACAAAACTCGGTGCATTAGATCCAATAGTAAATCCAAATCATTAATTGGAGTTTTTTCAGTGATTAAAACGTTAAGGTGATCTGCTGGAAAATCCTTCTAATTAGGTGCATAGCATTCTTTTGCGAAACTGCAAATGGACAAGAAATGTTTATCAATTAAGCCATTAACTTAATCACCAGCATTAAACAAGCAGACACTCTTTTGGGCACTCAAAAGGCGTGTAGTGAACTGCGTGTGCTAGGGGCGTAACTATTTCAATGCATCAAAGCCAAAAGCTATTGACTCTCAAAATAAAAATAGTAAATTTTACAATTGAACATTGCACTAGAGGCAGTGTAAGGCCTACACACATAGGATATGAAGTTCAGGCAAAAGTAATTGCAATTGTTGATTGCGTTTAGAAAAACAAATCTCTGCTATTTATGCGAAAGAGTCGAAAGTGGAAAAAACGGTGATTTTGCAGTTATTTTCGCGCTAATGCAAACAAATGTCTAAACAGCATTCAAAGCATCGCAACGCCATGCGATGTACACAACATTCTGCAGCAGCTCCACCTAGAGAGTAAAATTAATCGTCCCAACTTCATGTTTAATTTATTTAAAAGCTAACAGATACACAAGCAACAACAACACATTGCACTGCTACGCGCTGTTCCTATTAATGTGCTGTGATCACACAACAAACCACGTTAGTAGACTTTAAATGCATTTTGCTGTTTGGTACCTTGTAAAGGTTTCCAGATTTTTTTTTTTTGTTTTGAAGAAAAGCAACTGCAGATTAAGAGTGCTATCTTTGGCCTTTCCGAAAATTCAATACCGTACACCGCATAACCAGTAAAAGTGCGTCTGGAGAATTTTTTTAAAAGGGCTTTATTTCCGCCATGTCACGTGCAGGTTGCGTTCACCAAACGTTTTATAATGATGTTGGTAACATATATTTTGGGTCATTACCTCAAAAAACTCTTTCAGCTTAGCGTTTTTAATTTCCCTTGTGGAAATACTCCAACACTTTGTTTAGTGCTAACCTAAATTTTTACTAGTATCTATTTGTGTAAAATTTGGCTGCATTTTCTTTAATTACTGCGTCAGAATGGTCCATGCTTGTTGGACAATTTCTACTACTCATTTTGAAATCGGTCAGATTACCGAAAATAACCCTCAGAGTATAGTGTTTTAAAGCTTGTCCTTCAATGGGAGGTGCCACGCCCTTTTGCAAAAATCGCTTAATTGTTGTCAAATGCTTTCTATGAAACTTCATTTTCTTGAATACATTTCTCGGTATACCATTTTAAAGGTTTAATTTGTATGGTGTACCGATTGCATCGAATTACCTTATTTACTTAAAATTACTGTTAGCGTGATATTTTCTCATACAGAGAGACAGACCGACAGACAGATAGACTAACAGACGGCCAGACAGACAGTTAAGCAGACAAAAAGACATGGCAATGTTGACTCAGGAGGTGACGCTGATCGGGAATACATAAACGCTGCTATACCTGCCATGTCCCCTTTTGTACGTTACAAACTGAATGACAAAATGAATATACCCCGTGTGTGAGTAATAAAAAATGAATTGGAAGGAATAGCGTTGAAGCATAACTGTTCTGTGATCGTACGGACAGACGGGCATATAATCGTTTGCTTAGCGCGCTTAACTGATTGATTAAATGATTGGTTGCACGTGATCAGTACTTTCTAAGCAAGTAGCACGCTGTAATATATAAAAAGAGAAAGGCTGGCAAAATTGCCAGACAAAGATGCTGCTCAATGAAGTGAGCACGCAGGAAAACAAGCGTGTATGAAAATGGATAAGCAGTTGCATTTACACGCGTCATACATCCCAAACAAATTCAACATTGAAATCGGGAATAAATTCTTTTGACTATTAGTTTAAGCAATTGATATATAGGGTGGTCCGTTTACGGTGTGCTATCTGGAAAAGTTAGATTCTCTGTTTCATTTTGCGTAAATTGTCTATCTTGAACACCTTTAAGAGTCGTACTTAACAGGTAAAGATTATCTCATAACTTCCCAAGTAATATAGCTAGAATAATGAAATGAGTGACCTTCATTAGGTAATTAAGTAACTCAACTTTTTTGTAGTAAAAGAACTTTTTTTCCGAAAATACTATGATAAAATGTAGTGTTCTTAAATGTACATATGTATGTATACGCCCAACTTTCAATTTCTTCAAAAGTGATCTATGAAAAAGTGCACAGGCGTTAATATTTCGCGAACTGTTGAATTGATTATATCAAAACAATTGTTGACTCAAAAGACCTTTTCCAAAAAATACGTCAAGTTCAAATTCGAATTTTATGAAAGTTGTTTTTTTTTTATAAAACTTTCTCCTCCATATTCATACAGGACGTAGGTACAATTTGTACTATACGAAATCGGAAGACACTTTTTGCAAAAACGGTAACCACTCCAAATATCACTCGACTGTTTTAAAGAAAATATTGAAGGTAAATTAACTACCTGTACAATCCGATACAAACCCGATTTTCTCTTCACAATCTTTGGGTGATACAGACCTTTTTCGATGGGTATAATTTGAAGTTTTGCTAGAGGGGTATCAAACGTTTTCAAAAAAAAAAAAAGCGCTTTGACTTATTTTCTTTTTCATCATTTTTGACAGCTTGTCGACTGGCCTATTTTTTGGCTAAATTAAAAATCAATAACATTATATATGGGACGTTTCATGTCAACCGGATCACCGGCTCGAACATTTCAAGACAACCAAGGTCAAACAATCGGTTTTGTTTTCCTCATCAAATTGACTTTCAGGTAATGCAACTCCAATTTTTAAAGAATTTTATTTTTCAAAAACAGTCTGATTTTTTGCAAGACTTTTCGTATAACTATTTTTTTTTTTTGTGCAATTGAATTTTTGACAGAGTTGCCACACAACAATTTCTAACTCGATCGAAAGTTTCTTTTGCGTGTGCGAGTGTTTATAAGAATCATCCTTGCAAAATTAAAAGCAGATCTACCGCTTTGAATCGTAATCTTGACATCTTAAAATTTTGTTTTTGCTATATTTATTATTTTTAATTGAAATATCATGCAGTACCCACTGTTCCTATTCAAGGTCTCGCACAATAAACGATCGCCAAATAGCCAAATTAATCGAAAGAGCAATCAAGGAAGACAACGACTCAAAAATGCAAAAACAAATCTGTAACGTGGGAACAACTACAACAGCATCAGCAAAAAAAAATAAAACACAAAATTACAACAACAAGAAAATGGCAAAAAAAAGGCACAACCATGGCAGACTCAACGTCGACCTCCTCCATTTGTAGCGCTTTGTGCGATTCAAATCATGGGAACACAGGGAAGCACAGCTCCATTTAGCCCGCATTCACAATACAACAACAAAAGCAAGAAACATCGCTGATTATTTCATCGGATGTCAATGAAGTACAAAAAAAGTTAAATATATGCCAATGCATGTTACCTTGTGCCTGCATTTCGAAGCACTATTGAGTAACAAGATCAAAGTAGGAGTAAGTAAAACAAACATGTACATAAATCGATATCGGATTGGGAACGGGGTATCGAATCTTAAATGAAAATATTATTATTGCATGGTGTGCGTACTTCGTTTCTGGCTTGCCCTTGTCGGAATTAAGGAATATTTCAGAATACTAAGTAAAATCTTATTTTCAAAATTTGCTTACAGTATACAAATTTCAATCCACTGAAATTTTAGTTCGAGCCCTAAGCAAGCAAGCCACTACCATATCTCGTTTATTTCATCCCAGTTGGGTCTCTTAAGGGAAGACACTTAAAAATTGTCACATGGAGTGAACAAATTTATTTTGGTTTAGGTTGGTCATTTTATGCCGGCATACAAAACTTAGAGATTGAGAGCATCATTTTTAAGATTATTTTGAATTAAAAAAATAGAAGGATATTGTGATTGCGCTTACGAAAGTATGCTACCTTTGAGAGTACAAACTAACGATCGGTATTTCAGTGTTCCTACTCGCAGTAAATTTTTTTCATTTTGATTTTTTTCCTCTCAAAATGTATTTTCTACTAAAAAAAGTCCTGAATTTCAATATTTTCATTTGAAAAATAATTTTTTATACTCTATCTGAAGTGGTGCTGCTTTGACATTAAAGGAAGTTATTGATCTAGTTATTATGCCCAAAGCTGAAACTTTTTTCAACCATACAAATCCGAAAAAAATTATTTGAATTGGAAAAAACGACAAAAAAAAAATACTCGAATGTGAATACATTTTCGAAAATCGAGTTTTCTTGAAGTATTCCAGAACATGCCATTTATTTGAACATGTCTAGTGTACATCACACTCATGAAAAGTCTAAGCTTCCTTTAAATTTTACTTTACGTTCAAATCTATTAACATCGATCAGCTGCTGCGATATCTATTTTTTGTTTAGCAAGTCACTTGCTGCTAGTAACAACAACAATAGCAACTTCAGCAAGAAAACTTCCAGTTTTGCTTAGTGCCCCAAGTTATGGTTCACAAGCATTAGTGCTTCATTGGGGTTACGGTCAAAGCGCCAGTTTATTGATTTGAACCGAAGGATTCGTATTCGAACCTGTAAGCAAATCTCGATAGCGAAGCGTACACGTTAGTCTACTAGCCGAATGGAAGCAACAGACCAGCATTAATAGAAAACAGCTATCTGTCACTTGATCAGAGCCAAATTCAACAGCGAGTATCCCCATGTGAGCTGATCGTCCAAAGGCATTGCATTCACTTACGGATGGGCAACAATTAATTTTGTTCCAGATCAACATGGAGACATACAGCAAGTGACCTGCATCCGTAAGTATTGCAGGTTCTTTGATAAAAATACATCATCGCGCATATTTGCTGTTCCTCTTGTTAATTCGCCACAAGTCGCCGCAAGTGATCTTGCTTTCGGCGCAAGATCAGCAAGCGACTCGTGCCCGCTTTTAAGTCAAAACATTTGTGCACAATCAGGAGTTGTCGTTGTCGTCGCCGACGATGCACATAAATTTGTAGCTAATCAACGCAACCGAATGATCGGGGGTTAAACACCGTTCATTCTCCATGCTCTCTCAAGTTGTAGGTGGTCACCGATGTCAAACCATTGAAATTAAATTGTCGCCGCTTGAAATCTTTGCTGCAAGAAGCAGTGCAACTGAAGCCGACAGCGTGTGCGGTCAGAAAACGTAGGTGCAGACTAGCGCACACATACACAAACAGGTGTTAGTCTCGGTTTCTACAGCTAATCTTAAACGGTGCCAAATTGCTGGATTGCCGCCGCAAGAGCCCGGCCCAACCTAAATTTGGTCCAGCTGTCAAATCAGCGTAGTAAAATCTTTTATTGGCGATCATGTGAGGCGGGGCAAGAGAAACTAAGCGCCGTTGCGCAGGCGCAGTTGAAACGTTTTCATGCTCAATTGGCTTTGAATTTATTTACTTTAGCACCTGAAGCAGTCAAGCGATCGAAGCTGAAAGGCTAAAGCAAACAAAAGGTAAGGAAAAATAGACAAGTCTTAATTAATTGTGTGATCAGTTTGTTTAACACGAGCATGCGATAAATTTAGCGCTGATTCGGCGAAGTTAACTTAATTTGTGGTCAATGACGACGAACTGTTTGTTGTTGCAATTGAATCGCAGCGCATGGGCACATAGACGACTTTATTAGTTAGGTTGCGCTTTCAGCGATATAACAAAATTTGAAATTTATGATATAATACAGACTGAAAGGATTGAAAGCATGTGGGTGTATGGTATAATGGATGTTTTTTTTGTGAATAATTGCTATAAAAAAGTGCATATAGCCGATGTTTTTATGATAAAGTAAAGGATTTTTGGACTGTCTCTAAGAGGTGCAAGAACCTGCTATAAATTATTATAATTTCGATTTATGCTAAGTGTCGCTTTGAGTGCATTATTTAGGTTTGAGTTAAGAGACCTTCCTTTTTTGATTAAATTGAAATACATTATGAGCGATATTCGGTCATTCTTTAAGCAACTGCACATTTTTTTTTTTTTTTTTTAGTTTTTGGAACATTTTGAAACGACAGATATATCTCAAAAACTATGGGGAGTAAATTAAACAACTCAACATAATTTATGTTTAAAAATGCTTAAATTTTTAAAAATACATTTTTTTTTTTATAAAAATGTTTCTCAACGTAGATATCTTCGACACAATAATTTTTTTTTTTTTTGGTTTTTTTTTATATGATATTCTTCAATTAATCCTTAGAATGTATATTTTTTTTAAATAGATTTCCGACATAGCTGCGAGTGATGAATTCATAAATATAAATTTTTTATTGAAAGCGCGCACAATAGTTCTCTTAATATTTTCGTCATAACATTTTTTTTTTCAATCAATCTTAATGAATTTTATATTTTCCGAAGTTGTGTCGGAAAAATCGATTAGAAAGCAGATGCGTAAAAATAAAACATAAAAAATCAAAAAAAAAATAAAGGTTGAAGATATTTTGAGAAACATTTTTATAATAAAAAAATTAATTTTACAAATAAAAATTTTAATGTTTCAGCAAATTTATTTCAAGTAAATTATTTCTTTTATAAAACTAAAGAATTTTTAAACAAAAATATGTTAAGTTTTTAATCCATACCATAGTTTGGAGATACATACATATGTATATGAAAATCAAAAATATCGGGAAAAAAATCAAAAGAGTGTGCAGTTATTTAAAGAATGACCAATTTACAAATATATTCGTAAAAAATAATGAATAAAAAAAAATAAAAACTTTGACCGATATCTTTTCTATAAAATGTTGGTGGTCAAATAAATACATTATTTGCTTGTGAAAAATTATCAAACATTGCCTATATTTGTTAGGAAAATATACGCTTTTAAGTTCACGTGGTAATAAGAAATGATTACTCACTGCTTAAAATGTGTGCATGTTAGGTCTCTTATATTCAATGCTGGGTGTAAATCATTTTCTTAGGAATAAATTTTTGAAAAATCCAGTTCGTAAGTATGTAGGAGTCGGAAATTGAAATCAATGTATTCAAATTCATGAAAAAAATATAATTGATTTATCTGTAGATTTTATTCCAGAAATCAGAGTTTCGAACTGAGTGTTTTTAATAGATGCGGAGAGGGTGAAAGGTTGCACGGATAATGTCCTTTTTTGTATCATTTTTCGAAAAAATTGTTTGACACTTAACGGTATGGAAAGGCTGAAATTTGTCCAAAACCGGGCTTTATGTGACACCTATTGCACCTCTTAAGATGTCTTAAATTCATTTTAAACTTTTCTGTGCAAAAAATCTTTCTTGAAAAATTATCATAAGATTTTGACGTTTCATCTTGGAATAGTTTTTTTCCTAAAATAAGGCTTTTCAATTCCTTTTTCGAATATCTTGGAATGTAATCAAAAATAATTCATAGCTTCATTGATTACTTGAATGGAATTGAATTTGATGTAATTCTTTTGCACTGAATTTAAATCATCGATTCCGAATTCAAATGTATTTGGAAAATTAAGCAATTCGTTTTCACACATAAAGTGGTTAAACAACTTTACCTTTTCGAAGCATTCTTCAGCGGAAGTATGAGATCAAAAAGAGGAGAACTGTACAAAAGCAAAAAGTGAAACTATTTGGAAAAGAAACAGTACAGTTGTTCTGATAGGTCTTTGCTGGTTGAATTGATTTGGCAATGCTTAACCATCTTGCTTACATGGGAAAAGTGCAGTTCTGCCTTTAAAAAAAGTGCAAAACTAGAAAAACACTTCCAGCTGAGTTGGCGAATATTCTTCTTATCAACATGGTGATCGCCATAAAAAACGCTCACAGGCACAGAATTTCACAAGCGAAAAAAGGGACGACGATGCAATTCAAGTCGAGCTTAATTAAATTCTCCCATAGCTGCTGTGGCAGTTTATCTTTTGCGCTGCTGCCATTTCGCATGGTGAATGAACTGATTTTGCAGTACCAGCACTAACGCCAATCGAAGCAACTGGTACACACGAGTTCATACGCACAAATCGCTTGCCACACATATGGGGCGAATTTTGCCACTTGTACCACGTTGACAATTTGTATGCACCCATCCTGGTCAAACTTTGATCATTTGAAACTTTAGTAGAGATCGATAAAATATCGGTGGGATTTTGCTCCAACGTCAATAGTTTCCAAAATACAGGGGCGTAAAGTTGGTAATTTTCAACACTTCTTCCACGAATTCTTTTTTTTTGTAAAATTTAGTACTTGAATCGATCTCATTTGTAAATTAAGAATCGTCAAGATTGATTTCAATAGATTTTTGTAATCTTTACGAAAAAAAGTAATGTGTTATTCAATTTAAAAATGGTTATATGAAAACCTGATCTTTTAGCTTCCAGAAAACAAGCAGTTATATTGGAACGAAAATGGTTTCTTGCGAGCTATTGACCGTTGAAAGCGCGCGGGCACTAAAATCACTCTTTACAATTTCTGATTAACAAATGATATCCAGGTATGCATGAATTTGAAAAACAAGACGTTGTTGAAAATTACCAAATTTTTCGCTCCTGTATTTTGGAAACTAATTGCGTTGGAGCAAAATCCTCCCGGAATTTCATTGATCGCTAATAGAACTACAAATGGTGAAATTTTGAACAAGATTGGTGCATACAAAATTTTAGCGTGGTACACATGGGAAATTTTGCCCCACATGTGAAGACATACGCGCATTAGGTGAACTCGAGCGTAGCCAACTTATCTCATTCAGTTGGATCTTGACTGCGCATGCGCAGCAATGCGCGCATTTGCGTTGGTGGCTTGTGAGCTTCATTGCCGTCGCTGTTGTTAATGTTGTAACTTTGATTTCTTCTGTTTTGCTTTCAGTGCAAATTTCCTTGTTAAAGTTGCTGTTTTTACCGCTGTTGCGCATGCGTAAATTGCTGCGCGCGAGCGAGCAGCAACTGCATTTTTAATGATGTTTAACTTGGTAGATGCGCTTGCATGTGCAGGTAAAACATCATTTGAAGCAAAAGTAGAGCCTACGCTTCGCCGTTTGCTCATTAAGGTGCGAAGGTTAAGTTTACACTTTGGGTGGAGAACTACTCGATCCGAGGCGCAGCTAAGAAATTTATTGCGCTCGAGGCATTTGTTAATTTTTTATTGCTTTTTCATGATCTTCTTTTTTGTTTGAAAATTCTAAAACGGCAAAAAAGTGTTGCTTTGAATTGTGACTTTACACCGTGACTCATTCATATCGTGATTTGGTGTAGCTTCTTTTGTTGATATTTTGTTATTTTTGTTCTCTTAATTTTCCCAAGCCAACGATTTACTGCTGGACATTTCCTATGGGAATAGCAACACTTTTTGTTGTTGCTGTTACCATTTTTATTCATTTTACGGTTATTTCATGGTCGCGTTGCAACAATAAATTCCTTATTTATGTAGCTGCCTTCGATAATTCTACTGTTACAGTGATCGCTCTGTCATAATTTTCATTGAATTCGCGCAACTCTGAAAGCAAAAGTGTCTGTGAACCAGCGAAAATAGGTCGAACTAATTTGATTTTATTTTTTGTTTAAGGCTGTGAAGCGAAATCTTTCCCACCGCCTGAGTCTCGGACTGTAAGAGCACCAACGGAAATAAATTGCTTATTTGTGTGCACGGATTGACAATGAATTCGACAGAAGAGCGCACTAGCGTGCGGTAGTACAAGGCAATTTCAGTTAGCAAATGGGATTCCCAGAGAGTAAAAAATGTGATTAAGACTTGATGGAAAAATATTTTCAAAATACAGTAATGGCCAAAACTTAAGCACCCCCTTAGTACATATTTTTCACATCATAATTTTTTTTATGAAAATGTCGTTTTTGAAACATATTGCTCATTTATTTTATTTATCTATACCTTTGTTATTGACAAACAAAAATTAAAAAAATCTGCGTCTTACAAATAAAAAGTTGACATCAAAGAAACATTTTAAGCCCGAAAAATTAATGGAAAAAACTAAAGCATCCCCTTTTTTTTGGTATATAAAAACTTTAAAAATTAGTACTTAGTTGCGAACCCGTTATTTTGGAAGACATGCGCACCTCTTTAAGACATACAGGATATTAAATTATTAATGATATCCTGCGATATCCCTCCCCAGGATATTTTTAAAGATTGAATAAGTCTTTCGTAGTTTCGAAATTTTTTTCTCTGGATATTAATGTAAACAATATCCCACAAGATCTCAAAAGAATTCAGGTTAGGGCAGGCCAAAAACTTCTAAAGTAAAGTAAAGTAGCCTAAGTCTTATTTATTTCGAATAGATTTGTAATGATATTTGCCTTCAAATCAAATTTTAAGCTTCAATCGTTTGAACTTATTGGCAACGCGCGCGATCGGTCTGATCACCGTGGGAAAAAAACTATAAATGCTGAAGTATTTATTTATTGCTCCAATCTTGTTTACTTAGCTCACAAATCGCAAAACTCGAAAGAAAACGTCTACAAAAATTGTTGTAATTGCAAAGAATTGTGCGGCATTCAAGCGTCTGAGCGTCGACAATCAACAACACATTAATAGCAAGAAAGCCACTTGCAGCCATTTGTATTTAGAGTTACCATCAACTCAAAAGTTTTTTAAAGTTTCATTTACACTCACGAATCGATGACTAATTTTTTAATCGTTTTGCTTTAATTGGTCCAAGAGCTTCGTGGAAATCTTAAGCTCTGCACTTATGAAATTCGTTAACGAAGTCAAATTTGAAATGTAATGTAATGTTTCCTTTGAAACAACCGCCAATATGTCAATATTTCCTTCAACAAAAATAAGATTACCAACCCCAGAAGACGCCATGCAACCCCATACTACCACATGTCAACCGCCATGCTTAACTGTTTCTCGTACATTCTTTGGCTTGAGCTCTGTATTTGCTTCCCTCCAAGTAAATTGAAGATGAAGAGTTCTGGAAAACAGTAGTTTTTTTCTGATGAAAGTAAATTTGGCCTCTATGGGTCAAATGGTAAGAAATTTATTCGAGGAGAAGCAACAAAGAGCTCAAACCAAAAAATTTACGGGAAACAGTTTTTGTCACCAACATGGCGGTTGGCATGTGGTGGCACGGGGTTGCGTGGCGTCTTCTCATTTTTGTTGAAGGAAATACTGTCAAAAATATCTATTTGGAAATTCTACAACACAATTTGATACAGTGTGCCAAACATTTAAATATAGAAGCAAATTTTCGATTTTATCGAGATAGAAACCTAATTACAAGTCATCAGTAGAGCGAACATGGCCCAATTGAAAATGTCACCACATCTTCGCAACACCTCCACAGTCTCTAGATTTGATTGTTATAAAAAATTTGGGGTATGTACTGGAATGAGGTATTCGAAGTCGCCACATAGATAAAATGGACCTCAAAAATGTGCTCATGATCGAATGGAATAAAATTTTTCTTTAATAATAATAGTGGATTCGATGCAAAAGCGCTTTAAACCCGTGTTTTATCAAAAAGATTATCCCATAAAATATGAGCGAATAATTTTTTAACAAATTTTATGTGAAATAATTACTTTTTTTACTATATCTTTTTGATGGGCAATTTAAGCTGTGACATGAATTTTTTCTTTTTTTCATGTAACTTTGTGAAAACTGAATACTTTTATTTTTTTTTTGTGCATAATAAATGAAAAGATTTCAATAAAAAAAAACTACATTCAATTTTTTTCGCTTTGTATAAAAATACCGTTTTGTATAACAAAACAGTTTTATAAATGATGTGGGCCAAATGAGCTGTGAAAATGTTCGCAATGACTATTAGATATGAGATGTGTGATTAATCCAAAATCGTGCGTAACTTGATGTCGATCCAAATACAAGCAAAACAACAGCGACAATTAGCGTCAGTTATTTTGATTTGATTTGATTCCAATTTTGATTTAATCGATTTACTTTGCAATTTGAAGAATTTCATGCTGTTAAGGGCCAAATAGACGTTCATGCGTGCATGATCAATAAAATTACGACGCCATCATGATTTCGACACACACCATTCATGCACGCATGATGGATATACTTTTAACGTGTTGACATTATGACGTCAGCAGCATGTGTGGCAATTAAAATTGCATTTAATATTAAAAAAAAATCGCGATGGAAACACTGATTGTAGAAGGAACTTCAATCTCCTCGCGGTGTCTCTCTTCACCTAATGCGCAACAGGCAAACCAATTATTTTTTATCGATCCACTTTGAGCGCGCGTTTGATTGTTGTTTTTTCAAATGTTGCTGCTGCTGTTGCAACTTGTGTGTGTAGGCAAATGCTAGAGACATCATTACGCGCGCATGCGCAAATTTTGCCACAAACGTTTGAGCTGCTACCACTTTTGCTGCTGTAGTCATTTGACTGAGCGTATTGCCTCTTTTTCCCTGCTTGTAGTATTTTTGTTTGTTTCCATGTTTTTGCTGCTGCTTGTGCTATTTTATTTTTATTTGTTTAATCATTGAGTTTCTGATGTTCGTGCTATTGCTGTTGATATTGTTGTTCTTCTGGTGTGTTTCAAGACTAGAAGTCAAAGTATTGCCAGCAACAGGAACGCATTCGGTAGCGATGTTTTGATTTTTGATTGAAATTTGACAAGTCAGACGAATGTGCGGCAACATCAGCAGATGCCATTTAAATTTTAACGATTTTTGACATGCAAAAGACACAACACCAATAAAATGTTCAATATGTGAGCAGTCATTAAAAATAATCCTTCAAGCCAAGGATGTACACTTCATGGTTGGACGTTGGTTTATTTTTCATTAGATTGAAGATTATAATATGGAGTGATTATTGAAATTAATTAGTTATTTTCTTTCTTGTAGTCGGTCTATCACTAGTCGAAGCATTTTTATTGATCAACCACCAGTGAAAATGTTCGCTATGACTATTAGATATGAAATGTGTGATTAATCCAAAATCGTGCGTAACTTGATGTCGATCCAAATACAAGCAAAAAAACAGCGACAATTAGCGTCAGTTATTTTGATTTGATTTGATTCCAATTTCGATTTAATCGATTTACTTTGCAATTTGAAGAATTTCATGCTGTTACACACCCAAAAAAAAAAAAAAAACTTAGGGTCGATACTAATAATTTTTAAGAAGTGTGAGAAAAGATGACCACAAATTTGACCCATAGAATGTTTTTCATACAAAGCAGTCGCGGCGTTTATATGCCCGACATCATGTTAAAAAACTCAACTTTATTAAGTCATCTTTCAAAAAAGTGATCATGTAATGAAATGCGGTGACCATCCGTCCTTTATTTTTTCTTCTGTCCTGTAATTTTTTTGTACAATATTTGTCAAACTGTCCATTAAAACTAGGACAATTTGCCCTTTAAAATAACAAGTATATTGCACAAATGAGAGAGAGTAGTAGATTTTGATCTCCTCGCTATGGCAAGCTAGTAACTCAGCGCAATGCTTGAAAATATTGAAAAAATAGGAAATCTTTCCATGCTTTTATCTCAGCTTTTGTTTAACCGATTTCGAAGCTGATAATTTTTAGGCACTCTGCTCGACCTTTCTTCTACTAAGAGAAAGTACGGCTAAAAAATTTGTGTAGCTTTTTGCATTTCGTTATACATACCTAATTTCAAATCACACCCGTGCTAGAGAAGTTTCACTTCAAAACTAATAGAAATCTAAGAAATTTCATGAGACTTAAATCACAAATAGCAAATAAAACTCACATGACCAGATGATTTGCTGAAATAACGAACATTTGTATTTTATCCTGTCATTAAGTTCTCAAATTTAAGTAACATTTCGGATCTTAAAATTTGCTTTTGAGAGAAGTACAAGTTAAAGGTTTTTTTCCGCACCTCACTTTAAAACGCAAACATTTTGCAACTTTAAGTTTTTTTTTTTGAAAGCCACACCCTTTTTATACAGCAATTTCCATTTCTGCGAGCACCACCTACAATTGACTCATGACGGCTTGAGCTTCCTCTTTTTTTTTATTTAATTTAACTCCTACATGTTTGGGTGTGCGTTTACTTGTTCTCTTCATATATTTTTTTGCTTATATCTCAGTTTTTGCAGTAAAAAAAAAACAAAAATAAATAAAAGCAAACAAACAAATCGCTACTCTTTTTTTAATCTGCAAAATGATGCGAAAATCCACACCCAGCTGGCAAATTGTGACGCGACAGTTAAATGACTTTGTCTTTCTGTATGACTAACCGTCCAGGCTTTTTGTGACAAAATGTAATGCGAGTTTGTTCTGAATGAAAGTTTTGTCGTAAATTGGAATAAGTCTTGTTATATAGATGAGGCACACGGCTTACAATAAAAAGAGAAACAGTGGTGGAACAGATGCAGACGAAGACCAAAAGTCATAGTAAATCGGCACTTCATATAACAACGTGCGAGAGATCGAAATAATTATAAAACTTTTGATCAGGCCTTGCGTATCTTAAGAAACTCTCGTAGCTTTTAAATATTTTATTTGTATGGGCAGCAGGCGTGTTCGTTCTTTTAAGCCTATGAGCGATAACTCAAAATTTAGTTAGTGTAATAAATTCGTGTAAATTATTTCGCTGAAATTGTGATTACCACAAAACTACAAACATGGCCAAATCGACTATGAACATCTACAAAATATTATACTTTTCTGATCCAGCAACGCCCTCTTTTAAGCATCGCAAACAAGGATGACAAGTATATAAAAATTCGACTACGCTATTTCGAATTTAGAAACTGAGAACCTTTCTTTCCCTCATACAAAAAACCCTATGGTATTAAAGAAGTGCCAGTCTATGCAACAAGGTCGCGGGTCGATATTCTTTTCCAGTCAATTATGCCAGGACAAACAAAAAAATGGTTTTAAAAAGAAACTCTAGTACTCACAATAATCTAGACGAAAAGATTAGGATCAAATTGGCGTGCTTAAATCAAATTCAAGAAGTTGGTCAAAAATGGTAATTTTAATATAAACAAGCTCAGCTCAGGCCAAAGCACCCTAGCATCCAAAACCAAAATATTATTTTATTTGTAAAGCAGTGTTGGCGATGGAGCATCGTTACAGTTACAGCATGGGGACTAATTCGTAATTCAAATTCTAACAGCACTGAAAGCATGTCCTCATGATACCATTCAATGCGAGGATGCACCACATCAGTTCACAGGAAATTTATGATTACGCGCACGCGCTTTTTACAAATTAAAAATTCGCATGTGACTTCTACATAACGACAAAACGATTTCCTTTATGCGACAAGTTGTAGTTGCACGATTTTCCTACATGCGGCTCTTGAGTTGGCAATGTGATTTGTATCACTGAATTTCGGCAGGAAACAGCTGTTAGCTGCAGTAGGCAGTGTTGCCAACTTGCAAATTATTTACAACTATTTGCTGTCTAATTAATTGTGAGTTTTTCAACACCTTGGCTAGCTGGGCAAATTGAATAGAAGCCGAAACCTCACTCGAACTGGAATTTCAATACGACTCAGTTTAATTCAGGTGTGCAGCTGCTCATGTCATTGTCAACACTACAGCACGGTAGCTTTCTGCTTAATTTTTGGCAGCGCAACGAAATAAAGAACTACAAAAAATCGTTTTTCTTTGTGCCTGTGGATGGCGTTATGATCATAAGTAATTCTAGCGACAGTTGAATCAGATAAGAAATCGTCATTGGAAACAATGACAAAAAACGTTGCGAAAAGAGATCGAATTCAAAATTGTACAGACATGTACTCCTGGTTAAGTGGTTTCCGCTTTAAAAGTTTCGTACGTTTACTTGCAAATCTCACTTCAAATCGAAGTTCGCTGCTTTCAGCACTTCATGGATGAATTGACAGTTTGGCTACTTTGTACACGGTTGCGAAAGCTGTCTTGAAATTATGTTGAATTTTTGTAATTCCTGCTGCAAATCAATTAAATCACACAAAACACGAAATACTCGCATTAATTCAAAACTCAACAACCAAAGTTGAGAATTTCCCAACACAGACTTTTGTGAATTTTGACTGACAGATCGTGCAGCAGAACGTCAATACTTGCCACGTTGCCACCTGACGAACACAGCTTGCACAAAAGTAGCGCGTCGATGTCTTTAGCCTCTTTCCTTTTACAGTGTTTTGCGGGCCAATGTGCGGCCCGTGTACTGCTGCGAATCTTTCCCTCCTCGACAAGCAACCATTGCTCGTATTTAGGAAAACTTGCAAAAAAAAACCACAATAGCAGCTATAAAAAACAGCGATTGTGTACGACTGGTAAACGATTAAACAGCAGCAGCTTATATGTATGGACGTAACAAAACAAGCGCTCTTAATCCGCTTAGCTCGTTCCTTTTGCTGATCCATAGATCGATCGCCCATACGATCTGGCGATCGACCGTTTGGTCGCAATTCTGGCAATTAATCTGATCACTTAACAATCGATTTATTGATTGAGGTCTCAGGTGTAATCGATAAGAACGTTTGCATTTTTGTTGGCTTAACAAAAAGCCTGACAAAAGGCAACAAAACATTTTAACTCCACTGCAGCAGTGTCGATCGAATCGATCTACTTTTCTGCATAATCAGCTAAAAAGTTGTTGTGGCCGGCATTTCAGTGGAAGAATATTTCAATAACGCAATGCAGAACTGGCAACGGCAACGGCAACCGAACAAAGGCAACTGCTGCACCAACCGCCACAAAAAAGTTAACAATTACTGAGGGACCATTAATGCTAACATATGACATTGTACATGACATTATCCGATCTTGCTGATCTTGTTTGACTTAGGAGGCGAATAAATTTCAAATGCAGTAGCTGCTTGATATCTATTTCTTTGTTGTTATTGCCAAGGCATATCGGGAATAATAAATTTTATAGCGAAAAAAAGCAGATTAGGTGAATAGAGAATGAAAAACGAAATAAAAAATGTTCAATGTAAAATTTGATCGCGCTTGTGCAATTTCTTCGCCAAGAGTTTCTAATTATTAAGTAAAGTTGTTTGCAACAGAAATCACTAGGGATGAAATCCAAACAAATAATAACTTAGAAACACGAGCTCTTTTGCAGTTTTTTCTTTTTTTTTTTTTCAAAGGTCAAGAAGAGTTTTGTTCTCCATAGCAATGTTTAGTTTTATCTTCTATCAAAAGCAAGTCCTTGACATCTGTATTGGCGTTCTAAGTATTTGCTGTCATTTAAGCTTGTGTGCAATGACTTTTCCATATTGTTTTTATGATGCCACCCATCATTCTTTGAGAAAACAACACCCAACACTATACATTCTAAGTTGTTGTAATGCATGTAGTAATTGTAATAAGTTTTACTTAGCCGCAATTAGTAACCTCAAAATACCAGCAATAATTTAAGACCAAAACATCTATAGCAACAACAATTGGAATGTCCGTCTGAAGTTAAACTCCTACAAAACTCCTCCTAGCAAACCAATTTTTTAGATGAGAAACACTGCATGATTCCTTGTTTTGCCTTTTTAAAATTTGAGTTTTTTTGCCAAAAGATGGCGACAAGACTTTGGACGAAGACAACAACAGCTTCAGGCTATAAGAGTTAATCAGGAATTCGGATAATGATTTGGTGTTTAAATCAGTAAATAGAACCCGTCACATTAAACAGGATTAACTGCACAATTTAATGATATTTAATTGTTATACTTTTCGATCGTTCAAATTTCGAGTTCAATGGGGTAATTCAAATTTTTTTTTGTTGTTTCGAAGAGGTTTAATAGTTGCAGGTACATCGGGGCAAAGTGCTGGTGCAAGGAGAGTTCATTATATGAAGGGGAGGGTAACGGGCACATTTTTGTGAATTTTTTCGGCAACACGGTTAAAATCTATTTATTAAAACCAATGGCAGATCAAAGTTTAACATTTGAAGAATATTTTGAAAAATATACGGCGGTCATCGTCTTTGAAAACGTGAGTTGTGGGAAAAACGCTTTAAAGTTTTAAACGTGCACTGAGTCATGTATGAGGCACGGTTGCTTAAACTGCTGTATCTTCGTTGTTTTTGCTCCGATCCGTCTCAAATTTGCACACAATATTCTTGAAAGGTTTTTCATTTAGATAAAAAAAATAAAAAAAAAGTGAAAAAAGTACGTTACCCTGCCCTTAATATTTACTGATGGCTCAACGCGTTTTTTAGTTTTCGATACGAAATATATGGGAAAGAATGTTTTAGTAGACAGTTTCATCTATATCTCGTGAAAAAAAAATACAAGTTTTTCCAAAAAAACCGAAAAAAAAATAAAAATTGATTTTTTTCTCAATCTCCGAAATATCTCTATACTTTGAAAGCTAATAAGCTAATGAAACATTATCTTCAAGAAATACTTTTTTAATGAAAAATGTTATGTTCTTTTAATGGGCTTGGTCCCGTTAGGGTAAGTTTTTTCTTTCACGACATATAGACAAAACTGTCTAATGAAGCATTCTTTCCCATATAAATCGTATGGAAAACTAAAATATCTAAAATATATAATATTATGTACATTGTTAAAAAAAAAGGATTTTTTTTTAAATTTGATAGTTTCATAGTAATATCGTTTTAATAAAAGTTTCGACATTTTTTATGAAAACAAATCTTTTGAAATAAAAAAATTGAATTTAGCTGATCGCTCGCTCAAAAAACGGCAGTTTTCAAAAACTTATATTTCATAAATACATAGATTGATAAATAAAATTTAAAAAAATTATGGAGAATACTCTCAAAAAAAAAAAACCAAAATAATCAGAGATGCAATAGCAAAATGGTGTACGATAAGACGTGGAATATAATAGATGGAGTTACCACTCGGAGATTCTGAGAATCGATAAAGTGTTCCAGGTTCCGGGTTTATGGAAAGTTAAATGCAAATATTAATTTAGAGACACCATCAGAATAGGTTTATCAAAACGAAAAGCTTAATAGCATCTGCTTTACTAAGCCGAACGCGGAATTTAAAGGACGACAACATTTTTTTTGTATTTTGATGAGAATATCTTTTCTTGACCTTTACTTTTAAGACAAGGAGATTGAGGTATTTTCAAACCAGCGAAGCTAGAAGTGGAAACAACGAGAAAACAGAAGTCAGCGCGAACCATTAAGAAAATAATTCGCTAGAAGTGGAAACAACTAGAAAACAGAAGCCAGCGCGGACCACTTAGAAAAAAATTTGTTTAGGCTACATGTCTGGGCCGTGGAAAAACTGGCAAGCCTGGTAACATATTAAAGTGACACCAAATCGTTTTCGTAGTAGTCCAACTATCTAAACTCAAAAAATTCATCTTTACGATATGAATTTCGCGCGGGTGCCTATTGCACCATAACCTACAGCAATTCCCATATGTTGGTTGGCAGCATATAACATTGACTTCTTGCTCATTTTGCTGTTACAAAATTGAACAATAACAAAAAAGAGAAAGGCTAAAAACAGCGCACTTGAATTTTTTTTTTCATGTCGCCAAGAAACAGAGCGAAGGAGCTTTGTTTGTTTTCAATCGCCGCCAACCAGCATCTTGCGAACCTTAAGAACAGCGCCGTAACCAGGAATGATTAGGGGAACAGATTCCCCTTGGACGACGAATTGTTTAATTAGCTAAAAACGACATAAAGTTATTTAACAATTCTGTCAAGTTAGTTGAACTTTATGAGCTGCATTGGTAAAAATTCATTAAGACTGGTTTGATGTGGCAATAGTCGAAACATACATATTTCACCAATTACCAGCTCTGTTGAATAATACAAGCATTCATCAATCTGTAATAATTTACAGAAATATTGGTCTTTGCTAAATGAATGTAAGTTCAATGAAATAATGTTTGATAAGTAAGACCAATACTTTAAATATATTTCACCATATCCCATTCCGAAAATCCCAGCTACGTCACTGCTCAGACGTATGTTATTTGCGCGTTCATGTGGACGTGATTCTCGCTCGGATGTGCCAATTCGCGCGAACCGCGCAATATGTGGTCCACACTGTAAACATGGTCAATAAAAGCTTACAATTTTGGACATATTTGTTGGTGCAACCAGACAATGCAAATTACTGCATAGAATGTTTAGCTTATTTTTCAAGTTCCTTTATTTGTTATTTCTAAGCTCGATCCCAACTTCGGTCTTGTTTTGATTCAGTTTCGACCAAATTGGCGACACTTGAAGACAAATTTTACACAATCTTGTAATCGATGAAGTTTTTCGTGGCTGTTCTGTTGTTGTTTTGGAGTCGTATTGTGCTTGCTTTATGTCACATTATCGCGTGCTAAAAAGTGTTGTCGTGCATATGAGCGAAAACAAAAACAATTGCATCATATTATTTTGGAAAATACATGTAATTGTTTCGATATAAAAATAGTTTGAAAAGTAAGTACTTATGTGGCGCATTGGAAGTGTTTGCAACTGTGACCGATTTTCATGCTCTGTTAAAGTAAAAAATACAAAAACAGTGGGAAATCACAAATTTGTTGATTGCGCCATGTCAATAGTTGCAAGTATAGTATACAAGTACACTTAGGTATTGTCGTAAGACCGAAATTTAACTGAACGATTCATTATATGATCACAGTTCAGGCATTTACTTACTCAACCTTATTATTCTAGTCTACTCACTTTAGATGTTGTCATGTCAACTCCACTTGCCTACTGCAGACGAAAACATTACTTTTCAACTGTTCTCGAATGAAAACAACCAGTGACGCCAAAAAGGTCATCAAAGATCTTGCTGCGATGGCAGCCCAACCGAACTGCCAGCCGAAAACAATTGGAAATGATGATTATGATTTAGAGCAGAAGGTGGATTCCGTTAGCATGACAGCGCATCAAACAGAAACAGTCTTCCCAATACGTTGTTGGCGATGATCGCGACAACAATAGCGCACGAGAGCAATGCACGGATCATCATTCTTCAGTTGGTTTGCTGTGTCAACTGCACGATCAGTTCAGACAATGTGTCTCCTGTGTCATCAACTAAGCTCAGCCTTAGCTTCACTTGAATCAGCGAATAACTGTCGTGGAGCGGGAAGATGGCAACCTTAGCGCTTCATTTTTACCTGCACTCAATTTGGCAATGCAAATGCAGCAAAAGTTAAAGAAAAACGGACAGGCAAATAAATAGAATGAGAAGAAACAGAATGACGGAATCGTGGCGTGGTGGTGGCACGCTCATCTTCAAATTTATCTATTTTTCTAACGTCCTCATTGACGTCGCCATCATATTGTCGTCTCTGCTGCTGCTTTCCATTGTGCTTTGCTGCTGTACGAGCGTCTGGCAGAGATGTTTGAAAGCGATCACGAACTTGACCTTTCACATAACCCCAAAAAACAGTCACTCACAGTCAGCCTCAGTTTTAGATCCAAGGAATTAGGCAGGCAACTAGCAGCATATCGCTGCTATCAGCGGACTTAGAGAGAACTTGTGAACAGTGAATGTTCTAATGCATTCGCGTCGAAAACCTTAGCTGGGCTTGGTGCCAACACATTTTCACACCCAGAAAATCTAGACACTCCACCCCAACAAGCCATAAGCGAATTTTTCATTGATATGATGACAAAACGTGCCGAATCTTCGATTGCTGGCGATTGCCAACTGCAGCAACTCATTGATTCAATTTCGGTTGCTTGCTTCCTACCTGGTTAATCGCTTAAATTATCCTCTCTTTCTCAACGATTGCAGTAATCAGTATATAATGGTGTAGAAGATGATGAAGATGGGTTTTGGTGTCCTGGTGTGGTGTGGCGTGGAATGGAATGGTTAGTGGTTTTGCAGTTTCTAGGTTTGGTGTGGCATATCGTGATTTTCGATTTTTTACTGTTATTTCATGCTTATTGCTGTCGTCGTGGTGTCGACAGCATTAGTATTCGACAATGCGGCAGCACGGCAAAATAATTCGACGACCCTCGTGTCGCAGCATCTGCTTAACCCGAAACCTTTGATCCCTCGTTGTGGTGTGGTTTCGTTCAACAGCTTTATTTATTAGCTGCCTTGGTAGCTTAAATAAATCAAGTTGCTCCGTTACCCAAACATTTTTTTTACTCACTGATGTGGTGGAATTTTCAACATTAATTCAGACACACTGACATACAAGCAAGCACAACTCAAAGATCACCTTACAAGCACAGTCCTTTAGCTGTGCGCATAAGTTCAGATAAATAATGATTTCTATATGAGTGTCAGGCAGCGTTTGTAATTTGAGGACTATAGTCGCATAACAGAATGGTGGAAGATGGATGCACTAGTCGCTTGGGAGCTCACAATATTAACTTATCCAACAACTTGCACTTAATTTTCGCTGACAATTTCAAGCTCACGTGACCATAAAGTTTTGTCTCACAATGATCGCCTGACAAATGAACCTTCAGTTCAGGAGTCTAAAATGGACACTCCAACACAATTAAGTACACATTTAACTTTACATAAATAAAGTGTTGCAAGTGAACAATTGTACGATTGTGAATTACAACATGGAGTCTGCATTTACAAATCCATTTATGTGTTAAGGTCAATAATTTTACTGTGATTTCTTACTAAGGAGGGCTTTCCAAGCAGCTTGATTGTGGCATTTTACTCCCGTTTCTGAAGCCAACTACAAGTAAGACTTACGAGTTCCAGGAAGGATGCAACTGTTCCCAAGAGCTTTTATGCCGAACCATGCTTTAGAACTATTATAATGTGCGACTGAAGTGGAAACTTTATGCAGTAGCTTTGCATCCTCTATCCCAATGTGTACTCAAGTAGACTCCGGTTTGACTGGCTTGCGTGCTTGTGAACCAGCAGCCACGCGGCTTCTTTTGAACTCTCCCGCCAACCGTAAGCGGCTGTTGTTTGACTTAGAGACTGTGGATGGCCGTTTTGTTTTGTTAATTCTTGTTGTTGTTGTTGTCATTACATGAGTATTTACAACTTTCGGAATCGCGCACGGTTTGTGTTTGGCAGCAATCAAGCCAGCGCCACCACGTTGACCGGCAACTGGTCGCATGCGCAGAGCAGCAAGTCTTGAACTAAACGCACGGTTTGGTGGAAACTAACCTGTTCGTGTCAAAGCATCGCTGCTTATCACAGCCACGGAATCTGATTGATGTGCGGAATTATTGTATGTGCGATGCAACGCGAATGAAATCGATGCACTTGAGTGTTAACCTCGAAAAAAGTTTTGCCATTCCAAAAAGTTTGCAATAAGAATCAAAAATGGGGGTCAATGGAGCTTAAATAACTCGAACTTCATATGTTAATCTAATAACTGTATTTAGTGTCGTGCGTGCGCCAAGTGCCGTCTTATTATGTGCAATTACGGCGCGTTAAGTTGTCAAATACTACTCAGCACTAATCTTGCCGATTGTCAAATGAAAATTCTTGAGAAGCGTAAGCGCGGCCTCATTGCGGGTGTTGTTTGTTTATTTCTGCGAACAAAATACAAACGGCTGGAGTTGGCTCGTACTGCCCAGACACGCAAGCCATCGATTATGCAGATAGAGGTGCCAATATTGATACTTGGTCCGGTTCGCGACACGTTAAACATCCAACTGTGCCTGCACTACAGGAATCACTGTTTCATTTGAGTGCTTAAACGAGTGGTGTCACGTAGTCTAGCACGCAATTTTCATGTCAATTAATGAACATAATGCTATCGCAAATGTCACTTATGTAAGCTAAAAAGAAAAGTGGAAATACAGAGAGGAGCTACAGTGCCCAGGCCTACTTTATTTGAAACTGTAACCAGCGCATTTAAGTGAAGAATTCAAATGAAGTCTCAAGTAAAATAACAATTTGCTTCCCATCATAAGCACTGGATGATCTCCTACAATATTCGACAGTGATCCACATTTTGAATAAAAGTCGTGATGTTTTCTCAAACACACCTACGTTTTCTATTCAACTGCAAGTTCACCGATCTTGTCTCTAAAATCAATCGCCGATCTCTTATGGGTTTGGGCATAGCTAATTTGGTGGGAATCAATGACAAATTGAGCCTTCAAGCTCTTTTTCATAATGTCAAGAAGAGATCGAAAAGTAAACTGTGCAGTGTGCGAAAGAAGAAGAGCTTTGCCAGCGAAACTATTTTAAAAATTTCACACCCAAAGCCACGATTTCGATTGACTGACAGCCTGAGGGTGCGAACGAATTGCACTCGTCTCATTGTGAGACAGAAAAACATGTTAAAACGTCAATTTAAATTGTTGATATAGAGACCGCTCCTTGCGCAATTGTCACAGCAACAGCAACAATAACAAAAACATAGCTATATTGAAGGACTGACAAAGTCTACTGAGTTGGCTTTTACTGTTTTTGTTTAATTATTTTTAGTTGTTTTTGTCAGTTGCAAATGAGCGATAAATAAACGGGAACATAGACGCCTTGTTGTCGTAGTTGTCCTCAGTGCTGGTCTCGTCTGGTCCGGGAATGACATTTGGCGACAACAATTACGTGCAGGTTTGTGCATAGCATGTGCACCGTGTTCTTGCCAGTGCTGTTTCTCCTGGTCAGTTATTGTTGACAGCATTGATGTGCGTTGATGTGAAAAAACTAAGACACAGCATTTGCAATGGCGCATGCGCAACCGATTTCTGGAGAACTAAGAAAGAAGAAGGAAAGTTTTATCATAGACGACGATGAAAAGTGACGTGACAAGCGCAATTACAGCAGTCTAAGTGGAATATCATTAAGCTGAAAGCGTTGCGCTTAAAGTCTGTTCAATTTCAGTTGTGAGTTCTTGTGGTAGGGCCGTCCCCACGTGTTTCAGTTATCGTAATCATCGATTGAAAAACCTTTGTAATAAATTACAAGGTTGCCATTAATTTTTGATTATTGGTTTTTATCAAATTTGGTAAAATTTGGTGGTAAAAATTTTACTAAGATTATATCTTTGTGGTCCTGCGTAGACTCATGCATTTGATTCCTTAAGAGTTATCCCACCCGGTACATAGTTCACAATATCTATGTTTCGTTATATACGAACATTGCTCAAGTTCAAAAAAACTCTGATCGTATTTCTTGTCAAACGTAACACAATTTCATTAGAGGAAGCAGTTTTTCATAAATCTTGAGAGAATGATCTGATGTAAATAGCAGGTTTTAAGAAAATAATTAAAAGCGCCAAACGGATTGTTTTACAATCAAAATGAATTCGTATACAATAGTTTCTTCGAGAAATTTATCATTTCCTATACCAAACTCGTATTTTTTGCCGGAAGGGCTCAGGGTGACATGACACATTCAAAATAATAATGGCATCAGAGATTTGAAGAACTATCAGTTTTCAACACGTTCAATAATATCTATAGATAAAACAATCCTATTTTATTAAATTCTTAAAACTTTTCTATCAACTTTATGAATTTTTTCTTATTCGAGTATAAAAACTAAACCTTTACAGAAGGCGATCTTGTCGCACAAATGAACCCTATTGACTTAAAGGTCAAATGTTAATTTGTGTCTCTCTTTAATACCCATCAATTATCATTCAATAGTCCTAAAATTTATAGCATTTAAATAACTTTGTTTCTCCATCAACTCTGGTAAAACCCCAAAGACTTTCCTCACCTTCCACTTCAATGAGGCAGAGACAAAAAGAAGCCGTTAAAATCAAAAGCAGTCAAGAACAAAGCCAGCATCTAAAGGTTCCGTTTGTTTTAAGTTTTAACGCCATTTACGAAATCATCATCTATTCAACTCACTTGACCAGTAGCGCTACCAACGACGGCAAAGACAACAACTAAAACGTAATGTTCACATGGCTCACATGTTAAAACGAATCTCTTGTTTTCTTCTCCATTTCGGGTGATTAAAACATTTTTGCTACTTAATTATAATGGAGCCAAGAATTTCACCTAGAAGCGTTTCTTTTTTCCTCATCCACTTTTGGCTTTCTGCTGTTTAGTTTTATGGTTTTTGACAAAATTAATGATTCTTTAGCGCTGAGATTAATTATTTAAAATTCATGTCTGAAAGCCATGCACCCTGTCGATAGTACTGATCAAGTTTAATGTTGTTATTTATGTTCACGGTCTATCTTCCCAACGAAAACAACAAACAAAATAATTTGTTTTTTCTAAACGTGTAAATTAAATTAATTTTTGCCATTTGGCTTAGTTCATTATTCGAAGCTTTTTGGGCGGTTCTTAAATCTGTGCCCAAAGGTCACATGAACGTGTCCGGCGAAGAGCGGTCAAATAAAAGAGGAAAATCCAATTTTTTCTGTGCTCGTTGCTGTTGTTGGAAAACAAATCGCGGACTAGTGAAGAAATCTATAATCTGTATTGATTAATCACTTTTATAGAAAGTAAACAAGATTTAGTGAAGTGGTTGGTTGGTGCGATCTTAGTCCACCGGTATATCGGAAGAGAGTGGGAAGCACAGGCAGTTTTGTTGGCTAACATCACCGCAGGGTTTTGACGGTGCTAATTAACATAAAACCGAATCGCTGCTATGAAGCCAAGCTTCGACGATGGCTGTTCGTCTTCAGTTTTGCTAACTGTGAAAAGTATTTTAGTGATCGCTATTTAAGATCATTAATTATTTATTGTTACTGTTAATGACTTAAAAGTAAGGTGTAGAACATATATTTTCAATGAAAAATAAAATTTCTAGGGTGATGACTGGGAAATAGAAACGTTAGGCGAACGAATCTCAAAAATTTTTTATTTGGATTTTTAGCTTTAGTTTCGCCATTGTACATAAGTACTGTTTTATCCGATTTCCAAGGTTGAAGGGTTCAGTATTTGAATTTGTGACCCTCTAATAACTAGCAAGACTTCTGATGAAAGATTATATACGTATCATACATCATGTTGCCTTAGGCAGAATTGTGGCGATGTTAGATATTCAAGTTCAAAGGTAAAGAAAATATGTTTTTGTGGAAATGTCACGCGTTTTATTGATCGGATAGGAATTTAAAGGTGATAAGAGTTATAGGCCAGTCAGAAAGCAAACAAGAAAGAATCTGTTGAGCACTTTCTGTGCAACTGTTCGGCCGGCTGTTGCCAGAACCAAGCTCAGATATCTAGAACAAGCTTTCTTTAACAACCTCAACGAATTGGAAGAAAGTCTTCTTACCAGTTTTGTAGGCTCACGTATGTGGTATTGAATCGGCACATTAGTGCTACTAAAAGGCTTCTAGCACGGGTGCTAAGACGCTACTCTAACCACAGTTTTTATAATATATCTCACATCTGAGATTTCTCACGAAGGTTCTACCGTTTTCTACGGCTTTACAGGAAGATACTCACTCTTCTGTCGAAATTTTTCATGACTGTTTTACACAAATGTAGCTAAATTTTGTTAATATAGCGCTGAATTCCCCCTTTCAAGGAGTATCTAGTTGTGAGCTTGTTGGAATAAACCTTAGACTTCAAAAAACCTCAAAAGAAAAAGTTCGAACAGCATTTAATCGATTGATCTGGACAGCCAAATTTAATCACAAAAAACGAAAATTACACGACCAGGAAATGCCTCATTGAATTGTTTCTCGCGCTATTGGTAAAGACCAGAATTTACTAATCGGACTAAGACAAGAAATTTGTGGTACCACTATGGAACCCTGTAGTCATGTGAGGTTATGCGGCCACCACCCAAATCTAATCCAATCTTTCAGCAATACTGTATTTTATCTGGCTAAATGAAAAAATTTTGAGATGGGATCTTAGGTAAAAGATACGGTGATGGGATGAGGTAAAAGGAAAAGAAGACTTCTATAGTTAAATCCCGAGTTCCCTTATATTTCTCAAGTGCTGCAACACCGTGTGAGTGGTTGGCTTGCAAGTCCAATAAATGTTGTCTTTAATTTCAGAATACATAAACAAAAACAAAGACCACAGCATCAAACCGCAGGCGTTTTTAAAAAAGTTCGCTGTTCGCCACTTATGTCGACAACATTTCAATTTCAAATTTATTAATCATCAATTTAAATTTGCATAACATAACAACGCAGGGGCTGAGCAGACAGCGAAACAGAAAGCCACAGAGGCAGGCATTCGCTTGGAAAGACAGACATTATGGCAGTCACAAACAAATATATGGGCAGTTCCACATGTGACCAACTCTAGGTTTGACAAAAGTGCATCTATGGAAATGAATCGAACCTAATGCATACAATACATTCGTGAAACTTATATTAGAGAAAAATTAAAATCATCAAAATTAAACTCAAATTTTGCTGATTAATTTAATAAAGTTTAACAGTTGTGTGGAATTGCCCACTCATACGAAGTAAGATGGATAAAAACGACAGACAGTTTCCATGCAGTGGTTATGTTACAATTTTAACATAATGACATGACCAACGGTCATTTCCCAATGGATGACAGTTTACTTAAGCTTCAAGCAGATATAAATGTTGGCTCCGACTGTGACTGTTACTGCAATAGCGAACGAACCATGACAACAGCAATATGATATAAGAAACTTACAACAAGTGAATAAAGAAACCGATATAAACTTTGCTTTTCGCACATAAAATAAAAATAAAAACGTTAACCAATAGCTAAAGGCTCTGGTAGATGCACAAACTACTTGAACTGCATAAATGAACTCACCTCTAGGTGATCGTAAACTAAGATCAACTGGTTCCACTTGCACAGGAGGGCCCTCTGCCTGCAAAGAGAAGAGTAGTAAGAAATTAGATTTTTTCAAAAACAAATAAATTATGCAAATTTGAAACCCTTTTTGCAAGTCTTAAAATATCGATACTTAATAGGCAAAACATCGAAACTAACAAAGAGCATATATGCATTAGAGATGATAATCTTCTAACATTTAACAACTTATCTTTTTGTTTCGTTACCTTCTGCCACTAAACCTCCTTCGAAGTATATAATGAAATTGTTATTGTTAATTTCTGTGTCAAATGTGTAGCTTAGAAAGATTTCGAAAAATTTAAAAAAATTATGTTTCGTTATGTTAATACAGAAAAGTATCAAGCAGTGTCGAAAAGTCGGAAAATGTTTAATACCATCGAGAGAAAATTTTGTTTTTTTTACCAATAAATAGGGAAGGTCTGACAATCAACTTTGGAGACCATAAGAGGCTGCCTCGTATCCCAAAAGTGCCCGATTCTGGTTCAATTTGGACCACAATAGTGGTATTCATTTATAAAATTTTAAGTCAGTTTGATGATTGTACTTACAAAAGATGGGATCTACTTTTTTTGAAAAGTATTTTGAATAGCAAGGCATAATTATTCAATATTTTATTTAATAGAAAACCATGATACAATATAAGACTTCCTTAGAACTTAAAAGTATATATATGTTAACTCTGGTCGTACTTAAAACAAGTGGCGTTTTACTGACCGACTTCGATATGGAAATACAGCAAGAGCATAGACGCTTAGTAATTACACGATATGAAAAACTACTACATATCGCTGTCAGTGCTGCGTTAGACCTCATGTTGTGCGGGAGTGTTGTTACTGGTGTAGTTGCTCTAGCTGTGGTTACTGCTTCTGGTGTTAAATTGATAAATGACATTTGACCAGCTTTGACAATCATTGGCAAGTTGCCACAAATTGTTGCCACTATTGATCAATGCTTGTCATAGGTAGTTGCTGCCGTAAAGATCACGAAATAATTTGGCACATAATTGACATAAACTACAAATATAATGAATAAAACTAACCTGGACACTTAAGGTTTTATAAAGCGCAGTTCTACTGCGTTTTCTTTCAAAACTTTGCACAATGGCCGTGGGTGGTTGGGCTTCTCATGGTACCATTTCTTTGGTTAGGCTGCTTCTGTTGAGTTATTTTATGCATAACATAGAGTTAAAAAAATGTACAGAATTTTACGATTTTTGAAGTCAAAAGATGTAAGTTTTGAGTTCGAAGAAAGATTCAAGTAACATTCATTTTAAAATGATATTATATTATATACTTTTTAAAATTCTTTTTTTTTTAAAAAAACGTGGCAATGACAATATACATTTTTATTGAAAATATTTACACATTAAACTTTTCTTTTCCGCCTTGTATGATTTATTTTTTTTATAATACAAATATATTCGGAGCTCACTCATGCATTTCACATACAGTATAGATAAAAACGTTATATTTAACATATGTACATTTTTTACAGATTTTTGAAAACATTTTTTTTTGATAGATGCTCTCTTCAACCTTCCTTCTTAAGTCGACTTTTGCAATGGGTGAAAAAATGTGTTGTATGCCTTTTGAAAGCTTAAGTAAGTCCTTGCACAGAAATATTTTCAGTAAAAAATTCATTACTTATTTATTGATTTATATTATTTTTATGTCTTGTTATACTAAAAACTCAGAATATACTAATAGATAAGTTAAAACAAAAAAAAAAAACCGTCTTAAGCACATCGGTCAATCTATAAATACCTGCACACTTTACCTGGGACTTTCTGAAAATTTTCAAAACGAAGCATTTCAAAAACGATGGAATGTAATTAAATATCAATTTTGTTTCAGAATGCCGCCAGTCTAATTGTGCTAATATGTAGGACTGGTGCGCGCACTTAATAAAAATTTCATATTTTCCAAAGTTATGTCGGGAATATCGATTTGAAAGAAAATACATGTTCATGTTTTTCCATACTATTCTTTATAATCTTTCAGATATTATATTTCAAAAAAGTCAAAGTCAGACAAGTGTTTGAAGAAAAACTGTTATACACAGTGATAACATTTTTACATAATATGTTAAGTATCGTATAGTATTAAAATATCGATTAAGGTTAAAGTATCGATTATTATTGAATAAGCCGAAAAAAGCTACCAATTGTAACGAAGAGTACCGATTAATAATGCCAATAATATTCCAAGAAAGTCGAAAGGTGCCCATTAGATTCGAGGTATTCGACACAAATTGTGTAATATCAAGTTTATAAAAATATATATTTCTCAAAAAATATCGAGTAGTATGTTCGATAAACATCTATGAGTCAAATACATTTTAATCTGTAACGAAAAGTTGCCGATCAATACCAAGAAAGACGTTACAAGTCCAAAAATGTCTAGTTGTATCTAACAAGTCAATAAAACTCTAAAACTACAATTAATTATTTTGTGTTTTCATCATGTCAAAGGCGTAAAGTGTTTTAGTCAATTTTCCGTCACATTTTGAATTTATGAAAGTCAAACATACTTTTATTTTTATCTCCATAATATGGAGATAATAATATTATGTAACATTTATTTTAGTAATTTTTCAGAAGATCAATTTTTCATTCGACATCTGATTTAGAATCAAGAGAAAAAGTATTATTTTTGCTATTTTCAAATTCAATAAAATTTATTTTTATTTATTTCAAGTTCAAATTGCAAATTTTATTTTAATTATCTTGAAGTTTAATCTCAAGATTCACAAGTTTAAGTCAACGTGGGTTGCAATTGAATTTACAAACGCCAACGTGTTGCCAGAGCGGATCTGATCCTTTCATGGCAGACCAAATGCCGCGATTTGGAAACCATTTAGCAAAACCAAAAGTTTTTCTATTGAGAGTTACTCCCAAGTGATGTAGCTTGAGGCTTGCCTCCTTAGTAATGCCACTAAAATGTGTAATTTCCAAAATTTTGCAAAAATACTCTTATATTTCACTTGACTAAGCCACAATTTTCTGTGTAATGAAAACGCACTCTTCCAATGGCGGTGGATCCCCATAAACCAAACAAAGCCGCACTTGTGCGATCCATCTCAGTTCATCAGTAAACCTCTTGGCTCACTTTGCTGCTGCGATTCGTTTTTCTGTGGTTCATTGTAATTGACCACAGGCAGATGCGGTTCACGTGCAACACTGCAATTATCGAGTTATTGTGCCTAATCGATCTTGATTGTGGAGTTTGTGCGAAATAATGAACAGCCACGAGAGAAGGCTGCAATTACTCGTACATCACTTGTAACAAAGAATACAAATTAAGGAAAGAGAGTAAAGCGCTCACAGTAATCCGGCATATCCCCCTTGCATGGGCGTATATTCACACACAGCAGCCGGCTGAAGTATTTTTCAATTTGTGAAATAAAGTGATCGATCACTGGATCGGTTCGACTTGTTCAACACCTTTATTGGATCGTTGCATCGATAAATCGATCGAATACACAAACAACGAACAAGAGAACGAGCGAACGAGCGAATAAGCAAACAAGCGTTACTAACGACGATTGTGGAAACGTGACGTGTGGCAATTAAAATTACATGCATTAACATTGTTATTGTTTTTTTACGATCATATGGAAATTTGCCACTTAAAAATGGGCGTTCAATCACCGCTGGCATGGTGGAGTAAGTTTGCGAAAGTCTTGTGAGTTTAAGTTGAACAATAAAACTGAATCTGTCACTCGTAAATTTAATTGCATTTTAATGTTTACTGAAATCGGGAGGACATCTACTGTAGAAGGAAAATATTAGCGCCCAAAAATCAATATATTTGATGTGTTAGAGACTTGATTTATTTTATTGTCTGTAATTTTATTCATAAGTTTTTTTTTTTAAATTAGTATAACAGTTACTTTTTAAATTATTTTATATATTTGCAATATTGAGACATAAAATGTTGGGTATTATTTGGCTTCACACTTACTTACTGGGGCTTACTCGATCATTTAATTGCTGTCAATGGAAATGTGACTTTCGGAAGTAATTGCCGATCGATTTTTGTGTTACCATGAGTAATTTAGTGTCGTTAATTGGAAACGATACATTCCAAAATGTAAATGTTTCGTTTTGACCGCACACTCTTCATGTAGTACAATAATAATAGACATGTTTAATGGCTTCTTCTCCAAAATAAAATGATAATTTTATCTGTCAAGTGTCACTAAATTTATGTTGCTGTGATACAAATTCTGTGTAAAGTTTCTTTCGAATTTAAGGTTTGCAGCACTAACTTGAAGAAACTACAATTTAACAGTGGGTCGTCTGTTAATTTTTATTCACCTGCTGCATGTCACGATTCAATCTTCTAAGTGGTACTTCGGGCCAGAATTTACAACGTAACGGTATGAAACTATCTGGAACCAAATAGTGACAAACGGCAGATTAAGTGCATAGTATATGTGTGTTTAGCTGCAATAGTAAAAACTTTAACGATTCATAGTAGACAGGTTATTCAGTTTAGGAATCACTTGAAGAGTTAATAAAATGGCTGGAAGCCAAAGTAGGAACTGAGTTTATTTCCATGGTTTTGTAAATAAATAAGGACAGCAACTTAAACGCTTTCTTAGGGTTAAAATATTTAGACGCCTGTGTCGAAATTGTCATTTCCCGCCCTCATAAGCAAAACCAGAGTTTTTCCAGGAAGCCAAACTATACCCGATATATCAGGTTGGCAACATGTCACGAACTTGCAATGGTAAATAAAAAGTAAAAACTGAAAGCATTACATTTAAAAATGAATTGATGACCGAATTCAAAATTTTAATGAAAAATTGCACGTTTCTTAATAATAATGTTTAAAGTTTTAAATGTTTGAAACATGTATTTAACTTGCAAAAACATTGTTCAAAGTGCTGCAGTCAAAAATTTCAAATATTCGATTTTCATAAGAATTTAAACATAGTTCCGTCAGTAAAGATTTTTGCTTTGCAAAAGATGGAACTAAGCCACATACTCGTACATTTTGTATGTTATTAAGATTAAAACCGTTGTTAAGAATAAAAGTTTTCGATCTTGTGGAAGGACTGCATTGTGCTCACCTAATTTTAAAGGTACCAGGATAAGTTTAAGATAAAATTCATCAAAATTTTGACGAGCGGGAGAAATTCTGCACTCGTCTTTGAATTTAACATCACAGAATTATTTTCACATTTCAATTGTCCTTTAGACTGCTTTATTTTCGAAACGCCAGGGTTTCCGGCGACTAAATAAGAAAACTTTAAACCGAATTTGATCAGCTACGACCTATTAATGGGAGTTGAGAGTTGACCTATTAATGGGACTGAGAAAAGTTGAAAATGTTGAACATTCCTAAATTTAAAATTATTTTATTGCAATTAAAAATGGACAAAAGTCAAAAGTGAATTTATATGCTTTTCAAAATCCTACCTTATTAATTTTTTTTATCTGGCAGAGAAATTTTAATAATGTCATATTGTACTCATAATCAGATTTTGGAATGGCACTTGGTGGCAATTTTTCTTAGATTTATTTATGGAAATTACATATTTCTTTTTGTGTAGATTTTTACTTTGATCATTATTGAATCAGGCGTCCGCGTCAAACATCCTAAGTGAACAGAAACCATATAAATTATAGGCTTTGTTGTCTTTTTAATTGATATTCAATAAACGCTTTTAATGTTTTTACACACAACATTTACTTACAACACAGCGCATGTGCCAGTGCCAGCCCATTATGATTTATTTTTATAAACAGTTTACTGCCTTGCATGACCAAGGCCCAATAAATTTCACAGAAAGCTGGCAACACATTCATAGCGCGAAAATCAAAGCGTTAAATCAGCGCAAATCACAGTAATCAAGTGGACAAACGCACACAGTGGATGTGCTATGGATGCTGGTGGTTCATTACTGTGCTATTTATCATCTGCTGTGAAGCACCGCGAGTCGCTCCGCCGCTTAGTTGCTCATAATCTACGCCATCTTAACTGTTCATAAATTATGGGCCAACTAGCTTGAGAACCAATTTGATCGATTCTCCTATCACCTAGGAGACACGAAGACAAAACCTCAACCGCAGCAGCTGCGGGAAGAATATAAAAATTTATTTTATTATGCTAATTAGCACTACAAGAAAGCAGGGTAGCAACTGAAGGAGTCACAGCACTCCGCATTAGAGGCACTGCGCCTGCATCCAACCACAACAACAAGAGAAAAAGCAAACTAAACAAAGCTGACCCAAATGAGAGACGCCTTGTTTTCGCAAACAATAAAATAAATCACAATTTAATGAAACCGCTGGAGGAAGGAAGCACCAGCAACAAAAAAGACGATGGCGACGACGATGAAGACGACAAGGAAGATGATGAAGCCTGTTGCTTCTACTGCGCAACATTCAGCCAGTTAGCCAGACAATTTGTCGGAGTTTCTGTAATAAGTATCGCAGCTTAGTTTATTTGATGCAGCTTTCGTTTCACAGGCTACGTTAAGTACCGCGTTTGCTTATGCAGCATGGTAAGACCCGGCTCTTTTGGCAACATACGATAGAAGATGGTAAACTGCGATGTCAATAACTAAATTGCAAGCAGGTCAAGAGTGCATTTGACAGCAGCAATGGTCGCCAAAGTGTCGTGGAGCTCAGTTACATTTCAGTTGCCAATTATCTTTTTTACTACACATAAAAAACACACAGGTAACAGAAAATAGTTTTTAGGAAATTGTTTAGGCTTAATAGATTTAAATTTTGATTTTTTGATTTGTAATATCCGGTTCACGCAACATGGCTAAAAAAGAAGTTCAAGTGTTGCTGAGCCTAAGGGTACGTGATGGTGAATTGGTTTCTGGTGTTGCTCACATCCATGCCGGTTTGAACGATTTTTTTGTCTGGTAGGGAAATAATATCCCATGTCACGTCATGAAAAAGAACACCGATCTTGACATCACAAAATTTTTTTTACTTTCTTTGGCATAAATTCAAAACATAAAAAAGCCGTTCATATTCGATAAGCACAAAAGCCTTCTTTGCAGTAAGTTTCATATCTTTTTTGCATTTCCGGTATCATTTGGCTTACCCTGAAGACGGTGACTCGAAGAACACCACTAAAATAGTTAAGGAATGGTTATCTTTGCAAAAATTTAGGGCAATAAACTGGCCTGCGCAAAGTTTGATCTCAGTCCAATTGAGAATTTGTGGGCAATAATCAGAATACGATTGGGGGAACCCGAGATAGCACCTGAAACTTAAACAAGCTGATTGAAAAAAATTTGTTTGCGAAATTATTGAAAGTATGCCCAAACGCATTAGTAGCGTCATAAAAAATAGAGGATTATGGACCAAATACTGAACAATTACAGCTTTTAATGCGATTCGCGAAACGTGAAAAAACTGAGCAAATATAAGTATCCTTACATTTACTTGTTTAATGAAAAAAAAAAAAACTATTTTTGAAATGTAATATTTTACATTTTCTTTGATAAAAAATAATAAATAATTTCTGAAAATTTCGTTTAATTTATTCAAGTAATACAATTTTTACAGAATCAGACCATCATTTACTCGATTATGCTCGCCACTGTAGCTCTAAAATTTTTCTTATTCTTTTGTGGTCTCAAACAAACTGTTTTCCCTTTTCTTTGCTGCTACATTCGTACCATACTTCTTCATTGCCTTTTCATCGTTGTTGTCGTCATTACTTGTGGCAAATTTTCTCAATAGTCAAGGTCGTGGGTGTGCCCGCAACTGCCGTCGCATGGTCACAGCGTAGAGCGCACGCCAAAGTCTCTGAATAACCAGACATTGTGTCGCTTGGACAGTAAAGGAGCCAAACTGCCACTGCAGATTCTGCCGCTAGATGGCGGTAATTTTCTTTGACAAAGCCTTCGCACTTGGGGATCCAAAGCCGATTTGAGTTTTGAATCTGATCGTAGCAACTCGTGCGCAGATCGAATGGAGGCGATATTTGCGTTCCAACGAATTTATGTTGAGCCATGGTATTTAGCGCTGCTACTGCTGTGGCGCGATACTTGCACGACGGTTGCAGGAAATTAGGTTGACAATTGGTGTTGTTGGTGGTGGCGTTGACAAACCGACTGCGGTAGTGCTTTTGTTGGGCGTATTTGTTGGTTTTACAAACGCGTGCGCGCACCTACTTTTGTTGGTGTATTAAGTTGTCAATGTAGATTTGCACTGCACAGATATGCACCGGTATCTGATCGTCAAGTATTGAATTTAAATTCATTGGAATCGGCATCTTTTAATAAAAATTAATTGAGTTTGCGTGTTAGTGACGAATATGGATGCAGCATGGTGGACCCGATTTGGAAGTTGTAGTTGGTAAGTATCGCCTAAATGGTTTTGATTATTGAGTTGCGTTTCTTGATATGAATCAAGATTTATTCGATGACAGAGGATACTTTATGATTTTTTTTTTTTTTTCTATATTGTATTGAGGTTAGCTAACAACATTTTACATTCAACATTAATTTTGTAAGGCCATTTTTACTGCAGAATGTAAACTTTGGTACCACTCATTAAATCAAGGATGCACAGCTCGTTTAGCCCATCCAGATTTTACAACAATAACGAAAAATATTGGGCTCTTCTCGAGTTCGTTCCGTTATTTTTGTTCACAATCATCGCAAAGTTTTTGGTTTTTTTGGTTCAGCTGTTGTCGTTATTCAAGTTGAATAATTTCGGTGCGCTTCGATCATGCGTTTTGCTAGTCTTCAATGCACTTTTTTGTTTGTGTTACTTGTTCCTTCAGATTTTGTTTCGTTTTTGTACGCAATTAGCTTGCCTCAGTTAATTAAAAAATGGTCGTCAGCATTAGATTTTATTTTCTCAAAATATTTTTCAGTTTTTTATCCTATCTAATTTTGTTGTAGCCAGCTATCAAAGCAGATTTTTGTGTGGATCTCACCTTTAAATCACCAAGTCGTGTCTCAATTTCAAAAACTTCTATGAAATTTTAGTTTTTTTTTTACTTTATATGTACATATGTAGTAATAGATCCTCTGTATAATATACGTATATAATAATAATTCCAGTTTTTACCCATCTGGCAACCTTAGCAGTAACTTAAGGTAGAGTGAACAGAAGAAGAACAATTGATGGCGCATTCTTCGCATGTCCACAGATTACATCAACATCTCATATAACAACAACTTCAACAATTGGTCATTGTGTTGCTGCCTTTAATGGGCAATAAAAATGCGCATCATTGAAAAGTCTCACCTTAATTGATTTCAAAGCTAAAGATCAGCAATAAAATCAACAACTGCAGCAGCGGTTCAGCTGCTTCAATGTTCACAACATTGGAACATAAAAAACAAGAAGAAAAAGCCGATCCCCAATCTACCGAACGACAGCTGCATTGCTGCACAATCGAATCATGTGGCGGATGATTAAATGTTGCTGATCAAGTTGTAGCTGTTACGGCTGCCGCTGACAAGACCACCGTTAATCGCTTAGCTAAAATCTTGTTTTCTTATGGAGCTGAATATTTCCGTTTTTTTTTTCTTAATTTCTGAAATTCATGAATTGACTTAAACCTGTGGCGCTTGAAGTATGATGACGACGCATGCGTCACACGTGCTACTTGAAAACATTGTTGGCAACGCAATGCAACGCGTGGTTGGCAACATGGTTCCACTAGATGAAATATTCAACATCTTGCTTGGCTTGACTTGACTTGTCGCCCACTCTTGCACGGCGTTGACATTTTAATAATTTGCGCTACAAGGGAAACAATTGTTGCTGTTATTCTGTTGCTGTTGCTGTTGATTGTTGCCCACTAGCAATCATGTTTGGCGCATGTTTCCGTTTCCGCTCTGCACCGTTTTCAGTTTTGGCGGTATGCTGAGAATGCGTGAATCCATCGCCAACGACAACAACAATGATAATACTAAATGCAACATGTTGCTTTTGTGTTTTTTTTTTACAACGGCCAGAAAGTTCGTGTGAATAATTGCATGTTCAGAAATTATGTTTTTTTTTTTGCTGCATGGTCAAAGTGCAGCGAGACGAAGACGACATTCTTTAGGGTGGCTTTGATTTTTGGTTCAAACCACCCCACTTTCAGAGAACAATTTTTTTTTTTTTTCAACTTAACCCGACGTCAAAACTCCTATTGAATATATGAGCCAATTTTTTGTAAGGTGTCCGAAGTCCAAGGAAAACTAAGTGTATATAAGACATTCTTTTACGAACCGAACAGTTCCTGACCGTCACATTTTTAAATCGCTCCAAATTTTTTTTACGCATTCTATGCATTATATTGGTGGAGACGTGTGCCGGGAATTAATTTGTTATCGAAGATATCGAGGTAAGCAGTTCCAAGGTTTTACGTTTTATGGTCATATTAAAATTGTCATATCTCTGGTAAATTTAATCAGTTTTTTTATTAAATTTTTGCCAATGGCATTAGATGAAAAATGAATATTTTCAAATCAATTATTGAAAGTTAGTTCATAGAGCGAACGAAATTAAAAATTTTACCACTAAATTCCTCGCCAAGTTTCCTTTAAAAAATTATTTTTTCCGAGTGCTAGCTAAATACGGACTACCCCGAATAAATGAATTCTTGTGCGCATCTCTGAAAATACTACGCGCCACTGTGCAGTGGTCCCAAATCGAGTTTTGGTTCAAAAATCGCTAGAGAACGCAAATCTTGTCGGAAATGTTCGAATTTTGAAATAAAAATATGATTTTTTGGAAAAAAGCCAAAAAAGAAAAATTTTTTTTAAATATTTTTTGGTTCAAAAATCCCTAGAGTACGGAACTTTTGTAGGAAATGAACAATTTCCATTTTTAAATGAAAGCTTACTTAAAGGTTAGGCGAAAAACAATTTTTTTCAATATAGTTTTGGGTTCAAAAATGCTTGAGGGTGCAAGTTTTATCGAAAATTAATATTTTTTTTTTTAATTAAATAAATGCTAACAAAAACGGGCGAATTCCAGCCTGTTGTTTTCGGATAACTGGTTCTATTTATCCGCTGACTGATGAGGATTTTCGTTAAAACTTTGGACGGAACTGATAATACCATAATGGCTCTATAGTTCAGGAAAACGATATGCTCCCGCTGATTTACTGTTTTTGAGAGTTGGTGGTTATATGGTCAGATATAATATTTTATATTTTTTTATTTTTGTTCATAAAACTTTCTCAAACGGAAAAAATTAGCTAACCAATGCAAAGCTCGGACAACTCCCGAATTTCTAACTGTTATAAATTGTACTCTATTTGTAATTAATCGCAAAACATCACCTGAATCAAAAATTTAGTTACATGCGGTAGTTCAACTCAATCAAATTAGTTCGATGACAAATTTGAAATGCTGCGAATTCCTTTCAATCGATTGTGTTTAGCAACAACATCTTCAAATAAGTAGCCAACAATTCCTACAAACAGGTGCAATCAACACAATAAAACATCTGGAGAGTAAAAAAGTTCAAATGCAAAGGAACAGAACGCAAGAATTCGCACACAAAAAAACTGTAGCAAGAGCAACAACAACAGACGCTTCCGCCTGCTGATAGCGGCAATGGTAGCAAATACATGGCCAACAAACAATTCAACAAATTAACACAAACAAAAAGCATCAAACAGTTTCGTTGTTGCCATTGTTGTAGTTGCTGTTGTTAGCAGTTATCAATTGGTTGGACGCGACTCGATTTGTTGGCAACAACAGCAAGCGTTGATGCTCTGCCAGACACTGTTGTCGTTCTTGTCGAATAGTGATTTATAAGAGTGTGTCCATTGCGTTAATAGATTCTATTCCAACCGTAACTGCAGCATCAGCACGGAACGAATTTACTCACAGAAAAGATCACGCACACCTTGCAACAACAAGATCACTGACTAATTCTCGATCAATTGCAGTTGTTGCGTTACAATTGTTGTATTAGCAACTAAGCACAGATTCAGCTCAATTTGTCGAAACATAACTCTGTCTCAGAGACTATAGTTGCCACTTTTTTGTGGCGCTTCTGGGGTTTCTTATTTCAAGCACGAGTGTTGGTACAATATATAATGCGTGAAAAAAAAGGAAAACTAATTCAGTTGCCAAGATTCAAAAGACGAAAAACCCTATTTCATTAAATGTCCCTCTCAATCAAATATTTACAACTTACATAAGATTTTGAAATCAAAATGTATTAAAACAAATGTGGTTTTTCATTCGATTTAAAGAACACTAGAAATCATAGTTTTCAAATATATTCATAACTAAAGAAGAATGAGAATTTTTCACTACACCTACTACATATAAATAGAGCTATACAATTTGAACAGACTTTCAAAATCATCTTTTTTTTATTCAATTGCGACAGTTTAATTTCAAGGTGAAATGATTCAACTATTGACACTTTTTTGTAGCCACACCAAAAATAAATTACTTTCTTATTATGAACTTTAAGAATGGTAGCATGTCGCTCATATCCGATGATTTAAAGGGGTTTTCTCTGAATATCGAAAATCAAAGACTGATATTCCGTTTGGTTTTAATTTTCTTAATTACAAATGCTATCAAACTTCTACTATTAGAGTACAACACTTGTAAAAGAGGGGCAAGAAATAAAATTAAGTTGCTTGCTCTGTAAACAACAAAAACTGCAATTACATTAGCTAGGAAGCACACGTTCGTTCCTCTTCATAGCGTCCGAGTGTCAATTCTGATCTTTAACTCAATACGCAGTAGCTAATCGCAATGCTTTTGAAAACTAACAAATCGATTCTATAAAGCGTTGCATAAATGAATAATAAGAAACAATATTTCCTCGCAGACGAACAAGTCAACACAAGGACTTAAGAGCAGCATCCACACTAACAGCACTGCCGTACTAAGCGAAAAAGACGTATCTCAAAAAAAAAAAATATCCGAGATTCTTATGGCATCGGATAGCTTAAGAAATTACGCATCTAATGAAATACTCTAAATGTCGGCATCTTAGTTCAATCATATAAAAAATCTACTAAGAAACTTTCCTCTATCTCAATTTTACAGGTATTTCAACAAATTGACATAAACAAAACATCAATTATCTCAAAATGAATTTTTTTGAGATACGTCTTTTTCGCTTAGTACGGCAGAGCAAGTCTCTAGACGAGAAAAAATGCATGTATACTAGGGTGATTCAAATTTTTTTTTTTTTTTGCTTGAAACAGGTTCAAAAGTTCCAGGCACACGAAAGGAAAATTCTGGTGAAATTATAGCTCATAATATTAATATTTACCATACGATTTGTATGGGGAAAAATGCTTGACAAGACACTTGTCTCTATATTCGTGAAAAACATAACATAAACAGCACCTAGCTTTTTGGAAAGACCGTAAAATTTTCTATAAAAAAGCTCATTGCACTTTGTCAGTTAATTAGGTTCAAGCTCGGCAGTCGACAATAAGGCGAGCAAATAGGCATCCATGTTGATTTTAGGCTTCGCTTAAGAGAACACGTGTTGTGTTATTGAGTTGTTTATGAATTTATGTTGCTATTTAACTGACGAAGTGTTTGCTTTACGAAAAAAATTTGAATCACCCTAATGTATACATAGTAGCTATATTTGTAGGTCTTTTTAAAAAAGGAACAGCAACTACTTTCCGTAGTAAGGAAGTAAGAAAAATGTAAGTCCTTTAGGCGCTTGAAAATTATTGCATGGAAATCCATCAGATTGATAAAACGAACTTTTGCCATAAAAGAATTTTAAAAAGAGCAGATTATTATATAACTGCACAGATCATCTATAATAAGTTAATTATGAAGATATAGAGATAGCATAGATTGACGTAGATTAGTGTGAAATTTTAAGTAAGATAAATGTCAAATCACCACACTCTTCTAGCGAGGTGTTGCCCCTTACTAAAAGTCGAGTTTTAAAGCTCTAACGAAAGTCTTTTGCTTTTTTATGGACTTGTCCCGATATAACAAAATCTTTACGATAGTTTCTTTTTTTCACGTTATTATGTTAAAAAAGTCCAATCAGAGATAAAATTGCCGTCGTCTCGCAACTCAATGAAAAGTTGATTTTTGCTTTTAAAAATATTTAATAACTGTCGTCTTAAAGTTAACATCGCAAAGCTTTTAGAAATAAAATTCAGCTGCAAAACAAAGAACTGATATTTAAAAAAAAAATGAAGCTTTCTGTTTTCTTAAGGGGTTATATCTCCCTCGTTTTTTTTTTTTTGGATTTCCATTTTTTTATTTTTATTGACCATGAAAGTGGACAAAAAAAACCTCATTTTTAGGTACTTAACCTCAAATATTTCCGAATTCTAATGTGATGGGTCAATTTTGAGCCCAAATTCGGATTCAGCCAAAACATTACTTTGGAAAACTATCTTTAAGAGATATATTATCCGAATTTACTTCATTTAAGCTTGAATTTTGGCCTGTTTTCGAGGGTTTTTCATTTTTCTATTACTCTGGTCTTCTGATAAAAATTACTGGAACATCGGGACTAGTCACAATTTCTTCGTCTGTTTTCGGACTACAATGCTAAAGAATATTAGACCAAGAAATACATTCCTCGAGTTTACCTCGCTTAAACTCAAATTTGCGCTGTTTTTTCGCTGTTTTCTGTGAGTTTTTCGATGCTACAAAGATACCCAGCCACTGTATAGCAAAACAACCATCACCATCGTGTTCAGCAGACCCGAAAATATATGAATCAATACCAACAGCCCTTATCTCATGCGGAATAATCTTTTGGGAAGAGTTATGCTCACTTGAAATAAAATGAATAAAATTAATTCATAAATCGGACATTAGCAACCTCTAATTATCAAAATCGAAAACTCGATGTAATACAAAAAATGGCTTTTCACAATTTTGCGTAATTATATTTTTTGGGTTAGACCTCAATAGTATTGGTAGATATCGATCTGTTTAAGTCTTTTGTAAGGAAAATTAAATTTTTTCTCTTCACTGACTGGCGGAATAAAATTAAGATAGCACAAATTAATCACAATATACAGTGGAACTCACCTCCTTTGCTGGCAGAGGGTCAGGTCCCAGTCCATTCTGCAAATAAAAATATGTTAATAATTTAATACATTTGCAATTAAATTGATTAATAAAGTTATTTAATAATTCACTTTCACACTCAATTTTTCTATTAAGCCGATTTATATAATTCAGACCTGCTTAATTGATTAGCTATAAAGATTGAACTGTGAGACAAAAGTGAAAATTTAAGAAGATAACATCAAGGTAGGTGAAATCATTATCCGAAACATACACCAAGATTGAAAGTGGTCACGAATTCAAATTAACATTTGATATTACAAAGGTATTTAATTAATTATAGGTTTATGCTTAGAATTAGCTCGTTTTATGATTTTCATACAGGCTATCTAAAAATGGAAACAGTACTTGGTAATTTTTTTGAGATTTTTGCACTGAACAAAAAGCTCTGTACAAAACATGATAAAATAATTTAGCGTTTTTTTTTTGCAATTTCAAAATTCGTTCAAAAAAGTGGCGCTATCTTTACTCTTAGTTTTTCTAATTCGTATAAATACATTACATATCAATACCAAGGACGATAAAGTCATATGCCTAAAACGTTCACCCGCTTTTTAACTATAAATAAAAAATTTAAAAAAAGAGCGAGTCCCAGTCACGTAAAAGCGAAAGTTTATAAGCCTATTAGTCAGTCTACTGTCTTTTCAATACTAAAAAAATTGTTAGTTCCTTACTCATTTCACACAAAATTACAACACGCTAATCAAAACGGCAAATCTGTAGAAACGGCTCTTTTTCAGTACTCAGTAATATAAAAAAGTCTACATTTTCAAAAGAATACTCTGGGACGTTCTTCGATTTTGAGGGTGTTTTGAATAATGTTACTACACACGAAGAAAAGGTAGGTTAAGTCGCAGGCATTAAATTTTTCATTTTTATTTGGTCGACCGCGTAATTTGTCGAAAAATATGTAACGAATGTTTCACTTCTAAATTTACTTAATTTACCTATGTAACCCACCTATGCTGCCTGTGACAAGAACTGGCACAGTTAACATCATTATGATTTTAAATGCGTTAATTGACAAAAGGCCGCGCTGTGTCAAAAGCATTAGCTATCAAGGGATCGAGACTGAGGAGCAAAACAGCCATAAAACGCAAGCGCCTTCGAAGTGTTGTTGCTTAGCTCTAAGACCCACTTTCATTTTACTGCAAAGTGGAAAATATTTAAATTCCTTTACCGTCTCCTAAACGATACTTCAATAAATCATTTTCCTTCGTGCTCTGACTTGGCTGTCTTCTGTTCTCCACCTGCTCTGGTGTTCTACGCCATGATTTATGCGTTCTTGCTTTTGCTTGTTTTGTGTACAATGTACATTTAAATTGAAGGAGTTTTCTACCATAAAATGCGCCATATTTGTAAGTAAATTTAAAGAGTTTACAAAAAAAACAATGAAGTGGACAAGGATTACATCTTATAACAGTCACATAGAGACATACAATGATAAATTAAAATAAAGATCTAAAAAGATGGTATAGGTCTACAGAATTGTAAGTGCAGAGCTCTGTTCAAGGTCAAATATAAAGGTCATTGCTTAAGGCTCATTTTTAGGCAAAGTAATTTCAATCTGGCAAGACGTTAGATATTACAGTAATAAATTTAACCAGAGTCAGTTTGCACTTATAAAAAATGTAATAATTAAATAAGTCGCAAGAAAAACAGTTCACACTTAACTCACGATTAGTGAGCAAATGCCTATGTTTGGTAAAAGAGGGCAACACATTACTTTGCCGCACCGGTAATCCATAACCAGGCTGCGTGTTACAGGCTTTCAGTGTCAAAGTGTTAACGACAGTGGCAATAAATAATGACACACCATCGATCACATATCAGAGACCAGAATATCCAAAAAACTAACGAGCGTTTGTTGACAGAAATGGACGAAGGACAGCGACTTTGCCTATTAAATATAAGCAGTTAAACAAAAATAAAGAAAAAAAACTCAGTATAAGAGTAGAGTGGACCTAGTAAATAAAATTATTACCATAACTTACATCAACTAATTTCAATTGAAGGTGAATAACATTAAATAAACTGCACTATATACGATTAAGCATGGGCCTATGAGAATACCATAAGTATATCGAAATAGATTCATTATGCAAATCAGGATTTTCGATATTGCTGCAACAACAAAGCGAAGTCAAAATCAGATATGTTTGCGTGACATAACGAAACATAGGGAACATAACCAATTTGTTTAGAATGTCAAAACATGAGCAAAATAAACAAGAAATTGCAACGGCAACGGCATTACATTCGAAGAAAGCTGTAGAAAAGAATTCAGAACGCATGTGCGATTTTATGATGAGCATTCGTTTTCAGTTACTCTGTCATTCATTCAATCAATTTGACAGCGTTTAAATTAAATTTCATATGGTGTTGCGGAGCCCACGCACGAGCCAAACTACAGCCAAGAGTATCCTACTCAGTCTTGTTAAGCTGAATTTCGCCAATTTCTATGGTAATTTTGCCAATTTAAAGATTTCAAGTAACTACGAGTAGGAAAAATTATATTTGAATGTCAAATGTCACGAAATTCAAAAAAAGCATCAAGTACCATCCCAACAGAAACGCCTTACGCCAAGTCATGTCCGCTTCAAGTATCGCAATCCAAAAGACCTGACTGACAGTTATATTTGTGCAAGTCGACAATCCGCACGCATGCTTCACTCTCTGCATCCATAGACAATTGAACAACCACAACATGACAATTAGATAGACAAACAGTCTTGCAGACTTTTAAACAATTTGCCTCATTCAAAGGATTGATGAAATGCATTGGTATAAATCGCTCGAATGAATTTACGCAGCAATGTAAAATTGTCGTTGGAAATATCACCCAGCCAGCTAAATGGTAACTATCAGTGGCAATCGTTAGGCGATTCGATGGCCAAAGTTGGCACTGTAAAAAAAACTTCTTTTTTTTTTTGTTTTATCACGTAAGTTGAGCTCAACGAGGCGATATTTATTTTGGGTCGCATGTATCGTTCTGTGTTTTGCTTTCAAGTGCGTAATTAAATTTAAAAATAAAAATGATGACATACATTTGACTGATTGATTGTAATAGGAAGCAAACTGATTGCGCCGTTCGTAGGTTTGATCTAGGAAGCCGAAATTTTGGAAGAATTTTCTTCAAACCGAAACCGCAGGGTGCAAAAGAAGACATCAATCTTCGTGGCTTAAAACAGATTAAAACAACGAGCTGAAATACTTAATTATAGATCATTTGTAGGCCCTACGCTCTTAAAGAAGTTTTCGGACAATATTGTTATTATTTCGGATAAATGTACCGTTTGTTCGTCGTTCCTCATACGTAGAAGTCCAAAAGTTTAAGATCTGGTGATCTTACAAGCCTATGTATTGTACCTACTGTTCCATTGACATGAGAGTTTTTTCATGTTTCAAGTTCTAGGGAAGGTAACAAAATAGTCACTTTGGGGTTTGATTAAGATTAATTTATAACTGAAAAACTGCACGACCCAGGTTCAAACTTCAAAAGTGACGTTATGACACGCCAAACACATTTTATGATACTTTTGCAACAATGTTAATTTTTTTTTTGTGGCTTTTTTGAGTAATAATTCTGAACTAGAATACTGCTAACAATAAATGTTATAATGAAATATACAGTATTGGCCAAAACTTAAGCACCCCCTTAGTACATTTTTTTCAAATCATGATTTTTTTATGAAAACTACGTTTATTATTGACAAGCAAAAATTAAAAAAAATCTGCGTCTCATAAATAAAAAGTTAACATCGAAGGAACATTTTAAATCCAAAAGCTTAAGGCACAAAACTAAAGCACCCCCATTTTTATGGTAAATAAAAACTTTTAAAATTAGTACTTAGTTGCGAACCCTTTATTCTTGAAGAATTTAATTAATGATATCCTGCGATATTCTTCCCTAAGATATTTTTAAGGGCTGAGTGGATCTTCCGTGGTTTCGCAATTTTTTCTGATGATATTCAAGACAACAATATCCCACAGGATCTCAAGAGGATTCAGGTCGAGGCAGTCCAACCAAAAACTCTGAAACCTGCCCTTAAAAGCTTTAGAGACATATTTTAAATCATTGTCCGGATGCAACCTCGATTTAAGTGGCATCTCCACATCGGCATATGGCAGCATCACATCTTTTAGTATGTCAACGTACACGAAGCAATCCATAGTTTCTTAAATCCTATGAATTGGCCCAATACCTTGACCATAGAAGCAGCTTCAGACCATTATACTGACTCCTCCGTACTTTGCAGTGGCTTTGCAATACTTAAAATTCAGTCTTCCTCCTTTTGGTCTGCGTACTGTATGTTAGTTTAGCAATGAAACTTACTACTTTAATTGATCTGGTTCAGTTACTTTAGAAGTTTAATATAACCTCAGTTCATAAGCAGTACTCTGAAGGAACTTCTTAAGCACCCTACAGCTCAGAGGATATTCAAGCTGGATTTCCTCCTCCCGTACAGTTTTTTACTCACAATGACCCAGGGAATGAGCTCCTATAATATTCGAAGTCGGACCGCCGTGTATGTATATTAACTATGTATCTTTCCTGAAAAGTTATTACTTTAATCACGCGACTTTTCTACAGCCACCTCTTGGGCTACTAGGAACAAAAACAGCCGAACCGCCGCTACCAAAAAGGGAGCAAGCAAAATATAGCAACTGACTTCATCAATAACAATCACAGCAACAAAAAGTACATCAATGTTGTTCTATGACAAAGAGCGACTGAATGTGAAGTGAGTGGTGAACAAAAAAAAAAACATGTAGGCCGCAGTTGCTACCTTTAGTATTGTTGTTGTTGCTATTGTTGTAAACCACTTACAAGTGGGTTCGTGAAGAACACTTTTCTTGATGTGTGCAATTGGATTTTGAAGAAGACTGACAGACAACAGTTGTTGTTGAGGAAGCGATCAAAAACGTGACTCAAACAAAAAATAAGAGTCTCCTAAGCTTAAGACTCGTAGGAGTTCATATTTGTAGGCTCTTCGTTTATAGTTATTATACAAAAAAATGCAGAGATATTTTTCAGACTATGCAATGTTAACATCCAAATAACAACTCACAAGCGCGCACTTAGCCCAAAACATGGGTCAGGTTCAATTTCGAGCTTTATCGGCTTTTACAATGTTCTCAGCTTCTTTCTGAATTTCAATGTTTTGCGACTCATATCGACTTTTGACGTTTTTCGATAACTATCAATCAAATATCGATTTCTTATTTCGTGAAAGCAAAACGTCACTAGGTGCACTAAGTTGAAATTTTTCGGTCATATTTGAAACTTTACTTTGTGAAACACTACAAAATTAACTATTGAATATAAATAAAAATTTTGACGAAGGTAATTCTTTTGATATTTCTCCTTACCATTCTATAGACTGTTTAGATACTATTCTATACTTTTTGTTTCTTCGATACTTTTCCAATGACTTATTTAAGATAATTGAACGAAACTTCGCGCAAATACATAAAATGGCTTGGACACGCTCGCATGTATTGGCGTTTAATACGCATTCAAAGCATAAGACAGCAAACATAAACCAAAATTATTTCACTGAATGAAATCAGCTTGAAGAACTACGTTGTAACACCAGTTCACTGTCAGCCAACTCTTGCTGTTGTTTTTGGCGCAGCAGCTGTTGCTGCTGTCGCATCGTCAGTTGGTAACATTACTTATAACAACGTTTGCTACAGTTAAGCGGTTTGCATATTTTGACGTTTTATCACTGCTATTTGCATATAAATTGTTATTTAAGTACAGTGTGAATCGGAATGGAGTTTCAATTTAATTAGGCGCAATGTTTTCCACAATCAAATGAAATGCAGGCGCTGACATTTCACATAAATGGCAGCAAGGCAAAAAATTCTTTAATAATAATTTTGGGAATCACTGAATCAATATAGCCCCATTTAAGTGATTCAAATGGAGTTCTTAAATACTACTACGGCCAAAGTTTTATTTGAGGTTTCGAGGGCATGAAATTCAAGACACTCGTTAAAGTTCAAACTCATGCTGTACTATAATAATGGTTAGTACAAATAAACGAATCAAAAAAAAAGCAATATAAGCATTAGTATTTTTCTTGCCTTGAACCCAAGAATTAATTTATATCCTTACTTCCACCTACTGGTACGTATCAATCGTATATAAAGGTTTATAAGTCTTTTACATGTTGGTCGGTAATAGATTTGCAAACAGGTTTTGTCGGTTTTCAGAACTTTTTACAAAAACTTTTTATTGCTTGTAATTTTTCAAGTTTTACTTGTGGCTTGGTATTAATTGGAAGAGCCTCTACGTTGTTCCTATAATATATTTCAATACCTTCTATTTTGCCAACTAGTAAGCCAGTGTCTGTGTATCTGTTTGAATTTGGGCCAAAGACTTCCCATGAAGTCTATTATCTTTCTTGATGGGGCTTTGATATCTTTCTTCATATCAGTTTTCGTGGGAATATGATCCCATGACCCCTTTAAAATAGAATCATACTTTTTCGCACTCCCATTACTGAATTTTTCAAATTCTTGTTGGGGATTATAGTTTTTCTAGTATTTGTAAAAGTTAAAAAGTTCAGTTCTGAATTGAACTCTGTCCTTCAAGTTTTCTTTTTCTCATTTTTCAGTTTTTCGGTGCACTGGATGCGATGGCTTATCAGCTTAATTTTGACGTACGACACTTTCATAATAAATGGGTGATGCTGCGTTCAGCGTTGTTTGTTTTTCACCAATTGCCAATTTTATTTTGCATGCGTAGATTCGGTGAAACCCAGGTAACTTTGAGGTTGTTTAAATATTGAAAATATTCGTTTCGTTGTAGAAGCGGCGCCTTTGGAAGCGATTGGTGAAGTAAGGTTAATGCGAATTAATTAACTTTAATGCATAATAACTGCCTTTTGGGGCAGGACTTTTCCGGAAAACTTGGAACGATTTTAGCAAAAGTCACCCTATGTTAAGAAACTGGGTTCTTCTGGTACTTTTCTTATAACTTTTCAAGTCATTTGCTTGAATATTATGTAGCTAGTGTAATACTGAAGGTCAAAACAAATGTTGAATAAAGCATTTACGAGGCATTTTGATGTCTTCTACTCGTTTAAATGAAATGATAAAAATGACAAAGGGAGTGCAAGCAGAAAATACCAATTCACTGAGCACATTGCTGTAAAATGACGTGGATGTTGCTTGAAAACTTACCATGAAAACCATTAAATTGTAAAACAGTTTACAAAATAATGATTGCCTCCTTCTGCTGGTGCAGTAATCCAGCTGCTGCGTTAACTTCTTTTCCTGCTGTTGAATTTCCACCGCTGCAAATGTTTTTTCTTCTGCTACTTCTGTTATTTTTACAATTTTTGCAGCTGGTGTTGTCCTCTGCAAACTGGGAAGATAACATTGACGACGTCATGAAAGCAATGACAATTGTTACCTTTTTGCTGCTGTTGTTCTTTAAAATGAGTTTTGGTGGTGGCGCTTGCATTACATGGAAGTTGGCGTTCACACTGCGTGACGTAAGCTGGAACGGTGGCGTCGCTGTCAATATTCATAAACATAAAAATTTATGAAGCTGAACACAACACAAACGTACAGTTAGCGCACTCGTTTAATGTCCTAAGAGAGTCCCTAGTGGCGACGACCGTTCGTCGAAATTTTCAAGTAATTATTACTGCGATGTGCGGTGTAGAAACAATGAAATGATTACAACAGTATTAACTTTAATTTTGAAGAAATGTACGTACATGTATTTCAATTCACTGTAACGCATTTTAAACGGTTAAAAATTACTAAATAACGTGCGTTTGCGGTAAACCACTGTGCTGAGCGAAGCAACACTTTTCACTTTATTCGATAAGCAACAGTGGTTTCCATTTGCCAACACAAGAATCGTAAAATTTTAGCGCAGACCGCTTCTTTGTACTTATTTTAATGATAATGAGCACGTTACTACATATTTCGAAAATATGTAAGTCAATGAAACCGGGAAACATCGAAATTCGTATTTTTGAATTCGTTTTTATAAAGTTCAGAACTTTCTAGGTCACTCAAATTAGCAACGTTTGCAACTTGTTTCTGTTAGTTTACTACGTAAACTCAATGCAGTTTTCATCACTGGGCCAGCTACAGCCATATTTAAGACAAACTTATAATTTTAAGCTTGATGGAATGTTTACTGGGGTGGTGTTTATACGACGTTGTTAAATGGGTTGTGTTCTGTATGGGCCACGTTGGTTGCTTTCTTTGGACCTTGCATTCTTCCACACGTGTCGCTGCCGAAAACTTCCAACTTTATGGCTGACACCAACGGGCAAACCGAGCTCAGACCAAACGACACCTGCAGCAGAACATTCACAGCAATGACAACAACACATGCTCTTTCACTGCTTCAATTGTTTGTAATTGACGTTCCACCCGTAAATGTTGTTGTATTTTTTTTAACACATTACTTCCTGTCCGTCACTTTGTCTGTTGAATGCGTTAGAGCTGAGCGTGTGCAATATGGCAGCGTCTGTCGCTCGCTAACGTTGATCGGCAGCCCCAATTAGCAGTATCCGGTGTGAATGCGAATAAGTGTGTGAGTTTGTCTCTGGACGCGTTCGTGGCGTTATTTTGAGCAATTAAATAAGCTTTGGAACTTAGCAGCGTCGTACACACCCAATGGGGCACAAATGAAAGAGCAAAATAAAAACTACAAAATTACGTAGTGGGTTGCGCTAGAGTGCAATAACATGTGTTAAAAAGAAACATATGGACTGAATTTTCGAATGTTATAGCTAGGGATCAAGGCAATATGGTACACTTTTTAATTTCTTATCACAGTAGTGAATATGAAATGATATTTTTTATTTCGTGTATCGGTGACAGCCAGAAGGCAGGTACTCTCGCTAATTCGTGAATTTCAATTTTGTGTCAACTCACGTGTTCACTCTCACATTTTCTAATGATTTTTCGTTTCGTATGTCACTTTAATTTGACAGATAATCGCCAATTAATTTTTATTTTTACTTCTATTTAATTTTCTTTAATTTACACAATCACGCAATTTTTAACAACAACCGACACAGACCCACAGAGCGCAATAACATCGGAGGCGAAGACAACGATAAATGACAAGTCATACAACAATCAAAACAACGTCAGAAATGACAACAAGTGAAAAATAAACAAACTCACGAGTGCAGGTGAATAACATGACGGCGAAGATGTCAAATGGTAACAGAATTTTTTATTTCATATATACACAACACAAAACTTGCGCTCATCCTTAATAAAATAAGTAGGTTTATTTTGCACTAGTAGCCGGCAAATTCGCGCACGCGCAATTATTTAATTTAGCAGAAATTATTACAAACACTTCAAATCAACAAACAACAAACGAAAAAAGCTCGCGAAGATCTTAAGCGAACGCACATGAAATCGCCTTGCGCGTCGACTGCTGACTGATTGTGTGAAAAGCAACTGCGGTTCCGGTTGGCTTTTGTTTACCTCAGAAACGAAGCAACGAAGACTCATCGCGTTTGTGGAGAAGACAACTAACTCCCCACAGCTCGCTAACAGAGCGCGTAGAATCTATAAAAGTGTACTGTTAAAACACACAAACCCAATCGCAGTTATTAAAAACAGCTCATGTTGGCTTATCGCAGCTTTTATCCATGGCGCACTGACAAACGAACACACCAACCGAACTCACCACAGTCGCTTGGCGTTTTCTTTGGTTTACCGTTGCTTAAGGTGGAGCTACGCCAAATGCGACAACTTCTGTCGATGGTGTTGTTCGTTCATGTACATGCACATATGTGCTGTCAGCTGATGTTGCTTTCGTTGGCTCTGTAAGTCGGGGTTTGCCTATGTGTACGCGTGTTTATTACGTTAATTTATTCACGCTCCGCTTTGGTTTACACATGAAGGTGGTGACTTCACAAAACAATCAATTTTCAATTGGTAATTTCTGTTGCATTCAAAAAAAAAAAAACTGTTCCACTTCAATAGCATAAGCCATGCGGACTCGGCCCGAGAAGTGTTGTAATAAATACCAAGGCCATAAGAAGCGGATGTTCTGATGAAATGAAAAACCATCAGAAATATTTTTGCCTTTCTTAAACATTTGTAGCGACTATTTTAAAATATTTTTTAGTACGTAGATGATTATTGTTCACCACACGGGAACAAGAATTAGTAACAAATTTGTTAAGTAAGATACATATGTATGTAGTAGATATGTACATTAAACATGTTCAAATAAATGGCATGTTTTAGAATACTTCAATTTTCGAAAATGTATTTATATTCCAGTATATCCTCATTTACCTGCAGCTACCAGAGCTGCAAAATTTTCATTTTTCGGAATTTGGCTAAATGAAGAAAATTGATATTTTTCTTATTTATAATATTTTTTTTCGATTTTTCTTATGTACACATAAGGAAGTATCGAAAAAAAATTTACCGATATTTTTTAAGACTGTATATAAGGAAAAACTCTGTAGAGTAGAGCTTTGGTGTTTCTTGTGTAACAGCTCAAATCCTTTCTTGTTTTCACAGCATTCACCTTAATACACTATAATTTGATATTGTCAATGCCACTACATGAATTTGAAAACTTTTTTTTCGAAATTCAGGCTCTAACGATTTATTGGCGATTTTGTTAGCTTTCATTGAAAAAAATGTTTATTTCCGATAAAGATTACACCCTTTTGAACCCAAAAATATATTGAAAAATTTTTTTTGGCCTTTAACTTAAAATAACAAAAAAACGAATTTATTTCTTTCATAATTGGGGTCCGACAATCTTTTGGCGTTTAAGTTAACTTTAATTTAAAATCAAGAAGTGTTCATTTCCAACAAAATTTCCGGTATCTAGTAACTTTTGAGACTAAAAATATTTAAAAAAATTGTTTTTTTGACTTTTTCTAAAAAACCATATTTCTATTTCGGAATTCGGGCTCCGAGAATTTGTTGGAATTTCGGTTACTTACTTGGGTGGCCATAACAACCCGTTACCGGGTTACGGCCGACCTCAAAAGCTCTCTCCAGGCGCCTCTGCTTTGCGCACGCCTTCTCCAATCATTCACACCAAGCGTGGATAGGGTTTCCTCGGCTTGGTCTTTCCATCGGAGGCATGGTCTTCCTCTTCGTCGTCGCCCAGCGGCTTCCGCATCAAACACCTTTTTCGCCGGAGCTTCTTCGTCCATACGCACAACATGTCCCAGCCAGCGCAGACGTTGAATAGTGATGCGCTTGACTATGTCAATGTCAGCGTAGAGCTCGTACAGTTCGTGGTTCATTCGAATACGGTAGTCGTCGCCGACGTGAACAGGACCGAAGATTTTGCGAAGAATTTTTCTCTCAAACACCCCAAGCGTGGCTGCATCAGTCTGCGACACAACCCATGCTTCTGCGCCGTAAAGTAGCACGGGTAAGATGAGCGTCTTGTAGAGTGTCAGTTTTGTCGGGCGAGAGAGGTCTCTACTACTCAATTGCTTACTGAGGCCATAGTAACACCTATTAGCAAGAGTTAGTCTTCGCTTTATCTCCAGGCTGACATCGTTTTGAGTGTTCACGGCGGTGCCAAGATAGGTGAATTCCTTGACAACTTCGAAAGTATAGTTGTTCGCAGTAACAAAGGATCCAATACGCCGCGTCTCCCTGTTTGTGGACAGCATATACTTTGTTTTGCCCTCGTTCACCGTCAAACCCACTTTCGCTGACTCTTTTTAAAAAGCAGAGAACGCAGCAGTAACATCTCGCTTACAACGTCCAATGATATCAATATAATAATAATAGAGTTTAGCTACTACAGCTATTATAGCCTTCTTAGCTATTTAGCATTGAAGCTTTATACCAAGTAAAAAGCTTATTCAATAAAAAATGGAATAGAAAAAATTATCATGCACATTAATTTGTTATTTATTTTATAATTTTTTCTTAGCTTTATCGCACTTTCTCAACATACCCACTCACACCATGTAAAAATAGACATATAGATATTAAAATAATTATATGTATAAATTTACGTGGTCCAAGGCATAAATGTTAGAAAAAATTTACCCAGCATGCTGTGGGGCTCGGACAACACAAACAAAAAAATTCACACCACCATTAAGCTACAAATTTAGCTACAGTTAGTTTTCAGTCTAAGCTTGAGTTGACCTTTTGACAAGCTAATGTTATAAACTTCGCAATTATTAATAAGAGTTGTCATGCGATTAAAAGGAGCTGTAGCCATATAATTAGTTCTACTAACCGGTTGATAAAATAACTGATAAGAGTTACGAGTACTCCTCCGATTACTATTAAAATGTATATAGTTAAGAAGCTCTGGTGCAGCAAGAGACCCAGTTACAAGTTGATGCAGATAAAGTATATCCGCAATATTTCTACGCGAGCTCAAAGACTGCATATGTAATAACTTTAAACGATCCTCATAAGGAGGAAGGCTTAAAGGGTCAATCCAATTTAAGCCATTGAGAGCAAAACGAATAAAATTTTTTTGAATTCTTTCAATTCTATTTATATGAACATTATAAAATGGTGACCATACTTGGCTAGCGTACTCTAAGTGAGGGCGCACTATTGTATTATATAAAGTCACCGTTACTAAAGGGCTATTAAATTCTTTTGCCCACCTCTTAATAAAGCCAAGCAGAGATGAGGATTTTTTACAAATTTGATTAATATGCTCATTAAAAGTCAACTTAGTATCAAAATGTATACCTAGGTCTTTGACTACATCGACACGACAAATATTTTTATCTTTTAATTTATAATCAAATTCCACAATAGTTTTCTTCCTGGTAAAAATCATAGCTTGGCATTTATCAGGATTAAGATGTAAGTTATTCTTAGAACACCAAACTTCAAAGGATTTCAAGTCAGACTGAAGTGGAATAGTGTCACCAACCCCCTTTACGTTCCTGTAAATTTTCATGTCATCTGCATATACTAACAGATGGGAGTTTTTAATAACATGTGTAACGTCATTTATTGCTAAAATGAACAGGAGCGGCCCCAGGTGGCTTCCTTGTGGAACACCTGATGTCGCGCTAAATGGGGAGGAAAACACTCTCCTAAATTTTATTTGATACGAGCGATCAGATAAATAAGATTCAATCCAGCTGATAAAACTTAAGGGAAATCCAAGTTTCTTTAACTTAAACAAAATCAAATTATGTGGTAATTTGTCAAATGCTTTACTGAAGTCAGTGTAGATGCAGTCAACTTGCCCACCAGAGTCTAAAGAGCTTAATGCAAAAGAAGTGAAATCAAGGAGGTTAGAAACTGTAGATCTGCCATTAACAAAACCATGCTGACGAGTTGTTATGACTTCACCACAGCACACCTTAACCTGATCGTATATAATATGTTCAAAAATTTTCGGTATTGATGATAACTTAGCCACGGGCCTGTAGTTTGAAACATCATTCTTACACCCTTTCTTGAAAATGGGGCTAATGTATGCATTTTTCCAAAATTTAGGAAAATAGCTTTCTTGAATTGATCTATTAAATAAAATACTGAGGGGCTGACTCAGCACAGAGCTACAGTTTACTAAAACTGTCGCAGGAATACCATCCGGCCCGGAGCTGAAGTCATCATCAACAGATGAAATATATTTCTCTATGAGGTCAGGAGAGAAAGATATCTCATTAACCGAAACTAAAGGGTCGTTATCCATATATTCAAAATAGTTGATTTCAGGGCTAAATAAATCCGTAGAAAACGATTCATTAAACAAATTAGCAAACAACCCGGCTATAACTTGTGGGTCGCTAGTGAGCCCATCAACTGTTTTAAACTCAGATGGAAACCCGTCAGATTTTTTTTTAGAATTAATAAAACCCCAAAAATTCTTGGGGTCATGAAGAATATTCAGCCTTATTTTATTCAAATATTCAGAATAAACCAAAGCTGACATATCTTTAAATTCAAGAAACAGTCGCTGATAAGCAACAAGGTCATTACGGTCCTGGCTATCATCGGCATATGCAAGGAGCTGGACACTTTTGTAGAAAATAGTGCCATTACGATGTACACTGGCTCTTCGCAACACCCCTTCCATCACAAAGTTGAAGAGGTTGCAGGATAATGGATCGCCCTGTCTGAAACCTCGTTCGGTATCAAATGGTTCGGAGAGGTCCCTTCCTACTCTAACGGAGCTGGCTGTGTTGCTCAACGTCATTCTGCAAAGCCGCACCAGCTTCGCAGGTATACCGAACTCAGACATGGTGGCATACAGGCAATCCCGTATCGGGCTATCGAAAGCTGCTTTAAAATCGATAAAGAGATGATGGGTATCGATCTGTTTTTCGTGGGTTTTTCGGTTAGCTTTAATTAAAAGAATAAAATGTTAATTTCTGACAAGATTTGCGCAGTCTAGCCATTTTTGAACAAAAAAAATTCATAAAAAATTTTTTCGGCATTTAACTTAAAATAATAAAAACGAAATCTTTTTCTTGACGAGAAATTTAATGGTATTTTTTTTAATTTCGTTTAAATGGCGTTCGCTCTATTAACTATTAATTGACTTTAAGCAGTTGAATTGTTATAAAAAATATTAATTTTTTATCTAACGCCATTATTAAAAATTTTGTAAAAAAGTTTAAACAATTATTTTTTCGTTAAAATTTACCGGGAATATGACCATAAAACACCATAAAACGTAAGCGTTTTAAAAATGTGGCGGTTAGAAACTGTTCGGTTTGTAAAAGAACGTCTCATATAGGCCTTCAATTTATTTTTCGATACTTCCTTATGTGTACAACAAATAAAATATAATTTTAAATAAGAAAAATATCCAATTTTTTTAATCTTTTTCTCAAATTTCGAAAAATTTTTATTTGAGAATTTTACAGCTCTGGTTGAGGGTATTCTCGAAATAAGTAAATTATCGAATTTTAAGCGTTTCCGAAGACTCTTCTAGAAGATGAGGATATTTTGAACATATCAAATGTACTAAAAAACTTTCTTGTGCTCGAATCAGATCAATTAGGCCTATAAAACATGTGGCTCCAACAAGAGGGTGCCACATCACACACAGCTCATGCTACGATGTAAATTTTGCGAGCAATTTTTCTCGGTTAAATAATGTCTAAAAGTGGTGACATCGACTGGTTTTCCCGATCCCCTGGTGCTGTTCATTCAAAAGTGAAAAGCAAGTGACTTTTTCTCCGACCAATACAATCGGATCAATATGCTGCTGATGCTGGTCAAAACGAACATGCAAATCACAGATACAATGCAGTCAAACTTAAGCCGCTAAAAAATTCTCACGACCTATTTACAAGTATTCGGAATAATACACATTACATGTGAAGTAGTGGAACAAGTTGTTAAAAAAAGTTGTACATCACTTCGTTTCCATTGTGAATGAAATTTGCTACATTTCTAATTAAAGAAAAAAAATATATTTGAAAGTTGAAAACTTTACTGATTGATGATAAGACAAATAACAAACAACAAACATAACCGTAGTAACTTATGAACAACAATTATAATCGGAGTCTTTGAACACTTAAATAATATAAAATAAACTGCCTTCAATTTTTCGCATTATGTCAGGTTGATTACTGATCTGTCAGTTGAACTTGGGCTCTTATTATTTTAGTTTCATTCGCTATGCCAAAAACTACACATAAAAATATTGGTTGGTCAAATTGAATAAAATTAAAGGATAAAATATAAGACCGGTCCAAATAAGTTCAGTTTTTGTAGTTTGAGATATATTTTAGCGAAAAACTCTGATTACTTCTAAAGTAAGAAAGTTTCGACGGAGAAGTGTAAAGTGATCTATAACTATTGCGACACTGTAATATAAGAGGCGACAAAAAAGTTAGGTTTTAATTTCGAACACGATGTATATGTATGTAAAGTAAACTCTAAACTCGACATTAAGGTCAAAGTCCGAATACGCAATTTTTCATACATACATATGTGGAGTCCGGTATAATTTTATATTTATCTAGTTTATTGCAAACAAAATCATCTTGTGAATTATAGGAGTTAATAAACAATTTCAGCAATTCTTTTTGTTCAGTTTATTGAGGTCTATGAACAAAATGTTCATTGGGGTTAGCGTCGGATTAAAACAAGCAGGCCACTTTATGCTGGGGGACTAAGCTATAGCCCCCCCCCCCCGGCGCTGTTTAAGAGTCTGCTTACACTTTTATAATGACATGAAGTTTTGAGATTCATCAATTCTCTATACCAGGGGTGGCCAACCCCAATGATCTTGCAAGCCATTTTGGATATGCATCATAGCTACGCGGGCCACATATAAAATTATATATCCAAATATTAGATTTAGATATACTATATGCTGTCGTTGTTGTTGTTACCCTCTGTAGCGAAAAGCGCGTATCTCAAAAAACATGTTTATTTAAATTTGTTGAAATACCTGCAAAATTGAGCCAAGTATCCTTGGTCATCTTCATATCAAAATTGTTACACCACCTATAAATGTAAAAGCTATGTATACGGGCCATTCTCTGCGAAAACAAAAAGGTTTGGACATTGAGCTCTCCAAATTTATTTTTGATGATTGAAGATAAGTCGACAAACATAAGTTGAACACTTGTGGCGGCACTTTTTTTTTTAATCTATAACTTTGGTTCAGATTTAATATCTTTTCGGTCAATGAAAGCGAGATGAGAACAATGAACAATGAAAATTTTTTCTTTGTGACAGATGTCCTTGAATATCTTGAATGAGAATAGGTCTGAATAATATAAGCCTTACAGGTGAAGTTTGATGTAAATAATAATATATTTCCTGAAATGCCTGTCTTATGCACGTCACTTTTAAACAGCCGCTCCTTGACTATAATGCTATCGCAAGAATTTCAGAATATTAACATTATTTTTACGAAAGCTCGAAATAGTTAAATTTATTGGATTTTTTTGCGTGTAATTAAAAAAATTTTAAAAATTCTATGACAGCCGAAAGATTTCGTGCATCACAAATAGTCCAGTATATGAAGGGTTCATGAAAAATAAAAGTTAATGTGTATAATTTAGACACAGACCAGAAGTGAATCTTTATTGCAAGCATAGCAAAATCATTAATCGAAACAGTAAAGCGAATGAGTCACTAAAACTCGAAAACTGGTATACAGGATCGAAGCTGAACAAGTCGATAAATGTTGAGCACTATCGAAGAGAATTAAAATATCTTGAATAACATTGACAAAAACATCGTTAACATCGAAAAAATCGGAACTAAATGAAATAGTAAAGTGTAAAAATATCGAAAATTGAATATTATTATAAAAACGAAAAACGACGGAAAAAGTCGATATACATTTAAGCATTTACCCTCAGATATATGTATTATATTGAAGTTGTTTTTTTTTTTCAATTTATGCATTTCGAAAGATATCCGTAGAAGCACATTTTTTTCGACACTGGACTGGACTATAGCCGGAGTGCGTGGGTTTATTTATTTTTTATTTTTTTGTGGTTTTTGCTGTTTCTTCTTCGTCTAATGATGTAGCCACTGTGGGAGTCAATCGACCATATGAGTGCATTCTGCTGCACCGAGTCCATGTGTGTTTGCTAGTGTTCCTACAAATGTGTAAGTGTGTGAAAGTGTGGAACGTGATCTACTTTTGCATTATTTCTCATGTTGTTTTTGTTGCTCCGTCAGCCTTTTTTGGCAATCGTGATCGTGATGTTTCGCAGCAAATTTAAATTTGAGACGAAAAGTTTGGATAAAAGTTATTTTTATTTGTGTTACCAATTTTAATTGAAACTGAAGTTGGAGTTGAAGACAATTCGTAGATACAACGTGTCAGTTTGTTATGTAGTGCGACGCAATACGGTGCGGTGCGGCAACACGTATGTAAAAATTTCCCACGGCCATATTTGGTTGCACGTAATGAAGTTGTTTGCCAACCGTTCAGGATTGTTACTGTTGTTGACGATAACATTGTAGATGTTGTTACTTTTGTATTACAGGGTGACTAGGAATAGCGGAAAGAAGCAGTAATAAAAAACGTGTCGTGCAATTTTTGGGTATACAAAAACTCAAGGAAGGTTCTGGTGCAAAAAAATCCCAGTTGATTAACAAACAAAAATATCCGTTAATACCATGGAACCTTTAGTGCGAATCTGCCAAATAAATATCAGCAGTATACGTAACTCTCAGTCAGACCACAGTAAAGTTCAAATTAATGCGAAAGTATTAAAAATATTCTTGTATTTCAATCTACCTTTTTTTTAAATTAAATATATATAATTTTTTTAATGCACTACTTTTGTCTGTATTAAGTTAGATGTAAGATTTTATTCAATACATTCCATATATTATTGACGGAGGTCTTCGTTGTCTGTAGGGCACTGAAATCCAGCTTTCGTAATTTTGCCTTCATAATCGAAAACAAATTCTCGATCCAATATTGTAATGGAATGATAAGCAAAATATTTTTGAACAGTCTTGGATGTGCGGTAAGGAGCCAAGTCTTGTTGAAAGTGGTTATAAAGTTAACTTAATTTTAGTTTTGTAAACTTTAACTTCGAAAAAAACAGTATTTTGACACATTGAACCGTTTTTTAATAAAAATCATGATAGTCATTTTGTTTTCACAAATTTTTCATTGAATGGAAATTAAAAAATTAAATAATTGGCACACTTTCCATATTTTCAATTATAGTTTATGTATTGAAAAGAACTAAGCTAATTCCTAAACATGCTTACAACCCATACAAATAAAGTATATAAAATGCTTGAGTATACTGAGAAAATTATTTCAGGAAATGCAGCGAAATTTACAAAAAAAATACTTGGAATGATCTGGACCATCGCTCGATAAAAAGTGGGCGCATTCTGACAAAAGAGCACGGCACCCCATATAACGAAAAACTTTATTGGCGCAGTGTTAGATGCAACCGAAATTTAAAGAAAAACTAGGAATTGTTCGAAGAAGTACTAGTCAAATAGTGCACAGATTTTGACAAGGCAGTTTAGCATTGAGTGAAGAAAACGAGTGATAGCTGCTTTTACATACAGTATAGTAGGCACCTCTACCCAACCCTTCCCATGGAACCGTGACAGTCTTTTAATAAAATGCGTTGAATATTTAAATTTAGGCAAGATCAAAAACAACACTTTTACAAGCTCCAACATTTTCTCTATTCGGGACGAGGTGTTGCTTTAAAGCAGTGTAAGGAATTCTGCCTCCCGCGAGCAACTTAGGAACTCAAACAGAGGCTGCGTATTTGTATACTCGTCGTGTACGCTGCGAAATACGATTCGCCATGACTTGATTACGTTCGGCGCACACATTGACATGCATCTGTGTAGGTTTGCCTTACACTTCTTTAAAGCAACGCTGCACAGTGGTCCCAAATCGAGTTTTTTAGTTCAAATATTGCTAGAGGGCGCAAATCTTGTCGGAAACGAACAATTTTTTTTTAGTATAAAACCGAAATACTAACAAATTTTCGGATTTCGAATTTTGAAAAAAAAAAATAAAAATTCCCTTTTTTTTTTTAATCAAAGCCATACAAACTTTAAATAGATTTTTGTTCACAAATGGCTAGGGAGCGCAAATCTTGTCGGAAATGAACCATTTTTGTTTATAAATTAAAGCTAACTGAAATGCCGACAAGTTTTTGGAGCCCAAAATTTAAAACAAACTTTTGTTTTTATTATTTTAAGTTAAGAACAAAAAAAAAAATTGTTTATTTTTGAAAAAAAAGAGTAAAAATCAATCACAAAATATTTTTATATAGTTTGGATGATTGAGAATATTTATGAATCATTAAAACTTTCTGAAAACTATTAGTCTTTACGTTAGTTATATAAACGGCAATGGTAAAAGTCTCACTTTTTTTTCACCGAAGCTGTTAGTTTTCAGTAAAATCGCATTGAGTAAATAACAATGGTCAAAAGTAGTAATTCTTATAAAAAAAATTACTCAAAAAAGACAAATATTTTTTTTTTTATTTTTTTATGATATTAAAAAAAAAAAAGACATCATAGACAAAAAAAATGTTACAATAATAATAAAAAATATGTGACTATATTGACCAATTTTAAGAACTTGTTATCGGAGCATTTTCTAGTGTTAACTAATAGTTTAGGAGAAAAAAGTGATAAATTATAAATGAAATTAATGCCAAAACTGTTTTTATCATATACGCAAAAAATAGAAATTTTCAGATGAATTTTATTTACTAAAAATATTATAAGTCATTCAAGCTGTGCAAGACATAAAAAAAAATTTTTTGATTTTTTTTAAAATTTTTTTTTTTTCAAAACTTTACAAAAATTATTTTAAAATATTTTTTATTTTTGCTTTTAACTCAACAAAATAAAAACGAATTTTTTTTTTCAAAATTTGGGCTCGAACATTTTGGTTATTCTTAATTGAAAAAGTTATTCAAACAATAGTACGCCTTGTGAATTCTGCTTCTTTGCGAAGGATTGTACTCTTTACAAATCAGATTTCGTCAAAGCCTGTGGCAAAAATTAGCAACTATGCAATTTTACAGTTTGGAGATGCAGCAGCAACATCTTGAACAGTTGAGCAGAAAAAACAAAAATCAATTGATCATCCTCGTAAATCAAGAGGCGTTTACTCGACGCAGTCACGTAAAATATTGATTTCTTGCAAAGCTACCGACAGATCACCCAAATTACATGCGCAAACGTCAACAGAACAAAGTTCGGACAAACGAATTGGTAGACATATGAATGTACGAACCAACCGATAAACAGATGCAACCGACGCATGTAATTGATGTCGATGGTGACGCCGATTTTTGCTGGCGCTGCTGCTGTGCATAAAAGTGGGTTGACTCTGCATCATCATCATTTTGCGTTGATTGAATTATTGCATTATTAAAAATCGAAAAGTCCACACGGCCAAGCACTGTGCTGTGCTACTACTTCGTAATAACAAACGTAAAGCAAAAAAATATTGTCATATTTGATAAAAAGATTTAGTATAAGAGCGTTATTTCTATTTTGATTGAATTCGTAAAACAGTCATAAAATGAGAAAACAAAATAAAAGACCACCGCATTGTGGCACCTTTCAAATATTGCTGTATTTATATTTTTCCCGCCGACACACCCTTCGATAAAGTACTGCTTTTTCGCTCCCCTCCCACCAGCTACACCGACTATAACAAAAATCCAAGCGGCGGCAGCAGCAACAGCTGTGATGCTCACCAAGCCCATTGTGCAATGTGATGTATGAAATTTTAATTTTCTGCACTTTTAGCTTGTCGACTTTGATAGGCATCGCTGCTTCTTTTTGCGAAAACGCCTTCTAAAACGCCTTACTGCACCCGCTGCACCTTCGCCGGTATACACACCTACACACCCAAATTTATGCATATTCGCAAACATACAAATAAACCGATCGCAAATTCTTATGTTACGGCTTCCAGTTTGTATACACAGAAAAAAACCAAGTGATCCAGCCAATGGAACTTATAAGTCTTAATTAGCAGGTAGCAACGGTTTTTCCTTTCGAAAAGTTCTAAGTTCGAATATGCAGGGAGGAGCATAAGTCATAATTTCAGTAGTTCATAACTACTTCATTTCCTTATATTTTCTTTTCAGGACTTTCAAGGGCTCCAGATAATTTATAATGAAAATTTTCAGTACAGAAAACCAAAATTATGGAATTCATTGTCCATTTCCTTCGGGGCTGGAAAGGGTTTTCGTAAAAACGGCAAGGTAAATAATCCTGGCATTACAGAATTCTTAAGAATAACAAAATTTTTAACCTCTTGTACGAATGAAATTTCAAATTTAATTTTTATTTTCCGACAGAAAATATTAAATTTATTTGGATATAGAAAAGTTATGAACCAAGAAGAAGCGCTTGTGCGCTACCCTGCAGCAACTACTTATGTAGTAAGAGTCTTAAAAGCATATTGAAAATCGAAGAGCAATGGGAAAAAATAGTTGAAGGTTGGTACCAAATCAACAATTAGCAATCAATCCGCCACTAGTTTTGTGAAGTCATAAAAGACGGCATATAACAATCTAAATATTGTCTGCATGCTTTTTTTTGCGTGTATGCTAAGCTGTGGGTATCGTTGTATCGTTACACCAAGTTAGCAAGTTAGAATTACAGTCATTCACATATTCAGTGACATTCTCATTTTCTTTGAAAATTGTCGATCGCCGCACAGTGATGATCATTACTGTTTCGATCTTGTTCACACTTCATAAACGGTACTTCTACAGCCTCAGTCGGTATTGTTGTTGCCGCATTGAAGTTCAAACTATTGGCGGCAATCATTAACATCAACTCAAAATTTGCATTTGTATAATTTGTTAGATGCCTTGACTTCAAATTGTAAGCAGTTCAGAAATTGGGTAGAGCATAATTTGTGATATTTTTGTGCTGCAAATTGTGTCACAACACTTTAGCAGTTGAAATACGCACCTTCTAGCACAGAACAGTTCTCTCCCATACGATTTTGGGTTGCGACAGAAGCGTGATGGGACTTGGCGTTATTAATGCAGTAGCAGAATTCAAAGATACGCTAGCTTTTAACTGATTTTGATTGCGAAAATACTTGTACAAGTTCATTTAGTAACAATGAACAAACCGAAGGAACACTAAGACGCCTTAAAGGCTAAGTGTGATTGGTCAGGCAACTTGTCAAGTTTTTTTTTCGGGATGAGCGAAATCAGTCGATATATATAATGAATCTAGCAAGCTTTGCTGTGATACCCAAATCTGTCACCGTTCTGGTGACACCCCTGGCCAATTTCTTTCCTGTCTTCTGTGTACGTTCCGTCAGATCTAAGTTGCGTTGAGTTGAAATGCTCACAGAACTCAGCTCAGGGTTTAATTTTTTTTTTAGTTCTTTCTATCTTGTACGCGTTGCAGTTGAACCCATTGATTTCTCAACTTCTAGTATTCCGAGATTTTCCGGTTTTATCCGGGTTTTGCTTCAGTTTCCAGTTGATCTATTTGAGTTCCACACTTGAAAAAGTCTTCTCTAAGGGTCCCAAAAAATTGCTGGACGATTTTTCCATTTTTCCAAGCCTGACCACTTATCGCCTGCTACTGGAGTACTTTATTTTTTACGTTACTAATTTTTCAAAATCAACGAAATAAAAAAAAAATTCAGAAATGTAACTATCAAAAAAATAATTCGATAAAATCAATAAAAATTGGCAACCAATTCTACAATTTGAAGTCAATTTGATGGCACTTTTTTAAACTTTCAAATGTTCAGTGTTTGTATTGCAGAAGTATCAGTATGAACAATAGCAACTGATGGTTGCTATACTAAGGCCTTTATGCACTAATTGCTAGAACAGCACAATGTCGGCACATCTTGGAATTTTTGGTTTGCTGGTAGTAAAACCTCAAAGACCTAAACCTCTTATCTTTATACCCTACACACAGGGTATATTCAATTTATCCTTCCATTTGTAACGCATAGAAGAGGAAGCGGTATGTACATTACAGTGTTTTCTAAAATTTTTGTTGATGGATTTTATTTTTGCTTTTGGCTTTATTTTAGCTTGAGGTTGAAAAATTATTGTCCCAAAATTTGAGCTTCCTAGCTCAAACCTGTAAGCGGCGCGAACAAATATTCGGAATGATAGATTTTATATAGCTTGTTTTTCAATATAACATAATTCATTTCATCACTCACAGGAGAACACTTTGCATTTAAATACATAAATTCTTAATACAAATTTCAGACCACAACGTGCATTTTTTGTGTTGATCCAGTGTAGGGTATTAAGTTTTTGGCAATGCCAAAGACAATACCTTAACTAGTCTCTTTTAATTTACATTATGAAAAACAAGCTTTGATTATGTTGAACAATTAGTACATTTGTCGCTTTTGTGTCTTTTGGTGTTCAAATATTTAACTGCAATTAGGAAAGAGTCACATCTAGTACAAGATAAAAAAAGGTTCGACTTTTTAATCAAGATCAAGCTCAAAAAAAAATATGTAGAAACTCATTTCCAACAAATCATTTTCTTTTTTGCTAAAATTAATGTATTTGTTTTTTTTTTACGTTTTTGATCATTTTTTGAAACGAAATATCTCAAAAACATGCATTTTTAGGATTGATTAAGGAATAACATATAAAAAAATCAAAACAAAAAAAAAAGTTATATTGAAAATACTTTCAGAAAAATTATTTTTATTACAAAAATTAGTGTTTTAACAACATTATTTAAATTTTTTTAACTTTTTTTATAAAGTTATAGTCTTTCTTAACAAATATGATTAAATGATTTTTTATCCTATCTACTATAGTTTTTGAGATAATTCGTTTCAAAAACATCAAAAAAACAAAGTGTGCAGTTATTAAAAGAATGACCGATGTATATATTCCGCAATTACAATATAATTCAAGTAAGCCATCAACTAAAGCCCAATTTCCATGTGATCTTATGTTATCTTATTTTATCCCATATCAGGGATATCAAAACAAATTTTTGTAAGAAAGAGAAAGCATGCGAACAGAACCCAATGCGCTTGGAGAATGCGAGAGTGAATAGCATACATTTGCTATCTTAATAGCATGTGATGTCCTCCCTGATATTTGATAAGATAAGATTACATGGAAATTGGGCTTAAAACAAAAGATTTTGGGATAACGAGTATGTAATGTCCTCAATGCGTTCCCGGTAATTATTAACTTTTTCCAAAAATGCAGAGCCATTACATTCTTAAAATGGAGCGTAAGGAGCAAATCAAAAGAAATGGTAAAAATTAACGTCGGGCGTTTCGTAATTTGTGAATAACCCACGAGAGCAATATTCATAAAATGACATACAATATGCATACATTTTAGCAATATTATGTTATTTTAAACAAAAAGTTGAAAGTTCTTGAGCTTAAAATTGTCTAAAATTAAACGTCAAATGAGTAAATTTAGTAAACTTTTCGAATCGTTAAGATTTATTTTTGAAATTTGTTACAGAGTAGGCATGTTTGCCTTTGAAGTAGTGTCCTTTTATGATGCCAATCAGGATTCTGAGCATTTGCTTTTTAAATGATACCGCATTTAACGTTCTATTATCATCATAGCACTTTAGTCATCAGATCGCCCTTGAGACATGAGATATAAGCCATGTTACGTATTTTTCGGTACATCTTACAAATATTTGTTTTAATAGTCATCACATGCAGTCAAAACGAAAAGCATAAAACATAGACCTGCTGTTGTTGTTTTTGTGTGCCAAAATGTTTTATTTTATGTGATATCGCATGTTGAACATTGTGAGAACATCGGTCATTGAGTGGCAAATGAAAGTTACCGCAACATCACGACCACATCAGCGTTGAATATCTTGTTTTTTTGTCGTGTTGGAGTAGTAGTTGTTGCAGTTGCTTATGTGTCAATAGCACTCACAACCCCGCACTCACAACAAAAGGGAGCTAAATCCATATAATCGTGTACACACGATCCTCAAAGAAAGCTCTCAAGTCACCTTCTACCGCCAGCCAGTTCACATCATTCTACTCGGCCGCTATTTGAGTCGCCTTTATTTGTTCGTTCGAATTAAAAATCCGTATGAAACAGAACGAGGTCTGGTCTTTGGTGTTTTGCTTAAGTCGCGCTTTATTCGCCTATTCTCTTTGCGCCTCTTATTCATTACAGCTGATGATGTTTTATGTTTTATGTAAGCAAACAACCAAAAAGATTCTGCGCGACATCTAGGACGCAGTCGCTGTAGTAACCCACCCAAAAACCTTCAAAACCTCACTGCAATGCAGAGCCAAGTTCGTGCAACAGTATGACACACGACTTGAAGACACTTGGTGTGCCGCAGATATAAGCAACGGGATGTGCAAGAAGATTCCATGGGAACCAGAAGGAATCTTTTGAAATTCTAATCTCTCGCAAGTGTCTGTTTTTTTTTTATTTGTTGTCTTTAAAGTACACAGTAAAAACAATTTTTTGGCATACTGTCAGTTTTAGAATAATTTTTTTTATCTTTTTAAATATCATGTTTATTTGCAAACAAGAAAATGAATTAGGAAATATCTTTCCTTGGCCTAGAACCCCAAATTTCGAATTCAGAACCTTACCTAATTTAAATTTTTTTTAACTATTCAAAAATAAGCTCATAACAAAGTCGAATATTATAAGAGAAACTTTGGAATAGCTGGGAATTTGACGATATTTTAGCGAAAGGGCATCAAGTTTTTTGTTTAAGTCAGACAACATTTTCATTTTGTTTACCACTATGTATGAAAAATAAATGAATGTTATGAAAAAAAAAATAATTTGGTTTCAACTTTTTTGATTAAATTACATCCAAATCTCTTTTAACACGGTAGATAAGTTCCTTAGAAAACCGTGCAAAAAAAAATCGTGTAAAAAAATATATGCGAACTATACTTTAAAATTCGTGTTGGATGCAAAAAAACTAAGTATTTTCCCAAAAACCGTGCTAAAAAAAAATGCAAATTAAACTGAAAATTTCACCATCGAATTAAAAAAAATAACGAGAAGAGATAACGATATAGAAAAAAATTGATTAGAATATTCGGGTATTCCCCCAATTCAATTTTGTTGCTGTATAAAAAAAGCTTTTCTGGGATTCGTGTTAGAACAAAGATTTCATGTAAAAAAGTTTATGTTCTTATTTTTGAGCCGTGTTATTTCAAAATCGTGCAAAAAACACCGTGTAAAAAGGGTGTATTTGTTTTTTGAATGACCTTTTTTTTTGTTATCACTATGTAATATATTTTTTTCATATATTTGCATAGTAAATAAAAGTTGTCGGAAATTGCTTCTGTAAGACTTGGTAACCCTGTGGGTATATAAATAACCAAAATTGTCCAATTTTGGATACGGCTGCACGAGAAGCCCATGCACCTACCACGTGTAGTGATTGGGCCGCACTCCTTTCAAAATGGTTTGCATTACAGAACGTTGCCAACTGATTTTTTGAATATAGATCATATCATTAATTTCTTTGCTGATATTGATTTTTGGAGATGTCAAGGGACAGATGATCGCTTTTCATCAACACAAGGAATAAGTAATGGTTTAGTGTGGCACAAATTATTTTAAAAACAAAACCCTGCTCAATACGAAATACATCAAGACGATAGTGGGATTCAGTGTGATGTTATAAAGTTGCAATTATTTTACTATAAAAAGTGAGAATGGTTAGGATTGAAGGAAATTATTGTGAAATAGCGACTTGATTTTTACTTTTACAATTCATAATGGCGAATAGTTAGGGGACGTCCATAAATTACGTGAGGTGTTTTTTTGAAAATTCGGACACCCCTGCCCTTGGTGTGATTTGGAGAGTTCTGGCCTTCCGTGAGACTTTTCTTATAATTTTTAGATGTTATCTGCTATTATAATTTATACTCTCTGCATTAAAAAGTCGGCGTGAGATTTTCGTTGAGCCCCCCTCCCCCGTGGTGAGATATTGCCGGACCCCCTCCCCCCTATTTTGACTCACGTAATTTATGGACGGCCCCTTAGCAAAATACTACAAAAAAGAGTCTACTTTAATTCTGCAACTATCATAGTTTAAGTAAATACTTTTACGTAGTAGCGACTGCGTTGTGTTAAAAAACAAAAATTCTGATTAACTAATTTCAGCTTACACTCAAACTTACTCTCGTCAATAATACTTAGTTTTGAAATTTCCTTCCGATGTTTACTTTTTCACAATTACAATGCACTGAAAATTTCCAATCAATTTCTTCTTAATTTTAAAAGTTTCTTAACTAAGTAGTTCAGCAATATTACCCGCTTTAAAGTTAAAGTATACTTTATGCGTTAAATAACCTGAAACATACTTTACTGATCTTAAGCGAATTTTATTCTGAATATGATTATGCACCTATATATTTTTACTTTATGCCTTAATATAAATCCTATTCTTAAAATGTTCGCGAAGAATTTCCCATATATTTTGCACTCATTTTTCCGTGTAATTTGTTTTCAACGCATGCAAAAACTCAGAAACAACCACGCCAATCACTTTAACTACACATACTACCTACCAGTCTCTTCAATTTTTATTTTTCTTACCATGGGAAAACCTTTACTTTTCTTGCAATAAATGTGCTCCAACGTAAGATTTCCCATTCTAATGCTTTTCAATATTGAATCAAAGTAGTTGGATTTTACTTGTGTTTTTGTGTTGTTGTTTTTGCTATGCTTCACCTTACATGAAAAATCATTGCAGCCCTAGTCAGGAGGAACATACAAAAGGAAAAATGAAGAAAGAAGAGGAGCTGATACTCCAATAACAAACGTGGTATCGTAAAACATCCGTTAAGTGTTCGTTCACTCCGAAAGTGGTGTTTGTCTGTCCCCAAATTTGGCTGTCTGCTTGTCTGCCGAAGAGCCAACCAACCTTCGTGGTCGGTCTCGTCGTCTAGCCGAGTCGCACCTCGTTCTTGGGAAAATCGCACAAAGTTCAACATCAGCACGATTTGTCAATATCGCTTCATTCCCGCTGCTGTTGCAGCTTTCCCTCCCCAGTCAACGTCAGTGCGATGCCGCAGTCGTCTTTGAGTGCCAGGGACTCGTGTGCAAAAACAAAACCATAAAAATATTGATTTGTAAAAAAAAAAAATAGAATTAAAGGAGATTATCGAAGCAAAGAAAAACAAAATACATCGAAGACATAATTTGTAGTGTGAAGCATTGCAACACTTTGTTTAGAATGAGCTTGGTGTCTGTCGAGAACATTGCGTTCGTTCTACTCAACCACAACAACAAACGAAAAGTCACTCAAACTTACAAGAAAAGTACGGACTACGTAACAAAAGAACTCAGCTGGAGCTGAGACAGTATTTGATATATTATACTTTTGAACCTTTTTGGTAGGTAAAAAACTTAAGGCACTTTTTTTGAATGCTTCTTAAAAAATTCGCGTTCACCCAAAGTTAGGAAACTTTTTCCGCAAAGTTTCCTTGTTTGTAGGAAAGAGGGGAGAAACGAACGGGGCGAGGTAAAAAATTTGTTATATGTCGCAAACACAAAACGAAAATCACAAAAGAGAATAGACAGAATTTATCTCTCAGACTTTCCTCGTGTAAACGTCGACTAACGGGCTGGGTTATCTCATAGTCGAAAAACGAAAGATTTCAGACACGAACTTTTTTTTTTTTTTTTTTTTTTTTTTTATTGTTAACTGTTTCCATCGACAATCATCTCGACCTTTTCAATTTGTACACACTGAATATTATATATATGTAGGCTCTTCTCGTCGTCATTACATTTTGTCTTTAGTTAATTACACTGGAATGGTGGTAGTTTATTTCAAAACGCTGGAATTGAATAGCCAAAAAAAATTCTTTGTCAGATTAGTAAGCGGACACGGAGCATTACATGTCAAATTAATTTTTGTGTTTTTGTAGTCATGATAGCCGAATATAGAAAATGATGAGCAGTATAAAATGTGCCAGGAATCGAAATACATAGTTAAAAAACTTTTATTCACGCTCTTAACTCCTAATGGAGGTATAGAAAAGAATTGATAAGCCAATAAGCTTATAAGTAATGAAGCTACTTTGTACCCATCATAACTAAAAAACTTAAGCACGCTGATATTGGAAACATAATCGTTGAGGTAAAAATGTGAAATTTCGAAATAGGGATTCTTTAACGCCACAAATTAAAATAAATACAATAAACTCAAGAGAATCATGTCAAACGGTATTATATTAAAAATATGTTGCGGTTTGCAACATGAAAAAATTGAAAATGTACTTACATGACTAAACGGGAGTACTTATAATCCCAGTCAACATTTTTGTTTAACGCAGCATTAATTAAATGTTCGTCACGCTGTTCACTGTTTGAAGAAAATATCGATGTTAGTTCCAGAAGAGCGCACCAAGTTTAACGTAAAGGTTTTCGCCTATATTTAGAAGAAACAAAAATCAAAAATAAGTGTCATTTAAAAAATTTAGAGTTTACCAACCCACTAAAGGACAAAACGGCGTATGCAAAGCTTGTTTAGCTCGCAGTATGGACGAAAGAAATTAATATAAATTTGATAAGTCATCTAATACTTAATATAGAATTTTGGCAAAAAAAAAAACAACTTAAGCCATATGCTTATGTTCAGGACTTAAGCTGCTTTTATTTAATTTTTTTTTTGCCACAGAGCTAATCATAAATATATTTCAGTTCAACTTTTTTGTAAAAAAAAGCTATTTTTTATTTAAATTTTTTTTCGAATTTTTTTAGTTATCTTTGTTGCTCGAAATGTCACATCTGGATATTGAACATTGAAAAAAAAAAGTAGATCCCTTCGTTTGCACATTATCTGACTTGACTTCAAATTTGCTAAACAAATAACAGTTTGTTACAAAAAGTTTTCAAGAAAATCAATCAGTACATAAAGTGTTACAAATTACGATTTATTTTTAAATCTGAAAGTCTTATTGTAATATCATTTTAAGACAATGTTCGATATTTTTTTTTGAAAATATTTTAAAAACAAAAATTTTAAACCAAAAAAAAATTTCAATTTGGCCAATTTTTCGCGGCATTTAAAAAAAAATAGTTAAAAAGCATTAATCAATTTTCAAAAATCTATGTATCTTACATAATTTGATCAAAGAAAATTATGGAGAATACTTTCAAACAGTAGTAAAAAAAATTGGAGATGCAAAAGCAAAATGGTGTCCGATTTGGCGTTGAGTGCCCCATATAGACTCCTTGCTGTCACCGTCGCGTTTTTCCTATACTCATAGCTCTTTGTACATTCAAAGCATGTACACCGCTGACCGTATGAAGTCTTTGAAATGCAAAACCACCCCTGAAGTTTTGATAGGAATAAAATTAATTATGACAAGCAATGTATTCTTGGCTGAAGCTCGCAACCAAGTAATTTGGATTTGAACATGCTGGAATACTAACCAAGTTCTTGTTGCGCGGATTAATTTACACGTTTAAATATGAAACATAATATTACCCATCGCACATTTTTCTCAAGATGCGGATCGCATTAGAAAAACAAACTGAAATTTGAAATTTACAGTATTTTCATGGTTGGCTACTTTCTCGCAGTTTTAGTCGCAAAGTAAGATAGTCAATTCTTACTCGGCGACTAAGACGTCGAGAAAGTAGCCAACCATGAAAGGGCTGTTAATCCCATTCAGCCGTGGCGACAATTCAGCCATTTGCTGCTTAAGCGTTTAATGTTCATTTTGATCCATAAAATGTGTATGGATAAACCAGAAAATATGATTTGCTTTGTTCTATCCAATTTTTAATCAGAAAATAAATGAGAAGCTTCACACAAAAAGTTAATATCAACATCACAAACCAATTTACAGAAAATGTAAAAAACTCATATCTAAAAATCAATTTGCAATATCAAAAATTTTAATTTATATCCTGTATTCAAGGGAGATAATAGTGGAGGCCATCTGGTTGTATTTTGAAAAACAAAAATATTGATTGGGATTTCGTTCAAATTTTTATCATCAAAATTTTAGATTAAAAAATTTTCTACATTAATTAAACGCCGCTCAACATTTTTCCGCACAACTAACCGATCAAGAGACATATTATAGAAAAAGTCAAGTTCTATTTTGCAGTTCTCCAGAAACGAAAATCACGTAATTTGGCTTTTTCTCAGTTAATTTTTCATAGTATTTACGTATATGACTCTGACATATTCTAAAAGTCTTAAAGTCTCTCTAGTCCCTATCTTAATCCATCGCTGGGCTTGGACTGAACAGTAATAAATCAGTCATTCAAAGGAAGCAGAAATCAATGTCTGAGTTATGATAGCGGGCTAACAACTGACTAATTTTAATGTACAGACAACTGCTCAATGCCCCGCTTATCCTTGGTATACTTTTTGGTTTGGATAGATTTTAATAAAGGTTTGTAGGTAATCAATAGAATCGATCGGCAGAGATGATTCAAATGGAATCGTTATTAAAATCGGAACTCAGCTAAAAAGGTTTATTTTAAAGCATCTTATAACAACTGGTGCAACATTTACCGTTGAGATCAATGTTGATTTTCATCCACCTCGCAAAACATTAAAACCATAAAAAGTGAACGTTCGGCGGAGATTGAAAATTCGACACAAGCCGCTGCAAGCAGCGAATGAAGCTCTATCACTAAAGCGTACAGAGACGAAATGCGATAATTATTATGAGCAGCAATTGCGGCTGTGAGTTGTGAGTGAAAAATGAATAGCTAAAAGAAACAACAACTTGAACGGCACTTTGATGACAGCAACTAAAGCGATGCTTTTACATGAGCAAAATATAGCAAGTGAATGAGTTTGCAGTGAAGTATGTGTGCACATGCATGTGTATGTGTGTTAGAGTATATCTATAGAGCGATTACTTGCTCATTTTAATGCGCGCACTTCACGGATCTTAGATGTCAAACGTTTAATAAATTACCTAAGCTGAGACAAAATAACCCACACCAAAGGTAGTGGGACTGAAAGTAGCATCGCTATAACACCAACAATTACTTGCTAACTGTTTAACGCATACTATATGTTACTTGCTTAGACCAATGAGTGTTCCTCGACGACTTATTCTTATGCCAAAGTCAAGAACATAGGCATCTAGTGATTTTACTCTAGCAAAAGTCCTTGGCATAACATATCAGTTACACATGATTCGTATTGCTAAGGTTCGATTTTAGTTAATTAAAATATGAAAATTATTAATCCACGGTCCAAGGTAACAGGATGATTCATAACCATGCTATCAGCTGAAATTTCGCCAGCTATCTTTATCAAATAATTTATGTATCTAGCTCGTAATCGCAGGGAAGTGGCTAGCAAAATTAAATATGTGCATAGATTTTGATCTGCTTTTGCAATTATGCCAGCAGGTTTTGCTCAATTTCTTAAAATAAAATTTTAACAAATTCAAAGGACAACTTTTCAGCAACACCTCCATAAATCTTCAGAATGAGATAACAACAAAATGCGTATATGACAAGTAGATAAAGACGTAAAGATGTATGTAGTTTATGTATGCTTTAGTACTCGACACGCTTCCTAACGCTCGACACAATTAAGACAAAAATTAAAAATTCAGTTTCTGGAGCATTTGCGCAAATATATCCTTAGATTATAGTTTACTTAAATGGCTCGATTTTTCTGAAATTTTACTATGTTGTTCAGTATGTCGATCAAGAATATATATATATATATATTAGAGTAACCCAAAAAGCATAAATTACGTTTTTAGCAGTTATGGGTTAATATGATCTAAATATTCTCAAGTCCTAAAAAAACTCCACGACTGAATTCATATTTGGTATCGAAAGAAATCTAAGAATTTATATTTATATTTTTTATAAAATTTAATTATTTCGTATAATTGTATAACTGTTGCCCTACTGTGTGCAGGTGTCGCTGCAGTGCTGATATTTTCTGATGATGATGATGATGGCGGAACCTGAGTTAAACGCGGTAAGTAAGAACATCGCATGCCTGACGTGCCTTATTGTTGTTGTTAATATTTTTGTTGTAGTTGTGAAGCAGTTGCAGTCACATTTGTTGCAACTTTACTTGGTTTTTTTGGTTGAGTTTTGAATTGTTTTTCTTTTTACACTTTAAATGGTTTTTGAGTGCTGCGTGTTGAGCAATTACGGCAACAACAATAAAATCAGCTCTAACGGTAATAATTACAACAATGTTCAGGCAAAACATTTTATTAGCAAATGCAAGAGGCTGAGTATATGGACTACCAAAGTATTTGCCAATTGTAAATGGTAGCAAATTCATTTGCGTCAATATTAATATGATGTTAATAAATAAGGCTTCAATCGAATGCTGAATCTGGTTGCAAAAAGCTTTTGAAAAAGCGCATGACAACATCTGCATATGTGCGTGAGTTGAAGCCATATGGGAGGTACATATATTAAGTACAACATCCGTAGCGAATAAATCGAAAATTCAAAGTATTTATCATGCCCCATAAATAAAAGCATCTCAGGATCTTATTTAACAAAAGCAACATCGGATTCACCAGGACTCTTGAACGTAGTTTAGGTTACGAACTTGTGGTTTATTGCTAATATTTTATGAAATCTTAATTCGTGTGAGATATCAACAAAGATATCCAGAGGATGCCATACTTAACTATTTCTTGTTAGCTTTATAAAACTTTTAGTTCTTATCTGCCATGTTAATTAAGTCTGATTTAACAGTCTGTTTTTTGATAAATTTTATGCTCTTTGTTCTCGACGTTTTTATCGATTGCCGCTTTAGGAATGCCCACCAAAGATTACCTTTTAAATCAGACCGGACTACAAAGTCTAAAATTACTTGACTAATTCATTTAATTCTGCAAATATTTCCACTTTGTTATTTTTTGCTACTGCGCACCAAATTGGCCATGCACAGAGTGGCCATAAAAGTACATTCTATTCTTTCTCTTGGGAGCTTTCTTAGCACTTTGTGGTCTGTTGTTTGCTGAACGCTTTTCGTTATCCGCAGTCTCTGGTTCAAAGTCAGCAGTCAGTCACGTCAACACCAGTAGCCACCAGTTGCACTTGTGGCCCAATGCACACCACCACTCAATAGTCAACACTCAATAGTAATTACAACTGATTACTCAGAAATACCAACGCGAGCTAAATTGCTGCATGCTACGGCGCGTCGCCTGACCAAAGATCGATTTCAGTGGAGCAAATCACAAAAACAGCACTGCCGCCGAAGTCTCAGCCAAAGTCGTTGCTTTCATTAGCTCAAGGAATGGTAATGATCATAAAAACCAATCAAGCAGCAGTGCCGCAATGCTTTCAGTAGGGATTGGAGCGGATCATCATTGCGATAGACAAGGAGTTGGACAGACAGGTAACAGACTGAAACTGATCGTCACAATTCGTTAGCAGCAATTCAACAAAACGAGAAAGGGTACGAAGAGATCAAGGAGAGCAAACTTAAAAATTTAGCTTGAATCGACTATGAAATAGAGGAGATACAACACAAACGGAACGTGTAGACGCGTGTATAAAGATTGGTAGTGTGGAAGTTGATTCAAAGTTTAATTCGGCATAATTTATTACTGAATTATGTTATAAAGTATGCAGTAAACTATGCCTGCTAATGAAATATTTATTTTTCATGCGTTCTCTGTTTCATCAAGTACCAAAGGCCTTACATTAAACTCTTCCATCGTACAAGGTTATTAGCGAATATCTTGAATTCTCTCCAACATTCCCCTGATTCACGTATTTCCTGCTACCTTGAGATGTCCACTCTAATGCTTGTCAGCCGATTTCCACGTTTTATAGTGCACAGAATATCTGACATCGCTGTGCCTAATAGCTTCCCCGGGAAAGTATCTCTCGAACAAACCACCGCTTGACATCAGAATATGAGCTCGCATGCGATTGAAGTTATCGTCTCGGCGATTGAAATATGGGTTCCGTTCGACCGTTAACACATTTAAAGTAAAAAAAAAAAGTCAAAATAAAACGAATTTTTATTTTGACAATAGGTTTAACGTATAGCTCCTAATTAGCTTGGTGCCAAGGTTGAGTTTGGGCAATTTTTCGTTTTCAAGAAAATTGCAAAAAACCAAGGTGTCGCACGCGACAAAAACTTCCGTTTTCGTGGAAATGCCCATATGACTCTTTCGCATTTAAAAATGTGTGCTCGAAAACGCTTTTTATGCTTTATGGCTGGCTTGTAAGGAAATTATGTTGAGTTGGAAAGAAGTTTTTCCTTTTAACTTCAATCATATTCATGTCGCCTTGATCAAAAGTCAGAGTTATGGAATATATAGGGCTTTTTATATGGGACTCATTAATTTCTGACCTTCTTTATATCTAAAATAATGTGCTGTATGGAATCAAATATTTAATTCCATGTGGCACAACGGGAATGAGTTTTAATCAATAGCACAATATTTTTCTTTAATGAATTTACACTTGTATGATGCTTTATCTAAATTAATAGTACCACAAATAAGAGATACTTATATAGTCAGGTGTTCAACGGCTTAGCGGCTAGTTAATCAAACTTACACCAAAGTATAATCAAAGCAAAATAAACCCAAGAGTAGCTACACAGTCGGACAACAAACATCTAGACAGCAACCTCAATTTTATCGTGTAAAACTGTTAAACAATTGAGTAAAACACTTGGCGCACATGATCGTAACTCAATTTTCTCATCTTTACATCAGATAAGAAAGCGTTGACGATAGATGACGATGACAACAACAACTTTAGGATCCGTTGTGGCAAAACCAACTGCCATACAGAGCAGCATTACAGAAATCAAGCATTACAATAATCAGTTGCTTGCCAACAAATCGAAGAACCAACTGCCACCGTTCTCAATGTCTTTTGGTACACGCTGCGTCTGATGCTGTCGTCTAAATTGAAGTGATTTTTAAATATTACACATCTGTTGCTGTTGCTGTTGCCATTGCCAGCAACATCAGCCAATACTTTGCATTGTATGCTCTACATTGGTAAGTAAATCGATGTGATCCAAAAAATTTCTCATGTGAATTTCATGCGCGGCGATTTTTTCAATTGCCTTGCTGCTCGGCACATTGCAAAACTAAAAACTTCAGCGGAGCAGGTCGATTGGAGAACTTGTACATACATCAGCTGTTAGGCTGATACGCTTTGTATGAATATAATGAGTTTAAGGAGACAATAATTCAAGCGCTAGAAAAGTGGGTCTAAAACGATAGTCACTAATTGATTTTGTAAGTGATATTAAAGAAATAAGTGGCAACTTTATGAATGAAAACAACGAAAACATCCCTTACATGCGTGATATGAAATTCATTTTAAAATGATTGCTGCAAGAATTTAATTAACTTGAAAAGTCAGTGTAATAAGAACATCAAGAAATTTAAATGAAGACGTGCGTTCACATAAACGTATTCATAAAGATGTTAAGCAATATATTGTACGTATACTATTTCACACACCATGCGCGCACAATACTCGTAAAATGTAATCAGCTTTACGGTGTAACAAAACACAAAACAAGGATCACTTACATCAGCCTTCAAAACCGGCAAATTTGCAGACAAATAACAAGTTGGTGACGACAGAAACAGTGCATTGATGACATCAATCTGCCTAAGCGATATTAGCTTTCAAGTGCGATTTTTTTTTGCAGCTCGCTCATGTTCGGAACTTGTTACTTTTCTTAATTCTCGGGTAAAATTTATAAATTTGATGAGAATGTTGTAAGATATTAACGAATGTTGTGGGAGCTAGGAATCGGCGCAAACACAATAAAAATTTAATATTATTTTTCGTTACTGTATTTTTCATCCACGCAACTTTTAACCTGTGTCGAGACCCAGAAAAATAAGGTATTTTCCAGATAGTTGTAGGCCTGGACTTTTTTAGCAGAGCCGGCCATGGGTAGTGCTGACCTCGTGTAACCAGTAAGTCATATAATAAAAACCGCTGCTTATTTTCCCTTTTTTTAACACAACCGCCTTCACCTTCTATCGTCAAGTTACTTTCTTGCACGGAAGACGAAAAAAAAAACTATGGCGTTATCGTCTACGACGCTATAAAAACAGTTCAAAAGTGTTTCTTCGCAATTTTTTAAGAAATAAATATGACCCGCTAGAACCCTTTACAGCGCGGGCCCCGTGCAACCGTATGAGTTTGGCGCCCCTAAAGCCGGCTCTGTTCTTTGCTGCTTTGCTGCATTCAAAGTAGAAGCTGCACAGTTACACAGAAACTTAATGATAGCACCAACCAGTTCATCGGTTAGATGAGTTTTGATTGATGGATGCGAAGACGAAGACGAGTGAAGTAAGGTTTTTCGAACATTTTCATTTACAGCAAGAGCGGCGGCGGTGTTGACAATCTGACAAATTTGAACATTAAATTGTCGCGCGTCTGTTGGCATAATTCAAATTGAAGCAAACGCGAAATTACACCTGTTAGCGTACATAAAGTAAATACTAAATGTGCACAAAATTACATCAATGAGGTCAAAGCTTCAACACATATTTTTTATTTTTTTTGAAAAAAATAATTAAATCAAATCAAACAAATTAGCAGCAGTAGTAAAAGTTAAAAAATGATGCAAATCGATTTAGAACAACGACCAGACACGGGCATTTGTTCAAGTTTCAAAGTATATTGAATTTTCATATGGGCTCAAACTTATGTCGGACGGTGTTATAAGCCAAAATTACATAAAAAAGAACAACTGCAATAACAACTGTTTGCTAACCATATTAGCATAACATTTATAACTTCTATTGTACACTTTTTCAGTCAGTTCCCAAACAATGTGAGCCACATGCGTCCTGTAAGCATTTTACAGCTAAGCACTTTATGCTTGAGCAACAGAAGTCGCAGCGGCAAGCAAATGTTTCTCTTAAATTGCTTTGATTTTATGCACTGACTAGCCAGCTGCCTGTTTGTCTGGCTGTTTAGTCGCGGTTGTTCATCCTAAATTGCAATAAAGCTAATAAAGTTTACCACCACCCACCTCATTTAACCCGGTTCAATCTTTATTCAGTTCAAATCTACTCGCTTCGGCTAAGTTCAATGATTTCGGTAAATGTTTTGTGTAGCATCCGTTAATGGTCTCTTACACCGCACCATTTTTGGGAAGCTGGTTCGTTCAGGCAGCGAAGGAACAAGCAAACAACAGTTAAAATGTTGCTGCCAGTTGGTTGTTGCATTGGCTGCGGGAACGTATACGAGTATTGTTGTAGGCGTTGTTATTGGACTGTTAACTCAGCTAATTGCAGTATGTAAACGATAGTACAAAATAATCAATTGCCAATTTGGTCAATGGTGAAGAGGGTAGCATTGGTGCTGACCACATGTTGTTAACTAAGGAATAACAAAAGGCAAAAGACAAAGAACTGATAGGTTATATATATGTATACACAGTACGGTATTAATTTTGATTTCTGGGGTTGGTAATCTCATTTTTGTTGAAGGAAATATTGACAAAAATATGTATTTGGAAATTTTACAACACAATTTGATACAGAGTGCCAAGCATTGAAGTATATGTTAGAAGCAAATTTTCGATTTTATCAAGATAGAAACCCAATTACAAGTCATCAATAGTGCGAACATTGCTCACTTGAAAATGTTCCCATATTATCGCAACACCTCCATAGTCTGTAGATTTGATTGTTATAGAAAACTTGTGGTCTGCACGGGAACGAGGTATTCGAAATCGCCACATAACAGATAAAATGGACCTCAAAAATGTGTTCATGATCGAAACAAATTTTATGTGAAATAACTACTTTTTTTACTAGATACATATATGTTTTTGATTTGCCATTTAAGCTGTGACATTAATTTTGTTTAAGATTTTTCTTTCTTTCATATAACTTTGTGAAAACTGAATACTTTTATTTTTTTTTGTATATAATAAATTCGAAATTCGAAATTTTATAAACGCAATAAAAAATCGTAGCTCCTGATTGTGTGTACACTAGGGCGGTTTAAATTGTATAAAGAAACATTTTTTAGTCCGGAAACTCTATTTTTCTGAAAGTTCGTCAAGTTTTAAGCAAAAAAGTCCACTACACAATGAATTTCGAGCCAGCGAGTTTTTATTTGAAGTAGTTAAAACTATTCAAACTGCTTATAGCGCCATCTAGTGGCAGTTTTCAAAACTTTACAGTATCTCATTCTCTTCCTCATCTCGTAAGCAATAAAATTACGTTTTTGTCATTCAAATCGGTTCATTAGTTTCGGAGTTATTCAAGTTTAAACAAAACTGTTGAACAACTCATGGCTTCTGTTTGCCTTTTGTTTTTGTGAAATTTTCAATATGAAAAACTTAAGCTCGCTCGTAACAACAGCAGGGATAAGTTGTTCATCAGTTTTGCTTAAACTTAAATAACTCTGAAACTAGTGGACCGATTTGATTGAGAAAAACGTAATTTTATTGCTTAAGAGTTGAGGAAGAAACTGAAAAATTTAAAGTACTGAAAACTGCCATCAGATGGCGCTACAAGCAGTTTGAATATTTTTAACTACTTCAAATAAAAACTCTCGGGCTCGAAATTCATTATAGCCATATGGTGTAGGGGACTTTTTTGCTTAAAATTTGACGAACTTTCAGAAAAATAGAGTTTCCGGACCACTTAAAAATTTAATCCGCCCTAGTGTACACGGTTAGAAATCTTGGAATAAATTTAAATACAAGCGAAGTATTACAAAGATTTTTAATACAATTTTGATTAAATTTAATACTTTTGAATATATTACAAAATTTTATACATTTTGTATTAAATTCTAATACAGTTCAAACATTAAAACGATTTTTTATAACATTTAGAATCAATTTGACGCTATCGCAAGTATTACATTTAGCGAACGTAAATATGATACTACGTTGGCTAATGTCGTTAAAACGTTCATGCAACCCTTGTATTGAAAGGGAACCAGGTTCGAATCCCAGTGGATACGACATATTTTTTTTTTTAAATTTTAATAAAAACGAGTATTAAATTTTAATACAAATTTGTATTAAAAATTATTTTTAGTATCTAGACAGTATTGAATTTTAATACAATTCTGGTGTAGTCATATATGTAAGCCCAAAAGTATTAAAATTTATTCCAAAATTTCTAACCGTGTACTAAAAAATTATATATTTTTACATGTTGCAGGTTTTTCAAAATTAACGTTAAATGTTAAAACAAAAAATATAAAAAAGAATTTTGTTTCCTTCGGAAATATTTAGTTGAAATTAAGTTTTAAGGTTTCAGTTGTTTATAATTCTCATATCTGACATCTTTACTGAAAACCAGAACCATATCGATATAATGGAACCATATTTTGATTTAATATCGGTGGTTGTGTTTCATTTCTAAAATTATGAATGCAACTAAACAATACCGTAAATGTATCAATTAACTAAATTAGCGACCTGCGAAAGTTCATACATCTTGCTATTTTCATTTTGGAGTTAGTGAAACAGTAAATTTTTGAAACACTAGCCAAAAACTAACAATTAATATACTTCAAATTTAAGACTCATCTTCCAACAGCCGATGAGAAACTCATCAACTGACAAAAAAGCCTGTAGCTGGAGGCTCTCTGCAATAGGGACTTGGGCAATTCTGCGGCAAGTGAATTAGAGAAGGGAGCAGCGCTAATAACATGGGCGGTATAAAATCTTCAAAACAAGCCAAGAGCCATGGTTCCATAAATCATACGTGTTTTTTTTTGTTTATATTTTAATTTCTTAGTTTCGACAGCGCTGTTCAACAGATTTTGTAAACGCTTTCAAAAGCCTTCTAAGTATAGTTTACCATAATCGAAAATGATAAATGATGCCATTAGAAAGCAAATAAACTCGTTTAACATTTAAGCAGTTTTATAAAGCACTCCACGCTTAGTTACGCTATAAATGGTTGTGAAAAAAGTAGACTGAAATGAAAACATTTCCAATACTTTTGAGCGAATTTCTGTCCTGTTTTTGCGAGAATGATTTAAAATTTATCACAGCTCACATACAAGAAAAGAGGCGTACTTTGACATGAGGTCGTGCAACTAGTGATATAAGCAAAAACTTTAAACATTCTAGGCCTTTTCATGGAGGAAGGGGGGCGGGGGGGGGGGGGGGTTCAAAGAAGGCAATTGCACTGTTTGGGTTTCTTCATAGAGCCTGTATTTCAGTGAATTTGTGTTTTGTTCGCCTGCGTCGCAGTTAGTATTTTTAAATTGAATATAATAATAACAACTCCAAACATTTTCATTGAATTTTTGATCTATATTGAGTCATGCGGTGAAGTTTATTACTTTTTCTAATACTTGATATTAATAAATTTGTTACACACGATATGATCGCCTAGGTGAAGGACCTCAAAATATAATGGTTAATTTTTACTGGACTAATAACTTTTAAAATGTTATCGTGGTAAATGAAACTGTGGAAACGATTTGAAATTAATTTGAAAGAGATATTCCGTTAATTTAAGATGATGTAGTCATAAATGGAGAATTAAATATTCAAAGAGCAAAAGGAGAGAGTATTTTAAAAATGTCCCTAAATAGGGGCCAGAATTCTTTTTCGAATCATTATTTTTGCCATGAAATTAAAAGAGTCAATTCCTTATTCCTATTTTCAGCAAGAAAATAATTTTTATCGAGTCTACTTTGTAACGCATGTATATGCAGTTTGTTGCATTGTGTTTATCACATGTGAATTTCAGCGGATTTCAGGTCGTACGACAAAATTATGTTATGATGTAGGTTAATGCTGCATATGAAAATGTTCACTAGAATGTTGAGAAAGCAACAGTCGGTCGTGCAGCGTCAGAGAGTGGTGAATACAAAATTAAAGCTACAAACAAGTAAAGTAGAAAAGGTTCAAACACAAACTAAAGATATTATTAAGGCGACATCTATAATTTCCGAAATTGTGCGAAGCTTACCTAATCAGATAGTTGTTATCCAACATACTACACTCACTCACAAAGATACCCGTACGACTGGCTATTGTTTTGTACGTTTCTCATCGAAAAACTTTAAGTACTCTAAATGCTCTTATATTTATTATAAATATAGAAGCAGCAAACAGAATAACAGAAGGAAAACAACTGAATTTTAAAATGTACACTGCGAAAAAAAACACATACTTCACTTTTTCTGTTTTCGTAAACTCACATAAGTAAACGTACGATAAGGGGACGTCCATAAATTGCATGAGGTGTTTTTTTTTTGAAAATGCGGACCCCTCCCCTCTCCTTGATGAGGTTTGGTGAGTTCTGGCGGAACCCCCCCCCCCCTTCCGTGAGACTTTCCTTATAATTTTTAGACGTAATCTGCTATAATAATGTTTACTCTCTTGGTGAGATTTGGTGTGAATTTTCCGGAGACCCTCCCCCTATTTTGACTCACGTAATTTATGGACGGCCCCTAAGGCACAACTGTACTAACCGTTATTTCTGAAATGGAAGATTATAAATTTTCTTTTGTTTCGTGCTTGTTTTCGAGTTTGTTTTGCTTTTTTTATATCTTTTTGGATGTTTTTGCATTTTTTGATAAGAAACACACAAAATATTACCGCACGGATACTTTTGTGAGCTAGTTTAAGTGGTTCGTACTCACCACGTTCATTGTGACGTCAGAAAAACTACAAAAAAACTGTTGTTTGCATTTTAGGAATACGCTAAATCAAACTGAACAAAACAAAGCTTTTCAAAATATGTGGGTGTCAATAAGACGATTGGCGTAAACTTATTTATTAATTGTTACCGCCCACTCATATGTACACACCCCTTGAAAAATACACAGAGTGGAAGCAGAGAGTATTTTCTTTAATGTGATAGAAAAATATACAGTGTGGCCTCGGTTAGTTAACGCAACTAATAAAAAACAAGCCTGTTACAGTACCCGGGTGTAGATATTGTTTATATTTATATGCATAGTATATTGTTCACATAAGGTTTTCGTCGATATAGCGTCTCTTAATTTGCGTATAATCTCACTTTTATTTTTAATTGACAGTTTAAAAACCAAACCTTAAACATTATACATAGAGTATGAAGAATTACTATTATTACGGTTAAGTAACGAGAATGATGTAGAGAATATTCAAATGACATATGTTGCAATAAGCGAGGTAAAATTTGTTTGAAAAGTTGCACTGACTGAGTCTGTAATGAAAGAAATATACTTGTAGCGAACATCGAGGAGTTGCATTTATCGAGGGTTGCGTTGACCGAGCTTGCACTGTATTTAGATTCTCTTATTCAAATTCAATTGATTTATTGATTGATTATATGTTTAACAAAAACTAGTGAAGGTGATATCTTTGGTATCGCCAAAAATTAAATACCCTAAGCATCATTAACAGCGAAAGTGTGCATAAAAGTTAAATTTTTATTTTTAAGGTATTTCACTCACGCTACGTGCTGGCTGGTTTGACTATTCGTACACACATTGAATTCAACAACATTTATATTATATATTTATACGTGAACATCGAAAATTGCCACAATTTTTTTAGTCATTGTTATAAATATAATTATCTTTTAAACTATTTGTAGTTATTTGTTTTAGACAAACGATAGTAATTGGAAAATTGATAATTATAATTTTATAGTTATATACCATTAACGCTATAGGGCCGACGTCGATACCTGCTGGTAATAACTTGACACTTAGAGCACATGTTGAAGCTTTATATTGACAATAAGATTAATTAATTAAAACTAAACAAAAAAAAATTGTATGACAGTATAATTTTATAGAATAGGTAGCGAAATAGCCAATTTTGGGATTAATAACTGAAAAACTGTACGACACAGGATCACTCTTTTATCGTAAATTTGTAGGTAACATTAAGACGCACCAAGTAAAAGGTTAAAAACTCCACATAATGACGATATTTTAGGAGAAAATTATACTTAGAAAAATCAAAATAATCGTAGAAAAATTATATGTTTAAGTTATTCTTCCTGGAAAAGTCTTCACTGGAGAGTAACAACAAGAAGTCCAATCAAATGTCTCAAAACACAAAAGTGTTGCGAATATACTGCATGATATTCCTCCGTTTTCGGGGGCAAGGAACATTACGTGGTCACTAATGGATCTCCTACCCATCTTGAGCTACTCTTACCAACGAAAAACCACCTCGTTTTAATAGATTATATGGCTACGAAGAGCTTGTGGGATTGAGATTTTTATAACTTTGAAGATTTATTGTAACTTTTTTTGTTATGAAACGTACTAAATTTTTTTCAGGAAAAAGTTGTATAGACCTTACAGAGCAATTCTGTGGAAAAATTTTGTTTCTGTACATATGAAATAATGGTTAAAATTCTGTTTGTTTGTCAAAAAGTTAATTTTTTATAAGTAATAGATAAGATTTTAATAAAAACTTTAATTCATATAAATTGTAAAAAATTTCTTGTCCTAACACGAAATATGCATTAACTTTTTCCCAATATTTACTGAGAAATCGCAATTTAAAAAAACACGCACAGAGAAATTCACTTGTTCATAACTTTTTAAAAAATCCAAATTTTGCAAAAAAAAATTTAAGTTTAATATTGATCAATAAATCTTCGAAGTTGTGCAATAAAAATTTTTAGTAGAATAAGTTGGTTTTTACTGTGCCCACTGAGAAAACTTTACTCATTCAATTACAAAAAAAGTCTAAAACTTTAAAAACATTTTTTTTTCTATCTCCACTAAGTCTTTAACTCATTAGATAATTTAGTAGTACGCACTATATGACTTTCTGCCAGTGTATCAAGCGATTTATCTATCGACCGAAAATTTTTCTCCAACCGAAAAACCCTGCAACAGAAAATGAAATGCAACAGAAAATGAAATGCATCAGAAAATGAAATGCAATCAAAAATTATGCATCACGGTATTTACGTATTTTCCCAAATGGCTGTTAAAAGGAAATTTTCTAATCGAGCCTACTCTCAAAAATAAATATTGAAATACAGCAGGTAGACATTGGATTGTATATTGTCCAATGGGAAACCCGCAAATGGCTCGCCCGTTTTATAAACATGCACACATATATACTCAATTGGTGTTTATTGCAACTGTGTCTTCGGCTATTCAATTTGCAATTCAATTGCCAGGAAATGATGCGTATTTAATCACTCGTTGATTCCCACGTTTTTTTTTTTTTTGTAACTCCAGAGAGGAAGTTGAGCCCGAAGTACATTTCAACCGTAAACCTTCGAATTTTGGAATTTTTCATGCATACGGCTTAATTATAAAGTCCAGCATTGCACTTATCGATTTGATTTCAAAACAAAATTTTAGATTAGGGCAACGTTTTCTAAATTAAATCTTAAAGGAATTACAAAATCGCTAGATCATTAAGTTATGTATGTATGTGATAATTTGAATATTAAAAAGTATTTGTAATCAAAACTCGGCGCTTGTTTTATATTTTACTATCAATGGCCATACTTCTACTTCGCACTGTAAGACACCATATTGATTAAAATATAGTAACAAAGTACATATTTCAATTTAAGATCTATTTTAGTCATCTAAAATGTTATGGCTCATCAAGCCATAATAGATGTTGACTCAACTTTCTCAACGCCATTCCTTTGTGATAATTATATAGTAATAGCGGGAACCTACACTTCATAGTAATATACGATCTGAACCGCAAAAGCTTAGAGTCTAATGAATGTCACTAAAATGTAAGCCATATCAGCCATTGAATACTTTCAGAATATTTTGATTCTCAAAATAAAACAGCGCCAAAGGCCAAAAATTTTAAAGAATGTAGCGATTTAATTTACCTGATCCTTGATTTTTGGTATTACAATGAAAAAGCTAATTCTCTAATGTAAAAACAGGTTGGTGGGGCTGTGTGTAGAAGTCCACGTAAGAGGGTAAAGTTGCTGATCGCCACTCACCGGGGAGTGGCTAGGGATATTTCTTTTGCCAACAGTTCAAGCAGCTCACAAACTTCCGGTCTTTTGGCCAAGTATCCTCTGGAAATCCCTTGGACACCCGTCCGGGTGTGAGCTAGTTGTGAGAAGGCGTGGAGTTTGGGTCCCACCACATATTATTATAATTTCCAATGAAAATCAAAAAAAGGCTTAACCCATTAGTGCTCACGGCGATCCAGGCGTGATATCAAAAATCTGCTTCGACAGAATTGCTTCTTTTGGCTTTAATAAGCTACAAAAATTTTTTTCCCGATTTGGAAAGCTCATTTTCCTACTTTTCCGGAACGTCCTTTTAGAAGGACACTGAGCATAGAAAACCATTTAGCAGTGGAAAATTCATGTATACTGAAATGCAAAAACAAATTTTGTTGCATACCAAAGCAAACTAGATATAATAAAAGTAAAAAAAGCCTACCACCATTCAAAATATCATGCGTTAAAATTAAAGTATTTAAATATTTACCTCTTCTAAATTTCTAATTTTTTCTTTTTTTTTCGAAAAATTCACTTTGAACGCCCGCACAACTTGTAATTGTCAATATTTTGAAACGTAAAAAATATGGTAAGCGTAAGTGTTGCCATACAATATATCTAAATGCTCAAAATGGCAAAAATGTTTCTAGCAAATTTTTAAAAAATCAAAAATTGCGCGTCCTTTTTAAAGGTCGTTGAGCACTAATGGGTTAAGACCCCGAATACCTAGGGAGCTGTAACTTGGGCTGTATCAAAGTTCTGTGACGTGGAAAAACTTGAGCATAATCGGATGTTTTTTAAATTTCATACGTACATTTTTAATTTGTTTTAGTCGACTGAATGTTATTAATTAATTTGAAATTTTTAATCGAACTTTACAGTCAATTGCAGTAACCAATGTTCTTGTGAAATTTCACAAATCGGTTAATGCTTTATAAACAAACATGACAAAGACAACAAATGGAACAATTTAACCTGGTAATTGGTGACATATGTTTCGGCTATTACCACATATATACACATATTCATATGTATATACATAGCCTCATCAGACCAGTTTTGGTTAATTTGTAATGTGATTCGAACCCCCGACCATTCCACGAATTATATGTGGACGGCCGCTCTAACACTTGAGCCACGGAGGTTGTGCTGAACGACATGTACAAAGTGCAATTTATATTATGCGATTGCGCCATCTGTTGTAATTTTATTGTCATTTCTCGTTTGCTGCATAGCTTTGTTAAACCATCGGTTTAAGGACTTGATATATGATGTAGCTTTATTATTTCGAATTTCGGGCTTCCGCCACTTATTCTCCGAATAATTGTCTTTGTCATGTTTGTTTATAAAGCATTAACCGATTTGTGAAATTTCACAAGAACATTGGTTACTGCAATTGACTGTAAAGTTCGATTAAAAATTTCAAATTAATTTCATACGTACGTTAAACATATTTATTACTAAAAAAACACTAAATATGGAATTTCAAAAAAAGGCTCTAAGGATTTGTTTTCTTTTGACGTATTTCAACTACGAATTACATCCCAAATAATTCCACATTCAAGTTTTTGTTGAAACTCAACTTGTCATTTAAAGTTGGTTGAAGCCCACCGTGATGGAGTTTTAAACTTGACATGACAGTTTGAATTTTTACAGCAATTTCACTTTGATTACTAAATTGATGTGCACAATTAAACAAAAAAACCTCTTATATAAAAAGCAATGAAGTTTGAGGCCATGTAGAGGGTGAATTATAATTTTTCTAGAGCTTTTTGAAATTGGAATTGAGGGCGATATCCGATTTAAAATAATAAAAAAATAATAGCTTTTTCTGGTCATCACGGCTACAGAAAAACATTAAAAAGTTCCAAACATTCCATTAGAATATGTAAAAATTAATCGGGTCAATAAAAGTGGCACACGTCGCAAAAAGATTGTTTTTAACTACTATGAATTCGCTAATAAATTCACGTGATTGGAGATGAAAACTACATGTTCAATCGAAATGAAATCATCCGCAATGGAAGCTAAAAGACAGTACGCTTCGGATGAAAATGAAGGTCGCAAAAAGAGACATATAATTTTGCAATGTAGCTTCTTATATTCTGGTGGATATGTATCGTACAATATAGTATAGTAAGAATGTATTTGAGAATTACAAAATTTGCTTTAAATGAATCTTTCAATCGGAAAACGCTAAGACTCGCATCGAGTATTTACCCACATTCAAACACGAAATTCATTAAGTGCGGAAATTGACTTCAATTTTTTTTTTCTTTATTTTGTAACATCGCAATTTACTTATTGTATATGAAATTTCATGTTGACGGATGTTATGGGCGGACAGCAGATCGATGAAATTAAATGAAACGAAATTTATGTTTAAGTGTAACATGAAGCCAACACAGCTGCATATTTTGAATATTCTGTTCAATGTTTGGATGTTTTAGTCATACCGAAGGAATCAGAATTTAAATTTTGAAAAATTAACTTCTAAATAGCTAAAAAACTAAATAATTCTAGCAATTTTGAATCGATGTAGCACAAACCTAAAATGATTTATACGAACCTATTGAAAAGACAATGAAAATTATCGCCATTGTCGTTTATAAATTCGCAACGCCATTTCAATTCAGTAGAAAGAATTCATACATAGCCGAAGTTCTGTCTTTTTTTAACTGGTACTGCTGCCAATATTGAATCGTTTAACTCTCTGTCCTTGTCTCGTCAGTTTGCAAGAATCACTTATAAAAATAATTTTGTTGAGTATGACGTCATTGTTGTGGGAGCAATTCAAGTGTACAAGTATATTTGACTCACTCTTTCATCTGGAAAAAGATCAGTAGTTGTGTGAGTATGCATGGAATAAAGGGATTAACGGAGAATGCGCAGACGAATCACGCACAAGTAAACTGTCTATTTTGAGGATGGGCGCAAGGACTTCAACGTCAGTCGAGTTTAATACGCGAGTGCGCTAGCATATGTCGTCCGACAGTCGAGTAAATTCCTAATACAAATAAGCATTATAAGAAAAATCATCAAGTGATCGTGAATAGCAACACATGTAGTTGTTGGCAGTGGAAGAAAGAATTTGTCATTGTGATTGTGAACAATAATTAAAATCAATGTGACTCTAACGGTTGAGAGTTTCTGAAAAACATTTTCGCGAATTTTGCACTATCGTAAATACTGCGCTCTTACGCACCGTTTGCGAAACTATGTCGGTGCGGCCCGTTTCCCCAAAAGTTCTTCTTGACATTAGCTACAAACCACTTCCTAACATTATGAATCTGCAACATAATGTCATCAAACTCATACAGGTGGAGCAGCAAAACTACATGCAGGCCATGCATATGGAACAGCAGAATCCCGCCAATTACCATCACCAACAGCAACAACAACAACAACATAATCAACAACATAATCAACAACATAATCAACAACATCCTTTTCAACAACTTCCTCATTTGCAACACGCCCACTCTCACCAACATATGCCGAGTGCTGTCGACTATATATCGTACGGTATTATCGAGCGCAACGATGAAAACGATTACAATATCCCGAGCAGCGAAATCCTCAGCACTGGCAGCAACAGCGCTAGCTCTACACCAAACAGCGTGAATGCCGGCTCACCCATTGGCATAATCGCTAACGGCCTTATTAACAAGGAACAGAATAACAACTACGCCGGCACTGATATGCAACAGTTTATTAACGAAAACGGAAAGAGAGCTCGTGAATTCGACTGCCCGGCATCAGAGGTGATGCAAGCGAGGAAGAAGGCACACCTGCAGCAACATCCACAACAATTGCAAGCATCCCCATCGCAACACCAGCAGCATTTCATTCAGCGCCAGGATCAAAAGTTTTTTGTCGAATATCTTCCAACCACTGTCAATGAGGTTCCCGCTAACAGCGCCAATAACTCGTCCTCAACAGCTAACGGCGTCATCGCCAGAAGCCAGCAGTCCAGCGATTCCACAAATTTCGAATTTGCTGACGAGGAAATGTGCGAGAATAGTGAGGACAATTTTAAGTACGCATTCCATCAGCAGCAGCAGCAACATCAGCAGGCAATAGCAGCAGAAACTTGTCACACAGCCGGCGGGGCCGCCTTGACAATTGATCAGGTTGGTCATTTGCAAGTACCACAACCGCATAATAACCAACAGCTGCACCAACAACCTCATCAACAACAGCATACAAGTCCATACGATCAGTTTAATGATCAGGCCAACTCGCTCAATGGCAGTACCTACTCAAGTTCCGATCGGGACGAAATGGAATACCACCGCCAATCTGCCTCCTCATCCAGCTACTTGTATGGAAATGAGGATGACATGTGTGGGAACGATCAAATTGATCCATCGAAACCATTTCGCAAGCCACGCCGTCGCACAAAACGTAAAACGAGTAAGTCCGAAGATGTCGAAGATTTTCAAAATCAACGCGTGATGGCGAATGTTCGGGAACGCCAAAGAACGCAAAGTTTAAACGATGCTTTTAAGGCATTGCAACAGATCATTCCAACGCTGCCAAGTGATAAATTGAGCAAAATACAGACTCTGAAACTGGCGACAAGGTAGGTAAACTTATAATAATAATACCGAATTTGGCCATTGCTTTCCTTGGGTCCGATTATATAAATAAATACAAATGTGCGTGGATAATGCGCCAGAGATACTGTTTTTTTTTTTCTAAGATAAACGAATTTGAGGCTAAAGTTCTCTAGCAATTCTGTGGCGAAAAGGAACAACAGCCTAAGTCGACGTAAGACAAATAAAGTTTGGACCAATTTTTCAATAGTTTTTGGTGAAATTTCCTTTCTGTCTTTTGGGCATTATTAAGAGCTAAATAAGAGCTAACAAATTGCTTAAAAATGAAAGAAAGTTCCACTCGGAACTAATGGAAAATTGGCTTTAACTTCATGTGTCTTAAGTCGAATTAAGCTGATGTTCCTTTTTGCCACAGAATTTATTAGAACAGCAATTCCTTTTTTCCCAACATTTGCAAAAAAAAACTATGAATTGTTTAAATTTTCAAAGTTATTGATGCACAAATCTTGTGTTTTTTGAGGTGTTGTACTAAAATTGCAACCAATATTCTGGTGAAATTTCATGTATGCAATAAGTTTCTGGTGTAAATTTAAAAAAGCTAAATTGAAAAAAGTTTTCAGTCCATTTAAAGCCAAGACCTTTTAAAATCAAAAATCATCGCCTTCGTGTATTTGAAATATGAAAAAAGCAAAATAAAAATGTTATCAGTAGGTTTTTGAGCCTGTTTGTTTGTTAGAGTGGACAATGGCAGAATATATGAGCATTCTTTAAATTTTTTGTAATTTTTTTGATTCAACTCGTTAAAACTAGGAAACCACAAGTGTTTTGCATTGCAAATCAAGTGTATAATTTTTTAATTTAATTTTAATTTTTAATTCTCAAGAGCCTTATGAACACTGATCTCCTCAAAATACCCAAAATTGAAAAGGCAAAATATTGATATACGTCATTCGTTTTCCCTTCATTATCTACGGGTGGTTTTTAAGCACAGAGTGTAAATTGCGCAATAACCTTTTCAAAAAAAATAGTTTTCGAATATAGCTAAAATAAATTTTGTTACAATTAGATCAATAAGCATTTCATATGTGAAATGAGCCGCTAATTCTGAAAAACTTAGTAAAAAAGTTGTTTCAATTTTCTTTTTTGAGATATTGTGAAGTAACGTTCTTTTTAGGTTAGAAAAAAAGGTGGATCCATTTAAATGGCAATAAAAAGAGCATAAACCAATGAGTATTATTAACTTATATATCAAATACAGTGCTATAAAATTGTCTGTTAATATTTCTAAATGAATGCCTTAACATGAGGGAACATTCAAATTACTAAGCATTTTGGGTTTATAAAAAATGGGCGATGTTTTTATTTTGATTCAAAAGAACAGACTGTGCGATTTATAATGGAATACAATGCTTGTATCTACTTTGAGCGTCCATACAGGCAATACTTTTCTAAGAAAATTTGCCATCACGATTTCAAGCAATTTTTTATGAAATCGTTGCTGGCGAATTAGCGTAAACTTAATCTTTAAATTGGCCTCAAAGGAAAAAGTTTAAAAATGTTAAGTCACATGAACTAGGCGGCCAATCGGTGTCATAAGTTTGGGTTCTTTTAATAGCTTTCCTGTACGGTATTAGCGAATAAATCCTCCATTTTTCATTATCGCAATGTTTTTAATAATTCAATGTAAATAACTGACACCCCTAACTTCTACACTTGACAAATGGCGACATTCCTCGAGAAACATATTACAGAATTTAAAATTTATTTTATCAGCTTAGGCAAAATCGTTCATAATAATGAATGATTCGTTCATAATAATGAATGATTCGTTCATAATAATGAATGATTTTGCGGGAAATTTTAGGAAATTTGCGGACGCTGTAGTTATTTAACGTAGCTTATGTCATGCTGAACAAAAGTCTGTATGCGTACAAGCTTGAGTTTTGCACAGCTTTGGAGATGTAGGGGATCAAAAGTCAATTTAAGTTTCGTTGGAATTATCTGTAGTTTACGTCATTATGATCGGGCACAAATCGGAGTCATGGACAGATATAGAGGATCAAAATTTGAACTCACAATATACGGGCCATCCTTTGCCAAACCGAAAAGAGTTGGATCTAGAAGTCTCCGAGTTCGCTGATTGGTTTTTTTGGGGTAGTATTTGACTAGTTGATGAATTATCATAAATCATTTCTTATTAAGTAAAAATTAAAAAGTTATTGAAGACATGAGTGGAATGTGATATGATTCAAAACTAAAGTTTTACAGAAATAAGCTCTAAAGTTTTAATTTATCATGCATTTACAATGGAGCATTATATTTTTGTGCGCATATTTCTATAATTTTGAAGATAAAACTGCCTGGTTTGGACATTTCCTGAGGTACTCATAGACATTGAGGATATTCCCCTAAGCGCGAAGAAGCCTCGAAAACTGCGTATACTGAGAACATTTTCGAAATACATACATATATTAAAAGCGCGGTTCTCAGAATTTTTGTTTGTTTTCCTTTTTGTGTTTTGATATTTATTAACCTATTTTGCAACACTGATCAAACTGTCAAATTGCCATTCCTCATTCGTTTGCATTGATAGGGGTGTTGCCGTAAGCAGGCTCGAAAATGTTCGAGCTTTACATGCTTTTCGAGCTTTTGCATTTAGAGGAATACTCATATTATCCGACCTGTTCCCAATTCCACTTTCGTACGAATGTAGATTGGAAGCTTAATTGCAACGTTTTGAAAAGTATGTAAAACTTTTAAGTATGAGCTATGTACTTTCATTGGGTTTGCTTTTTTAAAGCTATTTCATTGATGAAATTTTAAAAAAAAATGCAGGGTTTTTCCTATTTTACCAAGTAATTTGTACTATTCGTTGTATATGAAATATCTGGAATATTGGAATAAAAATCCACAAATCTACATTAACTAATTAACTGCTTATCTTGCTTGTGTTAGTAATTTGATGTTATTGTATCAAAATGTGAGTTAAAATTGTTCGAAATCAAAATTGTCATTGATGTCGCCTAATTTATCTCGTAAGTGGAAATACAATGCCCAATGAACCCTATACTGTGAAAAGTAAAACGTCGTGTATTTATGCTATAAAAGCTTTAATTTTTCTTCGAAATTGAAACTTCACAAAAAGTTTTCGAAATGAAAAGTAATTGAAACAACGCGGATTACAGAACAGGTCGGTACGTCTACGTTTGTCGCATAAAGCGCAAATTGAGAAAAATGTAGCCTGGTGCCTTCATTTATTTTTTCTTTGTAAATATCAACTCTAAAAAAAAATTGTTTGAATTTGAAATCAGTTCAGATCAGTTGTCCTTTCAAAAAACTATTGTTTCCCTCCTCTTTCGATCTACGGTAATAATTCAATATAGCGTAAGTCTTGCGTTAAAGCAAAGAGCTTCAAAAGCGGTTGTTTTGCCTATCAACAGATCCAGAAAAGATCTTTCACAAGCCGTTGTTAGAAATTAATAAAAGTCTTGCGTTGAAGCAAAGGGCTTGTGCTGTATTGAATTATTATAGTCCAAGAGCCCAGAGCCGCCAGACGTTACTTATTTTCTGAGTAACAAAATGTATGGGATAGTGTAGTACTAGTATGTACTGTGAACGTATGCATACCCGTTAGCTTGGGCCGACGGCCAATTTACAGGTACCAGGTGCTAAAGGTACGTAAAATCATTGCTTACTTTTTTTAAAATCTGAGTGCTGATTTTTGTATATGTATTGTAGAATAATGTTAAAAATTAATAATCAGCACTGCCAGACACTTCCCGTCAGCTATAATCTCTACCAGACGCATTAAAGCTCGCAAAAAATAGCCGAACTTTACTTATATTATGAGTCTTGATTTTTTTATATGATACTCAGGGAAGTATTTTAATGCCTTTTGTAGACAGCCAGACCAATCTTAGGGGCCAAACATCCCCCAGACACAATTATGTTGTTGCTATAAATTAGTGTTTCACCGAGGCCGAGGCGAGGCGAGGTTCTAGTTGATCTCGGTCTCGCCTCGTTTTATAAATTTAAGTCTCGCCTCGCCTCGGCCTCGGACGAGGTCTTGCCATCACATGCCTCGCCTCGCCTCGCTTCGCCTCGTTCTCGGCCGAGGCACCTCGGTAAAAAAGCGAGGTTTTTATTAAAATAAATAAAAAATTATATATGTATCAGGGCTGATAGGCTGATCAAGCCTCAAGAAATAAAATAAAGTATCTGTTTTTATTTTTGGTGAATTGGATGAGATATGATGAATTTAATTCTTTTCTTATATGGGAAGGAGACGCATTGCCTATTTTTCCAAACCAAACTAAGCTATGAACCTTTTACAAACTATAAGCAAAATATGTACCAAATCTTATTTATCTACGTCAAATAGATATTGAGATATGATAAAGTTAATTTTTTTCTTATATTGAAGGCATGGTACCGCCCATTTTATTAATTGAATCTTACTTATGCCTCTACCTTTTATAAATATACCAAGTTTTATTAATCTGCATCAAGTTGTTGATAATATATGATGAATTTTGTTTTTCTTTTATGTGGGGGTGGCATCACAAATTTATCGTAAACTATATTACGGAGCATTCCAAATCATAAGAAACATATATGTATGTGAAATCTTTCGTCGGTCGGTTGAACGGTTTAGGAGTCCATTAGCAACGAACATACATATATTGATCTTTATTTATATACTAGCATTACCCTGTGCGTTTCGCATCACCTAACCGGTTCTTAGAAAGACTATTAGAATAAATCAATTTCAATGCAGTGTTGTAAATCATGCAGTTTTGCTTATAGCCTTACATAGCCTTACATGCTTCCCTAACTGATCAATCGAGGCGAAGTCGCATAGAAGCTGATGCGATCCAAGCACTTCTGTGCATTAGCGCTTGGACCAAATCTGAACTCGTAAGAAGCACATGCGGATTAAAAATAAAACAAAGTAGTTTACTCAAAATAAAATACTAAAATATTAGTTAAATATAGATTTTATTATAAAAATTACATTCATATTTTGAATCTGCATATGATTCTTATGAGTTCAGATTTCGTCAAAACGCGCCTCGCTCTTGGTTTCGAAAACGAGGCTAGGACGAGGCGAGGCCGAGGCGAGTACGAGGCGAGGTGCCGTGTGATCTCGCCTCGCCTCGGTCAAGCGAGGAAAATTTATTTTTCCATCTCGCCTCGTTCTCGCCTCGGTCTCGCCTCGTTCTCGTAGTCAAAAACGAGGCTGCCTCGTAGCCTCGGTGAAACACTACTATAAATAACATTTTAATGCCTAGTTTAAAAAAAAATACAGTTTTCAGTGGAAATTTTTACAGTGGATTAGTGAATATATTGATTATAATTAATACAATTTTTGGAGAGGTAATTGTGTCTGGGGAATTTTTGGCCCCTACGATTGGTCTGGCTGTTTAAAAAGGATTTAAATACATCCCTGAGTATCATATAAAAAAATCAAGACTCAGAATATAAGTAAAGTTCGGTTATTTTTTTGCGAGCTTTAAAGCGTCTGGTAGAAATTACCGCCGAAGGGAAGTGTCTGGCAGTGCTGATTATTAATTTTTAACATTATTCTACAATACATATACAAAAATCAGCTCTCAGAATTTTAAAAAAAGTAAGTAATGATTTTAGGTACCTTTAGCACCTGGTACCTGTAAATTGGCCGTCGGCCCAAGCTAACGGGTATGCATACGTTCACAGTACATACTAGTACTACACTATCCCACACATTTTGTTACTCAGAAAATAAGTAACGTCTGGCGGCTCTGGGCTCTTACTCTATTACCGTAGATCGAAAATGGTTGTTTTGTCAAATGTTCACAGATATGTAAAAGATTCAACGTTTCAAATAAGATACGTAAAACGCAAGCATAGTTTTCCCTATAGCCGTCTTCATTTACAATATTATGACTTAGAACACTTAATAGAAGTACCGTTTAGTTGAGGAACATATACAAAATTAGTAGAAAATGCCTCTGGAACGGTTCCTACCAAAGGAACGCAACAGACATTTAAAGTTTTTTTATTATAAAATTTAAAGGTTTATAGAGTTTGCGAGTCGCCTCAAATTTAAATTACGGTTTACGAGTTGCTCTTTTGTTTCGCCTGAAACTTAAAAATAGCGCGAATGTCAAAGATTTTCATAATACTGTTAGCGAGTCGCCTAGCTTTCGTTCGCCTTTTTCAGCCGTCAGTTCCTGTTTTGTGATTTGGCAGCATTGTTTTGAAAGCGAACTTGTACTTTCGTCAAACGTAATACAGAGGCATAGGCGAGTCGCCAAATTCAGGCGACTCGCAAATGGTAATGGGGCTATTAAACGTTGCTTGAACTTAGTTGAAAAGTATTTTTATAATTACATCACCTCTAGTTTTAAACGTAAAATAGCACATCGAGCACATTCCTATTTGTAAATTTTTTGAAGCGCAGAAGCTGGCTAGCTCAAATTTCCTTTTGGAATTTCCTGCAATATGGAAATTCACTAATTAACGGCATTTCCATGCGGACTTACCATGCAATGGTCAACAAAACCCACAACCACATGCGTCAAGCGTAGTTTTTCACTACCTACCTAAGCGCCATGTATCCGTTCTTCAACCACATTTAATCTCTATAATTTTCTTCAAACATTTCTTGTTTTTCCCACTAGCTATTATTCGTGAACTCTACGCAATTATAAATATCTAACGACCTAAGTACCTGAACATACTACACATCCGCGGTCACAGAAAATACTTTATATCCTTATGTTTTTTATTTCAGATACATTGATTTCCTTTGCAGAGTCTTGTCCACAAGTGAAATCAGCCTGCTGAAGACTATGGATACAAGTGGTAATAGTGGATTTGCGATGGGAGCGGCTTCGTTACTGAACGCAGCCAATGGTGCTGAGGCTGATATCAAAGGTCTACGGAAGGTTGGCGGTGCACCCGTTATTCCACCAGAAAAGCTGAGCTACCTCTTTGGTGTCTGGAGAATGGAGGGTGATGCACACAACAGCAAATCATAGAGATCACTACAATCAGGCATATACTTGACTTGATTCATCCTTCCATAAGTGTTGGCAAAATATGTTTCTTAAAATATATATATATGACGACTGGGCTGGCAACAATCTTATTTGATGCGATACGCATCATCATTTCAGACTTTCCATTTAGTGTATAAGGATCTATGTGGCTAAATTAAAGTTTATTTAAGAAAAATTTAACTTCATTTTATTTTGTAAGAATTATGATTTATATATATTTCTACCCGCAAGAAATAACATTGGAAGTCTACATTTGTTGTGCTTGAGAAGTTAATCAAATTATTTTTATTTTTAATTTTCAAAAAAAAAAAAAAAACGAATATACATACTAGGGTGTTTATTAAGAAAATTTTGTAGATATTTTTGTTTCTTGTTTTATGTTTTAGTATTGGGGTCAAAAATAATTCTCACAAAATTTCCTTCCTAGCCCGAAATTTTAAACGCGCGAAAAGAGATTGTTTCTGATTTCATTGAAATTTGACAAAAAAAAAGTGACTTACTAAAACGTAGAAGAAAAAGAAATGCTTTAGGTGCAAAGATATAGCGTTTTAGGTATTTTTCCGACTTCATAGTGTGGCTGAAAATGCGAACTATATATATCCGAAGGTGTTAATCTTTGCGTGCTCACTGGCCTATGTTCTATCATTGAACCTTAACAAAATTTTTAAAAAAATTTAGCGTCCTAGATCAAACCTGTGAACGACGCAAACAGAATTTGATTCATATATACTCGTAATCATCATAGAAACATGGAACATGGAAAAAACGTTTTTTTTTTCGTTATATGGGAAACAAACTCTGTTTACGCCGTTTACAGATTTGATCTAGGAAACTGAAATTTTGGAGGAGTTTTCTTTAACTCCAATGCTAAAACAAAGGTCGATGAGAACGAAAAAAAAAACAAAAAAAAAAACGCTTTTTGTTATATTCAAACAAATTTTTTTCTCAATGAAGAAAGCTGAAGTTCCGGAAGAATTTTCTTTAGGTCCAATGCTACAACAAAGGCCAAAAGGGCACGCAAAAAAAAATCAATTTTCCGCATATTCAGCCACACGGGAGCTGAGAATTATTTTTCAAAATAATGCTAAAGTATAGGCAAAAAACAAAATAAAAAAGAAAAAAGTCTACAAAATTTTCACAATAATGTTTTTTGAACTTAATAAAATATAGACTTGAGATGTTACTCCGCGCGGGTAGAGGTATAATTATATAGATAAGAAACATCTTGACTCCAAATTCTTTAGGAACACTTAAGATTCGAGAAATGTTCAACTTTAGAAGAATATTCCTTGAAAAAATGGAGGCTGGCTTGGAAGCGCTTCAAAATTTTGATTTTGTGTCAAAAATTTAAGAAAAAACTTTTTTTTTTCGCTTTTTAAAATTTTATTTCTTAAGTTTTGTACCGGACTACCGTAAAAATGATTTTTTTTCTACTTCAATCCCTATGCATATATTTTAAAATCCAGGATAATTATTTCTTGAATGTTATAGTTAAACCTGAAGTAATGAGGCAAAACGACTTCCGGATTCGAGTTCAGTAACTCAAAATCGACAAGAAAATCATAGTTTGGTCAAGAGCAAACATAAAAAAATGTACAAAATAGAACTGTTATTTAATTTATTTATATTTACTTGAACCACACTAGGTCTCTTTTATGTATTTTGGATCTCTAGTTCCGATTCCGAATAAGTTTAATGTAAATTTCTTAGAACTGAAAACATTTTTCGGTATAGATTAAAAATAATTATTTCATCAAAAATTTAAGTCTTTGAAGCGATGGTAGAAACCTTCCATTTTCTTCATTGGAATGTCCTTCTAAAATTCCCAAAGAATTCAGGAACATGAGATTTTTGACAAGCTCTTATGTTTCTAGTATAAGATAATCTTAAGTTATTGAAACGAATTGACACGAGCATCTTGTTCTGATTTAATGAATATGAGTAGCTCGAAAGAAAAAAATTCGTTTATGTATACCATATGTTTTAACAGCAAAGATGAAAAAACAGAAAATAAATAAAATAAATGCAGAGTTAAGACTGTTTTTTTGTCGTTAAAACGACACTTTTAGAGTAGCTACCATGAGATCTTTGTGATTGTAAAATTCGCATGAAGTTCCAAGTGTTTGTTGTCTTAAATAAAACCGTGACAAATTCTTTTCTTACTAAATAGGGCGCGAAAAAAACGCATTCTACCCTGGGCTATAACGGCAAGCACAACTTTGGGGGAAGTGCAGAAAACAGAATGTCGATCAAAGAAGAGCATAAAAACGTTGTGATGACGACATTTTTGGAGCGTTACGCCATTTTCCTGAAATACACACTCTTGATGTCTGTGTTTAAATTCTTTTTTTACTGAAAGAAAGGGGGAAAACAGTAAAGTTTGGAGAGGGACTTTAAAGTATCCGGCATATATGTACATAAATTATTCTATGCAAATAAAAACACCGAAAATTAAAAAAAAAATGCTTCTCAATTTTCCAAAACATCGTCGCTAAGATTGTGCACTAGCAATGAATGTCGAATCGCATTCTTTAAATTCGAATGTTCACATAAATTATTATGAAAAACATACAAAATGGGTAATTTTTGACTATTGTTCAATCTAAGTCAGAATAGAGTAATAAAATTGCGTATGTCCAATGAAATGTTTTCGGGCGCTTGGTTAAAACGTTTCTATATCAGATTAAGTAAACCTCAGTAGAATTTCAGTCAATTCTGTTAAGGATTAGAGGTCGCTAGTCTCACTTTGACCTTCAAGCTTTTGGGCCGCAGAAAACTTTTCTTTTTTTTTAATACTTCACATGAAAATAGGTGAAAAATATATATCACAAATTAGTTTTCCAGAGGGTATTTTAAATGTAAGCCCACATTTCGCATGATTTTACAAGCGTTTTTAAAAATATTTTAAATGAAACTAGCGACCTTTAATTCTTAATAGAACTGGCTCAAATTTTACTGAGGTATTTACTTAAGGTATTATAGAACCATTTTAACCAAGGGCCAATAAACACTTCGAACAATCGATTTTTTGCCTAACGATTTTTTAGTATGGCAAACGTTCCTATTTGTCTCAACAATTTTTTTCTAATTAGAAAAGATGAATAGAATATAGAATAGGAATTTGTAATAGCAGTTTCTAACAGAATCTGAAATCATTTAGGTTTTCGTAGAAACTTCAAACTGATGTAACATTATTCTCCATGCAAAATAAGCGAACACGTATTTTTTTATTTTTGATTTGGGTCGGAATTGCGAGTTTTATGCATTTTTGAAGTTTATTTTCTGTAAACTAATTTTCTAAAAATCTGAAACTAAATATGGATTTTTCGGTCGTGATTCAAGAGACTAATGGGCACCTTCGTATAAATAAAAGCATATATGAAGCAAGACAAATTTTATTATAAATTCATACGTAAAACAATTTATTAACCTTTTCATTCCACCTTGTTTGCTGAAAATGTGTACAATGAAAGTGAAAAACATTATATTTTTTTTATGTTTGTTTTTAGACTAAGAACTTTAAAAATGGCTTTTCTGTATACTTTTGAGATTATGTATAGGATTCAAAAATTGTTTCAGCTTATTTCTAATGATATATCATTTATTATCATCCTTCCTTTTTAATGAGTTGTCAGACGGTCACCCATGACGTTTCCTCACAAAGTCAGTTGAAAGTTCATTTTAAATAAGAAAAGTGGCACTAATTATGCTTGTATTAAAAGATATCTCAAAGATTACAAGAGCGAAATTTTTTTAATGCTTTTCTATGTTATTTACTTAAGAAGATTTATTGGTTGGTCTGCACCAAAACAAGTGCTGATCTGTGTTAACGATCGATTGAAAACTTTTTTTGTTTAAATAATAGTGATATTTTGGAGAATAGAACAGTATTTCTACAGTAACATACTTAAAGTTGCGATTTCTATTAATCAAAGTACGCAATTAGAGACGTGGACACAATTCTGTAGGTCTAAGTTTTTACTTCTCTAATTTTTAATGTTCAGCAAATATCGATTTAGTAAAAATTGTTTCGAAAAGCTCAATATATAGGAGATAATAATAATTTAAATTCAAAACATCAAAGTGTAAGCACTGAAAAATTTAGGATCCATTTAACATCTTAAAATTTTGACAAATCAGGAAGGATTGAAGATTTATCTTCATTGACATAAATTTAATTTTTGCCACTTATGGCTTAAATATTTCAAAAGGCTGAGATAATGGAAAATTGTAACTTTCGCGTTACAACATATTGGTGTTTCGAGGATATTGGTTCTATTGAAATTGTCCGGGGTTGTAAATAACCTCCAGTCAATTTTATTTCACATTAATGTTTCTAATATTTATGTCCGTTTTTTATAACAGTCTCCATTTTGAAAAAAGCGAGATATTCGCTTTTGCAACTAATCTGCTCATATGTATATCCTCTGAATAGAAGACTGATATTTGCAAGTATAACCAATCAAACGACATTTTATCGTTGTCGACAGTAATGAAGAAAAATATTTTTTTTTTTCTCATTTAGCTATAACGAAGACGACCAAATACAATGTTGTTTACAATTTCCAATGAACTAAGAAAAGGAAAGGTCTCGCTGTCAAACAACATATGTATGTATGTACATATATAATGGTTTATTGCAAGGGTCGCTCCATATGCCTTTGAAAAATAAATTTATATGTACGAGTGTGCTCTTGTCATTTCTCAGCCTTAGAACTAAACCACAGATATTTTGCTTGACTTTTTATGCACTACAGAGCAATTTCGGTTCCGATTTCGTTCAGTTCTGCTTCAAGGATTTTTGTTCCTTTAATGAACCTATTATTTATATATACATAACAACTGTAGAGCCAACTTCATTTTAGAAAATTACATGAACAAATACATTGGTAGTAGTAGTGGCTTAAGGATTTAATGGGATTGTTTTTTAACGGGCATGTCTTGTGAGTTTCAGTACAAGCACTCATATCCTTTTATGCTCATGATTTTCATCTCAAATTACTTTAAAGGTCAAGCGTCTGCCACATAGTCAAAAGATTGATCACTTGCAAAGGCTGAGCTGAAGAGTTTCGACTTTTTCATTAAAAAAAATTTTAAATAAGTGCTTAGAACTTAACTAACGTGCAAATATATTTTTGTTAATCATCGATTTAACTTAAGTGGAACTAAGATGGCCTACGATATTGGGCCTAATTGTCTGTGGAGACCCTCTTTGAAATTTTTTTAATATTATTTATATATATTAAAAAAAAAATTAATTCCATTCTAAGGCCATAAATAATGATAAAAATACCAAACACAATATATCGCTTTAAAATATTACAAATTAAGCAATATAATCCAATTTCATTAACGAAAAGGAAAATATCAAAAAAGCATTTCTAAAAGTAAAACATTTTAAGTTTTTTTATTCTATTCCCCATAATTTTTGAGATATTTAATTAAAAAAAATTTTTAATTCAAGTTTTTTATTACTCGATATCATTTATTTGAAAATAAATTTTTCAAATTTAAATATGTTCAAAATTCACCTTTAGATAAGCACTAAAGAATATATAAAAATCAAAAATATCGGAGAAAAAATTCAAATTTAATGACCGATATATATAAAAGTTTTTTTTCTATTCAGTATAGTTATTGAGATATTTCATTTGAAGAAATTTTCATTTACTTGAAAAATATAACAAAGTGTGCAGTTTTTTAAAGAAGTACTAATGTATACATATCGCTCACTTACTTCAAGACTGGCATAACTCAAAAAACCTGATTTTTGAGTTAATGATGCAGAAATGTCCGTCATTTCATGTTTTATTTTGTGTCAAAAAATCAGAAAATTATCTCATAAACTTGCTTTGTGAGAAGAGTTTATATAGACATACTTTTCATTATTATCATATAAAAAGCAACTTATTGAAAACTTTGAATGCGTTTTTCTCCCACTTTATGTTTTTTGAGTTATGCCAGTCTTGAAGTAAGTGAGCGATATGTACATATGTATATGCGAGTATATGGTGCATAGATAGGCTATGTCCTGGATTAGCTCATAGGATACTTTTTATCCTCAACGGGGTGTTCCACCCCTTACATACACACTAAAAAATGGGATTAAAATGGGAATGACAGAAGACGAAAAGCCGAAGGCGAGAAGTTTCTTTTATAGAAAATCTGCAATACCGGGAGTCATTGGTTGCGTTGACTAAACTCATGTTGGTGTTGTTGCCCTGGATCAGTTAAAACATCAATATTTCATCAGAAAGGAATTTTTCAGCCTGAGTGCAATGATTGTATGTCTCAACTGGAAAAATTTTATACACGTTCTCTTATTTAAAATAAATAATAAATAAAATTTTGCAAAAAAATTATTCGAATATTTGTCACACAATATTATGGCGAACGAAAGTTAGATGACTCGCTAACAGTAACATGAAAATTTTCGGCATTCGCACTATTTTGATGTTTGAGGCGAAACAACCGGGCGACTCGCAATTTTTTAGTTAAGGAATTTCTAAATGCATTTTTTTCCTCCGTATCCTTGCTCCGTATGAGTCTTTTAACAATAACTGAACGTTAACGTTTTTCAAAATAATGAATACGAAGCGCCAAGGACGAAATAAAAGAAAAACACTTATGATCTTAGAAATACTAAGTTGGATGTTATTTTATTCTTTTTTTCTTGATACTTGTAGGGATATCCCGCAGTGTCCTTCAGTCCTTGGTAAGAATACGGCGCTTTGTTCGCTATGATAATAGCGCAAGACTCAGCTTGTTTTTCCTCAAAACAGTTCCACATATGTTTCGCATTGAGTGCCAAGTACTGGCAAAAATAGGCCCGAAAAGAAAGAAACAACAGTAACATATTTAAAATTAAACATTTTTAAATACTCCCAGAATGCAGAGGCATGTGACTTTGTGAATCAGTTGCGCAGACGCGTAGGCATCCTGCGTCGAATTTACAATCTGATACACGTGATTGCCAACACTTGATGTTTTAAAGAACGTGCGAAGCGCCAATAATAAAGTAATAAATTAAACATTTTGTTGCTATTTACATAAGGAACAGTATTTCTTATCAGGACCATACCTTGAATTAGTAGTGGCTGACAACTTATGGGATATAGTTCCAAACCAAGTAGGCAGGAACTGAAGTATTTGCAACATTTGTCTTATCCGACAATAGGATACTGTTTATTTTACGAGTACTGATATTAACTCATCGTTTTAAGAATATGTTTCGTAACGAATTTAAAAGCCCACTTTAATTACTTGGAAGTTGTTCAATGCACTGAAGTATGAATTCAGAGTAAAAATGCGTGCCCAAAAGCCTTTGAAAAAATTATTGTTATTCCAACAGTGCAGTTATTTCAATTATGCTGGTGCTCCGCCGGCTGTTGTTGAACTAGAATTTTCTTAACTAAAAATAACAACACCTTGTTAGCGGGTTTTATGGCCACATCTGTTTAACGCTACAATTAAGCTAACATGGATTTAACATTTTTTTTTTTGTTTTGTTATGTTTGCAATTTTACATACTGACCAGAGTTCAGGCATTTTCAACAGACTTATTGATAAATAAATGAGAGGGCAAACATAATATTCGGCTTTTTTGATGCCCTTTATCAAATGAAGAGGTCCACATAAAAATGTTTCATTTATGTACATCTGTTCCAATTTGACAAAGGCTCATGTCGACATAAATAAATACTATTTATATACCTACTGCCTATTTACTAGTATTTGCTTTACTATTTACTACTACTGTTTTAAGAACTCCTATGTATAGAGAAGATAGAAATTACACTTTCAATATATTTCTTTTGTTTTCGTACAAAAAGCTTTTTCTAACTACAAACAGACATGTTCTTTTAGTTTCTTTTATTCCTTTTTCTACACGATGTTAATATATTTAACATTAAAACTTTTAATATTCAACATTAAGCATCGTGTGGTAGAATATTGAGATTCATCGTGTGGCACATACATATGTACATTAGAGCGGTTCAAAATAAAAACTTTTTGATTTTTTCACGATGTGTCACCGGATTACAATAGCCTTATATGTCTGGACGAAGCCCATTACTAGGATTAAGGTTAAAATTGAAAACTGGATTAACGCCCTCTGTTTTAAGTAGACAACCCATTTTCAAAAATATTGATTTAAAAATGGTGCAAGTTATCAAATTTTCCAACAAAGTGGGTTTGGTTTTCGGGCAACTATCGATCGGGGATCTCAATATTTTTATAAGAAAAAAAGAACAAGAAGAAAGTCTAATCACGGATTCGAATTCCTCGATCAATAATAACTGTTGGAAACTAAAAAAAAAATTGAATCACCTTAGTATGTAAATTTGTCGGCTCCGATTCGAAAAAATTAGGTCTGTTAATTTAGAAAAATGCAGATATCTTGGTATTTACAGTGTGGCCCATAATAACTGTCACCAAATTTCACTGTTCCGAAAAAAATTGAAAAACTGATTTTTTTTATAATCTAAGGATGCATTGCTTTTCACAATTTAATTGTACACAACAAAAGTACACGGCTAAAAAAAATATTCTTTATATCAAACTCAAAGCACCATGGAAGGTAAACGTGACTTATTTATAAATTTTTTTAAAAAAAACTTACAGAAATTGTGGCATCATAAAAACAAGCTCGAGATTAAAAAAAATTGGACGCAGTCGGACTGTGGGGACAAATGACGTCATAAAACAAGTGAGAGGACGATATCCTGCTCAATCAGCCTGTTTTGTAGAAAAGGATATGAAAATATAAAAAACTTCCAAGAGCTTTTTATCAGGAATGATCTACGACTCAAGGCCTATAATAGCTAACGCTTTAATGGGCTAACAAATAAGCAAAAGCAAAAGCAATTACCTGTTACAAAAAGTAAGGAGCTTCTTGACTGGCACGGTGGAGGTGAAATAATTTTTTCGGATCAAAAACTGTTCTCCTGCAAGACAACCAGCAGAGTAACCGTTTGTACACAAGAAGTTTTGTGAATGCTCCAAAAGATGAATTGACTGCTGATCGATATCAAAACGTGACCAAAATGACCGATAAATTCGAATGATTTCATCTCTGCGGAAGATTGGCCAGCATCATCACCGGATCTCAAGACATTGGATTTTTGATCATAAGTCCATATGCTACGTAAAGTAAGGTCAACAAAAGGCTTAACAATTGATGGGTTCAAGCAGCGTTTGACAAGGATTTGGGACGAAATGGAGCAGAAAAAGGTGCGTGCCGCCTGTGAATCCATTTTCAAACGTTTACGTCTTGTAAGCAAAGAAAAGAGTGATAGTTTCGAACTTCGAACATTAATTTAATACATTTTGGAATGTTGTTCAGCGTTTGTGATAAATAAAAAAAAATATTGTAGACGACTTTGATTTTTATAACACTTTGCTTTAGTGACAGTTATTATGGGCAACACTGTAAATAAGATATTGATATACGATTTCGGCATTCTTTTTTATGTACCATGGGATCGGCGGTAAAATAATATTTGAAGTGTTGCAACTAGAAAGTTGAAAATCGGTACTTTTTTTAGTTTTGTCCGGTCATTTTAAAATTTTTTTTTATGAATGAAAGAAAAAGAAGAAAAACTAATCACGGATACGGATTCCCCGATCGATAGTTGCCCGAAAACCATACCCACCAACTTTGTTGGAAAATTTGATAACCTCTGTTACTTGCACCATTTTTTAAATCAATATTTTTGAAAATGGGTTGTCTACTCAAAACAGAAAGCTCTAATTCAGTTTTCGTGAAAAAACCAAAAAGTTTTTATTTTGAACCGCTCTAATGTACATATACACAGTTACACAAAGGAAAAACATCTAATGACTGGACCCAACACTTCATTCCAAAACAGTAGCTGAAATTGTCTTTTTTAAATGCCAACAAAACATTTGAAGTAATTATGAGATGAATTATGATCACATTAAAATATATAACAGTTCGATTATGGTTTTAAGTCGACGACGTTGACAGTGACAGAAACAACGACGTCTGCCGACACTTGAGACTGGCAGGAGAGGATTATTAAAACGAAATGAGAGGGCATGTGTTTCTACAGCTAGAGTGATGATGCTGCTGCCGATATCAAAATGATAATAAATGTAATTTTGAACATTTTTCAAGGATTATGAGACTAAATAATTAAATTTCTGTCTCTGCTTCGAGTGTGATTTTTAAGATTAAGGAAAAGAGCCAATTAAATATTGAAAATAGTTAATTTGATTAAATAGAGAAAGTGCGAAGAGAATAATACTATTAATCACTAGCGCGGCGTTAACAGAAAAGAAAGTGTGATACTTCGCTTCAGGTCATCAGGTTCAGTAGATTACGTCGAATGTAACATACTCCAGCGATATCATGGATTAACTTTCTACAAAACTGTGTCAAAAAGGTATAGGTATATTTTCAAAATTTAAATAAAAATTACTAAAACCAGTTTTGTGTCATTCATGGCAACTTTCTAAAAAAAAACCTGTTTCACAGACCCACAGCCAACAAATGTCTTCTTGTTTTCTCCCCAATAAAATTCAACCTACAAATATGTATGAGCGTTTCCTGCACCATTAAATCAACAACACTTAATCTTTTTCCATGCCGCTGCTATTAAAAGAAAACCGTACTGACAGTTTGTGGGAAAAATACTGCACGTTTTTTGGAACGGCTTATATGTGAAAATATGCGATAGGACGGAATGAAAAAACAAATTGTCTAAATTTCAAAATTTCTATACCACCTGTTTCTTATGATCAATACTGAGTACAATTAGATATACAAATTTGAAATAGCTAGTACTTTTGTTGCTTTCAGGTTTGGGATGTTGAATTTTTAACTCTAAAGATTACGAGTAAACATTATTTGGTTGACTCCAAGGTAAAGCCTAATGTCAAAAAATTTAAATTAATAATCTTGATTCAATAATATATGTATGTATATACCCGGTCTCGTATAATCCGGTCTCGGGATAGTTACGACTTTAACTTAATTTGTTTGAAATATGAAAACGCACTTTCAAATGTATTTCGTGGTTATGGGTTCAGTTTGAAAGTTTGGTGAGCTAAAATTTGCAAAAACAGCTGCCGAAGTGTGACAGCGCTTTCTCGCTGATCCTTGTTATAGCGCTTTTGTCGTAGTTGGGCAATAGATTGCCGAACATAGGGCAGTTTGAACTTCTGAGGATTTTATTTCTGAGAGGATTGACGTTGGGATATTATTGTTATTCAAAATTGGACGACAAGGGGCTCTGGGGTCAAAACATTTTTTGCAAATATATATCTTTGAACTTAGTGATTAAATTCTGATAAAATTTTATTATTTGTAGCTTTTCCTCAATGCGCAAACATTAAATTTAAAAATGTTAAAATTTTCAACAATAGAGTTCTCTTAGTTAAATTTATTTATTTGCGATACATATTTCAATGTATAGCTCGTCTTTGTGTAATTTTTATTGCTGAGTAGGTTTCGTAAATCAGATAAGAACAGATAATGAAGAAACTACCCAGCTGAAAGGTCAAAAATCAATCTTTTCAGAAAGGTGCAATAATAAAAGGATGTATAATCAATGTCCTCATAGATTTTATGTCAATAGTAGGCAGTAGAAAGTATAGTTTTTTCTTGTAAAATTATTACAGTTTACACACAGAAAATACGCTTTACTTTTGTTTCAATAAAATCTCTTGGCCACGACTGTATGTATATATACATACAAATGTTTATATACATGCATGATTTTGATATTACTGTTTTTTTTTAAAGATCGAAATATGAAGCACAATGTCTGTATGTGATGTATTTAAAAATCATAATGCAGTATTTTCCATCCACCCTACCACATGAAACTCATACACAAAGAACCATACTTCTTTAATACACCCGCTATTTGTTTCTATCTCAACTTCAGAAAGATCAATCAACGCTAAAGCGAAAATTATTTTTAATTTCTTTTAGGCGCGTAAAAACAAGCGCGTAAAAATCTGACGTTTGTCGCTGTGAAATAGTATCAGTGGTGCTGCTCTGAAATTTCAGTACTCTGAGGGCGGCAGATGTTCAAATTGTTGGATAGCAATGTGCTTGATCTTTGCGCTTGCATCAAGCATTAGTTTATTATTTCAAATGCTGTGTCTTAAAATTTCACACAGAACGAACACTCTTACGATAATCTTTTTTATGAAAACAGAATTTGAAATCACGCATTTTGAAAAGTTCAAAACAGAATTGTAATCGTTTTAACATTGTAATAGGGAATAACTTTAGATCAGCAAATAACATTCAAAAGGTTTTCGCGAAACATTGAAAAGAGTTCAAACACATCCGCTTTATTCTCATTGTCAGTATGAAGATACACAAACTGCAAAGGATGAGAGCTACGATGTCATGCATCAAGCGGATCGATTTAAAGACAGCAACATGCAGAAAATTAACCAGGTGCGTAAAACATGTACCGGGCCTAGTTTTTGAGACGCAATCATATATTAAAGTGCTTATTTTCAAAATGTTGTATATTTTTATGAATCTGTTTCATTGGGCTTAAAAATAATACACACAAAATGTCAGCTACTTCTCAAAACTGTAAACGACGCGAACAGAGTTTGTGTTCAATGATATTTGAAAAAAAAAAAACGGGCTTGCGAAAACATAGAAATAGTCTTCCTCAGGTGCAGAGAAAATCCCCTACATTTCTCGTGTGGCCGAATATGCGAACAATATGTATCCGCATAGTTTTTTTTATGGCTTAGCATTGGACCTAAAGAAACTCTCCCAAAATTTCAGCTTCCTGATCAATCCTGCGAACGGTGCAAACAGAATTTGTTTCCTATATAAACAGAGAAACATTGAAAAAATGTCCCAAGTTATAGCACGATAAGTTTTGCGAAATATTTTACAATAATTGAATCTAACTTGGTTTTGGGTAACGGAGTATTTTATATTTAACCACTGGTCTTTTTCTCTATGGCTTAAAATTTATAACTGACAACATATCTCCAACTGTGTTGCAGATAAGTAAATGAGATCAGCACCAGAGCATGCTCAATAATGTATTTATTTACTTACTATTTATGTACAATTTTTGACATGGTTTTTATGCAAAACAAAGGTATTTAAAACGGAGGACACCAGAATGACAACGAAGAAATGATTTACCCTTGACTAAGCGCTGAATATACATACGTAGTTCTAAAAATAGTAAAATGTCATAGGGCCTGCCAATCACGACTTACAGCATCGTTCTCTTTTTGATTTGACGACAATTTATCGTTTCGAATTTTAAAAAAGACCTCTCTTCCGTTTTGTATGCTAAATAGAGCTTGAAGTGATGTTGATCAGAAACTTCTTGATTTTTTTTATACATACATTGCAAGTACTTCGATTTAGATTTAGAAATTGTGCCGATAGACCCACTTAGCACAGAAAAATTACAGTTAGTTAGGCGTTAATCCAGACATTACTGAGTTTGTTCCGGTGGTGGTCTTATTTACGAATGTGCGTGCGCCTTTCGGTGATATCAAGTACGGACAAGAATACTCGTACTAATTGAACTTCCATTAGCTGCCACCTCAATCACTTTTTAAACATCCTAAGATAGTTTTTTTAATATTTTTATTAGCTTTAAACGATTTTTTTAAACGAGCGCGTCGCTTCATTGTTTACTACCGTTGTATTAAATAAACAAACAAAAGCTATAACTTTTCCATGTTGTTTTTTTTTTTTTTTGCTTTTTGGGTGGTTTTTTATTTGAATTTCCCGGGATAGCGACTTTGTTTATTCAAGGGGAAACTTGTTGTTTTTTAATTTGTATTTGAAGTTAGCAACAATTTAGTGTCTGTCGTTAATTTCTTGTACTACATACTATATTCTTTTCTCAGCAATTTGTTTATGTTTATCTTCCTCCGCACAGATGCTTGCCTTTGTGCAGGGTCTGTCGTTCTTTGGTTCATTGCCTAATTCTTGGACATTTTAATGGATTCGCTACAATGCATGGATTGTTGATGTTTCTCAAAAATAAATCGGGATTATTAGTATTGTTGCTGATGATATTAATGAACTTAAACCGTTGATGAATCTATTTGTTGGGGAAACTCAACTTTTTATTGATTGCAATAATTAATTGAATTTTAATCGAGTTTACAGTCAATTGCAGTAACCGATATTTATGTGAAATTTCACAAAAAATGAGGCTATGTATAAACATATGAATATGTATATATGTGGTAATAGCCGAAACAAATGTCACCAATTAGCAAGTTAAATTGTTTCATTTGTTATCTTTGTCATGTTTGTTTATAAAGCATAAACCGATTTGTGAAATTTCACATGAATATCGGTTACTGCAGTTGACTGCAAATTCGATTCAAATACAATTAATTAATAATATTCAGTCGAATAAATACAAATTAAAATTTCTACAACTGCAGTGTAGAAATTTGACATAACGTTAACGTTAAAAAAACTAGAATCAAATATGTTTTAGAAAGTATACTATATTTACTGAAAGAAAGATTTAAAAAAATTAGCATGCATTATTCTCTCCAAAAGGACATACTTTTTTCGTTCTCTTCGAAATGAAAGCAAACAATTTATGACAAGAACTTGCGACGGCAATGACAACAAGTTTTTTAAGATAAGTCGTATACGATTATTTACCTTCGTGTTTTTGACTTACGTCTAAACCGCTTGGTAATTTGGCGTAAAACTGAGATAGAGGAAATTCTCTACGAGATTTTTTATATGATTGAAAAAAAATATCGTTATTCGTCTTAGTCCTTTGGACGCGTAATCTCTTAAGCTCTCTTAAGCACGGTTGTGAATTTTTTTGAGATACGCCCTTTTCGCTTCTGAAGGCAGAATAGTAGTGGATGCGGCAGACAAGAGTACATATAAGTCGATATCATCCAATATTGAAATCATTGTGGAATTCAGTGGAATAAGCCTACCTTACCAAAGTGATTGCGGAGCATAGTTTTGTTGAATCGTGAAAAGTTCTTGATCTTTCAAAGTTGCAAAGTTGGGTAAGCCATTTGGAAGCCCTCAACCCAGGAAGTCTGGTAGCAAATTTGTCATCTCGTACGTTCCCTGCGATGCCTCGATGGCTAGGCACGGAGCAGAACCTAACATTATGCTTGTGAATACGGTCTAGACACTTAAGAGTTTCTTGCAGTTCAAATGCGTTTTGTGTTATATTTGGGAGTAGGTAAGTAAATATATCTTATTTTTTTGATCATTTTGGTTAGATTTAAAACTTTTTTTCTTAAACTTTATAATACGAGGAGTGTGAAAAGGAATAATTAAATTCACCCATTAACACCCCATAAAACTATTGACAGATTTGCACCGCATTATTTCTGCTTGGTAGTTTTTCATTTGAATTGTTAACGCAATCATTGGAATATTCATGCCAATGGATAATTTAAGAACGTGTGAAGATGAAGATTTCTGGAACGGTGATTTTAAAAAAAACTTTGAACTTTATAAAGTGTGAAAGTAGGAATCATGAAGGAATACAATATTTAATGCACTTTAATGAATAAATGTGAATGCTCACAATTTTGTCAGTCACTTAAAATATTCTCGAAAAAAAAAAACAATATTTTCTTCATAATTCAGTAACAATAAAAAACTTTAAGATCTTTTAACGTTGTATATCTTTCGATGCGTCTAAAGTACAATATAACTCATCTTGCTGTTTAGGCGATCACACTAGTTTAGAGGCAAAGTTTTCCGGGAAAATGCAACGCTAAGTGTTTATTTCAATTAAAATATTTATTCCAATTAAAATATTAAAAAAGTATAAGCTTTTCTAGAAGAAAAGTTTGTTTCTTGAGAAGTTTCAGTTAGAATTTAAAGTTTTAAGACGCTACGAAGATAATTTGATTTCAATTTGCTCCACACCCTTGCTGTTAGCGAATGGCACAAATTGAATACAAGTTCGTTCGTTCGCTCAAAGTTGCAGCGTGTGCAGATATGATTTTTTTATGGACAAAAAAAAAATGACTGGACAAAAGTTAAAGCTGTAGTATTTTTACAGAAAAGTCTACCGTTAGTGAAAAATTAAATATGTTTAAAAATTTGATTTTAGCTCCTGCAGTGAAGCAAAAGTATTCGAATTTATGTATACCTACATACTCGTATAATATATATAACTTATGTCAGTGTTGATACATAAATCTATATCTTAATCAAGATCATAGTGCTATAAAAAATACATATTTATTAACTGTCAATAAAACATATCAAAAAAGTTATAAGCGTCGAAATTATTCAGAAAGTGTTACAGGTCACCGATGACCTTGAATTGTGTTATTCGTACTGTTATTCTGAGGATGTTTGTAAGCAGTCGGACCGAGCCCTAGAATTTAAATAGCAGGAACACATTTTTTCCATCAAAATAAAAGAAAAAATAGATAACCTTAAAATATATGAAATCTAGTAAGCAAGTCGAAAAGATACATAGGTATTATGGAGTCATCCAGTTTTACCACTAAATGGCTCATATGTAAAAGCAATCGAATCTATGTATGTATAATCTTTTGAAAAAAAATCGGTGGAACTTTTTTTACGAGTAAGATATCAAAGTTATATTTTGTTGCAACTGACAAAAGCTATTAACCAAGACAACAGTCGGCAAGTATCTGCAAAAGAAATATTTATTACCATGCAACACAAGTGAAATTTTTTATGAGATGTAATTACACGCACTGAAAAAAATAACAGAAATTATGGAATGAATTCACAAAGCACTTGCCATTTCTTATGAAAAAAAAAGTTCTACGTGTATCCATTGAGATATTAACAAAAAAATGTTTGCCTTTTTATAAAAAAAAAAAAAAAGTAGTTATGCTATAAACTCGAAGACAATTTAATGTTATGTGATTAATTTTACAAAGCTTGTTTCAGTTATCAGTCTCATATTTTTTACTTGTAAATTATAGTCTAACGTTAGAGACCAGAAGCCAGAAGAAGATTTACTTTATACATTATCTACCCCAATTAAAAGGTTAAGAACGCCGAGGCTTGTGAGCTTGGGAAATGTCTTGATGATGTACGTATTCAATACAAATTATTAAAATTTTAATTCATCACCAAATGGAAATTATGGTACAAACTTGATGTGGTTTGTTCTAGAACTTTGTTTTTTCTAGCGGCACTTGTTTCTAACAGTTTACAGACTGTTTTTTTGTAAATTACGCACAGATCAAACCTTTGGATTAGAAAGGATTTTTTGAATGGACAACGTGGGCGATTTCAAAATGGTTTAAAAGGTTCGAAATTAAATTAACTGTAAAACCAAAATGTCTCGGAAACTGAGTTAGGTATTAAAAATTTTGTAGCAAATTTTATTTATTCCGTTTATTGAATTCAACAAAAAAAAGTTTATTTTACATGAGAAATAGTGATTGGTAGGTCTGCAATAGTTTTAATTTTTTATATTACCAAAAATAACTATGTACTTCGAACATTTGAGACTAAAAAATATGAAATTACTTTCTAAGGAAATTGGTGTCAACCCAATAAAATTTTACCAAACCAAACATTATTACTAAATAATATTTTCGGTGTAGTTTTTTTTTACAGTTGCTGGTTCTGTTCTTAGCACATCAACGAGGTACTGCGTGAACGGACACCGCAAAAGAGCATATGTTTTGAATTAATGTGTTGCGCTCTATAGACGACAATAAGGCGCGTTATTTGTAAAATTACAGCAACAACAAACACACACAATATTAAGCAAGCGCCTCTTAAATCACATTTTTCAACATTTACATTAATGAATATGCACGCACTCTGCATCCCACTCTAATTTGCGATATTTTGTTTCAAAAACGTTTGTGGAAAACAACAAAATTTTGAAATAGACAAATCGTATTTCCATAGGAAGAAATAACAAATTTCGCGAATTTTTGTCGCTTCACTGAATTTTAATTTCTATGTGAAGAAGCTTAATTGTCGATCATTTTACAGACTCGCTGAGTAGGAAGTGAAAAACGCATTAACCCATGCGAAAAATTTTCAGAGTGACAAAAATGCAATGTTTGCTTAGATAGTGGCTCATCGGGCTTAGCCAGAGAAAAAAATGCTAACCACGCTTTCGACAAGGCTATTTCATTTTACTGTCATGGTCAATTTCACTTTAACTTTTGCAAAAATAATGTCGCAAGCGATTATGCATAAATTAGGATTTTATTGATTTTCCACCTGTTAATGTTTACTTTGTTTCACCAGTCAAAGTCACAAGCAAATTTAATGCTTTTAATCAAGAAAATGCAAATCGTCAGCGAAAAGCCAACAAACATTAAGCTAAGTACATACAGCTATTTGTAAATTAAATTAAAAATAAAATCAAAATTACACTTCAGAACACGAAAAAGGGCTAAAGACAGGGAAACCTGTAAGCAAGAAATATTAAAGATAGCCGCACACACCAAATTGACGAGAGATAACGCAAAATGAGATAAGATTAGATAGAGCAGCAAGTGGAATAGTGAAACAAACAAGTGGCAAATTTAACCAGTTTCAGACTCAGTGAACGTAGTGCCAGTTTTGTTTGGAATGCTCTGAAAGATACAACAAAGAGCTTTTGTAAAAATAATTGACAAGTTTTAAAAAATCTACACTGAGATAAAGGTAAAAAAATTACATAAAGTTTGCAAATGATTTTGGTGAATTGAAATTTCAAAAACAGAAATTAGTTTTGTAAATGTAAATGTGTCGAATAATCATGGTAGTTGCCATTTGAAATTCGTATGTATTTTCTAAAAGTAAAGTTTCGGATACTTCACATAACTTTCGAATTGAAGCTTGTGCTGTTGAGTGCGTTTAAATGGCCAAGGACAATACGTTATTTCTTGTGTACATATCGGATATTCTTTATGGATTTTACATTCAATTTTTTAGAATATTTGAGTTATTTTTTCCTTATTATTTGCTTTTAAAAATCAAATCAATTCAGTAAAATGCAGAATCTTCAAGTGATTTATATCGAAAACATGACGTCATATTGGCGACGTCGTACAAATAAAATAAAAAAGAAGTTTGGTTAAAAATAATAGAAATTTTTGAGTAATTGAATCAAGTGCAAATTTTAGCTTCTTAGTCATAGTTACACATAAGAAACAGGATTTTATTACTTAATCTAATATGTGTGCATATGTATTGAGCAAGAATGTGAAATGACTTCGCCTTCAAACCGAAATATCTTTAGAACCAAACTTACACATATATCGTATACAATAATCAGAAATGTTATTATCATTTTTGAAAACTATACAATATAATTTATTTTGCCATTAATATGAGCAGACTTTTATATCGCACTGATAAAGCGAGCAAAAAAGGCGATTAGATTTCGTTTTTGTCGACGCAATTGACTCATATCGATTCAGATTAATGCAATACAGCAAAATCGGTCATGCATTAAGACCAGTGGAATAACTAAGTACTTTTTTTTCATATTCTATTATTCATATTATTTAAACATCTAATTATCTTGCAGTATCAACATATGCAGGTACAAAAAAGAATCAAAACAAATCTCAGAAAAAATTTGATAGAAATCAAAGCTAATGTATAAAAATGTAATTCCTAATTATTTATTATAGTATTAATAAAAATGACTAAGAACTGGCTCTGCACAGCAATAGTGTGCTGCACTATATTTGTGGCTTTCTCTCTGGCTGAAGACAATACAACCCAAAAAGCGATTCCATTGGAAGATAAAACAACGACGCAAGATGTGACAACACCAAAGGTATAGTTGCTCAAAAGTTATGTTGAATAATACGTAAATTAACTAGAACTTAAATCGTGCTCCTGCTTTTCACTCATTTTCTGTGGCTGCTCAGACTAACGTTCACTTTTTTACTTTCAGAAAAAATTACTCCTTTTTAGGAGTAGAATGCTCTTTTATTCTTTGTTTCGCACACATTTTACTTACATTGAAAACTCAAGTCAATTTTCACACATGTCTCAAACTAACGAATTTCTCGAAAACAAGTAAAATGAACTCAGTCTGGACAGGCACATTTGGATTGGAAATTACCTTTTGCATATTTAATTCGTTAGGATGGACTGAAAAAAATTAGTCACTGAGATTAGAATTACAATTTTCTGACAAGATGTTAATTGAAAAGGGTACAAACACTTTGGGAAAGGTTAAACATATTTCTCAAATTTTAAAAATTAAACTTTCCGGAAGCGAAGATATAAGAAGTTTAAATACGAGGGCGGATTGATAATGATCCGGTTTAACAATGAAAACACACTTTATTTTTTAAATTTCGTTTTATTTTTCAACATAGTCCCGTTTTAGCTCGATACACTTGGTCAAACGATATTCTAACTTTTTGATGCCATCCAAATAGTAGGTTTTGTCGAACTCCTCAAAATATGAGTTGATTACTTCAACATTTGATGTGAATCTCTTTCCCGCGAGCCATTTTTTTACAATAAGTTTGGAAATTGGAAAAAGTCACTCGGTGCTAAATCTGGACTGTAAGGTGGATGCGGCAACAATTCGTAACGTAATTCATGGAACTAAGCCATTGCAATTGTGATGTGTGTTTTTGATCATTTGTGAGTAATCGCGGCACCCATCTGGCTGATAGCTTCTTCATATGCAAATGTTCATGTAAGATGTTGAACACACGTTCATATGAAATGTTTACAATGTCGACAATCTTTCTCAACTTCACTCGATGGTCATTCAACACAATATTATGGATTTTGTTGATCATTTCCTCAGTAGTCACCCCATTTGGCCTTCCTGATGATGGCATTGTTTCAGTGCTCGTACGACCACGTTTAAATTCAGCAAACCAATAATTTACGGTTGAATTCGCTGGAGCAGATGAGCCATAATATTTATCAAGCTTTTCCTTTGTTCCTTTCCGGTTTTTCTACGCAAGAAATTATGTTTACTCAATGAGCGAAAATCGGTTTTATCCATTTTACAAGAAAAGTTAAAAGTTATCCGACTTATATGGCTGCCAAGCAAAAACTAAATGACATATCGCGCCAAAAATTTACATGAAGCCTATTGACAGATTACACGCGGGGGAAAAAATTACCATGTTATGCCCAGTGTTGCCATCTGTTGAAAACTGCATCATTATCAATCCGCCCTCGTAAATACCTTAATTTTGCAGTCTAAATTACGAATGTCGGACGCAAATATCAGCCTTTTCGGTGTCGACTTCGTGTAAGCAAATAGATTTTCCTTGCAGATAGATACATACAGTATGTCAAGTAATTGTTTGCAAAATAAGTTGTGCAATACAATTTTCAGTTTCATATTGAATTGAAATAAGAAATGCATATATTTTTTTATTCAATTCTTTTACACATTCTTCATTAGAAAACAACAAAAAATAAATGATTTAATAAAAAAAAAACAAAAGTTTATGGAACATAAAAAAAATAACAGCCATTTTATGCTGTCATAATCCTTTGCAAAATGCACAACTGCCCAGGACAAATTGTATCGGGTCAATAATCTTGCCTCGATATATTACGTACCGAATAGCTCGGGTGTGATTTGAAATTAGGGGTGTATTTTTTTAGCCGTATTTTCACTTAGTATAATTTTTTCCTCGAAGGTAAGGCTTGGTTGATGGGATCTAGAATAGCTACAGCAATAAATGATATATCAAATTAAAGTACTTATCGAGCTGATTTGAGATCGGTTAAACAAAAGCTGAAAAATAAGCGTGGAAATCTTTCCCATTTTTTCAAGCATTACACTGACTAACTACCAAAGCATTGACATAACGAGGAGAAAAAATCAACTGCGCTCCTTCATTGTAATTTGCTATTGCTTTTGATGTTTTAATAACAACAGCGCTTAGTTGGGAAACAAAAACAATTACAATGAGAGAGAGTAGTAGGCTTTTTTCTTCTTTGCAGCTATTCTAGATCCCGTCAACTTTTGTAATTTTAATAAAATATTTTCTTCTCATTATATCGCAGTTTAGTTTTCTTCTACCACATTTTTTTTATATTAACTTATTTTTCCCTAGTAATTATTTTTAATATATTTATTATTAATTTTCGTTCGGAAAATAATTTTGATGTGCTTATTATTTCAACAATGAAAAATGTCAAAAAATAGTAACGCGATATAAAATGTTATTGAAAATAGAATGTCAGGCCGCTATACGACTTCTCTGCGTGCAACATTGACTATAGAATTTTTTCAATAAAAATGTGTCCCTTTCGGCCCTGCTTAAAATTTGTAACTATGTAAGAGCCAACATTGATTGCAACTTTTTATAAAAATGTTTCCCCTATGACGCCAATTAATTTCTAAAATAGTGCATAATCTAAGTTTTAATATTGTTGAGCATAAAATATTTCAATTTCACAAGTGGTTTATTTACAATTTCAGCCTAAAGTAGATGTCATTAATAGCGCGCTGTGCAAAAAATGCAGCTGTGATAAAGACAATAAGCAACTTGATTGCAGTAACAAATCGATGACAGTCTGGTTCAACGACGAAGAATGGAATGTACTACAAAATGGTGATTTAACTTTTGAAATAATCAATTTGGAGCACAACCAGCTAACGGAAATCCCTCAGCTGCCCAAATATCCCGTCAAGCACCTTTACTTAGGCTTCAATGAGATCACTAATATTGCTATTGGCGCTTTTAGCAATTTAACTAATCTAACCAATCTTGATTTATCTCACAACAAACTCACCTCAAAGGTTATGGTGCCTGATGTGTTTAAGGGACAATATGCACCAGCAGACTACCTGCCGTTAGCGGAGATGCGCGAACTCAATTTGGGCTACAATGAATTGCACAATCTGGATGAGGATCTGTTTGAGCATCTTCCCCATTTAGAGGTATTAATTCTCTGCAAAAATGTTTTTCAGATCATTGATCACTTGTCGGAAATTGCCATTGCGGGCTTAACTTCTTTAAAGGTAGAATTTGAATGGCTTACAATGAGTTAAATAAAAATTCAAAATAAAAATATTTTGCAGACTCTCGATCTGTCGTATATGGAATTGGAGGACCTGCCAGATAATTTGTTGCATGGGCCACGGGATTTGGAAACCCTCATTCTCACTGGCAACTTGTTTGATGAAATTCCTGATAACATGGAATTAGGCATCAATTTAAAACGTTTAGTTTTTGATGAAAATCCAATAGAGCGATTTGCGAAGGATAAGTAAGCTTTGATTTTACTTAAATGTACCGAGAGATTTACTAAAAGTTTTTGTACTGTTAAGTGTGTTTCCAGCATTTAGAAGTCTGCAATACCTGAGCATTTCGTACCTGCCTGAATTAAAGCATATTGGCAAGGGTGCATTAAGCAATTTACAAAGTAAGTTTATTGAAAAATTCCGTTTCTGTGTTAACATAAAATTTTCTTTTCCAAGATCTTACTGAACTGGTCATTATAAACAATCCCAAGTTGTCTTCTATCGATGCGGATGCATTTGCCAAGTCCACCGACAACCCTGAAATTTTCGACTACCCACCTTTGGAGAAGGTAATATTACGGACAGAAAAAATAATTTCACAAATTCACAGTTCTCTTTTAAAGCTGTATCTTCACAACAACAACCTCACAATACTTGAGCACGACTTGCTTGTGCGATGGGATAAGATAAAAGTCATAGATTTGCGCAACAATCATTGGGACTGTGACTGTACAAATAGCTGGCTTATCCACACGCTAATGACGCAAATCAATGCCACAACTCCAATTCTTACAAAAGGGGTTAACTGCAATTCACCAACAGCTTGGAAGAATGTTCCAGTAATGGATCTAAACTCTAACAAGAAACAGTTGATCTGTAACAACAACAGCCATCCTGAAAGTGACAGTTTAATATTAGTGGGCCTATTAGTCGGGATACTCGTAGGTATTCCATTAACATTAGGTACCTTAATTTTGTATCGACGCGGCTGCTTCGGACTGTGTAATCGTAGCAAAACTGCTGGCAGCAGAGCTCTATATAATCGCGCCAGTTTTACAGATGATTTTCATATATAAATTTTATAAAGTTAAAATCAATTTTCAAGCTTTAACAAACTAATAAAGAACATAATTTTATATAAGCTGAATATGTATGCATCTACATATACTATGTACATCATCAGAGTAGAAAACGAGTTAACAGTTCTACAAGTTAACAAGTTCTTTAAATCTGTTAGTTTAAGTGTACAAACAATTTTAATAAAAATCGGTTACGCCAGCTCTCCTGAGCGCGTGATAGATACAAATGAATCAAAGATGAATTTTTTTTTTTGGGAAAAGAAAGAAAAAATAATACATACTAAGGTACACCGCATTCAAGGTAAAACAACATTTCTTCAGAAATTGAAGTGGTAATTTCTATGAGAGGCTTCCCAACTACTACTCTCATGGTCTCATGGTAAAGATCTTTTTTGAATAATTTTCCTTTTTTTAAAAAAAAAAAGAGTCCGACAGTAATTTTAGAAAAAATTGTCCTGTGTTCAGCTATGGCTAAAGAGCTAGCGGATTGAACATATCTGTGGTTACAAAGGTTAGATATTAGTTTTCAGATCAAGTGACTTTAATTATTCAAATAAATTAAAACTATCGCTAATCAGCGCGTTAGTCCGGAAATCGTGAACTTATCTGACTTGGCGGTTAGTATAAAAATTAATATAAGTATTTGTTTGTTATCATTTATTTTCGCGCTAGTTTGTCGCCTTTAAGGTCGAACTATAATTGGGACTGCTTACCGCTTAGTCATGTCAAAACAGTACGAAAATGGACTCAACTGGTTAGTTCGGGCAGCCACATACCAAAAATATAAAATGGAAAAATAAAATAAAAAATAGTAGTAGAAAAATATTCGACTTTTTCAAATGCGATAAAAATGTTTTTCCTGCATCGTTCAACAAATTTAGTTGACACGATTATGAAAACTTGTTTTTGTCGAAAACAGTTTCATATGTATGAGATTTCGATAATTCGCTGGATTTTCTTTAATCTTCTCATTCTTGAAGTCTATTATCTCCAGTTGCACTGTTACATTAGCTTTCAAAGTGTATTAAGAAAAAAATTTAATTGTTTAAATAGTTCGAGCAGGCTGTTCTCCCAACTAGAAGTAATTTCAAAAAATAATGTAGCAATTTCGATGTATATTATAATTCACAAGTGTGTATCTAGCCTATATCATTAATCTATTACTCGCTTTTATTAAAGAAATAATGTGTATTAAACTTAAGAGTCACTCGCTGATGAAACAGAAATTGTAAAAGAACCAAATAAAGAAAGGCGTCAGTCTTAAATTAACAGTGAAACTGAGAAGTCGTTTTAATAACCCAGCTACAATTTAATCAGAAGTGGGATACCGTATAAAGATTTTTAATATATATTTAAAAAATACGTTTTTAATACGATGGAAAATATCATCAATGCGTCATCCTATTCTGCTCAACAATTGCGAGAATGGGCCAGGTGCCTTGGCTTATCTGCATCTGGCACAAAAAGTGTCCTGGCTGCGCGCATAAGTGAAGTGGATGTAAGCATTCGTGGAAGCTGCCCATCAGAGGATGATGCAATTGCCAATGATAATGTTCAGCAGTGTGAAGACGCCGAAGATGATGAAATCATTGCACAGCCAGAAAGCGGTACTGAGGAAGACGAGGGTGACGCCAATAACGGACAATTAATTCGAAAAGACAACGAGAAGCTAAATGAACAAACGAGTGGACAAAAGAATGATAAAACGATTAGAAAAATGAGTGCACAAACGAATGAAAAAACGAGCGAGCAAACGAATGCTATAACGAAAGACAATGACCAAAATATGCAGCAAAAGGAAATGGAAAACGAAGACAAAAACAATCGTTACGAGATGCTAGAAAGAGAAATGTTGCTGATACAAAAAGAAAAGGAACTATTGCTACGTGAAAACGAGTTGTTGAAGAAAACGTCGCAACTGCAAATAAACCAACCACGTTATGAAGTTGGAAGTGAACACATGTCGCTGAATGACATAAAAGAATTTCTGCCAGTCTACGATGGTGGTGCTGGTTTTGAAATTTGGTGCGAACAAATCAAATGCGCACAAAAAACTTTTGGTTTAACTGAAGGCAAGCTATGCAGCGTGATCGTTGCAAAGTTAAAGGGCACAGCACTGTTTTCACTGCATTCAAAACCAAATTTCGTTATAATGAATAGCGAGCAGCTATTGAATGAACTAAAAATAATGTTTGGTACAAATGAAAACAAACTAAAGTTGCGGCGTAAGTTCGAAGCTCGGAAGTGGCGTTTTGGTGAACAGTTTGTTCACTATTTCAACGAAAAACAGAATTTAGCTGCACCATTGCAGTTAGAAGAAGATGAATTCGTTGAATACGTCATCGAAGGAATTCCTGATTCGCAACTTCGCATCCAGGCGGAAATTCAATGCTACGAAAAAAAAGCTCAATTATTGAGAGCCTTTTCAAAAGTCGAATTGAAGCAACATGTGTTTGAGCTGAAAAAGAGTGAGGAACGTAGAGCTGAAATACGCTGTTTTAACTGCAATTCAAAGGGACATGTTGCGGCCGACTGTCGCAAGCCAGCACGGGAACCGGGTGCATGTTTTGCTTGTGGTAGCAAAGAACATCTTGTGGCACATTGCCCAGATCGTAAGGTACAGCTGCTAAACAACAAAGAAGAAGTAAGAGTATTTAAGTTTATGTATGTTAGTAAAAATAGTACAAAAAAAATTTTTTCTTTAGAATGCCTCTTAGATACAGGAAGCCCTATTAGTTTTATTACAAAACAACACCTAACAACAAAGTTGAACTCATTGTCTATAATTCAAAACGATTTGACTGAAGTAAATACATGCTATTCTGGTATAAATAGTTCAAAATTAAAAGTTTACGGAAAACTTTCTGTTTCTGTTTTTATAAATAATAAATGTATTAATATAAACTTACTAGTTGTTTCTAATGACACAATGGGCTATGAGGCTGTTTTAGGAAAAGATTTTCTTAGAATATGTAGATATAGACTAGTAACTGAAGATGAAATACTTGAAACAGCAAATCAAATATCTAAAATGAAGTGTGCATTAAATGAAGTAAAATCCTCTAACACAAATAGAGAAAATCAAAATGAACTAAAAATGCTTAAATTTATAGAAATTGAAGAAATGAATGTACAAGGTAAAGAAAATAAATTAAAAATTGAAAAAGTGTCGAAATTAAAAAACAATGATCAGATTATTGAAAATAAAAAAGAAGACTTTGAATTTTGTGACTGGATTGGTAATCCGTTATTCCTTATTGCACCTGTTAATGAAAATGAAATTGAATTAAATATAAGCAAAGAAATATGTACTGAAACTAAAAATAAGCTATATGAAATTTTTGAAACCTTATATTTGAAAAGCGATCGGCATACTGAACCAAAGACGAAATGTGAAATGAAACTAGTTTTGGAAAATATAAAACCTTTTCATTGCCCTCCTAGGCGATTAGCTTACACGGAGAGAGACGAATTGCAAAAAATTATAGATAATTATTTAACAAAAGGTTATATTAGACCCAGTGAATCTGAGTACGTGTCTCCAATTGTACTGACTAAAAAAAAAAATGGTGAACTACGAATGTGTGTAGATTACAGAACCCTTAACAAGGCAACGGCCAAAGATAATTACCCAATACCTCATATTGATGATTTGCTTGATAAAATGACAGGTAAAAAACTTTTTACGGCTTTAGATTTGAAAAACGGATTTTTTCACGTGTTTATGCACCCAGATTCAATCAAATATACATCTTTTATCACACCACTGGGACAGTATGAGTTTTTGCGAATGCCGTTTGGCCCAAAAAACGCCCCATCATATTTTCAAAGGTTTATTAATAAAATTTTTGCAGATATGATAAAAGAGGAACAAATCACTATATATTTGGATGACATAATGATAGCTACGATAGGAGAAGAGGAGCATTTAAAAATTTTAAGTAACGTGTTTAAACGTTTAACAGAAAATAATTTGTTGCTACGGTTAGACAAGTGTGAATTTATGAAATCAGAAATCAAATATTTGGGGTATATAATAAACGGAGAGGGTATAAGAGCAGATGATAAAGGCGTTCAGGCAGTCAAAAATTTTCCAGTGCCTTCAAATCTGCGCGCAGTTCAAAGTTTTTTAGGGCTATGCTCCTATTTTCGTAGATTTATACAAAATTTTTCTGTACTGGCAAAACCACTTTATGATTTGATAAGACTTAATACAAAATTCCGTTTTGGCGAAATTGAACTCCAAACTTTTGATATGTTGAAAGGAAAATTATTAGAAGCACCAATTCTTGCGCTTTACAATCCAAAAGATGATATAGAACTCCACTGTGACGCAAGCGCTATAGGTTTTGGATCGATTTTAATGCAAAAAAAGGACGATGGTAAAATGCACCCAATATTTTATTTTTCGAAACGCACGTCTGACACTGAGTCAAAGTATCACAGTTTCGAATTAGAAACGTTATCAATTATCAATGCTTTAGAACGATTTAGAGTTTATTTATATGGAAAAAAATTTAAAATCGTTACAGATTGCAATGCTCTAACAATGACTTTGAATAAAAAAGATTTGAATCAAAGAATAGCTAGATGGGCTCTTGAGTTGCAAAACTATGACTATGTTTTAGAACATCGACCGGGTACAAAAATGCAGCACGTAGACGCTTTAAGTCGTTGTACTAACATACTGGTTTTAGAACCAAATACGTTTGAAGAAAACTTGATAATTTGTCAAGGAAAAGATACAAAGATAGTTGAGATAAAACAATTGTTAGAAAAATCTGAACACCAATTATACGAAATGCGAAATGGTGTTGTTTATAAAAAAAAACAGGATGGTTCGTTACTTTTTTACGTTCCCAATGATATGGAAGACCATGTCCTGTATAAATATCACAACGAAATGGGCCATGTAGGCATTGATAAAATGGTCGACTTGATTTCGAAAAATTACTGGTTTCCTAAAATACGAGAAAAATCAACAATTCATGTAAAAAATTGTTTGAAATGTATAGCGTTTTCTTCAAAGTCAGGACGCGAAGAGGGATTCCTACACAATATTCCAAAAAGTAACATTCCCTTTGAAGTAGTACATATTGATCATTGGGGTCCAGTTGATAATAATACGAGAGCTAAGAAACATATCCTCGTCGTAATAGATGCATTTACAAAATTTGTGAGATTATACCCTACAAAAACTACAAACACTAAAGAGGTAATATCTTCACTTAATGACTATTTTCAAGCATATAGCCGACCAAAAATTATAATTTCTGACAGGGGCAGTAGTTACACTTCTAATGATTTTGGAAAGTTTATGGAAGAGAATAATATAAAACATATTAAAATAGCAACAGGATCACCACAGGCCAACGGGCAAGTGGAAAGGGTGAATAGGAACCTCCGTCCAATGTTCGCAAAGCTGGTAGACTCTGATAAGGAAATCCATTGGGACCAAGTAGTCGACATTGTCGAATACTCTTTAAACAATACAATCCATAGAAGTATTAAACAGTATCCTAGTGTTATGCTTTTTGGTGTAAAACAAAGGGGAAAACTAGACGATTTTTTAAAAGAAACTTTAGAAAAATTTGATGATAGCTGTGATACGCGTAGCCTGGAGGCTATTAGAGAAGAAGCAGCTAAAAATCAAGAAAAATTACAAAATTACAACAAAAATAACTTTGATAAAAAAAGATGCGAACCGACTAAGTACAAAGTAGGAAATTATGTAATGATCAAAAACTTTGACTCACATACGGGGACTTGTAAAAAACTTATCCCAAAATTTAAGGGGCCATATCAAATAACAAAAGTGTTAAGAAACGACAGATATTTGCTCGAGGATGTAGAAAATTTCCAACAAGCAAGAAATCCTTACAAGGGTATATGGGCCGTTAGTAACATTCGTCCTTGGTTCAAAATGTCCGACATAATAAGAAATAAACGAATAATAAAAGCGCCTCAGATCAGGTGATCTTTACCGATCAGGATGGCCGAATTGTAGCAATTTCGATGTATATTATAATTCACAAGTGTGTATCTAGCCTATATCATTAATCTATTACTCGCTTTTATTAAAGAAATAATGTGTATTAAACTTAAGAGTCACTCGCTGATGAAACAGAAATTGTAAAAGAACCAAATAAAGAAAGGCGTCAGTCTTAAATTAACAGTGAAACTGAGAAGTCGTTTTAATAACCCAGCTACAATAACATTTTGGTCCTTGTGAAGTCTCTATTAGATCGGATTTAAAACATTTGAAAATAAAAATATTTGTAAAAATTTTGTTTTCGGCTTTCAAGGTATTTTTATTTTAAGCCGGGCACCGCCGATCTATTTATTTTTTGATTGGCTTTGATTGCGCTCTCTAGCTATTACAACAAAATCAAAATCGATTCAGAAAGGAGATACTTCTCTTCTAAACAATAGGAAAAGGTCTGAAACATATTTTGGAAAGAGGAGGATTTTTTAATGAGTCCATTCGTTCGTTTCCATTTTTCGAAAAAAAAAAAATACAGTCGATACGAAAAGGACTATGACAAGTGAAGGGCAATACATTTTATCACTAAACGAGATCATAATAGGCCCAATAAAATGTTATTCATAAATGGGGGTCAAAATCCATTTTGTGGCCTTTCCCGTAAAATGGTACAATAAAATATTTTTCATTAAAAATGTAAAAACAGCACAGTGGGGTCTTCCAAAATTTATTTTCGATCTTTTTTAATCGATTGAAAAACAAACCTGGGGCTCTTAGATGCCGTTAAGTTTCGATTTACAAAATGTTATACGAATGACTTTTTTGAGGACAAAAGTACACCTAATTCTGTTTTTACACGGTTTTGATTTAACACGGTTTAGGAAAATAAAATTTTTTCCGTTTTTACATGATTTCTTTCGACTTAGCATGATTAAAAAGAGCTATTTGATTAAAATTTAAAGAAAACTATTTTTATTAACCATTATCTTTCAGAAATTCAGTAAGGGAATTATGTTAGAAAATCAATAGTGGAATAATCCTCTTTTTTTCTATGTATGTACTTCATGTCTTTTTTTACACGGTTCTTTCTGGAACGTATCTACCGTGTAAAAACAGAATTTGGTGTATATATATTTTTTTTCGTTATTCGATAAAGAAAATATATTATTGAATAATCAAAAATGCGCTACACTGATTATTTTACAATGCATTGCATAGGAAATAATTTTTCAAAACTATAGTTAATAACACAAAAACCATTTTGTTGACGCTTTTTAAATTAAGAAAATATTAGATTTTTGCGATTAGGGAAATATTAATTCTAAAAAGTTATTTTTTAATTGTTTTTTTTTTTTTTTTTCCATTTGTTTAAACATTTATATATATAAGGAAACTTTGAGGCGCATTATTTCTGTAAGAGTTTTAGAAGAAAGCAGTCGAAAAATTTGTATTCCCACACAATTTTTAGATCTGGAAGATTGCTTTTTCAAAATTACATATCGCACACAGTTAGCTAAAGGGTCACAACTCAAAATTTGCCATTTTCGAGTTTACTTGTCAAAACTGTTCATCATACACATATCTATCAGCACAAAAGAGATTAGTTCATTTTTTGCTGTACTTTGGTTTCAACAAACTGTAATGTCTCTCTTCATGTTGCAATGGAAATCAGGCTACAATATGCAAGTGTCCTAGTTTTAGTGTCGGAGAGTTGAAGCTGTTGTGATCGCGACGTAGTTTCCAACCATATTATGTTAGTGCCTTCATCTAAATAATCCACACTTTATTTATGAAAAATAGTTCACAAGCTCAAAATAGTTTTTTACGTTTTCTGAAAATTCCAAAATTTTTAGTTGTGCCTCTTTAGCTAAATGTGTGCTAGATAATATAACAGAAGCAGTAAATAATTATAAGTCCATTGTTTTGTGCTATTAAAGTGCCTTATTAGCCAAAAACTTGCAACGCATGGTACTTGGGCAATTATTTAAAGAATGACCGATGTATATAAGACAGTCACACATATGCATACAAATACATATGAGGCGCCCAGTTGCAAAACCGGCCAAGTCCAAAAAAAATCAAATTTTGAGATATTCTCATATATCAAAATCTAGACCAGCGGTGGGCATAGAAATCTAAAAAAAGACCAAAAATACAACATCAAGCAACAACAAACGAAATTTTAAAGTTTTTTTTTTACTTTCATTTCCAAATTTGCCATTAGCACAAAAAAAAAACAAATTGCACTACAAACAAAAACAATTGCTACATTCGTCAAAACACAATGCGGCGCCGTCGTTTATGCCTTTGTGTTTTGTTTTTGTTTTCATTTGAATTCAAGTCAACGCTGTGCCTCGATAGCGTTGAAATTCTGCGAATTTTTTTTCGTTTGGTTGTGCGTCGAATAACGGTTAGAGCAATGTAAGGAAATTGAGGCACTAAGTGCCCTTCACTGGTCTAGATCAGTGATGGGCACATAGTGGTTCTATCGAGGCGCTATCGAGGCACAAAATTCGCAGAATTTCAACGCTATCGAGGCACAAAATTCGCAGAATTTCAATCGAGGCACAGCGTTGACTTGAATTCAAATGAAAACAAAAACAAAACACAAAGGCATAAATGACGGCGCCGCATTGTGTCTTGACGACTGTAGCAATTGTTTTTGTTTGTAGTGTAATTTGTTTTTTTTTGTGCTAATGGCAATTTTGGAAATGAAAGTAAAAAAAACTTTAAAATTTCGTTTGTTGTTGCTTGATGTTGTTGTTTTCCTCTTTTGTTATATTTTTGTGCCCACCGCTGATCTAGACCATGCTTTATCTTTTCACTATGTTTTCAGATTAAAAAAAAAAATTTTGACAGCAATATTACATTTTTTATATATATTTTGATGCATGGATTTCAAAACCAGCCAAGTTTGCTGGTTTGCTTTCAAAACCGGTCCAACACCATGGAATCAAAACCGGCCAAGTCCAGTACATTGGTATCAAAACCGACCAAGTCCACTTTTTTTCAAACAAAATTTGATAATTACTATGTCAAAACTGGCCAAGTATGAAAAATGGACTTGGCCGGTTTTGCAACTGTTATACCTTTATTATTAATAAGCAAAAATTAAAAAAAATCTGCGTCTCATAAATAAAAAGTTAACATCGAAGGAACATTTTAAACCCAAAACCTTAACGGACAAAACTAAAGCACCCCCATTTTTATGGTAAATAAAAACTTTTAAAATTAGTACTTAGTTGCGAACCCTTTATTCTTGACGACTCGCGCACCTCTTTAAGGCATAGAAAAAATTAAATTATTAATGATATCCTGCGATATTCTTCCCCAGGATATTTTTAAGGACTGAATGGATCTTCCGTGGTTTCGCAATTTTTTCTGATGATATTCATGTTGAAAATATCCCACAAGGTCTCAAGAAGATTCAGGTCGAGGCAGGCCAACCAAAAACTTCTACCCTATTGCTCTGAAGCCAGCCCTTACAAGCATTAGAGACATATTTGGATCATTGTCCTGATGTAACCTTCATTCAAGTGGCTTCTCTGCATAGGCATATGGCAGCATCACGTCTTTTAATACACTCAGCGAAAAAATGATAGGGCCAAGCATTTAATATAATTTATTTTACATATTCATTGACAATATAAGTTCTTGTTCATATAATTGCATTCTTCGGTCACTGTTGACTGTAATAACGGTAATATTTTTTGAATTTTGTTTTTCATTCACTCTAGCAGCGTTGTTAAATACGAGAGCAGAACGAAGTATTGATAGGGCCAAACGTGATTTTAAAGTGAAGTATTATTAAATAAAATTATCATTTTGCAAAGGTATGAACAGTTTTATGAGTAGAACAGTATTTTTAAGCTAAATTAGGTCAATTTAAATTTATTTATAGCGAAAAATATTTTGAAATGGGTCGCGGAAAGGAGTTGACAGAAGAAGAACGGGGGAAAATATTGGCGTACCATGATGCTGGAATGACATCCAGAAATATTGGCCTCCGAATCAATAGGAGCAAGAATGTGGTGCTCAATTTCCTAAAATTGCGTGAAAAGTATGGTGTAAAAAAAAGTTCTGGAAATTAGGCGTTTGTTGAATCTCAACGTATCAGTGAGGCGTGTCCAACAGGTTTTAAAAGCAGATAAAAACCTTGAGTATATTAATCGGATACAAAAGCCGAAGTTGACAGTGCGTCACAAGTGTGCGAGATTGGACTTCGCGGAAAAACACCGATTCTGGGACGAAGAGTGGAAAAAAGTTATTTTTTCCGATGAAAAAAAGTTTAATCTAGACGGTCCCGATGGTCTTCAAAAATATTGGCATGATAAGCGCACAAAAAAGTTGGAGCGGATGTCACGAAACTTCGGCGGCGGATCGCTAATGATTTGGGCTGCCATGGGATACCGTGGAAAGACTCCTATATGTATTATTTCTACAAAAATGAATGCAGAGAAATATGTAGGACTACTAGATGATGTTCTAGTTAATTTTGGAGATGAAATAAGTGAACCGGATTGGATATTTCAGCAGGATAACGCAGCTATTCACTCTGCAAAGTTCACCAAGGAATTTTTGAAGTCTCGAGGTATCCCATTGCTGGACTGGCCTGCATGTAGTCCAGACTTAAACCCGATTGAGAACCTTTGGAGCATATTATCTGAACGGGTTTTTCACAATGGCCGCCAGTATAACTCTGTTATGGAACTTAAAAGAAGTATCAAGGCTGAATGGACCAATATTGACCAGACCATGGTTAAAACATTGATTGATTCAATGCCACGACGCTTGCAACAAGTCATTATCAAAAGAGGTTCATCTACCGATTATTGATACTAATTTATATTAGTTTAAATTTCTAATTTGATTGAAAAATTTTCAAAAATCAATTTTTGGCCTTATCTTTATTTCGCACGACAAAGAATTGTGTTCGGTTATAGATCATTCAACATTTATAAAAATGAATTTTATTTAAGTTTAAAATATATATAAGTTGTAACTCAAGAAAAATAAATTATTATAATTTTGCTTAGTAATTCCAAAAGAAAAAAATTCTTATCTGTTTATTTGGCCCTATCATTTTTTCGCTGGGTGTATGTCAATGTACATGAAGCGATCCATAATTTCTTCAATCCCTTGAATTGGCCCAATCCCTTGACCAGAAAAAAAATTTCAGACCATTACACTGCCACCTCCATTTTTACAGTGGCTTTGCAATACTTAGAATTCAACCTTTCTCCTTTTGGCCTGTGTATACGCCTTATTTCATCCGAATCTTCCAAGTTATTATTGAATTTGTTAGAAAACAATATAGTTTTCCATTTTTAGACACTCTAGTTGAGGTGGGCGTGGAATAAGGCGTATACGCAAACCAAAAGAAGAAAGAATGAATTCTAAGTATTGAAAAGCCACTGTAATGAATTGAGGTGGCAGTGTAATGGTCTGGGATCTCTTCTCTGGTTAAGGTATTGGGCCAATTAATAGGATTTAAGAAACTTTGAATCGCTTCGTGTACGTTGACATACTAAAAGATGTGATGTTGCCATATGCCGATGTAGAGAAGCCACTTGAATGAAGGTTGCATCAGGACAATGATCCAAATATGTCTCTAATGCTTGTAGGGGCTGGCTTCAGAGCAATAGGGTAGAAGTTTTTGGTTGGCCTGCCTCGACCTGAATGCTCTTAAGACCTTGTGGGATATTTTCAACATGAATATCATCAGAAAAAAGTGCGAAACCACGGAAGATCCATTCAGTCCTTAAAAATATCCTGGGGAAGGATATCGCAGGATATCATTAATAATTTAATTTTTTCTATGCCTTAAAGAGGTGCGCGAGTCGTCAAGAATAAAGGGTTCGCAACTAAGTACTAATTTTAAAAGTTTTTATTTACCATAAAAATGGGGGTGCTTTAGTTTTGTCCGTTAAGGTTTTGGGTTTAAAATGTTCCTTCGATGTTAACTTTTTATTTATGAGACGCAGATTTTTTTTAATTTTTGCTTGTCAATAATAAAGGTATAAATGAATAAAATAAATACGTAATATGTTTTAAGAACGTAGTTTTCATAAAAAAAATCATGATTTGAAAAAAATGTACTAAGGGGGTGCTTAAGTTTTGGCCGACACTGTACATAGGTTATGCTTCTTATAACTCTGGAATGAATGTTTGTTCAAACCACTTAACTTTTTTAAGTATAAGAACTCCCAATATCGTCTATAAATTAGTCCAATGCCAAGATTTCTTCAGCACAACATTGATTTACTAACCGCCGCGTTCTTCAGCAGAAACTCTTTAGCAATCTAAAGCGAGGTATTCCTGGTTTCGAGAGCTGATATATTCAAAATCATGCAATTTGTAAATTCTTCATGTCTTTTAACTTATGAGTTTGAGTTCATACAACTTAAGTCATAACGACTTTCAAAACGTTGCATTCTTCAGAAAAATGTACATTGAAACTTCAGCTTTGTGTTCTGGTAAAAGGTCTTCAACAATAATGAAAACAAATAGCGAACGGGAATGCAATTAAAAACTATCGTAACTTTTGAAAGCTCTCGCATGCTTGCATGAAAACAACTCACGCTCTCATCAAAAACTCTTTACTTGGCACCCAGCTATCAGCTCTTCTCTTAACTTTTTTCTTGTTTTTTGTTTTCATCATCGATAACAATACAGTGGAAGCAACAATGGGAACCTGTCGCTGTTGCGGCGAGAAAGGCTTGCCGTCGCAGAATGCAAATCAATCGTGATCAAGCTGCGGGTAGCAGTAGTCGTCGTTGTCTGTACAAACGTCCGGTCACAATTCACCCAGGCTCTGAAGAGAAAAACCCTTCGCACATGCGTGATAAAAACATATTTTTGTAATGTAAAAGTTTCAACAAAAAGTGACTACACACATTTGATAGAAAAACTTGGTGAACCCATTAAATGTTGATTAACAGAAAAAGTAAAAGTGAAAACTGTTAGTGCAAATGTCTACTTGCGATGTGAAGAAAGTAGACATTGAAATCGTTGCCGCAAAGTAAAGAATTATGTTTTTCAATTACTTTTTATTGTGAATTTTCGTTGCTTTCGTTTTACTTTTCTGCCATTCATTGTGTCTTTTGACACCAGTGAATTTACAAATAATAAAATTTGCAACAAAACTTTTTTTATCAAAATGTCTACCACAGCAGAGGTAACTGCCGTAAAGGTGAGTTTTTAAGAGTTCAAAAAATATTGTCAAAACAACCTAAACGCTTTACGAAACTTTAGTTTTATTCTTGTTTTTTGGAGAGATACATCAGCACGACACATTTTACTTATCGTGGCTATTTTTTATGTTTCCACCTTAAAAAACAAAGCATTGGCTTTAGTTTAAAAACCAGTTTTTCATAATAATATAAAAAGTTCATACATATTCATACACATTTATTTCTTCTGAATATACAAGTTTCCACACATATTCGTAAATATAAAATGTATTAATGTACCTATGTACATATGTAAGTAAGTATGTACGTTTAGATGTCAAGTTCATAAATGTCGGTTGCATGCTTACTCTAATTTCAGCGTGCAAGTTAATCGATTTAATTACAATTTTAAAATATTACTATTGGTAAAGTCCCTATACAACAACTAAGCAAAAATGGCATATTTGGTCAAAATATGAAGTACTTAAAAGTCGCAGATATTAGTTCTCATGACTTCGAATCCAATTTTATGTCAATCTAGGTAGCTATTTTTTTTTTAAACAGGAATTTTTTAAGCTATTTTTCACACATAAATCAATTTTAAAGATTCTAAGACAGTCGGATGTTTGGGCAAAAAAGTTTACTACAGGGGCAGACTCTGGTTCAAGCAAAAATTTGAACATGTTTTCAAAATTTTTTAATGTTCCTTTTTGAAACGTCCTAAATTTTATTCAATAATTGGCTTTCTTGTATTTTCATGGATTTTTTGTTGCTGAATCTAAATCTGGTACCTGTTTTGTCTTCTTCAAACTAATTTTTTTTTATTATAGGAAGCATAACAAATCAGATACTGCAAATTATAAGAAACATTAGAAAAACAAAAAAAAAATTTGATGCTGTTTTATGCGATCCTATTTAGGAAAACTTTGAGTACCGGCAAACTAAAAAGTCAGTTATTCGGTTAGATTACTACAGGAGAAGTTTTACCAAAAGGCAGAAAGAAATTTTCTTTTGAAAAATATATTCAAAGTAATCCAAGAGTTTCCAATTTAAAAATCAGTAGTGGAGGAACATTTTAGGTATGAAACATATTTTTGTATAAGCTATGACCTCAATACTAAATTTTTAAAAGTTTTTAATAAAAAAAGAATGTCTTTCAGATTTTATGATTACAGGCTATCGGATTACTGTCCACTTCTCAGGCTTTTCTTATTCCCACCGATAGTACTATGTTCAAAGTGATTTAAAATTAAGTGTTGTTGTCATGTTTTCCATTAAAAGCCCTGGTAAATGGCCTCAATTTTCTTTTTAAGAAGCTGTCTTACTTCTATTTTTTGAATAAAATATATTTAGTAACGGTTTCGGAACACTGAGAAAACGCACCCCATTAACCAGAGGTCAGAGGTTGAACTAAATAGTTCTGAAGGAAATCTGAATTCTTTACACGAAAATTTGTTCTTTGGTAAAATTTAATCAGGATTTTTTAATGCTTCCTGGAAAACTTAAAAACTAAATTTTAATTTTTCATTTAATTTGTTTAATTGTTTGTTATAATAATTTGTTTTCTGTACCGCCGTGATAAACAAGTTTTCCTAATTGCTTTCGGACCAAAAATTCTATACTTAATATATCTTAATTGTTGATTAGCGACATAATTATTAGATTAGATTAAGCTTACTAGAATAATTTTGAAAAAAAAAGCTAAGGATAATAAGAAATCCACTGAATTTACTAAGATTGTAGAATACCTGTTTAGGTTTAGTTGCAGTTAACATTTTGTGGTAATGAAAATCGACTGTATGAATAATCGCCTAAATGAAAATTAACAATTCTCACATAAAATCACAAACATTTGTCGTATCAGCTCTGACGCATGTGATAGAATGAAAAATTGTAGTTAAACAGCTTGGCAAGTGATCGAATACAACATAACACCCTACTTACATTATTATGTTCAGACTTGAACTCACTTCACAAAACAAAGATGGAATTCTTACAAAGGGGCTTACCATGAATCGTTAACCTACAAGGTTTTCTAATCGACGTCCACAATGGCAAAAATTAATATAAATTTGTTATTTCAGGCCTTTTAAATACTACGCCAAGCACCAACAAAACATAAATTAACTTCAAAACTAACATGTCTGTAACGAAAAAATCCGGTTGTCTAATAATGTTTGCGGAAATCAATCTTCTAGTATTAAAAGGAAAAAACTGTGAAGCACTTGAGGCCAAGCTTTAGCAAAAGGCTGCTTGAGCCCGAAAAAAAATCAATATTGAACAACGTATGTAGTTTGTAAACAATTCCATATGAGTGATTTTAATTATAGTTATTTTTGACAGTTTACGTCAGTTATTGAAAAATAAGAGAATATCTTAATATGTTACACAACATTGAAAGTTCAATAGAAATACCGCTTTTTAACGCAAACACATACATGCATCTTTCCGATTTATTTAAAATACTTTTTGTATATTTTACTAATAAACATAATTTTTTTTTCCTAAGTTTTAATTTGACACCATGAGAAGTTACCTACAGGTTTTCAACACATTTAAAGTTGTTGCATTTTTATATTGAACTAAATATGAATGTGGGTAGGTTGATAAGTCAGTGATTTCGAAATAAAAAATATATCAAAACTCAGCTCATTTTGAGCATGGTGCCATTAGCTCGATTCAGCTTTCCCTACTCAATTTCTTCTAACTTTTCAAACGCTGCGATGTTTTTTTTTTTCGATTTCCTAAGAATAAAAAAAAAATAGTATTTTGCCTGTAGCGTTTATATACCCCAATGCTCCTCCAAAGTCCTGAGTACACAATCGTTTGAAATGCTTAGCCTTTATATCTACCAATAGTTGTGAATTCACACGGACATCTCGGCTACTCGGTATTCAATGTGCCCAAAGGACTCCAACGAATGGAGTCAGGCACTTACGGACCATTCTACGCTGTCTGTGTCATTCTATTATTAAAATTAGCTTTAAGACAAGCCTTTAAGCTTAGAAATCGCTAAAAAATTACGTAGCTATAAAGTTTTAAAATCAGGGAAATCAAGAGCAACTATGATTCATTAATTCGTCCTAAAAAACTGACAAGGGTTTTATCTTTGGCCTCAGTAAAAGTTTGCTTCCAACATTTATTTGAGTAGAGTTAGGAACTTATGCTTGTATGGGAGGTGCCACAGCCTCTATTCGAAGTTCGCCAACTTTTGTTTGATGCTACACCAATACGATGTTCTGTATTTTTGTATTTTGGTTTCATTATCTGAAAAAACTTTCTCAGTATAACGTTTTAAAGTTTTTGTTCTATGCATGGTGTTAAGCCTGCTTGTAGAAATTCGTCTAGTATTTGACCAGAGCTTTTCCGTATCATTCCAACTGTTTTTTGTAAAATTTGGTTCCATTACTTTAAATATTCCTCTCAGTATAGCGTTTCGAATCTTTGTCTTGTATGGGAGGTGATTAAAGCACCGATATCTGAAACATTCTCCGCTGAAGCATAACTACTTCTTTATTTATCGGGAATTTATGGTTTGCTGGGAGTAGTCCAATTTTTATGTAAATACTTGTTTAATCTTATAAGTATGTACGTATTTGTATATATGGCATAATTTTTACTGTCGTCAGAGTTTTTTGATACAAAAAATATAAAAATCAAATAGTCAAAAAGTCAAAAGCATCTTGAAGAAGATAGTGCGAACAACAGAGACGTAGCAAATTAATGACCGAAGAGCAAAGTCCATTATCGTCATCGTATAATGAGAAGCGCCAAGACTTGACTCTGTTGCACAAGGTAAAGATCATTAACACTTATCAAAACAAATTCAAAATTTTAATTTTTCCCTGACCAGCTTATTTTCATTCTATTGGGCATGTTTTCGGCGATAACCATATTTGTGCTCGTCGATTTGTCATCCCAAAAAAAAGCTCAGGCTTCCAAGAACTTTGAAAAGATTTCAAATCCTTTAGAATTAACGAAATTTTAGTTTTTCTTGCAAAGACCGCTTGGTATTTATGGGAAGCACAGATTCACAGTTAGCTGTAGATCCTAGTCAACGAGTCAACCCTAGATATCACTTGTTTTCGCATGAGTGTTCAAAAATTGTGGAAGCTGTTAGTCCAGTTCAAAGTAGGTGAAGCACATGTTACCTAATCACGTTTATTTGCAGATTGCTGGCTTTATGATAACGGGAATTGCGGTTGTAGTCCTTTTACTTATTGCTGGTCTTGTCATAATGAGCATCAATCCAATTGCTAAAGCCATCAAGATCGATGCTATAAATCGCACCTACTGATACAATTGATATGCATAAAGAACTAAAGAAATAATTTCACATCGGTAAAAGAGAAAAAAGTTATGCCGCCGTCCAAAACTGTCCGTAGATTGTTTCGCACTTTTTTTAACTCTAATTTTATGGACATGAACATGACCATCTTTTTGTAGAACACACGATCACAAGAAACCAAACAGATTATATTTAGTGACCATATTATTTTTTATCAGACAGATAGGTAAGTAGTTTTACACTAATAGTAAGTAAAATCTAATATTTTTTATTTTTTGCCGGTATAAAGTAAATTTGTCATTTATTAAATATTTTTGAGTAGAATCTGCGGTCACTTTTGAGGTTTACTTTTTTTGCCATCAAAATTTCTGACAAAGGTGTCGCGCCTCAAAGTCAAACACACAATCAGTTCAATTCAAAAAAAAAATTTCAAGAAAATTGTTTTGGGAAACCACAGATATACTGCCGTACTAAGCGAAAAAGACGTATCTCAAAAAAAAAAAATATCCGAGATTCTTATGGCATCGGATAGCCTAAGAAATTACGCGTCTAATGAAATACTCCAAATGTCCGCATCTTAGTTTAATCATATAAAAACTCTACTCAGAAAATTTCCTCTATCTCAATTTTACAGGTATTTCAACAAATTGACATAAACAAAACATCAATTATCTCAAAATGAATTTTTTTGAGATACTTCTTTTTCGCTTAGTACGGCATTATAGTCAATATGCTGTTATAAGCAAAAACGCTATTTTCAGCAAAAAAAATATTTTATTTTATAGTACCCCAATGTTAATTTTTTTTCACAGCGATACTATATAAGATTTTTAAAAATTAACATGTAAGAGTCGACGGAAAAACCACCAACGGAAAAGCTATCAACGGTAAAATCTGTTCGAGTTAACACGATCGCAATTGATTGCAAAATAACTCTTAGAATTAGAGAATAAGACAACTTCATAGCTATTTTATATTTTTCAACAATACTATTTTGTATGTGCAAGCCAAGCAAAATTGTTTAATCAAGATAAAGCCTTCAAAATTTAATATTAACTGCCCAATGCTTCTCTGCATTACATACATACATATATGCAGAGGCTTATTTTAACCCTCTACTGCATGAGCATATAAGCGTCAGTAAAAGAAAATATTTTTATTCAAATATAGGCTTATTTATTAATTTTATACACGAATTTAACAAAAAAAAAAATGTTTATCCTGTTCGTGTCCTTTTTATCCTTTGCATCCTTTTTATCCTCTGTATGCAAACAAAGGATTTTTCGATCAATTTATGAACGGAAAAATTTTTGTTTTAGGCAACGTTGTGAAATGAAGAAAAGCAATTTCGTTTGGTCATTATAACAAAGATATAATTTACATTTTTAACAATTCACTTTTTTTGAAATTTCGACTGCAATGTAAGATCGCACTAAATAAACTGACTTTGCATCAAACCAACTTTTCGTTACGTATATAGGTAAAATATTAAAAAACGCGAATATAGTATAGATAACAAAAATTGCAAATTTAAATATGATTAACGTTGAAAAAGTGGAGAAAATTATTTCCAAAGCTATAAGTCCATATATGGCTCTGTATGCAGTAGAGGGTTAAGTTTGGGTTATTACGTCTTTTTCTTATGAAATAAAATGCATACGCGAGGAAGTGCTACTACAAAAATTAGTATTTTGTTATAGTTCCTTTATCAAGTATTATTCGTGTACAATACAAAAACTATGAAAATATAATTTTTTACGGATATTTACGGACAGGTTTTTGTTCAAAATTAGTTGTAGTATCTTCTGCAACATTTTGCAAAGGTCAAACTATGCAACTCACAAAATTCTTCTTATAATCGTGTTATCGCCGTTGAAAGTTAAAAATAAATTAAATAATATAAAAGACCTTTTTATAATTTTCTTATATAATGTCTCCAAAAGAAAAAGTTTGAGCAATAAAAAAAATATTAGTTTTCTCTTTCAATTCTGGCTTACTTTTCAATCAAACAAATGTTTGTCTTTTAATTTTTAGGGGAAAAAAATATTTTTACATCTTTTATTATTTTTTTTTTTCATATATTTTAGTAATTTTTGCTATTTATTTCATGCTAATCTTCAAGTGTCGAACGCAATCTTCACTGTTTTCAATGTATGTACTTTCAAGATTGGAATTCAGCATGAACTTTTGGTTCGATAAAAACATTATCAAAGTTTAGAGCCTAAATTTAAAGTCTCAAGTGCAATTTCTGCACCACACGTCACAAATTGAAGGCCATAATTAAGTAAGTACATCGAGTTCCATACAAACTCACTTAATGTATTACTTAAAAAGTTACAATGTTTCAGTGATTTTTGAGTTACGAAAAATATTCATACTATGGCAGACTAAAGCTATTGCCTTAATCTTTGAGTTAACGAAAAATTGACTTAAAAATTAAAAATAATCGAGTATTGCGATCAAGAAGAGTTACAGAATCGAGCTTCTGGTCACATTTAATTTTTGTTGTTTGTGCTATTTTTAGCTAAATTTGGGTAATAAAAAGTAGTGGCTATAAATTTAGCGGGTCCAAAAAGTATGTTATAGTATAGTCTGAAAGATAACCATGCTTTTTGGCTGGCTTGACTAGAGAATATTGATGCTAATACTTAACATGAAAACAGACAAGAAAAAAATTATTAATGAAAGATACAATAAATTTATTTTTCACCTATGAACTTTCGAAATACTTTGCTGCTGGGGTTTTTATAAAAATGAAAACATTCACAACACTGAGTAATAATAACACTAGCAATTAAAGAAACTACATTTCGCTACTATCTATATAAATAACAAGTATAAGGTGAAATTAAATACAAGTTATCCAATTAAATGTATACTTCATGAGTAAAGAAATCGCTTCTAACCGGCGCAATTTTGCTTAAAATATCTAGCGCTTACATGATGACTTCGAACGCGAAAGCAACTGTAGGTCAATGTCATGATCTTAACATTGACGCAAGCGTATCATATAAATTGCATTCTCATCTGTATAAAACTGTCTATGTGTATTAGTTAGTGTACATATGATAACTCGCCTCGATAAGTTGGTTGCTGAAAATGTTTAACGTGTTTTGAATACTTTTTAATAATTTAAAATGGCAAGTCTATAGTCGAAACTACTGTATTTAATCTCATCTTAAAAACGCAACAAGTGACCGATTGAAAATGCGCCATCGGCCGCGGTTCACTACAGTATACCAGCGAAGCCCGTGTTGGACATAAGATAATGAACTGCGGTTGAAGCCGTAGCGAAGCCGGTATTGGACGTATTGTATATAAGTTGTGAACCGCGGCTGAAGGCCGCCTACTTATCCTAACATACTAAAATTTCAAAAAAATCGGGTGCGTTTTATTTTACAAAATCTCATAATATTCAAATTTAAATGTGAACAATCAGTTTATTTTAATAAATTATTCCAAATGGTCGCACACAAATTTCTATTAGACAGAAGTTTTTAATTATGCAATTTTTTGCCAATAAGGTTATTATGTTTTTTACGAAGAGTCTATTGTTTTCAAGATATATTCAGGCCATGAATTCTAAAATATTGTAAGACACAGGTCGGGGTCGGATTGATTCAGATCGAAATTATACTTAGAATATTGCGGTCTTTTGCTTGACTATTATCGGTTGGTCGTATATAAAAAGTTATTATATAGTATGTAATGTACATATATAGAAGAAGTCACTAACGCCAAGGCAGGTAGGGCACATGATATGTAAGAAGGGAAAATTCAGGTAGTATATAATGCGTAATATAGTATGTATAAGTAAATAAGTATAAAAAAATTTAAATCAAGAAATGTGATTGTGTGTTGTATGATGAAGTGGATACAGCTTACAAGGTGAAGCCTGGCAATTCTTTGGCTCAGACATTGAGCGAATTAAGCCAAGAGATCATAACCCCACAGGCGTTAATTTAATTTATTACCGACGATTCGCTATGTAGATAGGTGTAGTTTATGTTCCAGGGACTTTTAGACATCTTTTAGTAATTTGACTAAATTTTTATAAATTTTAAATAAACTATATTTTTGTTGACAAATTAAGAAAGCGCAATTTATTTTCTTTAAGATGACGTATCATTCGTTATATTTGTTGGGGTATTTTACCTTTGTAACAGTTTTTAGAAATTGTAGAGTATTCCAAGAAAGAAAAACTGATATTAAATTAAATCAAAATTCCAAAAAGTTAGCTATAACTCAAAAACTTCTAAGCCTATTATGCTTAATAGATTAACTTTCAAATATTACCAATTTTGCCGAAATCAGTGCATGGATTCTCAACTTATGTTGTTCCCAACTTCAAATGGTTCTGAAACCAGATTACATTTTTTGATTAGATATTCGTTTTTAATATAAAAAAAGAAACACTCTATCTCGGGAAAAATCACAAGTCACATTGACACTTATACTATTGTATATTGGGTTCGTAGTTTTTCTCAAATCACATATGTATTTCCATTCATTTTGTGACTATGCGACCCAATTCGCAATGAAATACGAGAACTTAGTTGTCTTTGTCATTCGAATATGAACGAAACTTTTCTAATTCAATGAATTAATTAAATATAAGTAATTATGTACTTACTTCAAGAAACTTTCTTCCACCAAAAATGGATTCCATAGCTTCTCCAAAGGGATCTACATCATATTGAAGAGTTGATTCAAAAATTGACCACGTTTTGTGACCCAGTCTTTATATTGGTCTAGGCTATCAGCTTATTTGCCTCGCTTTTTTGTTGAGTTTGTTGAGCCTGCTCCCGGACACGCTGCACTGCTTGATCGATCTTCTTTACTGCACTTACTAACAGAAACAGCGTCATTTCAGTGAAATTTAGATAGCCACATCGTTCTTGTGACCTCAGACCATCAATGGAAGAGTGTACAGGCGCAAGTCGCTGACCCAATTTTTCTACTACACACTATTTTAAAGGGAATAAATTAAGCTTTCTTACCATGCTAAAAAAATTATAGGTTAAAAACAGATTGTTTGGAAAAAATAACGGTTTTTTAAAAAAAAATTGGTCAAAATTTCAGAAAAATCGTCACATCTCCAAAATTATGGGTTGGATTTTAAAGATTTGCTGACCATTATTGTAGGCTATTGAATTACCTATCTTATGACACCGATATTTTGATATGCATTCAGGGGTTCCCAACTTATTGAGCAGAGCTAATTGTGAAAATGGATTTTCAATTTGTGCTACCTTGCGTGAATAATGATTTATTAAATTCAGGTGGCTATAATTATTATGTGAAAAATGTTTACTTCCCGACAGAAATACCGGAAAAGCTCGGCTTAAGTTTACGTTAGCTCTCATTGTCTAATGGTAACTAAACTGAACTATTCTTATGTGCTTTTTTATTCTAAGCACAAATATGTAATCAAGAAAAGTCGCTCGGATCTGGATTCGGATATATAGCCATCGGACGTTGCGGAAATAACTTTTATAAAAGTCCTTATAAGTTGGGATATCAAAATATCGGTGTCATAAGATAGATAATTCAATGGCCTACAAAAATGGTCGGCAAATCTTTAAAATCTAACCCATAATTTTGGAGATATGACGATTTTTCTGAGATTTTGACCAATTTTTTTTTTTTAAAAACCGTTATTTTTTCCAAAAAATCTGTTTTTGACCTATAATTTTTTTAGCATGGTAAGAAAGCTTAATTTATTCCCTTTAAAATAGTGTATAGTAGACAAATTGGGTCAGCGACTTGCGCCTGTACACTCTTCCATTGATGGTCTGAGGTCACAAGAACGATGTGGCTATCTAAATTTCACTAAAATGACGCTGTTTCTGTTAGTAAGTGCAGTAAAGAATATTGATCAAGCAGTGCAGCATGACCGGGAGCAGGCTCAACAAAATCAACAAAAAAGCGAGGCAAACAAGCTGAAAGCCTAGACCAATATAAAGACTGGGACACGAAACGTGATAAATGTTTGAATCAACTCTTCAATGTGATGCAGTTCCCTTTAGAGAAGCTATGGAATCCATTTTTGGTGGAAGAAAGTGAAGTACGTAATTATATTTAATTAATTCAAGTTCAAGTTCGCAAGTTCTGAAGGCTATATCTTCGAACCCAGATCCGAGTGACACTTGTTGGTTCCATATTCTAAGAATTAAAAAATAAATAAGAAAAGTTTTGTTTTATAATCATTTTCCATTGTAAGCTAAACTGTATAGCCAAGTATAATATAAAATGTGAATTTAAATTTGAGTTCAAAAAAAAAAAAGGCAAATACCAACGGAAAACAAATGCCAACAGCTTCCAAAAAAAGTTTGGCCGAAATTTGAGCTTACGTTTACTGAAGCTTCACCAATTATTATTGAACTAAACTTTTCTTATGTGCTTTTTAATTCTAGGAATAAATAGTAAAAAGTGTAGCTCAGACTTAGTTTCGAAGATATAGTCATCGGAAGTTGCGGACATTATTCCTCCAGCTAAAATAATGGCAAAAAAATCAATCTATAACATTTTCAAAATAAACACCCTAATATATATCCTCGGATTTTCTTAATTTTTTTATATATTATACAGTGTGGTTAACTAAAATCCAAAGTTCCAGCTGCAGTTTTAACAACTTTTTCTTTCATGAATTTTTTTCTATTGCAATATTTGGAGGAAAAAATATCATTTTAAATACTTAAAATGTTTCAATCAAATCTCACCATTGTATGGAAGGTAGGCGTGTCCGTGAGCCGATTTTTTTTATATTAACATATTTTTATTGTTTTAACCTAAAAAACATCTGTACCGAATTTCAAATGTCTAGCGCTATTGTTAATATGTATGGTCACCGTTCCATACAAGCCCATCCACAATTTAAAAGATATGAACTTAAATAGCTTTAACCCGGCTTTATTCCTGATTATCTGCTCGTAATGTGAGGTGGCTTATAGTATCGGATAGCGCTGTGCAGTATAACTAATTTTTCTACGTAGCGTATTATAAAAATCATTTGCTAGAAATCATGTTTTCATTATTAAATTTGATTTTTAGTTTATACCAAAAATACTTTCGTTTTACTAAATTTCATCAACAGCTTATTTGAAAACGTGATGTTTAGTTTAGTTAATCTTTGTGGAAAATAGAATTTACTCCACGGCAAGTCACATTAACGTTTTGATTAATCACTTAGAAGCATTGCCATACCACAGATTTCTACTTGCAAGTTGGCAACATTGCATCACATTACATAACGAGCGTATCATCAGGCCTTTATTTAGCAGCTTTTATAAAAACTTTAAGATGTCGCTGTCCTTAGAACAATGAACTGTCATTTACGTATGAACGAATATTGTCATCTACATTGATTTGTTTGTCCACACGTTTACTTGTTTCTTGTTATATTTACATAAAACAAGTTGTTTTTTCTTATTACAAAAGTTTTTAACAAATAAACTTCTACATTAAACTTCTATAAAAACGATATCCGTTCAGCTTAAGCCGACAAATCTTAAACATTTGAGAAGATTTAAATATCGCGAGTTTATCGATTTTCCATAGCAAGTGCAAAAACAGCAAAGGAAGTTATGTCAATTTCAGGCCAGATGCTTTCATAACGTGCAATTCGTGTTCCACTTAAACACGGATAGAAAGAAAACGGAAGTGCATAAACAATATATCAATACTAGCTTTTAACAATTTGATTCAAAAAACGGACGTGTTGCAAAAACAGCCTAAAAGTATGCTAATGCCGTATAACCTTATGTTTCGCTCAAGTAGACATCATTATTTGCCAACGCGCTCACCCCATTTTATCTTATGACGTCATTTAGCTGCACGTCACTATCAAAAGTTTCGCAATCGTTTATTTTATAGAAACACAAATTTAAATCAAGCTAACCCAACAGAAATCGAAAATTGTTATACTTATTATTATCATCAACAGCCTTCACCACCCGCACTCCGCACCAGAACAACAGACACGAACTCAGCAGATACTGAGAAAGCACCAACTGTTAGCAGCAGTGATAAAGAACACATTACTATCGACATCGACAAAGAAAACAACTTTACCGATATTTCGATATCGAAAAATCGTGCGATCAACAATGGCAACTCGATCAACGAACAGAGCTACGAAAACAACAATGATGACAGTGCGAAGCTAAACAACGGAACGTCAAAACGAAACGTCAACAGCAAACCAAAAGAGCAACAATTACCAAGTCACACATTAGTTGTTCTTCGTATCGTGCTAGCAACGGTTGTTATTGGACTTGCGATCGCCGGCGTCATTCTTTTGTGGTACTTCATGGGTTGGATATACGGATTACCCGCGCTCTTCATCGCTCTGGTGGCGATTTTGCTTACAATACCCGGTTGGCGTTGGTTTTACATCGCCGGTGCAACAGCGAAGCGCGATTTTACGTGAGTTGAAGAAAAATTATTTTTTACAAAAAAATACTGAACAAAAATTTTTATTTCAACTTTTTCCAATCTGAGTTTGCGAGAAATCTTTAGATAAATTAAAAAGTGGTTTAGTGTTGCTTGCCCATAAGATTGTGTTGAGTAAAGGTGGTTGGCTCACCACGGTGATAATTGAAGTGAAGTGAATATGCATACATACATAGATATGCATTTGTATTAAGCAAAACACTGTCAATAGTTGAATCAAACAAAAAAATAAGTGTATATAGCGAAAACAAAAATTACAACAAAACAGGGGGAACCGTTACGAAGAAAACATTTGTTAAGCAGAATATATGTTTAGTACCTCTCTAAAGTGCTAATTTAGTTTTAAAAGTAATAATACATACGTAGGTATGGAAAAAAATATCCATAGTTTGTAACTTTAACTGGTTCTTAAGGGACTTTATTTTAAATTTAAGTACAAGTGCTCCCAAGAAACCTTGCAAAATTTTCTAAAAAATTTAAAACGTGGCACAAAGTGGTTAAAGTTTTGTATGAAATAATTAAAATTTTTCTATAGTATGAGCTCATGTAACTCAGCTAAAAATATTCTAAAACTTCTTGAATAAGGTCGTATAGACGATACTTTTGGCTTTAAAAATCGTTTAACATACATTCTATGTCAATATTATATGTATTTGCAAAGTGTTTTTTTGATAAAATAGTATATACCTATACTTACTGAAATTTTATTTTTTTTTTATCATATATAAATTATGGGTATAACTTTGATGCAAGAAATATAAAAATTACTATTTTATCAAAATATATATCTCAAAATCCAGACGTGACAAAGCAATAACGTTGACAGCATTTTTTTCAAACAGTTGTAGCTTTTGGAAATATAATGGCATAGAAAAAAAAACTACATTTTTTGTGGCAAAGTTATATATGTATTTGGAAGCTAAAGTGAAATATCTCAAAACACTGACATGAAAGAGTAATAACTTGTCGGATTCAGTTTAAACTAAAATTTTAATTTTTTCATCCATACTAAACTTAAACCTCTTGGGGACACGTGTTAACATTGAAATATCAAGCTCAAATTTAGCACCGAATTTATGTTGATTTCTTTCAAGGTTTTTAGGACGCGCTTGCCTTTAAATACTAAAAAAAAATTAAAAACCACCCTTTTTATTTTATTATTTTTGGAGAATCGGAAAATAATTCTTTTGATGTACGAGTTTGGCTTTGAGCTACTGTATATTCAAAATTTTAGCTTGCATACATAAGTGATTTATCGATACTAAATACTGTAAGTTCACGCAAGGTAGGCTAGGCATAACGAATTAATTGAAGTAAATTAATTGGCTTATGAAATTAAGGAAATAATTCAAAGTGCACATTAATATGGTTGTATGCTCCCATACAAGAAAAAAATTATCTGGGAGGCCAAGAAACATTCAAGTTTTGTCATTCCGTGCCTCTTTTTAATACTTTTTAGGCTATCACCGTACATCAATTTTTTTAGTAGATAAAATTTGGCTCTGATTTTGATAAATTATATAAAATAATAATGGAATTCAATTTCTCTTTTTAAACTATTGAATTGTACTGTATTTATTTTTTTCAGATCACCCGATTTTAAATTCAGTACAAACCTTTAGGAAATTTTTAGGCTATAATCAAGTTTCTGCAATTTAAACAAAAGCTATCTTATACAATTTTTATAAGTTTCAATATAAATCTTTTTTGTATGAACAATCACTCCTCTTACATCATTCCAATAGTCAAACTTTTGAGGTTACAAGAAAATTATCAAGAACAACTGTGCAGCAAATAAGACAACGCATTGTTCTGTGATGCATCGTTGTTTTCAAAACTTTATACTCTTTGAACAACAAAGTATTTTTGTTTGTATGAGTTTTGAAAGTTTTAAGACTAAATTTAAAAAAAAAAATCTGTTTTTGCTTATCTAACACTTCGTTTAGGATTAAGAGCATCTATAATATAAGCTTTATTTTTCTCCATACAAATGTAAAATGCTCTTATGTGAAGGACATTAGTTTAGCTAAACGTTTCTTGTCCACTGCCAATACATCTGAGAATTGAAAACAAATATTAAAGAATCGAGATCATCATCACCATCACATCTGATTATTATTAACAAATCACATTGCTGTATTTAAACCATATGTATGCAGTTTAAAAACAGTTGTTTAGATTTTCTTTTTTTCAATTCAATATGCAATAAAAATTTACAGAAGCAATTTCTACAAGTGAAAATCATTCTGAAACCTCAATATTTTTAAATTACATTGTGCGGCGAAGTTTCATGTTGTAAATACCTAAAGTTTACGATTATGAATAAAATTTAATGAAACTCTTCATACTCAACATGGTTTTAGTTAAATTTGCATGGTTGCATGAATTAACGTCTTTAAAATAAATAAAAATGGCTTAAAAGATTAAGGTGATGACGCTGATCAAGAATCATAAGTGTACCTAGGAAGAGCGAAGAGGACGTCCTCGTAATATGAAATTCCAATTTGGTTTTTAGCATAACTACGAAATTTTATTCAATTTTATGGAATTTTGTTATTTTTTTTAGTTTTGTAATTTGATGTGAAATACGAGTATTTTGTTAGGGTTTTTTGGATGTGAAAAGAGCAATTTTTTTTATTAGTAAGTAGGTAGGGGCCAAATTACCTCTTCACCCCGGGCGCAAAATGTCCACGTTACTCTACTGTCTAGAATATATATACTTTTTTAACCTGACATGCCCACTTCAATGTATTATGAGGGGAATGGCAAAATGAAAATAATACCATGAGTGTAGGGTATAAAATTCATTCAGCTCTTTTTTCAAATTGAAGGTCAATATTTTCATGAAACAAATGCTGTAGGGTATCAAGCTAATACAGGTAGTCTCAGTGAGATATAGCACATATTTGAAAGATTGAATATTTTCATAATAATAATAATGCTGATTCATACCAAAGTTTAGTCGATTTTACTTGAAAACTATTGAACAGTATGTGATCAGTTTTGTAGGAGACATAAAAATCGACTCTGTAGCTCAAATTGACTGAGTTAAAACGTCTTAAATAACTTTTTTGTAGTATGCAGGACGTGAAGATATATGGCGATAAGGCTAAGCCGCAGTTCGTGGGCCTAAGCTCCTGCAAAGTATGTTGCCATATTCTGCTCATTTAAAAATACGTATCAAACCTACTGCTTTAACAAAATTTGCAAACAAAGCTTACTCATTAAGCTTATTTAAATGCGCCGATAGCCTCATTAATGTGTGTAACGTATTATACAAAATACATGCATGTACATATGTATTTCTTAAATCAACGTATTTGTGAAGTGTTGATTTAGACTCAAAATAAAACTTAGCTCAAGACCATGAACAGATCGCTAACCAGTTCATTGATGTCGGTCCTATATGATAAAGAAAAGCAAAATACGCTTAAGTAAGAAGTTTTTTTTTCTCTCTCTCTCATGGTTTATTTCTTTTTCACATGACATTTCCTATTAAAATAAACCAAAACTAAGCAACGTTACATGAATAATACCCAGCAGAAATATTTTTGAACAATATTCAATGTTGTTACACTATTTTCCTAAATTAAATTATTTTTTAATTGAAGTATTATGAAGCAATTCTTATCATTGTAATATGAATAAACATATAAAAGCGGCAATATTATTCTTTGCTTATTGTTAAGCATTTACGTACACATTTTTCTTTCGGTAGCCCACCCAGGAAATGCGACATAAAGCGTTCTCAATTCTTCAAAAAAAATAATACATAACACTTTGTCAGCTTTTGTTGATTTACTAGGAAATTATGTCCGCAAAAAAGAAATAAAATCTAAATTTGCGATAGAGATAAAACGTATCGATTTTTGCTCAAAAAAAAAAACATGTGCGATAAGTTTTAACTAATTTATGCTTCACGCCATTTCAGTGTGTAATGTATTTCTCAAATCTTATCGTACAGAGTAGAGGTGGGTAAAATCGTTAACTATCGATAGACATCGATGTGAGTCAAGCATCGATAACTATCGATGTCTCTTTGCGAAACATCGACATCGATTAGAACTGATTTATTTTGAAATATAATATATGCATAATATATTTTAAAATAATAAACTTTTCATAAACAATGGACAATAACGTATTGGATAAATAACTACATTATGTGAGATCAATAAACGCTTTGTGCGAATCACTATATGATATGGTACTTGAATGGTGCTCGAATCAAACATAAAATTAGTGAAATTAAAATAAGACATGCTCATAATTTTGTTTTAAAAATACAAGTCGTTCTGCCAAATCAGCTGACAATTGGGATCTTCGTTCAGAAATTATGTTTCCGGCAGTAGAGTTAACTCTTTCGGAGGAGACAGAAGACTATGGCACAATTAAATATTTAAACGCAATTGTTTGCAAAGCTTTGCATGACGAATAATTCATCCAGTATGTGATGATGTCCGTATTTTCATCAACCAGTGGTTCCTCCATATATGTATTGAAATGGACAATTGCCTGCGAAGTTCCAGGGATCGTCGTAGGGGCACTCGTGGTCCGATATTTTTTTAAAAACGAAAAAAAACTTGTCAAGAGAAATAGGATACAAAATTTTGTTGTCCCATCTACAACCTCAAAATCGCGACAAAATCGCGAATATTGTCGTTAAAACTCTAGGATATCGAATTCAAGAATTGGCATACTTTTTTCAAATAGAAATATAAAACATATTCTTGGTCTTATCGATGTACTATCGATTGAAATCGATAAATTTGGAGAAACTATCGATGCATATCGATATTTTTTCTTAACGATTTTACCCACCTCTAGTACAGAGGGTTTTTGATCAAAATCGATAAGTTTTTCCACCTATAAAGATTTAGATTTAATATATTTTTTTGATTTAAGGGCGTGCTTTTTCAGTAAACCAACATTGTTGAATCAAAAATGTTATAAATATTTTCAATAAATCTAAATTTATTATATAAAATTATTTAGCTGCAAGAATTTCAATTAAAATAATTTTAGCTTTATAAATAAAGCGTACATCCCTTGCGTATTACAATTTTTAATTTCAGTTCTTGTACTGCAAAATCTTGCTAAAACGTCGATACAAAGTTTTTATTGGCTTGGAACAATTTATTAAATAATTAATGTTTAAATTAATCGACGAACTCTATGAAGCGAGACTTGTGTAAAGTTCACTATAATATTTCAAAGTAAAGACCGCTAGCTATTTGTTATTGTGTCGTTCCGTTCTCAACGAAGCACGTGTTTGCGCTAGTACAAGGGTCATCGATCTAAAGGGTGTTTTTGTTTATTGTTTTCATTGTAATATAATTAAACTGACGATATAGTGAATGTTAATGAGTTTCACTTCTTCCACTCACTTGAAGCCATTCTTGAAAGCTAATTTAGATTATTCGCATCATTGTTAATAATTTAGAACAGATTTAAAACAAGAATTTGCACTCTTGAACCGCTTTTCAAAACTGTTACAAACTATAATGAATAAGGCTCCAACGCTATTAATAGCTCCATAAAAAAAAATGTATAAATTAGCATTTGAATTCATAGTCAGACTTTTGCATTTAAAAAAACTGTTTCGCTGACTTGGTCATGAAAAGCTTATTTTCGATCTGGGTGTCTGTACATACAAAGTTTTTGCAAGTTTGCCATTGGCATACAAATTAAGTTGTCTACGGAAGCGAAAATTCACGACAAAAAGACAGAAGTAATAAATGTGTTTCAAGGTTCGATATTTTATAATAAATAATTTGCTGCCGGTTTTTTAATGTTTTGGTATAATTAGGAAAATAAAAGCGTTTAAGAACAAAATCCTAACTATTTTAACTCAAAAGTGTTAATTTATATTCATATTTTCAAGCAAGTACCTTGTGTTATTTTACAGTGTAAATTATGCTATTATGTATGCAATGCAAGTAAAGCTTGTACTAGCATTACTGACCTACAGAGTTTAGTAAATCTGGCACGTCACTGTCTGCTCTGTCGAGAACTCACTGCGTTATTACTCCGTTTCTATTTCGTTCATACAAAGGCTTTCGATTTAATGATTATATATGCAGAATATGTCTCGATAACAATAGAATTGTATGTACATTAGGGGGATTCATATTTTTTTTAAGCCGGTTTAATAGTTGCTGGTACGTGAAAGAAAAATTATGGTTCAAGGAGAGCTGATAATATTAATATTTACTAAGAGTTTATTAAACTTTTTAGTTTTCCATAGGAATTATATGGGAAAGATTCTATACCAGAAATAGTCGTCAAAGAATCTTTAAACAAGGACTTTTAAATAGTCGTCAAAAAAACTATTAAGTTATGGTAAAACAAAATTTTAATATACAATAAAAATGGTAGTTATCGTTAAACATTTTTAGCCATTATACTAAATTTATATATTGAAATTTTTATTTAGATATCTAACCGGCTTGAAATAACTTTGACTATAAAATTGTACATTGTTGTAGCCATTATATACCAGTTTGGCAATTATATTCCGTTACTGAAGCCATAAAAATTAAACAACACTTTTTTTTTCAAAGATCTTATTTTTTATTCAAGATATTCTTCTGATTCAATTGTGATATGATCTCTCGAGCTCAATTTGTGGTATTGCTTCCAAGGTCATTTGCAACGCTGCTTCGCGGATTAATAGCTTCAGTCCCGGAGTATAGCTGCCGCACTAAGTATTTGACTTTTTTGCTAAATTGTTTGCAATATTTTATACGCTCTCATTCTCATAGTTTTTAATTAGTGAAATTTGCAATATTGACCCTTTGAATGTATGCCAAATGGATTGCGTATTTCCCTCATAAAGACTTATTGATAAAAACTCGTATGAAACTACAATCGCAGCTGCAACCACAAATCTCAAATGTCGAGAACATATTTAATACTATATATATGTTGAAATTGTTGATTGCCTTTTTTGCGGTAAAACTTTAAATGAGTAAATAATTTAAATAACAAGTTTTATAAGTATTGAATAAAAATCCAAAAAACACTTTTTTAAGAAGTACGTTTTGCTAATAAAATGCAAATTGCCTCTTCACTTTCAAAATATATTTGGTAGACATGATCATGTTAATGCAGGAAAAAGTAAAAAAAAAATTTTATTTAAAAAAAACAACCTGTTGCAGATATACAACATTATGCCTTTTAGTAGATATTAATATAAGGGACCTAAGGCAATTTATCAAAACTAATAACTGTATTGAACAAAAGAAGAACTTTTACATAGCAGTACCTTCATCTAAATTTTATAAAGCCACATTTTTTTTTTTCAAACAAGCCTTAACTAACAATTTGAACTCTAATTTATTACTAGGGGTACTGGCCTTATGGAGGAGCTTAAATCTCATAATAAAAAATCTCAACTCTGTAGGCAATGGGTTTTAAAGTATGTTACCACGTTTTTTCGCGTAACACTAAAATAGCAGTGCAATTATCTTTTTTGAGTTTTATTGAAAGAAGTGTAATTTTTTCCAAAAAAATTTAATGAAAGTAAGTTGAATATTCTTTATTCGTAATCTTTATAAATTACAATGAAAATTAATGCATTTATTTAATTTTTTTGACCATAGTGGAGTCATTCATTTTATAGTTGAGGAATGAAGAGAAATCTAATATATATATTCTTAACTAGCATTACCCTGTACGCATCGCTTCACCTCAACCGTGGTGTATTTTTGATGTGCAGTCTGCGTGAAAATTCTATTTTAAAAATACTTTTGTATGAGGACCACCCTTAGTATGGACCCAAAATAAAATTTTTACAACCTTAGCAGTGCCTCTTAATATAAAAACCACGTGGTGTAAATTCCATGAGAATCGATTAAGCGGTCTTCGAGAAAATGATATATAAAAATATTTTTGTGTGAGGACCACCTTAAATAAAAGTTTTGTAGCCTAAGCTATGCCTATTAACATAAGAGCTACGTGGTGTAAATTCGGTGTGAATCGACTAACCTGTCTTCGTGAAAATGATATTTGAAAATATTTTTTTATGAGGTTCACCCTAAGTATGCACCCTAAACAAAATTTTTACAATCTAATCTGTGTAAATTACATGAGAAGCGATTTAGTGGACTTCCAGAAAATTATATTTAAAAAATATTTTTGTGTGAGGGCCACTCTAAATAAAAGTTTTGTGACCTAAGCTATGCTTCTTAACATAAGAGATACGTAGTGTAAATTCGGTGTGAATCGATTTATTTGTCTTCGTGAAAATGATATTTAAAAATATATTTGTATGAGGGCCACTCTAATTATGCACCCTAAGTAAAATTTTTACCATCCAATCTGTGTCCCTTAACATAAAAGCCATGCTGTGTAAATTTCATGAGAATCGATTTACCTGCCTTTGAGAAATCGCTATTTTTAAAATATTTGTGTATGAGGGCCACCCTAAATAAACGTTTTATAGCCTATGACACCCGCCTGATCGATACTAACATACTGTAAAAATTTCATCAAGATCGGCTGGATAGTTTTCGCGTCCATAACGGACATACAGACAGACAGACAAAAAATGAATTTTATATAATAGATAATAGATAATATACGTAGATAGATATTATATCGTGCTCAACAAAAAAAAACCATTAACGCCAGCAAATATGTAGAAATCAGAAAACGAAAATTTCGCCACATCTCGATGGCGAAATTGTGGTGCCGTCCAAAAAAGATCCAATGAAATCGGCTAGACCGATAAATTAGGACTTAAATCTTCCCTAGTGCAGAGTAACATTACGTTTGGAATTATTCTGACGTAAATACTCTGATCCATCATGCCATGAATCTTATAAATAGGGCCAACGCCATAGTAAGAAAAGTAGCCCCACACGATTATTTTTGAGCCTCAGTTTTTAACCGTTGTTATAGTGTATTCTGGCTCATACTCGATACCGATACTGACTAGTATTCAAATTGTTAGTTAGGGCTTGTTTGAAAAAAAAAAATATGCGACTTTATAAAATTTAGATGAAGGTACTGCTATTTTCATTTTCACAACTGTATGTACTTTAGGGCGGATTAAATTTTTAAGTGGTCCGGAAATTCTATTTTTCTGAAAGTTCATCAAATTTTAAGCAAAAAAGTCCACTACACCATATGGCTACAATGAATTTCGAGCCCGCGAGTTTTTATTTGAAGTATTTAAAACTATTCAAACCGCTTATGCTGCCATCTGGTGATAGTTTTCAGAACTTTATAGTTTTTCATTCTCTTCCTCAACTCGTAGGCAATAAAATTACGTTTTCTTCATTCAAATCGGTGAATTAGTTTCAGAGTTATTCAAGTTTAAACAAAACTGTTGAACAACTCATGGCTTCCGTTTGCCTAATGTTTTGTGAAATTTTCAATATGAAAAACTAAAGCTCGCTCGTAACAGCAGAAGGGAAGAGTTGTTCAACAGTTTTGTTTAAACTTGAATAACTCCGAAACTAATTCACCGATTTGAATGAAGAAAACGTCATTTTATTGCTTACGAGTTGAGGAACAGAATGAAAAACTGTAAAGATCTGAAAACTGTTACCAGATGGCAGTTTAAGCAGTTTGAATAGTTTTAACTACTTCAAATGAAAACTCGCGGGCTCGAAATTCATTGAAGCCATATGGTGTAGAGGACTTTTTTGCTTAAAATTAGACGAACTTTCAGAAAAATAGAGTTTCCGAACTAAAAAATATTTCTCCATACAATTTAATCCGCCCTAATGTACTTAGCTTAGAAAATAACTTTTTACACATTAAAAAAAGAACTGTAATTCTGACATCCAACAAACTTCCGCGAATTTTTTCTTAGTTCAAGCATAACTCATGTTTTACCTTCGTGCCAAAAAAAAAAAGGTATCGCCACTCGATAGAATACATGTCCGTAAACGTGAAAGCTTTACAATAGCACGAGTTGATAACATACCGAAGACTTTGAGGTGGTTTGAATGGTATGTTGCAGTTCTACAACACCATGCATTTAAGGGTTAAAGCTTACAATCGGTTAAAGCTTTAACTAAACATTCTGAAACCGACCCTAAATGTGCTAATAATTTACTCTTCAGTTCGTTAAACGCATGAATTTCCAAAGAAGATAACGCAATGTTTCAAAGCACTGTTCGAGGTTATTGATCTGCTTACAATATCAACATTGTTGACAGCGTTGAACTTGGAATTAAATACCTGTTTTGCATACGCTTAAAATAAAGTGCATATGAAAACATTTTAAAAGTGTTCAATAGCCGAAAATATTGAAACAAAAGTTTGTTAAATGTTAAGGTATGTATGACCGTGCAACTAAGTTAAAATTTTTAGTTTTTATTATGTAGATTAAAAATAAAAACTTTATCAACGGCTATTTATTTCGGATTAATAGTTCAAAGTACATTTTTGGGTGGAGGAGCTTTTTTTATTTTTAAGTCATAAAATAGTTATTAGTTGTACTTTAGAAAGTATTATTTCTTATCTGAGATTACCGCTGAGGTTAATAAATTTATTTCTTAAATAAGGATAAGTTAAACCTAATGTTAAGAGAGATGCCGCTGATGTTAAGAACAAATAGTTAGACACAGTATGCTCGTTGATAGCGATTTTAAATTATGCCGTAGCATATGAACCTTATCGATGCTAGGTAAATGTTGGCACGGTGGTCAGAAACGCAAAAAAAAATACCCACGCTAACTAAAGATTCGGCTTGATGGAATCGTTTCCTAACGCTTCAAATTCCCAAATTCAAAAAGAGTGTTAAACGTTCCGAGATCTTCTCATGTACAAATTATAAGCAAAAAACAAAAAAGTGTTATGAAAATCCTTGAAATAGTTTCAGAAGTTCTTTTTGAACACTAAAACTGTTCCTAAAAATTTGGGAACGAAAATAACCAGGTGAACAAAACAAGCCCGTTCGGGCCGAGCCCCCTAAAATCGCGCGAGGACCTATCGCATTTTATTTCAGTCAACTTGAACAAGGATATACATGCATATGTATATATATCCTTGTAAACTCTTGTCCTTTCTTCATTTATTATATAAGTATTGATTTTATTTTTAATTTTTAAAAATATTTATATATTTTCAGAGGTCTTTTTGCATACATCAAACTCTTGCTGCTTATAAAAAAGTACGAAAAAAAGAACTTAACTATTTCGGATATATTTGAAATTAATGTCGCTAAGTATCCTGACAAAATTGCTATCGTGAGCGAAACTCATTCGTGTACATTTCGTCAGCTCAACCAGTACTCAAACCGTGTCGCTAATGTCTTCCATAATCACGGCTACAAAAAAGGTGACATTGTGGGGCTACTTCTTGAAAATAGACCAGAATTCGTTGCTATCTGGTTAGGTTTGTCGAAAATAGGCATTATTACACCTTTAATTAACACCAACTTACTCGGCCCATCCTTGTTGCATAGCATTACTGTAGCGCACTGTTCGGCTTTAATCTATGGAGAAGATTTTGTTGATGCTATTGGAAATATATCCAAGGAAATACCCACAAATGTTTCATTATACCAATTAAATAATAAAATTAATAGACCGGTCAGTGATCCAGCGAAAGACTTAGCAACACTCTTGGAAACAGCTGCTAAAGATAACGTTTCTGCTTCTGCAGAACGTGCCAACCACCATGACAAACTAGTTTATATTTATACTTCGGGTACTACGGGCTTACCAAAGGCAGCAGTTATATCGCATTCAAGGTAAAACTATATTTTTTAAGCTTATGCTAATGCTTATACAGCTTGTCGCTTACTTTTTTAGATATCTCTTCATTGCTGCTGGAATTCACTTTACTTTGGGTTTTCAACACAAGGATGTTTTTTACACTCCTTTGCCACTTTATCACACAGCAGGGGGTATACTGAGTATGGGCCAAGCTTTGCTATTTGGATCTACTGTTGCGATCCGGAAGAAATTCTCCGCTTCGGGATATTTCGCTGACTGCATTAAATTCGATGCTACAGTAGGTTATGATATTCTTACTAAAATTCAATTAACTGTATATTTTATTTTAAATAGATTGGTCAATATATCGGTGAAATGGCTCGCTATATATTAGCAACTGCACCCTCCGAAAATGATCGCAAGCATAAAGTGCGTCTTATTTTTGGCAACGGTTTGCGTCCTCAAATATGGCCGCAATTTGTTGAACGATTTAACATACCAAAAGTTGGTGAATTTTATGGCGCCACTGAAGGCAACGCAAACATTATGAATAATGACAATACAATTGGAGCGATTGGCTTTGTATCACGCATATTGCCGAAAATCTACCCCATTTCAATCATACGAGCTGATCAAGACACCGGAGAGCCCATTCGTGGTCCAAATGGCTTGTGTCAACTTTGTGAACCTAACGAGCCAGGGGTATTTATTGGAAAGATAATAAAAGGTAATCCGTCACGTGCATTCTTAGGCTATGTTGACCAAAAAGCTTCAGAAAAAAAAATTGTTCGCGATGTCTTCAAAAAAGGAGACATGGCATTCCTTTCTGGCGACCTGTTAGTATCTGATGAAAAGGGTTACTTGTTTTTCAAAGATCGGACTGGTGATACATTTCGCTGGAAAGGGGAAAATGTGTCGACTAGCGAAGTTGAAGCACAAGTCAGCAATGTCGCAGGTTATAAAGACACTGTCGTTTATGGTGTAACGATTCCAAACACTGAGGGGCGTGCGGGAATGGCTGCTATTTATGATCCGGAACGTCAAGTTAACTTGGATCAATTTACAAAGGACTTGGCTAAAGTTTTGCCAGCATATGCGAGACCTCAATTTCTACGGTTCCTAACGAAAATAGATCTTACTGGCACCTTTAAGCTGCGGAAAGTCGACCTACAAAAAGAAGGCTATGATCCAAATTCTATTCAAGATTCTTTGTACTATCAAACCAAAACAGGGAAGTACGAACCACTCACTGTAGAAATATATGAGAAAATCTGCCGACATGAGCTTAGATTTTAAATATTAATTCAAACGTAACAGATACACTGTTGTATTCTTATCAATCAAGCACGATCTTCGCCAACATTAAGAGAAGTTATTCTCGTTGTTTATTTTTTTATAATGACTTAATCATATTGAAATTAAAAATAAGAAAACTGAGATTGTTTAATTTCACATACATATATTAGACTGTCCATTATTTCTCAAGGTATATCAATGTTTTTATTAAAATGTGTCATGTCACCGAGCAACTCACATAATTTATTTACGAATTCTTTTTTTTCTTATCTTTTTAGTTTATTTCATGAGCTTTAAAGAAAAATTAAAATACAAAGAACAAAAATTTCACGATTTTTTCACAAATTGCAAAAACTCAATCAATTTTTTCTGTGAGCCTACTAGTTTTCGAGTTAAGATATAAATAAAATTATCTTTTTTTTTGTTGTTTCGAGGCTCTGGAGATAAAATTGAAACATAACAGGCAGTCCATTCTGTTTGATTGTCCGTTATTTACCATTATTGTTTTATCCAGGAGCTTGGTACACTAATATTTTTTTAAAAAATAAAATTTTTAACCAATAACATTTGTATTTTTGCCCAGTATAGCTTCCTATTTAATGTTTTTTCTGTATTTATTACTTGAAAACTAGTAGATTTACAGAATAAATGGCTTGACATTTTTTTTTTACGTTATATTTAAATAAAAAGGTAAAGCACATTGAAAAAAGTCCTCGAACGATAAGATAGCATTTATTTGCAAATCAACAAATTTTCAAGTAAAAAATAAAAAATATTAATTGTTTTAACAATAACATTAAAATACCTCGAGAAATTTGGAAAGAAATTTTAGAATCAAAGGACTGTCTAATATACATAAGCAACGAAGACACAAGATAATATTTATTATAGCCTCTTTGTTAATGATTTTATAATTGTATATTACTATATGTACCGCATTCCTTTTATTACATGTATAACTAATATAAGTTCCAGGGAAGGGTAAAATATGAATTTATGAAATTATGGTAATCGATTTTTGTGATCTTTTTGGATCTTTTTTATTTTACCTGTTGTAAGACTTATTTGTTAAATAGTTTATAGATAGAAAAATCTGTAAAATAAAGTTCTTATTGAGAATTATTCATTTAAACACTTTTTTAAAAATGAAGAAATATGTAGTATAAGAACAGCGTAATTTGTAAAAGTAAAGTTCTATGTGACCGAAAACATTTCCAACACACATACGTTTTTTTAACAAAGTTATTGCAAAATGTAACTTTAGGTAACTTTATATCCAAAAGCTTATTGCTCTTGAGCAAATAAACCGATCTGAATGTAACTGTGGCATATTAGGAAGGATGAATTGGATTTTAATTAATCCGCTGATTTGTTGGCAATTAAGTTAGCTCTCATTTAAAAAAGAAAATTGTCAATTTTCAACATAATTTTCGGTCCATAGCAATTTTTGAACCAAAAAATATTTAAAAAAAAAAATCTTTTTTCGGTCTTTTCCAAAGGACAGTGTTTTGTTTTTCATGTTCGGGCTCCGAGGTATCAATACCATTTCAAACCTCATTGCTATTGTTTTAACTTAAATTTTCTTGAATCACCACTCATAATAAGGCCTTAAAATGTTTACCCCCAGGTCATATTAGGAATTAAATAAAAAAAAAATCAAACAAAGTCACTCACCATTTACTTGGGTGCTGGCCATTAAACATAATGTGTGACATAAGCCAGTTACAGCCATTTGAAGGCGTAAATGTGCCTTAAGTTTGGTTCCTACCACGGGATACAGTATGCAGGAGATCAATGCCTATAGAATATGATCTTTAGTAAGGTTGCAGTACCATATTTTATAACAAACAAAAAATCTTACAACATTTGGTTGCCAAACGCAACCTTCTGGAGAACACGTACGCTAATTTATGGCATAGTCGGCACCGCAATTCTTGATGAAATGCAGGCAATGTAACAGAATGTAATATATTGTTGTTATAAAAATTAAAGGTGATTAAACTATTCGCTTCATAACTAAAAACACCATATGTAATTTGGAAGATCAAAAATGCGCAACCACGACCACTTTTTAAGCAAATATCTAATCCCCACTGCACTGGAATTTTTGTAGGAGTTCTTTAAAAATTTGCCCGAAACACTACACTACATAACAAAAAGCAGAAAACACCGCATACTTTACGAAAATTGAAACATAAAATTTTAAAACAAATTCTAAAAAATAACACCACAAATTCGTGCAACTAACTGTTAATAAGATCGCGCGCGTTGCCATTTGCTACACGAATTATGTTTTGTGTATTAAGCTATAAGCACACCACTGCGACATCAGTTGGTAGTAACTAATGACATCGACTTAAGGCGTATTCTATGAAGGCTATGGCCACACCCGCGTTTTTTCAACGCGCGTCGTTAGCGTACGTCAAATTACATATATAAAAAAATACAATTAATAAAAATGTCTTCATTGATTGGACTAAATTATTGAGAAATATTTTAGCAACTGTTTATCGCTTACGTGTGTGGTAACCCTTAACCTTAACCCCCTTTTTGATCGAAAAATAAAAAAAATTTATTGAATAAATTCCTATTGAAATCGCGCGCACGATTTTTAACACAAATTCTCTTTTTTCAACATAACCATACTTTTTATAAAATTATTAATTTATATAATAATCTTTTCATTTTATAATGAGAATCGACTTATAATAATTGTTGTTGTTGTAATAGTCGTTATTGTTGTTGTTGTTTTTCATTGTTTTTGTCCATAGTTTCTATAAGAATTCATTGAATAAATTTTCGTGTTTTTCGGTCAAAAAGGGGGTAAATATTAAAAAATTTACAACAAACTATGTACCATTTTGAAGGGAATAAATTGAGCTTTCTTAACTTGCTATAAAAGTTATAGGTTTATTACACATTTTTTCGAAAAATAACGGTTTTTTTTTAAAAAAATTGGTCAACATTTCAGAAAAATCGTCATATCTCCAATATTATGGGTTAAATTTCAAAGATTTGCTAACCATTATCGTGGGCCATTAAATTATCTTTCTTATGACACTCATATTTTTGATATCCATTCAGGGGTTCCGAACTTATAAGGATTTTTACAAAAGCTTTATCCGCAACTTCCGATAGCTCTATATCCGAAACCAGATCCAAGCGACACTTTTTTTTGCTATTTTTATTTTCATTTTAGGGGTAAATAACAAAAAAAAAGATTGAAGCATGGGAGCAAAAGTAAACCTGTGCTCAATACAAGAACGGACAGCTGGCAGTTTTCAACTTATTTCAATGCTAGCCATGTTTGAGAATAAGTGAGACTGGCTGAATGGTTGGGATAATTAGAGGCTATCGGATGACGACACATTAAGTGATGAAAACAGAAGCGAACTTACATTAGCATGTACGGAAGGACAAGGCGCGAACGAAAATCCGTCAGGTACTTTGCACTCGAGGTGGACATTTCCGATGAAATCCAGCCAAAAGATTCAGTAGATAAAAACTCATATAACTTTATATTACGCAAAAAATTACTGCTTTATTAAAAGGAATAGATATGAAAACCGTTTTCGGGTCGAACGGTGTATATTAGCATTCCTGTGCAAGTGTCAACTTAGAACACTGATGAACGATGACGTGGATGACTTAGTGCTATAGACATATCTTAACTTTTACCCTGAAACATGATTAAAGCTAAGTGACTGAAAGTTTTCATTATTAACAATATTAAAACTCAAATTCATTAACTTTTAATTCCTATTTTTGTTTTCAACTAAACTCATATGGCAATCTTGTCCAAACTAAGCCAAGGAACTTGAGGTTTGCTCAGAAATTCATCACGTTTCAGGCTATCTAGCATTGCAATCTGCTTCCGCACATACTTTACTAATCGTTCTATATTTTCATAGTCGTTGCAATTAATTTCAAAAAACCTTCTCCAAAGGGCTGCAGCCAAAACACGGTCATCTGACATGACACCTTCATCATATGCTATTAACGCAGCTTGGAACTGCTCTGAAAGTATTTCTATTTGTTTGCGTGTACGTGAGGGATTATTGGCCTAAAAGAAAAATGCAATAAAATAAATATATATCTTCTTTTTAGTTATTGACCTACCCCAAGTTTTTTAGCCCGTGTATTTACATCTCCCCACATAGCCTCTACAATACAGTTTCTCAAAAAACGTCCATCTTCACCGGACTCGGCACCTTCAGCCATGGACCTGACCAACAGCATCCACACGTGTAGTTCAGTGACTAAAAACCATGAATTAAAGGTATTTGGTAAATTGAATTCATGAAAAAAACTCAAGTAATTGATTTTATCAGCAACGCTTTCGTACAAAATATGACTGGAAACTTTCAAGCGCTAAACATTTAAACCAAGAGTAAATGAAACTTGCAAAATCTTTAATTTAATAACAAATATTACCGTCTTGGAATTGGCAGTAAATCCAACCTTTTTCAAAACACGTTTCAAAATTCCCATATCTTGCTGTTTTTCCTGATTGCCAACTAAATTCGTTGCACTGGTGCAGTACTGTACTCTTGAACGAGCAACGGTAGACCAGCAAGTGACTGATACGGTAGCCTGACTTCCAGAGTCGTTCGTTGTCCTCTGCCCATGTAGTACTTGAACTTGCGAAATCTGCGAAAACAAAGGTTGAAACTGTTGTATATGTTGCCATATATTGACCTTTAATTAGCACAAAGTTTAAGTAACTTCGAACGTGCAAAAAAATTCCTAGACCATTGAGGTTTCACTAACTTAGGTTCGAATGTATTGTGTCTTGGCATGTTTATGTAAGCACCACAATGCAATTGTCAATTAAATTGTTTTGTTAATTTTTATTTTTTCACTTACTACTGGCAATGTGTATTTGGCGAGCGCGCTAATTGCCAATACCCGAGCGCAAAACATTGTTTCCCTTTATTTAAATGATTTAATTTTTCTCAAAAAGTAAAATATTTATAATTTTGTAACAGCTGACCGATTGATTGCTGTCACACTTGCACAATGAGTGCCGCTGTCATTAACTTGTGTGACAACGAACAGGGCATGATTCAATCAATTATTAGTTTTCAAGCACTCGCATTAAGCCTAAATAATCACAAACGAAGTGAAACGAAGGCAACTGAACGAACCCTTGCACTCGGCTGCTGCAAGCTGTCAACATTATTCCTGAAATTGAAGCTTTTTTGCCGATTAAGTGTTAAAAGCTTCGCATTTTTGTTTTGACATATGACAGCGAAAGCTGTTTCGAGTAAGAAGAAGCATTTGACATTGCGTTAACCATGACGATTGAACAAAGCCAACAAGCAAACTTAAATTATTTAACGTGCATATCGTTCTTTTGTGTTTTATATTTTTAATTTTATTTTTTAATAATATTTCTCGAAGTGAAGTGTTTAAAAAAAGTTAATTAGTGATTTAATCGTTCCTCAGCGATAAAGTTTACGGTATTTGCGGATACAGCACAGCACACAAATCGTAAGGAACAATTCAACTGCTTTCAAAAGAATGGGTGCTTGAAAGGTAAGTAAAAAATTTACATATACAATTTAAATAGAATTTAAAATCAATCATATAGTTCTCAAGATAATTTTTTAAAACTTAGACCATTTTGAAAAAAGAAAAACGTTTTTAAGAAAACAAGCTGCGTGCGCGTACTCACCTAAGGGTGCATTTTGTCGCTAGTGTATTTTCTAACCTTAAAATCACGAAATCTTGTTTCCGTATCCGCTAACAGCAGCTGTGCACTTCCCCTCAAAAAAGAAAAAGTTACAGCTGACAATCAAAATGAACAAAAATAAAGTAGAGGTTGGAAATAATTTTAGAGTTCTTGGATCGACTTAAGCAATTTAGGAATCAGTTGATAGGCAATTTATTAAGCTATAAATAAATTCAAAAGAAAATGTTTTCGAAATTCTGTTACAATCGAAAACTTGTGCACACATTTTTTGAAATGCAAATAATAAAAGAATGAGAAAGAATAAAAAACTGGAAAAGATTTACTTTAGCTTACATTCGCCAATTTTTTTTTAGCGCAAATATTTTTAATAAAAATAATCCAAAGAACAAGTGTCGCTCGGATCTGGCTCGGATCACTTCGGAAATATAGCCATCGGAAGTTGTGGGTATAGCTTTTCTATTGTAAGTCAGGAACCCCAGTATTGATTGCCATGAGTATGGGTGTCATATGTAAGGTAATTTAATAAGCTACGAAACTCTGGTATTAATTTTGGATGTAAAGCTCATATTTTTCGAGATATTAAAACTTTTCTGATATTTTTAACAATTTTTTCTTAAAAAACCGGTTTTTCTCAAAAAAATTGCGTTATTGACCCGTAGTTTTATTAACATATTAAGAAAGCTCAATTTATTCCCCTTAAAATTATGAAACATTTGCGGGCTTCCTTCTGCCACTGCTCAGTATTTAAATCTCCAATATGTCCAAAACCATCTTCATGGCGGTCTTCAGCCGCGGTTCACTCTATAACATGTCCAACTCCATCATCACTGGCCATAGTTATTCTACATAAAAGTGAGGGTATCTAAGTGGGCGGCATTCGGCCGCCGTGCAGGACTTACATCCTCCAATATGTCCAACAACGCGGATTTTATTAATTTATAATAATTTAGCACTTTTTATATGAAAAATAGCACCGCGTGCTGAAGTATTGTTTTTGTAATAGTAGTTGTTGTATAAAACTATTTTTTTTTTGTTTTCCGGTAAAAAAGTGTTGGTAAAAAAAATGTTACTGCATTGTAAAGTGAATAAATTGAGCTTTCTTTTGGATAACGCATTTTTTCGAAAAAATAACGTTTGTTGAAAAAGTCGCTGAAAATTGCAGAAAAGACGAAAACTTTGAGTTAAATTTCAAACTTAACAACAATATTGTAGCTCATTAAATTATCTTTCACATGAAATTCAATAAAGGTGCTCACGACTCAAAGCAATTTCTAGGAAGGTATATCCACAATTTCCGATGACTATATCTCCGAAACCAGATCCGAGTGACACTTTTCGATTATAGGCTAAAGTACATTTAAGCCAAAAAACTTATAAAAAAAATTTACTTTAAATAAATTTGTTGAAGCATTAATTTTTTTATTTTTAATAATGTTTCTCAAAATATATTCGACATTAGATCTATTTTTATTTGATTTTGTTATATTTTATTCTTCAGGCAATGTATGTGCCTGTTTTCAATCGAAATTTCGAGCACTCTGCGTTATGTTTTTTGCACTTACAGTACTAAAAAGGAGGCTCAGTTGCTCTTTTTTTTCCGATTCTAAACTAAACTATTTCTTATGTACATTTGTGTGCAATTTGGCTTTCATAAATTTTCTTTATAACGTTATTAATCTATGGAAGGTGCCATGCCCTCTTGTCGAAACTTATTCGATTTTTGTACAGAGATTTTTCGAGCCATTCCTAGTATAACTTGGTTGCACTACCGTAAGAAACCCTCAACGTTTCACAGTTTTTATTTACATAGCAGGTGCGGACAGAGAGCGAGTCGGATATGGCTAAATTGACTCACCTAGTGACGCTGATCAAGAATATATATTAGACATTTCACGCCAGATCAGACACTATTTTACTTTTGATCTCTGACTTACATATATGAACACTTTTTCTTTTAGTTCTATGTAGTTGAATTCTTCATATTTTTTTAAGTTTTTTTACCAAGCTATTAAAGAGATATAAATTTTTAAAAACTGACGTTTCATAAAGTTTCTTATTTTAAATGCTCATAACTCCATGAATAATCATCCAAACTAAAATTTTTTTGGTGTCAACCAAATTTCATAAAAAATATCGGATTTTTTTTAAGGCGATAGTATCATGAGAAATAAATCAGCATTTGAATACTGTTATAGTGATCGATTTTCTTCAAAAATATATTTTTTTTGTAAAAAACTTATTTGTTTAACAAATTTTATGTCTAGTCTAATAAGTAGTTTGCAAACGATGGGATAATTTTTTTTTTTTCAAACTTTAAATGTTTATTTTTTTAGCTATCCGTGTTAAAAAAAACTCCAGATGCGGCATTTTGAGTTAAAAAGGTATAACTTTCTTATAAAATAAAATAGTTAGTTGAATGTTTCTGCTAATGACTGTTAAATTCGATCAAATAATATTCAATAAATTAATAATAAATAGTCAGTCGACTAAAAAAAATAAAATTTTGCAAAATAAATTAATAATAAATAAAATGTAGGATGGAAGTATAGTTTTTTTCTTCAATTCGATTATGTAATAAATATTTCATTTTGAAACAATTCTTCAGCCTGAATTTTCCCAAATAGGATTTTTTGGAACTTAAGGCCATGATGCCGTTTCCGGCTCTGCAATCTTCATTGTTAACACTCTATTGACTTAAATGTCTCGGACATGTGGCATTCTGATTCATGAAATCCTATTCATTGTCTTTATTTGCCTGAATAAATACAGATTACTAAGCAGCTCAACGTGCAACAGTTTTGAATTTGAATTACTTACAAGTATCTCATTCTGTCCGATTGACATGACGTATTGCCTCATACAGCTTAGCACTAGCTCAACACTACTCATTCCAGCACATCAACTGAAACTTAAATAAACGCAGAGAAATTCCTGTGCTACTGAAAGCATCCGTATTACAAAGGATGTAACGAAGGAACTATGTGTATGTGTGTTTGATACGAGGTGTTTGAGCAGGGCACTGAAAACCTACACTTATCATGCTACTGCAATACACAAAAATGTTAACAACAAAATGAAATTCTTATTAAAATGCGATACAAATGTTTAAAATGTCATTAATGCGTCATTAAACCAAAAGTATGTAAGTGCTTGGAAAATTCAAAGAAACAGAAATTTGCATGCAAAACAAGGAATTCGCAAAAGCGAAAACATCACAAATACACAGGGAAACAAAATATCTTGGGAAGGTTTCTTTAGTCAATTTAAAACTTGATGATTGGGTACAATGATTGATTTTTGGAATAAATAAATTTATGTGACGGTGGAATCTATAGCCATTGAAATAAAATGCAGTTAGTTGTCTATCATCAGTCAATATTGGCTTTTACAATAAACACATAAAAAGAGCAATACTTAAAAATCGCAAATAAAAGTAAAATATCACACCGACATTTCTGAACTGAAATCACTGTTCTCCAGTGAAATTGGCAATCTGTTGAAAGTCTTGGAAACAAGTTCAACAGAAGAAGAAAGTACACAGAATGGACATCATTGGAGGTAAAACATAACGATATTTTTTATTTAATATTAAGCAATGTTGTTGCTATCAAGCAAGTGAGTGACATCGGTAAGCAATGCAAGCAACGAGGGATTTTGCGTTTGCGTTTGGGTTTTGTAATTAAATTCCTCAGCTCAGATACAAGCAGGTTGAGAAGAAGCAAAGGAGAGAAATGACATTCAGATATCCTGACAATTGTTTGATGAAGAATGTACTTGATGCATAAATGTGCAAGAATAAATGGTATTAAAATTAATTAAATTCGAGCAAGAGAGATGGTTCGTGCGTATTGTAATCATAAAACACCTACAAAAGGTACATGCATGTTTTATGTAAATTGTGTTCAAATCTCATTTAATACCAAATTGCTGTGTTGAAGCTATAATACATAGACAAAATTAAATTTTAATGCTTTATTGACACAATTGATGATACTATGGAAGGCTCTACAATTATTCTTTTCACAGTCTTATATGATGTCGTATGTAGGTATGTGATAACAAGAGTTGAGGAAAGGTGCGAACAGTGAGACACTACAATACTATCCTTCGTCTTTAGCCTAGTCTTACTGACCAAAATGTTTTTGAGTTACCGATGAGACTTCTTTCATATTTGAGAATTAATTTTCTGGCTGCGGAAGAAGCTTGAAATACTGTAATATGTAAACTAGCAAAAAAATATTAATATTTTGAAAGACATTTCTTATTACATTGTATTTTTAAATTATCTTCAATGTGACGTAACATAAAAGGTGATCCCGCCCGCTTCACACTTTATCATTAATTAATCACATGTGAGTGTGTAAAAACTGTTGTTAAAATAAAAAGTTTCAAAACTCTAAGAAAATACAAGAATAGGAAAAGGTGTGTCTCCACGCCCACCCATTATGTACCATAAAAGTAGTCAAATTGACTTTAAAACTTTTAAGGTCTGCGCATACAGATAACTAAATAGTTGTGCAACTGAGCTTCACTGTGGCCTCTCCATAGAATGCGCATAAATACTTTAGCTTACATTGAAAATTACCAGGTGGCACTCAGTCGCAACATTATTTAGTTGTATGTATTGCCATTAGTGCAAACATCAATTCGCAACACAAACGCTGCTCTCCACCCGTACACATCTTCATATGTTGACAGCAATCTATGCAAGTTAATAGTTTTGGATTTCGTTGGATAAAGTTTTGCAACATTTCGCCATGCATGCATTTATCTATCCATTCCTTCATCCAGTCAGTCAGTCAGTCATCCAGTCATCATTCATCAAACTCACCTTACAGCACAAAAACAAGAAATACAACAAATGTTGCTGCTACTGATGCAGTGTCATTTATATTGTGTACATCAGAAAATCTTTCATCTCTTCAACGTACACCTACACATACAAACATATGCACATAATCTGGCATGTTCATCAACATAATTTGTGGTGTGAATTACTTGAGTCCTGCTGTTGTTGTCCTTGGCTCCTTCAGCTGCTTGATGCTTGATGTTGCGGCTTTGAAGGTGGCTTCTTGTGACCTGCAGAGATGAATCAGTTACATGTGTAATATTGTCTTATCTATATTCGTATCTGCATTGAAGTCGTATGTATGTGTGTGTGATTGAGTATTTGTGTGTGTGCAGGCAACAACTTTGTAAAAACAACTGCAATACACTTCAGTTACTTTTGCGTTGAAAGACCAAGTCAACAACATCTGCAGTAGACAGCAAAGCAAGGAACAGCAGTAGCGGTAGTAGAAGTTCAAGTTTTAGCTGAAGATACAATATATGTAATTTCCGAGAATGAGTATTTCAAACGCGTGATGAGATTCGAATTTCTTGAAAATTTCAAACATGCAGTTTCTGATTCAAAAATTTTGAAAGTATTGAAGTTGGTATTGAAAAAAAGTGGTAGTTTATTGTCCGGTAGGAAGAACATTTTTTTTTTATTGAAAAGGAGATACAAATCAAAAACACCATTTTTTTAAATACGAATATAAATTATCTGAATTATTTAGAGAAAAAATTATTTATTGGGATGTGATTTTTATAATAAGATTTCATAATCAAAAATCTTGATATTATTTGTATATGTCATGCGAACATATCCACCTCCCAAACAACCCTAATACTTAAAATATTTTATCTCTCGCAAAATACCGAATGTGCAAGCCTTCGTCCTTTAGAGTTTTGGGTAAAAACGATGAAAGGTTAATTATCCTGCAATCCTTGACTGAAATGTGAGTATTTTTCCCGGCTCTTTGAAAGAAAACCACTCTGCCTTCTTTCCATTTACTGAGGTTGTTTGCCATCAACCTCGAAATTCTGATAATCTGATAAGCCACGGCGTAATAGTTCGCTCTGACATTTGTGGCATTTCGATTCTTTCATCAGGTCCTGCCGACTTAATTAATTGCACACAACTTTTTCTCGGTGATATGTTATTAAAATCTACTTCGTTTTAGATATAAAGAGTATGTATCGTATTAGAGTTTTTGGAAATATCGCTCTATTAGTGTTCAGGAAAGTGAGTTTCGAAGAAGGAATCCTGGAACAATTGGATCCTTAGATATGAGCAGTGTTGCTGCTTTGTTTATCCCCGTGAAATCACAAGATTTTGTAGAAACCCTTGCGGCATTTTTGAGGTCGTTTTAAGCTAGTTCAATAGTTCATTCAATCCATATCAGTTCTAATAGATTTGGCCTTACTAAATAGCTGCCGAGTAAATAGCCAAAGTTAGCTCCGGCGTCCGTGTTGTTTTCTTTGAAAGTCGAGATTTAGTTCACGATTCACAAAATGCTTTTTTACGTTTTTCCCAGCAAGAGATAGATTCTCTCTTAGCTGTTTAAGACTGGTCCGTAGAATCGATCCGATTCTTTCATAGGCCTTAACTTCCAAGCTCATTCGCAATCTCATTGCCCTGAACAACCTTGTGTGCTGGCACCCACACAGTGTTTCTTTATTAAATTTTGTAAAAGAGTAGTTTTCAGTCTAAGAACACTATCGCGAAAATCGCTGTCCATAGTAATGCCATTATTATATCATCAGGCTCAATAAAATACATTGTTCCAATTTCTGGATAGTTTGAAAAATAAAAATGTAACGATATTTTCCGCCTGATACTTCTATCTCTAGTAAAAGACAAAAAATTGAGATCTGAATCATTTACACAGCAATTGAATGAATGCAATGCAACAACAAATATAACAATAGCAGTGGCAAAAACATCATCAGCGTTGACAGCAATACAACATCATCATTTCAGCCCCAGTAAGCATTTTTAAATGAGAGCGAGTGAGTCATATTTCAAACGCCGGGTCGATGATTTCGATCACGAGTAAGTTCCTATTCTGACTTCATTGGAGAAATCCAAAGCCAAAGCGATTTGCATATGAATCATAAGAAGCGTTTGAAGCTACTGTTGTTGAAGCGAAATAAAAGTATCTAATTGTTAAGTCATCGGGCTCGAAATTATTGTTTCATTTTATACACCTCACTGGCGTGGATACCCAGTTGGAACCTGGAGAGACCTGGCTTAAGACAAGCAAGCAGATTGAAGATTTCATTCTATATTCTTCATTAATCACTTTGGATGAAAATGTCTATGTAAGGCTTTCAATCCACCACTACATTCACTACAATATGTTCAGCCACAAACTTAGCAATCAACCCCACTTACACAGGCAACGCTATCATTAGTCCTGGAATTTTTACCAACTGGGTGCCTCATAGTTTTGATTGCTTCTTTGTGACGGTTTTATTTGCAATTTGATAACTCAACTTCCTAAACATTACATGAAAACAGAGGATCAAGCCTGGAAATATTGACACGTACATACATATGCATGAAATACCTAAAAGTATGCAAAATAAATGTATTAATTTCAATTGAACTCTTCTTAGTAAAAATGCATTGCCTGAATCATTCAACTCACTCGCAAATGTTGCCTGGGGCAGTATGTGTGAATGTTTTGCGATGTGTGCGTGTCCACAAGTTTATTTATGTGCATGTGTTTTGCTTTATCTGTCCCTTAAAAGTGACGACATCTGTTTCAGCTTCTTCTTGCTTAATTTTCTGTTCTGGCTTCAAGGATCTGCTTCCGGTTGCAAGGAAATTAAATTCCTCAAACAGCACTTGTTGGCGATGGCAATGTTTGCAGTGTGTGCGGTGCAGTGCATTGCATTTAAATCGAGCTTGGCGTTGAATAGGGCTGCTGCTACTGGATAATAGATGTCAAACTGCGTGTCGACTGCCTTTTTGTTTTCGATCTAAATAGAAACGATTTAAATTAAAAAACAGGAGCAGAGTGTTATTTAAATATAATTTTTAATTAAATTTCTTAAAAATACTTTGTAACTTAAAGCATAGCTAAATATACCAACTAAGGCTTACCATATTATTATGGAAAAGTTGATGAAAGCTTGCAAATGGAAATTTTGCTGAATTCGCAAAAATGTAAATTATAAATTTACTTAAAATTAAATTTTCGATTTACTTAAAATTCACATTATTGAAATTGTGACATGAATTCGCTCGTGTGATCGTGTGACTTAGCGCCTTTGGATTATTTTCTTTAGACCAGAGACGTCGCTGTATTATAGGAAAGATACAGCGCTTACGGTCAAGAAAGTGAATGAATATTAGACCACCTGTCTGCTTTACTTTCGATCCAGCACACCAGTCATATATCTCAAAATGCAAAATGGCATAAAATGATCTACAGCATAAACCTGAGACTTAGTTTATTTGGACAATATTTTTTTTGTGTTTTTGTTTTTTTTCAAAACCAAGGAATGTAAATAAAAAGTACGCATATTCGATTCGATATTTTATTTATTTATTTGCGTGATAGCTTTGTTCTCAAAAAAAAAAAAACTTGCTGAAGGTCAGTTATGCTTCATAACTTATTTATTTATATCTTCAACAAGATATGGTTTTTGTTCTTGTGAGTTGATTTACAACTCCATTAAAACAAACCGTGCAGGGGATGACTAAGATTTCAGTGCATGACTAATAATGCAACGAATTGCATGTCACAACACATTCGCTGCATGTGCAATGTCGTGTGATTTCATTAAAAGATTAAGGGAAACCAACGCGTCTGAAACTCGTATTTTGTAATTTATACTAAGGCTGCACATATACTTTTAAATATTGCCAAAGGTTGTGCCATTGAGAGCGCTAATATCATAGCTGATAGAGAAAGAGCTTCTCCATCAACAAAGTTTCAACATTTTTTACTGCAGGCATGCATAGAGGTAACGGACAAGTGGGAAAAGTAATGTGTACCAGCGATATAAAACACCTTTGGGGGCCCGAGCAGCAACACCTTATGGATTCTCCATAAATAAAATATTTCATAGTTTTTTGAATTTTTTCATCTTGTACTTTTCCCAATTCTAAAGCAGTGATGACCTCGATTTTTGGTCCTCAAACCAAAAGTTAGATAAGCTCTTCCCTTCACCATGTACACAATGGGTTTTATAAGGATATAACAGGTAAAAAAATGTCCAATTTATTTGAAACACTCTAATGTGCAGAAAAAATTTTGTCCTTTAAGTCTTTTCCAATGTTGCGAAAATGCTGTCATTTAATAAGTTCCTAAATATTGACAAAATTTAATAAACAGGACTCGTACTTTCCACTACCACCAGGCTACTTCGTAGTGCTTAAATTTGTGTCATTCATTGTGCTTTTGTAAACGATACTGCTGTGTATCTTCTAACTGATCCGGAGGTAACCTTTTTTCGTAACCCTTGACCCATTGATTTAAGTCAACTCACAATTCTCATCCTGGTGTTCACTTAAAATACAAAAAGGTGTCAGTAGATGTCGCTTTGTAATGCTTGAATAACCCTATTTCAATATGCATGCATGGAACGTGAATCTCAGCTACTGACCGACGTCAATTTCTACTGCTGTTGCTGACACCGTTTGAGTAACTCATATACATACAAACGCAAAATGTACTGAAATAAGTTTCTGTCTGAAGGACTAGTAGGAAATGACTACAAGATAAAAAATATGGTGAAACTTCAATGAAAAAAATTAATATTCCCCTTATAACATATGTATTATTACGGCTGCTAAGGTGAGAGGAGAGGTGAGAGTTTTCCCTAGTATGAGTATGGAGTATAAAAAAAAGCAATCCTAGCAAAATAATTATTTTCCACCTAACGAAACTTCGCCATTCTTGTGATGACCTACTTTTCAAAAAATTATTTTACTCTTAAATAAAAAGTTTAATTTCGTAAGACTTCCACGAATCGTGGAACAATATTCCGATGATTTAAAAATAATTTATTTCGGTTTGATAACCGATAAATTAATTGATGCCGAAGCATCTTTATATACATATGTATGTACATAAGTCAGTTTGCTAATCTGTCATTCAGTTCTGTTCTCAAGCGGCTGGAACCACATTTTCTCTCACGAAAAGTCTAGTGCGTGTATTATTAAACTCAATTGTTGAATATGGTTGACGTTTTTAGCGAAGATGTTCATATTTTGCCTTCAGCTGCAGTATATTTTCCTTTAGAGCATAATCAAAAAAAAAACAAAATATAACGAAATTCAATAAAAAAAGTTGGATTAAACAGAAATGAGAAATTGTCCACAGACATAAAAAGTCTTGCCCAAAATTTATGAAATCTGGTCCAAAATAAAATAAATTATTTAGGTAAATAATTCGTTTGTAAAAGGGATATGAAATTTTGGAAGAATTTATTTGTGGATATATTAACCAAAATCTAACATACATTTTTCGGGCGTAGGTAAAATCGCCCAAAATATTTTTTGAGTAAATTTTTTTTTTTTGGTTTTGGAATATTTTTCTTAACAAAGAGGTGAATCAATATTTTAAATAAAAGAAATTTTTCAAAAAAAAAAAAAAATCTTATGTATAAGGAATGTTAACTGCGGAGTATGGGAGCTGATACCACTTAACGATTTACCTCTTCGATCTTGAAAAAAGCAGTCCAAGCTTCTCACAAATTTTTCCATTTATTTTCAAGTGAGGAAAAATCTATTTTGATGCATTTCATTGGCTTTTACCTCTGGACTGACCACTTTGTGAATTAAGCCCCTTAGTAACCATAAAGCTACAGAACTGTAGCCTTCTAACGATTTTTCAGATCATTTTTTTTTTTCAATTTGTTTCTTTCTACTTTTTGAGCTGTTTTACCATAAGTTTTGGACGAGTTTTCTATTTTTTGGCTCATATTTTGTAGGCTATTATGATGTAGTTTACTTCTGACAGAAAGATTTTTTATACATTCGGTTTTTACGATTTTATTTCACTCAATTTTTTTTTGCGAGTTTTTCGCTTTAGTTTTTGGTGTTTTTCTTACAAAAAAAAGTTCTTACGAGAGAGGTGGTTGCCCACCTGTTCAATATATCTCTACGTTTATGTTTTTTTTTAACGAAATAATTTGATGTAATTACAAAATAACACATAGCTAATTATAAAGTAAAAGTCTCAGTAACATTCAACATAATTGATGCATCAAAGACATAAATCAGCGCTTATCCTGCTATTTCCAAAGATGCTTACGAATACACACACATAAACGCAATCTAACACACTAATACCAAAGCTTACTTGTCCGCTTATCTCTCACTTATCATTGTTAACAACATGTCATCCAACATGGCCGCCGTTATTAGCAACGACTTCCGGCCAAAACAGTTATCATCAGCATCAGAGTATTTTTCGTCCATTCGCCAGCATGGCACAATAATCCGCCATTTGTGCTTATACATACATACATATATGTACCTAAGGATGTGTGGGAGTGTTTTGATAAACAAACATTTACATGCAAGCTTAAGATACACATACATATGTACATAAATTTAAAGAGTGCAGTTGTGCATGAGTCACGACAGATTCCAATTTAGGATAATTTCTTCCTGCATTATACAATTCGTGCTTTCCTGGCACTCAAGCTGTAGTAAGTGCAATCGTAAGAGTTGATCATTGTTAACAATTTTTGTTTCTTTGATCTAACTTCTGTATAGCCAATATTTTTTTGTGAGTCAATAAAGTTCAAATACATTTCTTAAAGTTACGAGTATTCAAATAAAAATAAGTAAACCATAAATTTTCGCCAAATACGTAATTCTGAAAATATGGTTCACTCTAAAATGTGTCATTGTATGAGTATGAAATGCTAGAGTTGGACTCAGTTTCCGCATCCGGCTGCTTCTCACAATCGGTCGTTTTGCATAATTTATTCCTGCAACGACTTAATTGGCTGATGGCTGCCTCGGAAAGATTTTTAAATTACGGCCACGAGAGGATGATCAGGCTAGCGACGACAACAACAGCAACAGTTGCAGCATGAGGAATGATAGCACACGAAAAGAAAATAAGGAAAAAGATGATGAATTGTTTTAAATCAGTGCAGTTTGCAACATTTGCAAGTTGACAGCACTGGTCACTTTCACACTTCCAGTCACACACACACTCACACTCGGACACACGTACGCACGACTGCAGCAATACTCGCTTCGTGCCAGTGTTGCCGGATAAGAAAGATTAGAAAAACGGAAAGCATAGAAATTGCTGTAAAATTAAGTTGCTAAACGAGTTAATTACCATCAGTGCATACAGCATCAGCTTATGGCCAATGCAGATGTTGCTTGAAGTGGCATAATTATTGTGAATGAGTGACAGCATAAGCGTCATGTTCAAACTGACAATTGATTGACATGCCAGGTGTTACGGCTTAAATAAAATAAACTAGAAAGCAGCCAAGTAACTGAGTTGATTGGATATTCTTTTCGTAAGGACTTACTTATTATGATATCAATCATTTTATTCATAAATTAGATTTTTTTTAAAAACATTTTAAAAAGCAACACATATAGTACAGTCAATGAAAGCTTTAAATTTGGAATACAGAAAAAATTAACTGATTTTGATTCAATTTTCTTATATGCCTTTTTATATAGTTGCAAACAGTGTGCTTGCAATAAAATACCCATTGTATAAACGTGAGAGAGCTGGTGTACTAAACATTTTTGCTGAATGAAATTATGCTCTCCCCGCATTTTAAGATGAAGGCATCATATCATAGAGTTCGCACCACACGTATACAACTTGAAGAGCTAGAGGCCTGATGCCTGACACAAAGTTATTATTTTTATAAAGCTGTGCTTTTTTCCATGAACTCCCCACCCGCTATCTTTAATATGTGGGAATTTTTAGTATGTCATCAAAACAAATTTTCATGTAGAGAAAAAAATAATTAAAAATTTTCCTCTTAGCATTAAACCTATAGAAAATTATATGTTCCCTTCTATGTGTAAAGTCAGTATTTTTGGCAGCTCTTGTTGTCGCCATAGCATCGCGTGCGTAACCTTTTTAAGTATCAATTTTAGAGTAGTTCAATGTCGAATTCCATTGAATGTCCGTCTTTTCTTCTTTATGCTTGCTGTTTCGTCCTCCAATTTTGCTTTTGATGTTAGAGCTTATCCTCATAAAGTAAATTTATCCTACAAAAGCAAAAAAAAAAAAAACAAAATATTTTTAAAATTAAAAGAAAAAAAACTTCTTCCTCCTACTTTTACACTTACTGTCAACCAAATAATTTTTACCGACTGCCTTCTAAGGAGTAGGGTCCATAATAATCTGCTTTCAAACAAGTAGGCACAACAATGGAGACCTGGGGTTTTATTGGACATTCGGCACATAAAAATGACAATAAAAATATCAATAAAAGCAAAACGGAAACATAATGTGGTAGGTGGGGTGGCTGGGCTTTTTAGCGGAAGGCAGAATGACAAGTTTGCTTTTGGGAGAGATTTACAATTTGCTGTGTAAATATTTTATGCTCCTTTTACGAGGAGGTCAAAATATTGAACCCTTAAATCTAAAAGAGAACTGAAAGAAAAACATTTCGTTGAGAATATTACTTAGGTTCAATAAAGGCTTTCATAAGGAATCTCTTGTCATGCTGGAAGGTAAAGTGATATGGGTTAAAAGCTCAACGAAATTTTTCTTTTTGTTTCATTTTTAAATTTCTTATGATGTTGAAATATTTGCCTATGGCAACATGAAAAATGAAGCACTATTACTACGGTGTAGTTGTGTTTGGAACATTTTTCCCTATGTTAGCTAGTTATAATATAAAATTTTGAATTGAAATTTTAGCCCAAGTGACTATTGTCAGCCGTTTTAGGCAGAATTTGGCAGAGAAAAACAGCAGAAATTATAAATTTAATAGCAAAAATATATTGAAATATATATTATTATTATTTTTTATTAATCTTGAAATTCATAGTTTTCGTATTACAAGGATCATAGTATGAGATTTTACACTTAGCAATTGAAGTCAGATTTAAATACATAAATGGTCTCAAAGTACAAGTAAAAATGTCGGTTGATCAAAACTCGATTAATTAAAATATCAATGTTGATATATCAAAACACCGTTATATTCCATTACAGCAAAAATCCGAATAATATAATTTATCTTAATAGATAAAGAAATATTGTGCGTTTGTTCTTTATATATATTAGTGGTTGGTATTGGAACTGATAAACCGATTTCAAAACATTATTCATCATGAGAAAAATTATTAAACTCCAAGTAAAATAAGATATATTTTGTTTCGATCAAGTTTAGAGGCGTGTCATCTCCCCCTACTGAATGATGTATTAAAGTCAATGTAAGCAAACTTGGTGTGGAAACGTTTGCTGATACAAAAAGTGAGCAACCTTTGTCAAACTTGCAGGTACTGCCCAAATGAAAAGTGCCATGAACTAGTGAGTGTGTCAGCTTTCACACAATCGAAACTTTGCAGCGCTATGATAAGAAAACTATGCAAGCAAAATTGCAGATGTTGGTATGGAAGCTTTTGGTGATACAGATAAGCATTAGACAAAAAGTTGGCGTGACACCTCCCGTGCAGGATAATATCTCATAAGGCTATAAAATTCAACTTTTAACTTGACTGTCAACATCCACGCGAAGCCAGCAGTGGCAGCTACTCACAAATACAAATGATATGCATTTTTCTCATGAAACTATTTTTTTTGCTTTTTATTTAAATATTTTTCATATGCTGCCAATTGCATTCAACAATATCTAAAAATCTTTCTCTGATATATGCGTGTGTGCATTCCAATGTCATCTCCATTTTTACACTAAAGTTGTGACTTTTATGCGAAAAAAATTGGCACAATTCCACAATATTTTGATAGTCCTTGCTGACATTTGCATTACCATGCGCTAGAGCAACATCAGCAGGAGACAAGGGGGAAGCAATTTTCATATGAATGCGTGCCAATGCCAACAACAAAAACACACACAATACAAATGCATCCAGAGGAGCAATGCGAAAATCTAAGGGAAAGCAGAATCTAACGAGACTTCATATTAAAGTAAATCTAGCACAATAGAACAGACAGTGCAAATGCTGCTTGTGTGTATGCTTATGTTCTAAGGACATACTACATACACACACGTACACTTTTTTAAAATATCCTTAAGCGACATTCAGCTTGAACGAAACCCAACATAAAATTATTTTCTTAAATGTCCAAAAAAAGGCAAAGGATTTTATTTTCTCAGTACACAGAGAGAATACAGTTTGATTCAATTTTACTTGATAATATGCAATAGAAAGTTGAAACTATCGCTGATATTCAAATGTTAATGCCAACTCGGCGAGAACGCTTAGAAACTTCTAACGAAAAAATAAACTCTCACTTGCGAACTCGGGAATATTGGAAAGAAAAAACTTTCATTGATTTGATGTTTGGTTTGTATTGAGATTAGAGTATCCTTAAGAGGACCCATGTGCATTCTTTACCTCACCAATGGAATCAAAGGGAAGAACTTTACGCTATACACACGAAGATATCTTTCGGGGGACCCGATCTGTTCCTGCTACCTTTGCTACACTATTGACAATCGAGTTACCCCATCAAACTACAGGTCATTTAAAAAAAGCTCTGGAATAATCTTAATATTTGGTTTGAAATTTCTTCTGTGTAAGTGACAATAAATTTGTGTGTGTGTGTGTATATATTTATGTGTTCGCATGTGTAACCAATGCCATTGTAACCAATATTCTAGCAAAATTTAAACACTCGGCTTGGAAAAGGTTTTCCATATATTGTATGCATTTATGATAGGCAAACAAAGTATAATTGAAAAAAGAAGAAAGAGTAGATAGATATATGAAGATAGAGGAAAAAATATAAAATGAAGAAAACTATTGCTAAATCACATTTTGATAGCCACAGTAAAACTATTTTGCTGGTATGTTTGAAATTTAACGAAAGATAAAAGATAAAAAAATTAAATTCAAATAAAGGAAAGGATTTCACTTTAATATCACACGAATTGTTGTTTATTTTGACTAAAATTTATGTGAATTTGTTCAAACTTTGAGATGGACAAAAGAAGTGAAAATATTTCTATCCTTAATTTTAACTTTGCAATTTCGTGTCGGAAGTAAAATATCTGTTGAAGCTGATAAATTCATTATCAGTTTGAAAGTTATTTGATGATCTCGACAGAGAGTAAATCTTCTAAGCAGCTCACTGGAATTTAATAGCTCATTTGTTTCTACTTTAAACTGAATTTATTGCAATTTATCCTATTAAGGACTCATTCAGTTCAACCAATTTTATTTTGTCTCCACAACATGCCATTTCAATGCTTTCAGTTTTTCTTTTCACACCCTATGAATGAAGATATACCAACATAACCATTGCTCTTTTAGCCATTAAATTGAAAGCACAACAGCCTTTTGTTGTTTGTTGTGTGTGAATGAACTCTTCTTGTGAACCGTTAAATGGGGCGCCATAATTTCATAATCTACGCCATATTTACCAACTCAACCGCGGCAATACACCGCTTTTTACGGGTGATTTGTATTCAATTTGGCAAAAAGCGCATTTGAACACCAAAGCAAGCGTTAAACTACTCGCGTTTTATCGCAAACATTCAATAGATGCAGAAGGGCACACAAAAAAGTCAATAGAAAATAAATCGAAAAATAAACCCCAACATGCAAACAAACGGAAATTCTACAAAACAAAATATTGCTGCTGCTGTAAGAAAAAGTTTACACCTTCACTTCCAGTCAATTTTCGTACTCACTTTCAGGGCTTACGACATTTTCGTTGTTGTTTTTGATTTTTGTTTCATTGTGTTTTGCAAAAAAACAAAAAAACTGATGATGCAATAGTGTGACAATACCGATTACAAATACCAAAAACCTTATGTATGGGTGTTTTGAATATTTTTAAAATATGAACAAAAAAATATATAGAAATAAGGAAAGACATACATTTTTCAACTCCTTGAACATTAGTACCTTTTTCAAGATTTCTCGATCATGTCAACATTATCAATATACATAGTTGAACTTGCTCAATATATAGTAGTTTCTGAAATTTTCCAACGTTTTCCGACTTGTTTAATTTTTTTCAACTTTTGACATTGGTGAAAAAGTGTGATGTGTGTCGTTTGATATCGTATACTATGTCCTTTAAAACTATTCATATAAATATACCTAAAGATGTTCAATGTATAGTCTCTCGAAAAGTAAGCAAAAAAACGTTATCTGACGCTTTCAGTATTTTTCTAGATCAAAAAAAAAAAAAGTCAAAAGTATCCATCTTCAAAAGAAAAAAGTTAAAACTATTTTTGATCTTTAAAAATCATGGTCAAATCTTAAAACTTTCGAAAAATAATGATGACCATTCGAAAGCACATAAAACAAATCTATCGAAAGCACTTAGACTAACATTTTTACATTTAGTTCAGGATACAAATTATCTACACGAAACAGAGAAGTGTCAACCAAAAATCTCAAATTATCATACTCCTTACTTAAGACAATTTTTAAAAGACCCGAAAAATATTTTTCTTTTTATTTATATTATTTCTATGTAAAAGAAAATAATAAAATGTAAAATTTAATATGAATATCATATTTGTTTCTATATTGAAAAGTATAGAATAGGTTGACGTATAAATTCTATTAAGTAATAAGAGTTTATATTTAATGTTAACGATTATAAAAAAGATGCCCATATATGTATTTATGTCGGTTGTTAGAACGTTTGACTGAGACGCAGAACTCACGGGTTCGAGTCCTGGAATTTTAATTTAATTTCAATTACAATTTTGGTTTATAAAATGATTTGAATAACACAACTTGAATGACCAAAGATTTTAACCTTCTTCATTTCTAGAATAGTTTGAATGTAACCCCGTTCCTTAGCTACCTCGGCTACAGAATGTTGATGTTTTATCAGACAAAATTGAGCATAAACAACTAGCCGCATAGCTGGTTTTTATAGTTATTGATTTTATACCTAAGTTCATATAAAACAAACTGATATTCGTATAAGAATCTATAATAATTTTTTCAACCGTGCACCAAAACAAAGCTAGAACAGTTAGAGCTAGTCAACGAAAAAAAAAAAAAAAACATTCGAAAAATATCGATTATTCGGTTTTAGCAAATGATTATTTGCACTCATTGCTAAGCTAATATTCACAAAATTCTGTGTAAAAAGAAAAAGAAAAAAAACTATTGCATTTCCTAATGTGAAATTTAACACACGCTTCTTTTTTGTTATTTTAAATTCGGTAACACATTTGCAAGTCAACATTCAGTCAGTCAGTAATGCTTCTCTGTCACTGATTGTCAGTAGCATAGTTGACACTTCTGTCAAATCCATTGACAACACGGGAAATGAGCGTGGGACTACATATATCTTTTTCCCAAGTTTTATTTTTATAACCAAAACTGAATAAGAAACACTAACGAAAAATAATATATGTCATAGAGTAAATTCTTTTAAAGTGTTATGATTGCATATTAAATTGAAAAACAAGAACTTTACATGCCATCGCTTGAAATCCATTTTCTCACATTCAGTTTCCTTAATTATTGTGGGGAATTTTCATCAACAAAAGAAAACAAAATAATTCGACAACTAAATATTTTCATTGTAAATTGCTAACAAAACACTAAATTGATTTGAAATTTTATGAATAGAGAAATAATAACAAAAACAAATAATTTGCAATCCTTATACTCGCACACATAGGACTATGACTTAAGGCGCCGTACCATTCCGAAGTAATGCTGTGAAATACTTGTTGCCCTTATGTTACTGTTATGTAAATCTTTCTTTTTAAATATATAGAAGCTTGTTGTTTCTGTCTTTGCAGTTGTGGTTGTTTTCACCACAGTTGAGGCTCTCAACTGAAGAGCACAAAATTCACTTAGGCAATAGCCATTAAGTATATTTGATGCTAAGGGAGCATGGGGCACTTGATAAATTCAATATTTGAGTACTGACCTAAAGTATCAGTCGTTATTTCTTTTCTCTTTAAAATGTTTTTCTTTCAGTTAAAACTTCAATCTTTTCAGAAGCATTCACAAAGCTTAAATGAAATAATTTTTTTAAAATTTTAAATAAATTTTTTAGAGAACTTATTCGTTTTAATCACCAAAGTAAGCTTAACCTTTTAAAAATTCAAGAAAAAATGTCAACATTTTTCCCACATGTTCGCCATCAAAAAATCGTGGTTTTGCCCGTCTGCATCCACTCTCCCACATAACAAAAAAATTCATTTAAATTTAAATTTTCAGCAGAAGATCTGTTTATTTTGAAATTATGAAATGTTTGTTTATTAAATTGCTGTTGTTTATTTCTGATAAACATCATAAGAAATCAATATTTGGCATCAAATTTTATCAAGGAATAAACTCTGTAGTAATGGCCTGTAAAGGAGTAAGGAGTTTCCTTCGTTTAGTTTTTATTACCAGTCAATTTAAATGAAATTTTGTATGAACTGATGCGCGCTACATAAACGCTTCATTACCGAAATTTCGCTATTTGTTCCGTGCCATAAGTGAAATTGAAAAAATGAACGTTAAAATGATGAATAAATTTTGTGCTTCGCTAAGCAATTTTTAAATCTTTGCTTTTTATTTTGCGAAAATCGTATAAAACTAAATGAAGCAGCTAACAATATGGCTGTCGTTATGGCTAATAAACGTGAAGAGGCAAAAAACACATACACAACACATGCAAACACACACACACACACACAGATGTATATGATGTTGTTGTATGAGTTTCATAAAAACTTGCAAATCGAATTGAATTATGTAAATTTCCCTAATGCAAGGGAAAATATTGAAAAGGAAAAGTGGAAAAAATGTGCCAAGAAGTGATTGAAAAAATGTTGCCTACCTTTTGATGGTAAGTTAATGTTGGTTTTTACTCTGGGTGTAGGCGCAGTTACTACCGCGCCCACCATTCGTTGATGCTGTGGCTTTTGACTTTTCCTACTTTTTGCTTTCATTTTTGCCATTTTTATTTTATGAGAATATTGAAATCAACCGCAATGGTCTTTTGGTAAATTTTTGCGAAAATAAATTATTCTAAATAGAAAATCTCTGTTGTGTGTATGTGCTTTCCATCTTCCCTTTTATATAGCAACTTGTAAATATTTCGGCGGAAAGTCTTTTAGAATTATCAAGATGGATGTTGGATTTTCCTGAACTTCTGGCTGCAATAATCAATCTTAGTTGGTAATTGGTGAAAATGGTATTAAGCAAAATGTTAGCAGCAATTACTCGGATCGATTGAAGCTTGAACACATTTTCTAAAAATGGTTCAGAAACAATCCCTTCCAGGGTCCGGAGCCACCCTAAAATATGGCCAAAATTCTTTTTTCTACCATTCTTTTTCGATTGGAACAAAAAAAAAAAAAATTTCCAGATAAGGGTCAAAAACAGTCCTTTCCATGGTCCTTCGACACTTCAAATGATTCTCAAAATCCATTTTCGACCTTTTCCCAGCGATTGAAATAAAAAACTTTGTTTTGAAAATTGGTCAAAAATGGTCCCTTTCAGTGTTTGGAGCCACCGCAGCTAAGTGATGTCCAAAACTCATTTGCGATCTTTTCCCATTGATTAGTGAAAGAAATTTTTTACTCGATGTCGAAATCCATTTTTTTAAGAATCGTGAATGTATGTGAATGAGCTGAAAGTTTCATGAGCTCATTAATCGCTCACATGCAGAGTGGCTCACTGCTGTTCTATGCTACGTATTGTGCCTGATTTGCCTCGGAAGCGGAAATTATTCCGCCATTTCTCCAACGTTTTCGCTAAAAATTTTCACTATGTAGTCGTTTGATAAATAATTTTTGATTAGTACTTGAGTGTTTCAGTAATTCTTTTGAGCTCTTAAAAGTGCAGGCCTTAAATATCTCTTATACGCCATATATTCATTTGAAACGCACAAGCTAAGCCAAATCCACATTTTTATATCAAAATTAAAAAAAAATTGCATATTTAATTAAGAACAAGTACAGTGGTGATAAAAATGCAACTGTAAAATCAAAAAAAAAAAAAAAGAAAAAAAAATTGTAAGGTGTCAAAGTAAATAACCCTGCTCTTAAGCAATAAATGAATTCATAATTTCGTTTTATCTTTGAAATAAATTAAACGTGTTTTCTTGTGCTTAACAAATTAAAATTAAAAAACAAATAACAAAAACCAAAATTAATATAACACAATAAAATTTTGTATTAAAAGTATAATAATTTACATTTTAATGGGTTTTTTCAATCGATAACTAATTATAAAAGCATTTTGGCCATAGCATAAAATTAAAAAATGATTAATTTGTTAGTGGCTCGTCATAGTTTCTATTCAGAACTTCAAATTTGTAGATACTAAACGTTCATCTAAAGAGTTAAATTTTGGTTAATTCATCTGCTGCACATTAAATTTTTTTGCTAGACAGTTAATTATTTTGCCGCTAAATTGATTTTGTTGCTGGTTGCTCGATTTCTATTATAACATTTGTATCTCAATACATTTTTCATCACTCAAATATTTTCTTTTTTACGTTATATTGCTAGTAAAAATAAAATTGTATCTTAAACTTTGTGCTGCTCAATAAACTTAAGACATCACTGAAAAAAAAAAACACATAAAATCAAAGCAAAAAAAAGTATCATTAAAATAGCAGGATTCCTGAAATTTATTTAAATATTTTTATAATCCACTTTTTGATTTTGAATTACAATTACTTATTGTTAGAATAAAAAAATGTTATAAAAACGCGAACTCAACTGTATGACGCTCAACAGTCTGTCTTAAAGCAAACATGAAGTCGGTTAGTATAATGCTGTCGAAGATCTTATCGGGACCATATTTTAATTCTAAGAATTTGTGTTTGATTTTTAGCATATTTTCGCAATTTTACTCATCATAAGCACGGTTGTGAAATGCAGCACTGCAGCTGTGGCAACAAAATCGGAATCGGACACTATGGACAGTGGTGAATATGTTCCCGATGAGTCGGGACTCTATCATCCCGATGCTCGTGGCAAATACATTGATAACGCTGAAGGTATGTGGCACCCCGATGGCAAAGGCCTATATGTTCCTGACGACAGTGGGATGTATCATGATGATCCAACACTTTGGCGTTATACATATGATGGACGTGGTGCATTTATGGAAAATTCAGAACATATGAAAAAAAATTAAGTGAAATTAGCAAACGTTTCAAATTAAATTTGTGATTTTGTTTGTTCAAACTTCTGTGTCTTGTGATGTTATAAAAACGAAAAAAAAAAAAAAAATATATCGTAAGTTGTTCCTTGCAAGAATTAATATCTTCGTTTCAAAATTGTTATAAAATTTAGTTGATTGTGACAGGTTTTATGTGGGACTATACATTGCAAATAATTTACTTACAATAAATTAAGATTTAAACAATGTGTGTCAAGTTCACGAAATTGAAGTGCAATTTAATTTAAAATTTATTGGTTTCGAAGAACATAAAAATGTTAATTGTAAAAAGAACAAAGCAGCACAATTAAGTTGTGATGAACTGAAATATAGGTATACTTGAAGTTGTGTCAAGAATTACATTTCTTTATTAAGGGTAGTTACATTTCTGAAACTTGACATAATGACACTTCGCTGGGCCTAGCTAGGAGTAATAAGTTTTTGATTTGTATGGAGCCAGCCTATTCAGTTGGCTTTTGGCACGCCAGTTAAAATGCTCGTGTATTAAAATAGGTATTTTTTCCCAGATTGTACGTTTCGATTTTGAGTCTCGTGTTTGCACATACAAAATCAAGCAGATGCCTAGTTACTGCTATATTTAAATATTGCATCATGTAATCTGGTAGTCATAAAATGTTCTACACTGACAGAACTTTAAAAAAACTAAATGCATTCGCTTATCGTATGCGAAAAATATTCAATTGGTCTCTTTAAATATTTGCACAGGCAATATCGCTCATTGCAATGTGCCTTATTGCTGTCCCCTCCCGCCTACATGCGGATGTGCTTGCTGCATGTCTACTTGTCAGCATTTTATGGTTACACGCAGGCACACAAACATTCGCAATCGCATTTTTGGCGGATTAGTGGTGTCAGAAATATGCAAAATTGCGTCCCATGCTCAATATTTAAAATATTGAACTGCAGAAGGGAATCTGAAAATGCAGGATGAAACATAAAAGTATGCAACATGGTGTATGCAGCAAATAATACGGATCAGTGTCGCGGTTCAATATACTCGTATGTAAATGCAGACACTTTTTTTTCGTTTGTTATTGCGCTATTTAAATGAACTTTACATAATCCTTCTTTTGAGTTTGATGTCAATGAATTGACCGGTATGCAGTAAATAAAACTTAAATTATTTCAGCTACGTTAATTTCGGAATTTATACGCAGATTGCAAAGAAGCGACATTGAATTCTGGTCAACTTTTTGGATGCACTTGATGCGTTGTTTATAGCGAATAGTTTTGTGGTTCATTTAATCGGCTTTAAGAGCTCAATTTGACTTTTTAACTGAAGGGAGTGGGCGTTGCAAGCTAAACATTTCCATTTTAGATCTTTTAATACCCTGCACAGAGGGTACACTCACTTTGTCATTCCGTTTGTAACGCATGGATGGGGCGTGGCACCTCCCAAACGAACAAAACCTTCAAAATGCTATACTGAGAGCTATTTAAGTACATCTTTAATAAACATTTAGAAATCAAGCGCACTTTAAGTGTTAACGCTGGATAGGGTATCGAATTTTTCTATTGATTCCCACTGGAATACTGAATCACACATGATGCCACTTTTAAAAACAAATCGAAAATATGATTAAATTAAGTTTGCTTAACTATCAAGGCATTAGCGCACAGAATCACGCTCCTAATTGAGGCCAAAAATAAACTGAAAGGTAAACTAACTTGCTCCTAAGGACATTTTGTAGTGGAGATATTATAGGATCAATTATTTCAGTTACACTACTTTCTGTGATAATTAACATCTAGATATCGCTTTTTCGTTTAGTAATGATTTAGTTGTCGACTTTGGTAATGATGACTAAAGTTTTTTGTTTTGTTTCCAATTAAAGGTCCGTACTATGTTAGCTCTCTAAGTAAAGTAATGAAAACAAATTTGTAGTTTCGAATTTAAATTAAACATTATCCAAGTGACCGAATTAAGCAGATAATTTTAAGCCATGTAGCGTATAAATGATTTGAGACACATAGGCGCTATAGTTTCGCTTACTTTTTCGAGTAATTGAGTACTTATTTGCGAAATAATACCTATAACCTATGCGGATTTTAAAAGCGTCCACTACTGCTAGCTTATTGGCATAAGTCAAAAACTGTGTGTAGTTTGCTACAAGAAATATTTCAGTGGTGTCGAATCACGCGATCTTGGTGGCCAATTGACTTTATAATTGCATAAAATTGTGTTAATGTTGAAATTTTAGTAAATTCATTAAGATTTAAGTCTATTCATAATGAAAAAGTGATATCATATGTCAGCTGTCAAATTGATTGTCACTAGAAGCAGTGTAGCCAATTTGAAAACTAAATCTCTAAAAAACACCCTATATTATTAACACATAAAAACTTTTCTGAAAGCTTTACGAAATAAAAAAAAAATCTCACAGTAATTAAGTTTTGTGCTTCACTTTACCTAAAGTTAGTTTTTGTCAACTTAAAGTGCACACCAAATGATTTACTTATAGTAACAAATTTGCAAGCGACACCAACAAAAACAACAACAATGTCAACTACAAAGTTCACAACTGTTTGGAAATTTTCCACATTATGCATGCTACTCTACTCCATACGACTATTTCTGTCTCTATCTACTGACATTGAAGGTTACAAACTTTGTAAACATAATAATTTTTCGTTTATTACCTGCTGCATGAGTGTGTAGGTGTTTGAGCGTGTGTGTGTGTGGCTGTAATTGTATGTGCACATAGGTGGAATATATGGGGATAGCGAAAAGTTCGCGTATTGAAGACAAAATATTGGAAATTTCTTAAATTTGTGCCTCATTAACACACAAGGCTGGCTACGGCCTTAAGAAGTTGCGTGAGCGTGACTTAGTGTACTCTTACTCCTTTGCTAATTCTGTAGCTAATTCTCTTCCTAATAGCGTTAGACTGCAAAGGGGTGTAGAGCACCCCTGAAAAAATATTTTACTCCACCTCTTTGCACATGTACCATATGACACATAACAAGGTGCAAGTGCAGAATGCGAACAGTAACAGCAACAATTTGCAGATGCACCCAGGTGTTTTTTTCTACAATTTACCTTGTACCTGGTAGCCGTAACTGTTTTTCGTTTCAAGGCCTTACAACTCGTAAACGATGGTATTGAAAGTCAGGATGCAAAAGCAAAATGGCAGGCAGCAAACTCTAATGTGCTGTGCTCGTGCATACAACGTTTTGTTTTGTGTAACTCATAGCCGTATCTTTTCATCCATTCATCTATTTTTTCGTTAGACAGTTTGTCTATTTAACTATTTGTGTGTTTATTTCTCGTGCAAAAGTATGCGATGTGTGTTCGGTGCGATTTCTGCGTTACTATGTGATATCAAATCGGGAACGGCAGGAAATATGTTCATGCTTTCTAATGCGTACTGAGTTTATGTTGCTTTAGTTGTTGTGTTTCCAATCATATAAGTCCTAACCATTGGCGTAACTAGGTAGCAGCTGGGGGGACTAAGCCCCAAGTGTTTCAAAATTTTACCTCGCGGTGCACATTGTACTTTATTTCCGTCTGTTTTTGCCAAAAACGTTAAACTTTTGATACTGAAAAGCTGAACAGATGACGCATAGAAATCTGACAAAAAGTCAGTGTTCTACGATACGTTGACAAAACACCAACTGGCGAGGCTTAACCCCACAAAAAAAAATTTCTAGTTACACCAATGATTCTACCTTGACTCGATTTCTCATTCGTATGGAAAATCATTGAATTCTAAGTTCACAATGAACACAATGTCAAAGGTGAATTCGCTTCTTTTTTTTTGACTTAGAGTGTTGTATGCTCTGTATGAAAGCTGCAATTGATATCCAACTGAATTCAGAATGAGCCAAAAGAACTACATTTTGTTTGAAAATTAATTTTATAAAAGTTAAGTTTCGCAAAAACAACATATTACGATTATTGAGCATGTTGATTCTGAAGTTCACGTAAAATAATTCTATAGAATTCTCTAACATTTTTTCCATTTACTTTGATTTTATGAAATTAAAGTTGTATGGAAAATTAAATTGATTTAATGTAACATCATAAGATATGCAACTACATACTGCAGGACTCTTTACGAGTGCTTTCCTGTTACCTTAGCTTCATATGCCCCAGCTAACGCAAAGCATCTGCTGCAATTTGCGCTTTCTGCAATTATGGCTCATAGGACAGTAGGTGCCCTTGTTTCCTTCCTTCCTTTTCTTATTTTTTATTGCCTTCAGAGGACTGACTATGTAGCTACGACGCCGCACTCTCACTATTATCATTCATTTGTTGTGTTGTTCTGATTATTTTCGCTTTTGTTGTTGGTCTTGATGATGTTGCTACTGCTAATGAATTTATGTTGTTGTCATTTTCCTGCAAGAGCAACAATTTAGCTTGTTAATGTCCTGTTGCGTTGCCAGGATTCGACTCGACTTGGCTTTCGTTTCAATGAAGTTGACTTGAGTTGCCGCAGCTCAAAGTGCGGTCGAAAAGTGGGTGTGCATGAAGTGTTGTGCGGAGTTAACGACATTTGCGAATCAGATAATTGTTACCGCGTCGTTTATGAAAAGTTGCAATGTACAAATTATGCCTTCTCTTGTTTTTAAACGAAGTTTATGGCTTATAGTTTTTTCAGGCACTATCCCTTTTAAATCTTTCAAGTGGAGATGATATTGATATTAAACGAGTGAGGCTGTTGTAAGGTCACAAACCATCAACTGTCCATTGTCTGAAACTGCATGTTACAAACGATAGCTATAATTTCGATGAAAGCAAAGGGCTTATGATTGTAGCTTTTGACTATCGACACTTTTGTGCTTGAAACTCTTCTCTCATTAAGCCCAAGAAAACATTTTTCAGTTGCTTCCAAGCCCTCCATTTAGCTGCAAAATTCACTGACAAATTGAAAATTTCCGTATATAGTCATGTAGAATACATAAAAATTTTGCACCATATGTTCAAATGTTTGAGTAGCAGTAAGAATTGCTATGTACAACGAATATCCCTTTTATTTCCCTTTTATTGGCTGTGATGTGTGAGACTGGTTTGAAAATCTATACTGGCTGAATCGGCTCATATTTCAACTTCTTCAACATTTTCCAAAATGTTTCGAATTCAATATTTTTCGAATCCTTCAGCATTTTTCGATTTTTTCAAACATTTTATATTTTTTCAACATCACCAGCAGCATTCAAAGTAGTTAGTTGAGAAGCAATGGATGTAACGCAATGAAGCACAAGCGTAGATACAGCAACAACATTACAACAACAAAAGTGGCAAGATGATGTAGCTCAAAGCTCGATAAAAGCCTCTAATTGTTTGCTGTTGCTGCTATCGTCATCATTGCTTGGAAATTTTAATGCACTCTATGTTAACTGGTTTATATGGTGCGGAGGCGCCGCTTCATTGCTGCAGCGATTTTCTGTGTCCCAAATAATTAAGAATGCTGATTAAATTTACTCATGAGCTGCTATTTGAGTTAGGAAGAACAAGAAGAACAACAACAGCAGCACTAGCAGCAACAGCAAAATATGAAGACAAAGTTTGGATGCCTCAAAAGCTTGTCATGTTTTTGCTGCGGCATTGTTGTATTAGGGTGCAACATACATATATTTTCACCCACTCAAATATGGTGTACCATAAGATACTAAATCTGGTGGTACATTTTTTTTACAAAATAAATTCAATACACTGTGAAACAAAAATTCAACTCAATATGGGTCCAACATATGTAGCACACTTACAGTGGCGCACCAAGGGGGGGGGGAGGGAGGAGGGGAAGGTGAACGGGGCGGAAAAATGGTACACTCAACCATACTTTTAGCTCAGTTGTCAAATTTAATCTTAATTTGGAAATAAGTCAAATTTCAGAACAATTGTTGCAATTTTATCACACACTGTGCAACACTTCTGAAAACTCCTAAAACTCTGTTGACAAAAAGCGACAAAGTTGCGCAACAATCACTCGCCCGCACGGCAAATGTTGTGCTGTTGCTCTCCATCTCAAGCTGCAGCTGCAGCTGCTGCTGGCTCGTTTAGTTTTTTATCTTCTTTATTTTTCGAAAATGCGAAAACCTTGTTAGCTGACCAAATTGGCGTGCTTCTGCTCTCTAGTGGATTTTCCTTAGAGCCGCGTTGACATCTGTTGAGTGAAGTAAAGTGAATGTAAGTTCGTCCGTCCGTCCGCTTGGTCGGTCGTTATTCAGCAATGCCCAATCTTTAACTTTGAGAACTTCGCGTACAACATTTTCTTTTGTGGGTGGTAAAATAGAAATAGTTCGCAAACTTTTTATTTCTGGTTTTGGCAACTGAAGTGACTACCCCACATCTCTGCCACGCTCAACAGCAACACATTTTGTCTTGTTGCATTTTGACAATAAATTCCAATTTGATGCCAAGGAATATCGTTCTTATGCTCGTTAAGAGTTTTGTGGCATTGCGGGATTCCATGGTTTGACATGTGGCATTGTACTTTGTAAAAAAGCAACTTCAATTCATAAGGGAGTCCTTAAGTCTTCATAATGCGGTTTTCTTACATATTTAGGTTTTTTAATGTATAAACTTTACTTTAGAGTCACCTTTGCAAATTAGATTTTATGAAATAACTAAACCGATTGTAAATATAGAGATGGAAAAGGATCGAAGGCTAGTTAATTTTCGCATATGTTAGAGGTTTAGTGTTTCCCCGCTCACTTACATTCCCCAGTTACTCCGAGTTAATAAAGCAAAAGGCCGACAAGTGTAAAGGGGCTCGAGCCCCTAATACAACATCTACTTCAGACACTCTGAAATGGAGTCAAACTTTTCTTCAAAACAAAGTGGTGGGTATTCACATGACAATTTTTTTGTTTTTAAGAAGCAAATCTTAGACTTCCTTGGTTTCCTGGCTTCTTTTTAGTTTAAAATGAATTAATCTTATCTTGACATCAAATATTGATGAATTGAGAGAAACTTTAAACAAAATCTTCATGGCTTTTCAGTAAGCTTGACATAATTTGAAAAGCCTTAGCTTTTTATATAATAATTTTTATTTCCATCAGAGTAAAATATTTTGCGATTGCAATGAATGTATTTAAAATTAATTCCCGAACAAAACAAACAAATAAAAAAATTTTTGTTGCATAAAAAATTAACCTAAGACTAAAACCTTTATGAATAAGGACTGTGAATGCAAATGAAGCACACAAGATCCGTTGTCTGTTTCTTTAACTGTCAAGCGAAAGGACAAAAAACTCGGTAGACGAACATTCACTTTTGCTGAATGAAATTATCCAAATCCACTGAGGCTTGCACAGCTGGAAACTTGTATCTGCTTATCACATTTATTATTTCTATTTTTTTCGCATTCCAGCAGATTCAGTGGTGGATTTACCTAAAGGTGGACTAGAGCTGTGCTTAGAGCGACATACAGGGTTGACAACTTGAAACGGAGGATTTCCCGGCCTGTCCAAAATAACAAAACTTTCTTCAAAATGGTGAAATTTTTTGTTAGGAAAAAGTAATAAAACCTTTTTTTTTTGGTCAAAATATAATCGAAACAATAAAACTAACTAACGGCTTCCGACCCCCGGCAATTCCAGCCTTAGCCGTGTCAAAGGCGGACACTTGGCAGCCCTGGCGACAATATTACGTAGACTTTTTTGCGCTTGGTGAATGATTTGTTTGTCTATCAGTTGAAATGTTGTTTACTCAACAAGAACGCGTTGGGATATAAAACAGAATATAGGCATTCAAAAGTGAGGCTTTTTTTTCTTGTGGATTTTAAAATGTTTAAAAAAGAAATCAGTTCCTCGCAAAAAACAAAAAGTCAATGATTCCTCACAAAAAGAGTGGCATTTCCTGATCGACCCAAACCGGTAAGCCTTTAAATCCGCCCCTGACTTTATTCATAATATTTTACACTGTCTGCGTTCATTCAGAAAATAAACTAATTTACGCAAGTATTTGAATGAATAAATAAAAGAGAGAAAAAAGTGTGATGTTTTTGTTTCAACGCAATGCAATTAAATCCTAGGGTTAAACATTTTTGCCAGATGCCTGCAAATGAACAAAACATTTGCACCCTTACATGGTAGTAATATTACAAGTAATAAGGAAGCCTCTAAAATAAAAATAATTGTGTAATACGAACTCATCCCGGAAATAAAAGATGATTTTTAGCTTAAATGAAGTTGTAAATTATAAAAATAGTTGAAAATTATTCATGTCATAAAAAAATTAAAAAATCCTGCAAAAATCGAAAACTATGAAATTGCGGAGAAAATCAATTAAAGTCGATTAGTACATTGAAAAATATCAAAGTTTTGTTTTTGAAATTGTTTTTGTAGACAAAATTGTATATATACATGCTCCTCGCTCAAAGGAATTTGTGAATCTACGGACAAGCTGCTTGTGAAAAAATTCTTCAAGAAATTTTTCCAGCGTATTTGTTTCTTAAAAGCCTATCTGAGCTTAAAAGAAATTTTTTTTAAAGTCAAACATTTTCGTTGCTTTCAACAAAAACATAGATATGTATGTATGTTAAACTCTTGAGATTAAGGGAACGGGGAAGCAGGGACCACATACTGTACATGTACTCCACACATCATAGATATTTTGATAAAATAAATGTGTAAAAAATATAGCGTAAGATTTATCCAAAAACAATTGTTTGGCACGTGGGAAGTTAATCTTCTCGAAATACTCATTACACATGCAAATCACAGAAATTCCACAAAAAATCAACAGAACTCATTCTTTCGTCAGGTTTCATACTGAATCACTGACCGACCACACACACATTTCCGCACACAAAATGATTGATGAACTTAAGGCGACGACGTCTGTGTATGGTCGGTCATCCTATCTCTCATGTCCAAAGCGGTGCCACACGCAAAGTAGCATGTTAAACGCTTGGATCAAGCTGTGAGTGAAACCATGATTTAATTTGGTTTCGCTGTCCCACTCTCCCTTTTCCGTAACAAAGACTTCGTATGGATTTGTTAGCTTAGAGGGGGAATAAATAAAACGAATGAAGAAAGCAATGAATAATAATTCAAATGGCCACATCTGTTGTTAACTCCTGTTCCATGCTAACGATAAATGTTATTGGATATGTCGAAGAACAAAACGCCAAAACGGCAATGAACGAATGAGGATAAGATCTTAAAGGTGGCAGTGTCGGAAACAAGTGCGAATTCGTATGCAATGCTAATAGAGTGTATCTGCCGCCGCCCTCACGACCATAACTTCTCAGTTTCCAGGCCTAGAAAATTCAGTCAGTCAACGGCCGCAATGTTGTGGTTGGCAAGATTGTAAGCAAAGAAGCTAAGAAGCCAACAATTAATAGGCATTCGTCGAGCTGTATTGGCTGGAGCACAAAAACAGCCTGTTGTATTTGAACGCCTTACTTGATACGAGCACATGAATACGGTGCGGAGAGCTCGCATATTGTTGTTGTTATGATGGTAACAATTGTTTTTATTATTCTTCTACTCAAGGAGCAATACTTGATTGTCTGAAGAGCATTATACAAATGAATTTTAAGCATTTTATGGTAGATGCATTGCAATTCATAAAATCAAAATGCAGCCGAGTTATTTTTCATTTCGCTTCGAGAATTTGTTTTTGTTCTTGCCAGCAGTATTTCTCATTTTCCGTAAATATCCGTAGTGTATATGTATGGCTGTGTTATTTCCTCCAGTGCGCTCGTATTTTACCAAACAACCCACAAGAATATTTCAATTCATATCAGAATTTTATTAGATTCCTTCCGATTTTATTTGAATTTAAGGCACGTACGAGTATCTTCAATATATTCGTCTGCTTCTTGTCAATTTAATACAAGAACCCTTCGTTGCATTGTGTTGCTGAAATGAAAATCAGCTGCAACCAGCCTCCGACGAGTTTTGTTTTGTCAGATTTTTATTTAATTTTTTGTGAACATGTGCCGTGGCTTACGATATCGAAATAGATGAGAGTTTTAAATATCCATGTGATTTGCTAATACTTTTTTTTTTGATTTGGATCAAATAAGTGGGGAATAAGTGAATTTTTGCAGAATACAGTTTGCTTGGATAAGATTTCTAGGCTTATTTGGGTTTGTTCGTTTTAAGCGATTAGTTCAGTTACTTCTTAAAATATTCATTGATATAAGGTATATAATTTTGAGTACATAGAGATGCTCCAAAGCAAATCGGTGTTTTTGACATATTTGACCCCATATTTTTCAAATATCAAACCGCAGAAAAATCATTTTGAATCAAATTCTGATTCGTCAAAATTTCATAGGATGTAATGTTAAAAATAAATAAATAAAATAAGTAGAAAAAACGTTTGACACTCAAAGAAGATTTTTGCAAGAAACCGCATTTCGGTACGAGCGCTTTGAAAAAAAAGTAGGAGCTTTTACAAAAATAAGGTAACTTTTCTCGACTATTTCGACAAAATTTGATCAACACCATTGAGGGATGTATATTTTTTTCTAGGTTTTTTTTTCAAATAAACAGTTCTCTTAGAAAGAATGACAGCCGAATGGGCCATAATTTAATTTATGGGACGTTATGTTTTTACTATTGATTCTATATTGTCATAATTATTGTTTTCAAAGAAAAAATGTATTATGATAATTTTATTTATGCAAATTACGCTTATTCTGACCCATATATCATACATAGTTACAATATATGTACATAATCCATTTGCACTTAATAGATTCCCTTAATACATGAGTGACGAAAATACACTTTGTTTTAAGCGAATGGTCTCTACTCATTTTATTTTCTTACATAATATTAAGTTGATATCTTTAAATTCAAGTGCAGTTAAGGGGTAAAAAAACCGCCCAATCTATGGGCATCAGCTTGGGTAAAGAAATAAAAAATTTCCTATGAGTAATTCGAGTGAATTGCATTTTCTTCCTACTTTTGTCCATTTATGTCCTCCTCTAGCTCGGGGACTAGATTAATTGCAAAAGCATTTTCATTAATATGGATCTGCGATGATTCGCTCTTTTTAAATTGCCCTCCAAGCAGAGCTTTCTAAGAAAGCATCTTAATTTATCATATTTTGCGTGTCGTTTTAATGCGAACAAAAATGTGCATCCCCGTTCTTTGTTGTAATAAAATGCATTCCTGAATGAAAATGCATAGCGTGGAGGCAGTAAGTGCTCGTTCGCCTATTCATGCACCATGCCATTGTTCTCCAGCATGCAGAAAGCTACCAGCGCAGAATCATTATTTTCACCATCATCATCGTTGTTAAGAGCCATAAGCAAACAAAAGGCTATATTTTTGGTCATGTTGGGGTGCTTGCGGTCGCGACAAGACTGCTGTTCCGGCACTTTCGCACATTGCGGCGGAAGTTTGAGGAAATTACACGAAGCCAAAATTTGGAAGCGGATGGTCAACAGTGAACCATCCGTTGTGGTGATGAAATTATAATTATTTTGCATTTATAAACACAAAACAAAATATAACTAGAAAATTGTTTGTGCGTCTGAAATATTCTTCATAAGTTTGGCAATTTGTTTTGAATTTAAGTTGCTCGTAATTTGAGTTAAATTTGAAAAATGCGAGAGACAATTTGGCTTTGTTGCAAAAAGCTTAGCCTTGTCTAGAGTGTGACACACCGATTTCATTTCTGCTCAAGTTGATCTCTATTGTTTCATTGTTCAATGTCGAAATAAACTGCCAGTGCACGATATGGGTTATTTGCTCTGTTGGCATCAATGTTGAAATATTTACCTAATATCGATCAACAAATGTATGGGCCAAAGCACAAACGTTTTAACTCTGAGGTATTTTATTGAATTTCTGTTCCTATTGTTTGCTATTGCTATACTGAATTGTCATGGGATTACATACATATGTATGTATATGTATATATGGAGGAAAATGAAAAGGTTAAACAGAAGAAACTGCATTTGTGCAAAAAAATCAGTAAGAAATAATTTCACGCAACTTATCTCTTTGTTGCTTACAAGGGTTGAAAGGAGTTGAAGTTATTGGTTTTTAATGCAGAAAAATTTATTATTTCTTCTATCATCTCAAAGTTATATTCCCCTCAAAAGCTCACAGCACTACAAAAAAAATGTAATGTCGAGAAGTGAAAATGGGTTTAAGGTCACTAATTCCGAAAATGCAAACCGTTTCATCCGAAAGACTCTGCCCTTTGGGATATTTAACGCTTAATAACTCAAAATGGCGTTTTTTTTTTAATTTAGATGATGAAAAGTTTAAGGTTTTCCGATCTCGAGCGTTACATTTAAGAGTAAAACATCCCAAAAACTATTGTTTCCTTTTCAGTTGCCAATTGTTTTATTACTCACATTTTTTTTTTTGAGCTTTGTTATGAATAATAGCAGAAACTTTGTAGTCCCATGTGAGCAATTAAAAACATTAATTAATATCTTATGCAAGTGTAATTCATTTTACCATAAATGTTATATTCATAAATACACAGCAATTATATAAAAATTGTATGTAACTCGAAATCATTGGGGTTTTAAACTCTCATGTCTATAAATTTCAAAGCCATGATGTTGAGATGCAGTGTCCCTATTTGGGGTAATAGCACTTGCTGTGCTTTCCAAACGCATTACATATGAAAATAAACTCGTAGTTTAATGTAATACATAAGTACATGCCACTTCAGCATAGCACTGAAATGCCCAGAACCCATGCTCTTAGCACTTTTATTTACTTTTAACTACAATTTCCAATGAAAACATTTTTCGTTTGCTGTTAATTATTTTTTTATTGTACATATCATAATGATGAGGTGCAACCTTAGTGGAACTCCAATGTAAAATTAAGCTTAATTACGAGTATTCGTGGAACGTGGAACTCGATGCTGGATGTAATTAACTTAATTTCGCACAAATATCTGTACGAACATTATCACATGCAAGTGTAAGTGCACCTATAAAAACATTGCTTGCTAAACATGAAATAGTCAGCATGTTATTAAAGGACTCTATGGCACGTATGCATATGTGTAGCTATTATTTCCAATGGGGCTGTTAATATCCCATGCAAATACAGCACACATACTCGTACAATTGTTAGGACATAATCCCTAATTATGAAATTTTAAAGCTATTTACATTAATTACTTCATGTCGACAAGCAAAACAATACAGTCATATGCAGTACAGATGGCAAAGCAGAGCCAACATTAGAGATAGCAAATAACAATAAATGTATCTAGAATGAACTTGTAACTGCCTCTTGTGAACAATAAGTGTTACAACAATAACAAAAGTGACAATATTGATGCTTACTATACACATGATCAAGCTCATTTGTATAAAACAATGGCGCTTATTCATAGATATTTGTGTAGTTGTTAATAAATTAAACTGGAGTCTTTGTTATTATATACATACTTACATATATAGGTCCGCCGAGAGCAAATCCCCGGGGGAACCATGCACTGGCTCCTAACCCTCCTCCCCAAAACAATTGTAAAATTAAAATGATTGAAAAAATAGGAAATCTTTCCACGCTTATATTTCAGCTTTTGGTTAACCGATCTCGAAGCTGATACATTTAGCACACTCTGCTCAATGAGTACTTTAATTTGATAAATCATTTATTGCTGTAGCTATATCCCGGTTAAAAATATGGCGTCAACGCATATGCGTTTCATTAGAAACATCTAATTTCTCAAATCATATACTACTTAAAAATAGTATAATGGTATTTAATTAATATAACTATTTTGAAAATTGGTTTAATATGTAAACTTGACAGTAAGTATGGGATACTCCTTCTTAATTCGAAGACAAGAAATCTTGTCACTCACTGTATATACGGCGAAAATTAGGTAGAAAAAAATCCGTAGGGACTGAGCCAATGTTTGCACTGTGCAAGCGAATAGAGTTAAAAATGCAGACACATGCGCAATGGGAGTGCTTATCTGTAGTACCTGCATTGTTTGCATATTACATTTTACGAAAAAACGCATAGGCCCTGAATATTTCGACCATGATCATTTATTTTCAAGAATGAATTTTTTTTGAAGTGAAAACTTCTTATGGCACGTTGTGCGGCTGAGGAAAAAAGTATAATTTCGCGACACCGACCGTCATTGGGAAGACTTGGGAAACGAACTCGATTTTGGAATTTTGAAGACTTGGGAAACGAACTCGATATTGGAATTTTGAAGACTTTTGAAACGAACTCGATTTCAGAAATTTGAAGACTTGGGAAACGAACTCGATTTCAAATTTGGAAGACTTGGGAAACGAACTTGATTTTGGAATTTTGAAGACTTGGGAAACGAACTCGATTTTAGAATTTCGAAGACTTTGGAAACGAATTCGATTTCAGAAATTTGAAGACTTGGGAAACGAACTCGATTTCAAATTTGGAAGACTTGGGAAACGAACTTGATTTTGGAATTTTGAAGACTTGGGAAACGAACTCGATTTTAAAATTTTGAAGACTTGGAAAATGAACTCGATTTCAAAAAATTTATAAAACGTTGCCTACTTTTAGGTGCTGTTAATAATTTGCCCCTAAAAGTAGGCAACTTTTTCTGACAAATTTAAAAAAAAAACGCCTAAAAGTAGGTAACGATTTTAAAAATTTCAGATAATGTGTCCTAATTTTAGGTGCTATTTTTGAAATTCGTCGGAAAGTGTTGCATACTTTTAAAGCGGCTCTCACACGATCAATATTACTGACAGTATAATTACTGACAGTATTTACATTACTGTCAGTGTACCACTCATACGGTCAGTATTGTTTATTGTCAGTAATCAGTTTTTTTGACATTCGACTGGTGAAGGTGCGAACTATGCTCCGGCTACGTGACCGACAGCCGAAAATGGCATGCCACTTTTTGGGGCAGATTCCATCCAAACTTGCACCACTCCTCCAGCTAGGCATCGGACGGCCATACCCTTGGACGCAATGTTCCATGCCACTGAATGAGGAACTTTTTCAAGTTTCTTTCAAGTTTCGCTGCCTCATCGTCTATCTGCCACAAAATGGGGCATGCCACGCCCCCTCCCAGGATTTTGCCGTCCCGTGCCTACTTGCACCCTCTGACCAACTTTCAGCCGGATCTGCCCCAAAAAGTGGCATGCCACTTTTCTGTGCAAATAATACTGATGAACTGTCAGTATTCACCTCACACCATCAGTATTACTGTCAGTATTTAAAAACTTCGTCAGTAATATCCGATTTTTTCATCAGTCATCAGTATCGTTTTTCTATACTGACAGTACATCAGTACTCACCTCATACGATCAGTAATACTGTCAGTATGCAAAATACTGTCAGTAATATTGATCGTGTGAGGGCCGCTTAAGGGTAAATTATTAATAGCGCCTAAAAGTAGGCAACGTTTTTTGAAAAAATTGGCCCATGAAAGTATGTAATTTTGTGGAAAAAATTTTTAAATTTGTAGCATACAGTAAGCAAATTTTTCTCTGCTAGCGCAGCCGAAAGCAGAGCCAGCAGCCCAAAGCAGAGAAAAATCTGAAATACCAGGCCACCTTGAACCAGCAGCAAGCAAATTTGGTTTTTTGAAAAACTTTAAAACGTTATATCTCGGCTATTACTAAACCGATTTAGACAAATGAGGTGTAATAGTTTTTTTTAAGAACAAGCAGATTTTTTTGAAGTCATTTGTATTATGATTAACTGTCACAAGAAGGCGTTTTAAGCAGTTTGAATATTCTAACAGCCAGAACTCGGCAACGAATAAGCCGATTTTGATAAATGTGGTGTCATAGTGTCTGTTAGAAGAAGCAGATTTTTATCTTAAGTTTAAGAAAAATTATGTTTAAGCTATTTAGTCACAGGTCGAGGTACTTTTTTTACCTGATTTTTTCTTATACTTCCATAATTCGCAATGATGTGTCTTACTGCAATCAGAATAAATTTTTGTTTTTAAACATAAGGAGTACTTAGCTCAAATTTAATTATTCACAGTTGAGGCTACTGAGCCGAATATACTTCTTCCAGCAATTTTTGAAGTGAAAACTTCTTATGGCACGTTGTGCGGCTGAGTAAAAAAGTATAAGCTCGTGACACCGACCGTCATCGGGATTCCCCGTCATGAATGCGATGGTAAAATTTTAATGTTCTATTGTTTCTTTTAAATAAAAAATATTCCAAGTGGAAGACAAAAAGCAAAGCATACACACTAACTGACACATTTAATTCTCATTCAACGATTGTTATGCTAAAATGTTTGTTTCTTTCAATGTCCGCGTTGTTGCGTTGACAAATTGAGAATGAGAGCGAGAGTAAAATTTGAATACATATTCCGTTTTTGTCTTCCATTGCATTGCCATATAAAAAGAAAACGCACACATACCAATTAACGCACTAACTTGCCATTAAACGATTTGTTTTCACTTCTGTCGGCACTCCCGGAGTGCAACCCGCCGTTTTTTTTTTTAAATAGCGAATTTAAGAATTTACGTTACCCTTCGAAGAACTGCGGGCCCGCTTATCTTTTCCGCACTTTCTCAAGCATATTCCTTTGATTCTACTCAATTTTTTTTTTTTTTTGACTAGTTGATGACTTAGCTTAAATTATTTCGGCGAAGTCGAATATTGTTGAGCTACAATTTTAAGTATGTGAAATATACATTTCTAAAATATATTTCATGTTTGTAAATATAAATTCAACGAAAAAAAATGTTAGAACATAAAGTGTTAGGTGTAAGTTGATAAGTTTACTATTTAGAAAATTAGCGTGTTTACAATTTAAGTTTAATTTTGTTGAAATCTGCATAAAAAATGTTTGAAAAATTTATCAAAATTTAAGGGATGTAAAACCTTCAAATAGTTATGGCAAGCATTTTCATCAGAGTGTAGGTCGTTATAACGGGTTTTGTGAAAGAGGAAGAAGTTTCCTAAAAACTTCACTAATTGTAAACAAATTCCGCGATAACAGTAAAACATTTTTTTTTTCAATTATAATTATTTCATTAAAATTACTTCCGTCTAGAAACCCTTGTCATACCGGGCTCATCTTGTACCTATGGTTTCCTGCATTGAATTTTCATTAGACCTTTTCAGTCCGCAATGACGGTACTTTTGATGTCACTGACTTTCTTTTGTTTGAACATCAAGTTTTCTCAAGTACCATAAAATTTCGTCTGACTTAAAATCGAATCCCTTAAGTAAATGCAAATGATATTTAAATTTATAAGAGAAAATTAATATCAATAAAAGAATTAAAAACAAAAAGAAAATATAAGAAAGTGGTAAAGTGGCACCACTTTTATTAAAAAATATGATAGTCAGATGGCGCCAGTAGCTCATGTCAAAAGAGAACTTCCAACGAGCACAAAAAACCCGTCTGACAGCGCATGACTGAAAACAAAAATTCCAATAGCAAAACAGAAGTTACTCACATAAACAAAACAAACATATGCAGGAATGTGAAGCAAACACAGCGAGTAGTGATAAGAATGCGAGAGAGACAACATAATTTCCAGGCCTTTCTGGCTGGAGATGTCGGGATGTTGTGTTTTGTATGATGTGCATAGGAAATTAGTTCTCGCCGAGATTTAAAGTCGCAAAGTTTACAATCATAAGCGCAGTCGGCGATAATACATTGCGAAAACTTGCAAAAACGAAAATAAAAACGTAATAAATTGAAACAAAATTTGTTTGAATTTTTGTGTAAATGTCGTGCAGAATTTTTCAATAAAATGTGTAAAGAATTTCTTAAGAAATAATTTAATCTAATCGGCTGATGCGCTTTAAATTTCCGGCAAATTGTTATAATCCTGCAGTTCATTTGGCAACGCTATTTCGCTGTCTCTAATTGCTCATGTCAATCTGGCAGCACTAGGTTGGTTGCATTTATTTTGACAGTTCATCGACTGCCCAGCGAAATGTCATATAATTTTTACTCTACACTGCTGTTAGTGAATTTCGTGTGATTTTTAGTAATTAATTCAATTTTTAGTTAAAATTCAGCAAAATATTTGTGGTTTATCAAAAAATTAATACAAAGTTAGAGTGTAGAAGCAAAGAGCAATATAATTAGTGTTTAATTGTGTGAAAATCGACACAAAGAGATGCAATTGGGCTGACGCCCCCGGTGGCTCTTATTGTTTGGTGGAAATGATTTTGATCAAAAATGCCAGAAAATAATGTTTTAATTTTAGAACTGTGTTGTTGTTTATTATTGTAATGCAAACAGAGACAGTTTTTCAAAACATGAGCGCTTCCGCAGCAGTCCAAATTGGACGACGCGTAACTTCCGGCGCGCGACTGAAATTATCTCCAGGAATTTACTAAATTCCATTCAAATGTCAATGCCAACAACAGCAACTACTAAAAACACCACAACGCGTGTGACTTGTGCCATCGCTGTAAAAATTCGACGTACAAAACAAATGCATTTGCCAATATTGCATAAAAAAAGAAAATTAAATTCTCGGCCATAGGAGCGCGCCAATTCCTGCTTCATCAAAAGCACAGCCACCAACAGCACTAACAACATCCCCACTCAAACCAAGTGGCCTGCCCACTAAAATCCCCGCCGCCACCACCATCATGCAGGCCAAAAAGCGCTATATACTCGTTATTGTCTCGTGCGCCTTCCTCGCCTACTGCTACTTCGGTGGCTATCGACTGAAAACTTCGGCACCAAATCGTCACTCATTGTCTGATTTCAAGCCCCCGAATCAGCACTTGCCCAGCTTCCTACTTCAGACTGATTATCTTGATGAGCTGTCCGACGATTTCGTTGATTTATATGAACATGCACAAGAAATATTACCCTCTGCTGTTGCTTCTGGACGCACATATGACTCATCCAAAGGAAGTGCTGCATCAAAGCGTTCCTGCCGTATGGAAACATGTTTTGACTACACCAAATGCTATGATCAATTCCTTGTCTATGTCTATCCGCCGGAACCATTGAATTCACTCGGCTCCGCGCCGCCGAGCTCCGCGAATTATCAAAAAATTATCACCGCTATACGTGAGTCGCGTTATCATACGGCTGATCCGTCGCGCGCCTGTCTTTTTGTGCTCGGTATCGATACTCTAGATCGCGATTCGCTTTCGGAAGACTATGTGCGTAATGTTCCGTCACGTTTGGCGCGCCTACCCCATTGGAATAATGGTCGCAATCATATCATTTTTAATCTTTATTCGGGCACTTGGCCTGACTATGCGGAAGATTCGTTAGGCTTTGATCCAGGCGAAGCCATTTTGGCCAAAGCCAGCATGAGCGGGTTACATATGCGTCCCGATTTTGATGTCAGCATTCCATTGTTTCACAAACAGTTTCCATTGCGTGCCGGAGCCACCGGTTTGGTGCAAACTAACAACTTTCCCGGAAACAAAAAGTACTTGCTCGCATTCAAAGGCAAACGGTAAGAGCTTTTAAAATATTTATTTTTTGGAATTTTTAAAGGTCGTGTGTTACATGACCTTTGGTGTAAAAACCTCTTACGTTTTAAGAGCGAGCTAATGATGTAGCCTGAGTAACAGAATTTAATTTGTTAGCACACCCACCATTTAAGTAAAACAATTAAGTTCTACAAAATAAGTGATATCGAGTAGCGAAAAACTGACAGCTGATTTCGGAGTTTTCGAGGTTGCTAAGTCCGAAAATGCAAGCAGTTTTTCGTAGGTAATCGCTCTAGTTTTCGAGGTAATCAATGTGTTAAAAATGCTATTTCGGCAGTGATCTGAAAACCTTAAGAGAGGTCCATCATTTTGATTGAAGTTTTAATTTGTTATAAAATTTTTGATGCTAAATCTAAATTGATTGCAGAATCTTTCTAGCATATCAAAATTTTGAGATACATAACCCGTTTTTAACAAAAATGCAATTTTCTCAAATTTGATTTTGACTGACAAGGTTAGAATGGAATGCCGCAATAAAACGATAAATTTCATTTAGATTTTGGAAAGATTTCATATCACAAAATTACATTTTTAACCCTTAAGGGCGGGCTATATATATCATAATCCAGAGTATATCTTCGAAGATATCTGCATTAGTTGTTACTAATTGTTTTGTTACTCTATATCAAATTTTTTTTTCATAGAGCTGTGTAATTTTTAGTTTTTGGGCAGGTTTACTTGAGCCGCTAGTTCCCGGTTTTTATTACTAATATTTATAAAGCGAGTTGAGTTCCTGGAGTATATAATAAAAGTACAAACATCAAACGTCTCAATAAAACTTTTCTTATTTCATTAGTATAAAGGAAAATTTATTGCAAATAACAAATCAATACGTTTCTTTTCCCGAAATCGGTCAAAATAAAATAGTAAAATAAATATATAATTTCTAGTAAATAAATAAATAAAAATAATTTTTATCAATAAATATTACAAAATTCCGACACACGATTTTGAAAAATTGTATTTTCGAAATACCGCCCTAAAATGTTTTTTTGCCTAATTAGTAGTGGTTCCCCTCCAGTATGGGCAAAACGAAGAACACAATTCACCGTGCCCAGTATCCTCGAAATTATGCATTTGCAAACCGTTGCTTATGGCGAAAACCATAAAGGAAATCTAAATGATGTACTGTGCAAGGATTGTGACCGTGATTAGCACAATATAAATAAAAAATAAGCGGCATGGATTTTTATAAAATTTTAAATGAATAATTGTAAGATGTAACAGAAAGACTCAGCGGTATTCGTATTGCTTCCAAACCTAAAGCAGAAATTTTGACTTTTGAAAATCTTTTTATTTTTTTACTTTTAAATTCTACTCCAAATTTCTGTTCTATGTTATGATAAATTTGTTTTAAATTACCAAAACACCATCTATAGTCGCTTTATTGATTTACTCTACATATAAAGAAATTTCCCCACTTGCCTTTTGATTGTTTAAAATGATGGGTTTCATATTTAAATTGGCTTTATTTTTTAATTTGCTGCTGCAACTTCGTGCTGCCGTTTTTGTTCTTAATTTGTTTGAACAGTATGAAAAAATAAAAACAAAAAATGTCCTTTATGGGAGCTATTTACAATTTTGTTGCTGTTTTTGTTAACACTGAATGTCCTCTGCTAGGCAGCATGTTCCGCCTACTCGTTGGCTGCTTCTCGTGTAGTGATGGGTGCTGTGTAATGTTTTTTTCTCCTTATATTTTCGTTTTTTTAAGTGTATTCGTAATTACTTTGCAATTTATGCCCTTTTTTGTTCTTGTTATTGTCATTTTGAGCGCTTGTAATTTTAGATTCTCTTTACGATAGCGTTTATTATTGTTATTTTCTGTTTTTTCGTTCGTCTTTTTGTAGTCCGTAGTAGCTTTATTTACAGCGTATAAATTTTTAAGTGCATTTGTGCTGACTGGAGTGACCCACTTTTATAATTTTTGATTATAACTCAATCAATGGTTATTTCTTGTACTGAAATTCATTTGGTAGCTCGGAGCGAACAATCAATTTGCTTTAACTTAATTTTTGGCACCTCGATGCCAAAGCTAAAGCAATTGAGGAGATCGAAATTGTGCGTAAAGTGTTATTAAGTTATTTTGATAATGACTCCAGTATGACTTGAAGATAATTTTTAAGTTTCTCATACAAAACTCTCTGCTTTTGTTCGAGAATACTGATTTCATTTGTCTTTCTGCTTTATGTTTTAAAATATTTTTTTTTTTTTCAATATAAGGGCAACCCTATTGTAGACTGACTTAATTTTTATTTTTTTTTTGTGGTAACTACCGCTATCTTTGTTTGTGTTGGCATTTCGTGTTTTTGTAGCAGTTTTAATGTTGCTGCCTCATCAATTAAAAAATTGCTCATCCTTGTGCCAACCGATGTTTTCTAGGATCTTTGTTGTCTGCAGTGTATTTTTGGGTTTAGGGGCTTTTTTGGGCCTAGAATTGTTCTATTGTTGTTGTTGCTGTTTCTTTGTGTTATTGGTTGTCTTTGTCACTTTTGCCTTTTGAGCCTTTTGAAAATTGAAAAATAGTCTTGCAACGCGTCATTCATCATTGTGCGCTTGTTTGTTTGCTTGTTTGTCTTGTTGCCTTTGCGTTGTTGACTTGGTTTATGGTTGTTTTGACATGAAATCCAATGCGGGCTGCGTCAGCGATAATGACAGCCTTGTCAGCAGTAGAAACAGTTAAGCTATAGCAAGGCGGTAGAGGTATCAGCGAAAACTTTTACGCATTTCGTTTTCTTTTGTCATAGTTGAAATTGACACCAAGGCGTCAATTCATGTGGAAAGTTAATCTTGATGTAAATTTCAACGTGAATATTTTTTGTAATGTAAATTTTATTAAAAAATTGCAATGAAATTTCACATTTTATGCTTGAACGATGACAGAGCATTACATTATTTTTTTAGATATTGACACATAGTAAACATTTCTGGCAATGCATAACTTTAAGCTTGTGCTACAAAAAAAAAAGAACAAAAAGTTAACAATGAAAGAACATTGCCTTGTTAAAGCTTTTGATCTCTAAATAACAATACAAAATTTCTGAAACTTAAGCATTAACACTTTTTAACTTTAGAGGGTCAGAATTTTTGTGGTACAAACTACCTACTATGTATATATAAGGATTTTAGAGAAATGAATCTGTCAAAGTTTTGTGTTATTACTCTATTGAAGCTTCGAAAAGGCACTGTCTAATATTAATACAAGTAAAGGGGATGAAATTAATCATTTTCCACCTATCCGTGGACAGCAAACTACTTATTCTGTATTGTGAAAGGAATGCTCGTCTGTGCTTTTACTCAATACCTTTGTAGTATATAATGAGATTATAATTCGATATAGTGTTCTAAGCTTTTGTTTTTTAATAGAAGTCACCACGCACCTTCCAGTAAAGAAATCTCCTGCCTAAATTTCGTCGAAAGTGTCTAAGCCGTGAAAAGGTAACGACCAACAGACAAACGCACAATCGCATTTTTAATAACTATTAGATCGGATTTCACCTCTCTATTTGACCTGTATTGAATTCAATCACCCAAAATCCATAGGATAGATAGACGGTTTGTATCAATTGAAAACAAATCTATGTTTTTTGAAAATATTGGTTATCGTTTTCATCGACAGATTTTTTATCGCAATTGATTTAGTTTTTAATTTTTATTTTTTTTTAAGAATTTGATTTGTTTAAGACTAATAATTATTATATAAATAATTGAACAATTTTATATTGAACTTTTTTAGTAATTTTTATTCAACAAATATGACAAAGATTAGTTTTAATTGAAATTAATTGGCAAGCATTGACGTTCTTGTAAATTTTACAAATTCACCGTATCTGTAAATTTATTTCTTACTAATTTTTGTTACGACCTGAAATGGCATTCAGCATGATCCAACTACTCTGATATAGACGGTAACATTTTGTAGGAGTGTTTAATTTAAAAGAAAACATCGTTTCGTTTGTTTAGCTGTCTCAGTTAAATTAAGTGATTTTCAAAAGCTTTGTCGGCAAATCATATATAATGGGTAGAACAAATTAAGTGTAACTAATTAATTCGTACAGCATATCGTGTTAAAGTCAATAGTTAGCTAAAGGGAAGCTCGTTTTGTATGTAGATCATTGTTGAATACTCATATCTGAAACACTTTCTATTGCGTTTATTGGCAGCTTCATGTTCTCTTACTTTTAAATTATTTTCATGAAAATCCATTCATTTTTTAGGCGTTGCTTAAACCTTTAAGCTTTAAAATGTCAAGTTTGATAATAAATAAGAAATATCGGTTTTCCCCCCCTCATTTGAAAACTTTTCCCATGAACAATTTTCACATTCTCAATTAAAAGTCAGGAAAATAAAAACTTTCGAGTGCACAGTTTTATTATAAGCTTTTGAAACTTTTGCTGTCGTCTCCCATTCCCACGTTCTCAATTGTGGCCACATTGCTTCGCACTTGAACTTTTGTGTCTGCCCAGATCTATCCGACTTGCTTAATATGCAAAAATAATTGTCACCCTCGTCCATTCAGACAACCCCACTTGAAGCAAGTGTCGGAATCCTTTTGTGTCTGTCTTGATGACAATCGAAACAAAAGAGTAACCCACCCAGCACGTAAGCAACACAAATATTGCAGAGAAGTGTGTGTGTGTGTGTGCTGTTCGTACATGTGTGTAAGGCTGTGTGCTGTGTTGCCACTCTTAACTGTTGTGTGAACACTTTTGACTATTCGGACACACAACTTGATATCTCTTTATTAGACAAATTTTCATTTGCGTTTATGACTTGTTTTTTATGTTTTTTCAGTTGTGTTACGCCCGAAAGTGTCACCTGCTGGCGTCAATGAATCAGTCAGTCGGTTTAATTTGTTAGGAATAAGTGCTTCCCCCTCACTATGGTCGCTTTTGTTGTCATTATGTAAATTTCTTCGAGTGTGGCTCGTAATGAGTTAATTGCTGTTGCTGGATAATGAGTTGCTACGACAAATTAACAAGCAGCAATGAAATATGGAACTGTGGAAGCATATTGAAAACAAAAGAATGAAAGTTTGACAGGTTTGACAAGGGACGACATGTAAGATAGTCGCGTGAAATTGACACATTTCCAAGTTGAAAAATCTTATGATAAAGCCATACAAACATACATGCGTGTAGTTCTTTTAACTCTCAAACGGCTGAAAAATATAAAAAAGGTTTTTCAGTTGTTGGTCTTCATGAATTCGAAACATATAGAAGAGAGAAAAAGGTGTGTGGTGTTTGATTTTTAAATTTAATTTTTGAACCTTTCATTCACGACAAAAGTGTCTCTGTCAAACATAAAAAGACAAAAATGCCCATACTCTTTGTTTTGTACTTCAGAATCATCCGGTTGCATGGAAAATATTTTTAATAATTGTTGTGTTATTAGGTAGTGTATTGGTGAACTTTTCTCTATATATGGGTCACTTGTTCTCATTTAAAGTGGCCATTCTTTTACACCATAAATTCTATATGTGCGCTTACAATGTAAACTTTGAGATATGCGTAAAATGGGAAAAAAGAAAATAAACAAAATTTAGCAAGTGCAATCAACCCATTTTACCCGCTGACATTGTAAAACAGTCGTTAAAAAATTCAAAATTTCCGTTTAACAAACCATTTCTCATGCATCTTTGAGCTATGCCACTAGCTTAGCCTCTTGAAAACTCATACTGTCGAGCAGGCAACCACTCGACGTTTATTCATCGTTTTGCATTTGTTTCATTTCTGCTAAATTGATTTCACTTTTATTGCAATGCTTTTTTAAACTTAATAAAAATGTGTCTTATACACTGACAAAATTATAATTTTAAATCAGCGTTTACTTTGAAGAATATTCCAAACTTTTTTCTTAATTTTAGATTGGTTTAAAATTAAAAATAAATGATTGAAATTTTTATTTCTTAAATTTATTCGAAACCGCGCCACTTTGTTTCCGGTATAAAAATGTAAATGAAATTCCAATTGTAATCAAAATGTAATTGGACAACAATTACCATTGCATTATTTTCAATTGAAAGAAAATTCATTACTAGATTACCAACAAGTTTGGCAAAGAATTAAAGCTGCCAAGTATCTGGCCCAAGCCCACAAATTTTCAAAAATTTGTGAAATAGCCGAGAATTGTACGATTTTTGTCAAGTCAAATTTTTCCTAAAAAAACTTTTATCCTTAAGCATTTGAGGAAAAAAAATTTTTTTCGTAGAATGCCGAAAATTACTTCTTTTTGACTTGGCAACCCTGTTTAGAATTATATTAAAACGAATTTATCTTCTTAAATTAAAAATTATTAACCGTAGTGAAATAATTATCGAGGGCTTAAAAAATTTCGAAATTGTGTCACAGGTGATGTGGCATTTATTGAATTCGGTAAAAGCTGAAAATTTTCCTCCATGTATAACTAACAGTATCTTTTGCTTGTTAAATGTTGTGTTGACGCTGCTGCTTCTGCTATCAAAGTTGTTATCGTAGTCATTAGAAATAATTTAAATTGATAACCGAGTAGCTGGGAGACAACGACGACTGCAGCAAGTATCCAATATCACAATGAAACTACAAGCAGAACGTTGAGTGTGATGCCATTAATTTTCATCAAAAGACGACAACAAAAACAAAAACAAAATAAAACTCAACTACGAACCAAATTGATGTGCGCAAAACCAAGATCTGGCTATAGTTACAGCTGCAATTACTGCTACAATGTCCAAGTGAAACATGCGAGAAGGGGTTAACTTGGCGTAGCTCTGGGAGGAGGCTTGGAGCGAAGCAAAGCATAATATTTTGACATTCAAGTTTTGTGGTGATGTCCAGTTAGCTGCGTTTTATCGTATGCGCATATACTCGTACTGAATAGCTGCAATAAAAAAAAAAGAAAAAATGCCACTAAACGTTTCAACTCAATTTATATTTCTCTGAAAACGAGATGTTAACTATTGCCACTATGATTTTACTTTGTGCTCCGTTGCGTAATATGTTGCATATCTGACAGTTATCGTAGATGACAAAAAACTTAAAGCTTTAACTTTAAAATAAATAAAAATAACAAAAAAACAAAACAATAATTAAAAGGAGCTTTGCCATAGAAGTAAATTTAATCGACGTGTCGTGAAGAAAATCACTCCATCTAATCATCAAAGTTATTTCATTTCATTTGTTTTCAAAACCACATTCCATTCCCTCTTATGAATTTAAATCATCTTCATTATAAAGTAATAGATAGCACCCCTTTTCCATTCAACGCACAAACTTATTTATAATTCAAAACATTAAAAGTCAATTATTTATTTAAATAAGCGAGGGGTTATCGCTTGGTTGAATGAATGAGCGATATAATTTGATGAAAAAAAAATATCTACAGATTTCTTATGAAATCTGACTTACATTAAAATTTCGAATTGAAAATATTATGAGCTCTATGAACCGTGAAAATGTACGCACATCCAAGAGGTGCCCAAATGTCACTCTTTAAGGGCCAATTAATGACTTGTTAGTTTTGCTTACAACTCATTTCCCATCATATTTTAAGCAAGCAAACAGGCAACAGTTTCGTTTCATTTTATTTGCTTTTAGCCCGTAAACAACTCAGCTGTGAAAGTCGTACAACAACTAAATGCGAATTTAATTCCCACGGCTTTTGTGTTTAGTGCAGGTAATTAACTTTTTAAGTTTTAAACCAAAATAAAAATGAAACCAGTAGTTAATAGGAATATAAAATTAAGTTAAACCAATTGTGCATTTGAGCACTTGCAACTGGAAAACCGCGCGCAATTAAAATTGTGTAAAAATTTTCATTTTATTTATGCGCCACAATCAAGGTAAAAATCGAATTTCACTTTGTTTTTCTCTCCTCTGTGTGTCGGTTTTTTTCTGTTTCTAAAAAAACATAGTTACAGGATTCGGAATTGCAACCCACACTTCAATTTCAATTCCCAACCTACGAGTACTAATTTGCAAAGCGCTTTTGTGGTTTTGTTGGTTTTGATTACAAAATGAAACTTTTATTTTTTTCATCTCAGCATACGAACATTTCTGACTTTTCAATTTACCTGCTGACAGTGCACCTAAGAAAAGTATCGATATTAGTTATGTGGGTCAATATCATGGGCATGGAAAGTCCGATTCAGTTAACTTTTTTCTGTTCTAATTGTAAGCTAAAAATGTTTTGGTTTTTTGAATCCCAACATTTATAATTTTTTCAAGTTATTACGAGAAAGCTCTCCTATGTCGCTACGAATAGATCAAATGCTTTTAATATGTTTTAGAATTCTTATAAAATCAATTCTCCTTAATATTCTTTCGAACTACTCTTCTTCAATATAATTCGCTGATGACGTGTTTGTTGTGAAGAGCTACAATTGCCTCATTTTTCGTGTTTTGCCCATCGCTGGTTTAAATCATATCTCATATTGGTTAGACACAATATTAGATACGATAGGGTAGAATATGTCAAGTAGGTGTGACATCTGCTGCAAAACCATATTAACGATATCTTAGAAAACGTTTGTCATAAAAGTCGCTATGGCGTGAAATCTCAAACCTGAAAAATAACGTAAAGGAATGTCTCGCTCAATTAAATTTTCAGTCAGTGCTGCTTATCCTGAAGAGTGAAAATGCGCCAAATCACTGTGATGCTATTGTTTCATAAAATCCGATTAAAAATATTTTTTTTTATTATTATATTCATTACTAAAATAAAAAGTGATATCTACTCAGTTTATTGAGCAACGATACTTGAAACTATCTAACGCCGTACATTATTGGAATGACTGCATGTTACTCGCATTTGAGTGTAACTCAACTCAACGAAATGAAGTGAAGGATATGTAGGTGCAAAAGTTACTGTTCCCTACGTTGCATTCGTTTTAGAATTCTTTGAATTCTTTTAATTTTTATTCAGAATTTGATTTGCAGCAAAACGAATCGCTTAATTTCTCTCATACAACACATTTAGCGCCACAATTGCATTTTGTTTTTATTCCCCGCTTCTGTGTGTTCCTTTTCCCATTCTCCTCGCTTCTAGCAGCACATTTGCCCCAACGTAATTCAATCAGCAATTGCAATGAATCAAACAGAATCAATAGTAAACGAAATGCGATTCCATTAGAAGCACCCACACACAAACAAATACTGATACTTGCACATACCCAGCAGGCAAATGAGCAAGGCCTTACTCGGAGAAGGCCTGCTAGCACTGCTGCGATTATATAAGGACTTCTCAAAACTAGATTTTCATGCAAATAAAAATACAATCACAGAAGGCATAATATGCTTTGCCACAACAGACGTGCTATCAGGTCTGATATTAGAAGGCAAAGAAGAAGGACTCCATTTACTTTAGCGCTTTTCTGTTTCTTTTTTATTTCATGTATTGCAATGTTTTATGATTCGGCATAACTTTTTTGTCATATGCATTGTACATATATGACATGCAAAGTATACACATGGTTAGAAATTAAGAGAAGTGTGCAGGCTAGTCTTCTGTTGTTTCATGTTATGTTAAGGAGGTAGAGTTTTGTGTATTCTCTTTGTCAAATTGTAAAGTCATTAAAAAAATATCAACGCAAGGTGAGATGGCGCGGATAAAAAAAAAAACAATTAATATTTAGAGTCTTTAAATTTATTAAAATTAAATTTTTGTCAAGTACTTCTGAGAGTCCTTCTACGGTAAGCGGTCTTAGAAAGCCTGCTTAGGAAGGCCTGTTTTCTTCGGCCATTTCATATAAAAACAGAAAGTACGTTTGAAAGGAGGGTGGAAGGCCTTATACTTACCAAGGAAGGCCTTCTAGAAGCACTGTTAGCTCCTGCCCTTGCCTACTGGGTAGTTTTGTACACACACACATGTAAACATTAAAACGTATAACGATTTGCTGCATTGTGTTACTTAATTAGAAAAAGTTCTTGCCTTCCTACTACGCTCCAGCGTAATTTCATTGTCCCTAGGAAAAATGTGTTTAAATCGATTGAAAATACAATTTACGAGTTACGACCGTCGACGAAGACGATGAGTATCGTTGGCATCCTTGATTGTAAATGCCAGTCATAAATTTTAAGTTCATTGGTTTTGCTTCACTGTAAGCTATGTATGTGAAGTAGGCTCCTGATTACGAGATACAAAATAAAATCTATCCATCAAGGAAATTTTGAAAATATTGCTCCTGCAATAGTTTTAGAAATATTTCAAAAACAAAAACACTTGGCTGAGCACTAAACGCTACCGTAAGAAACATTGCACGCAAAAACTGATAAAAATATAAATAAAATTTTTTAGCAATATCGCAAAAGCCAACAAAGGCCGGCTCAGCTTTCAAAGCTATCGGTGAACCTTTTATCCACAAAAATTGCTCTTCATTTGCTCGCCCGGAAAATAATAAAAAAAAAAAATTCGTGCACAATTTTTCGCAATATTTTAAAAAAAAAAAAAACGTGGCTTATACAAAACTTTGAAAAATATAGTAGGTACTAAATTTTTTTTTCTCAATCATTTTCTGCACAAGCAACCGAAGAGCAATTTTTGTGGATAGATTTTAATTTGAAATTTCGTAAGTCACGAGCCTACTTTACATAGATTTTACTGTAAGTTTATCTGTATACCTCTGTATGTGTGTATGCCATTCTCACGCATACAAATGCAAATACGACGGCAAGGACAAGCGATTTGTGTAAAATGTGTCAGTGGCAAAGACACAGACCGAGTGTCAGTATGTGCCCAGACACGCCTATTATGTGGTCATTTAACTCGTTTTTTTGTTCGTTTTTGTTTTACGTTTTACTCCATTGCATTTCATTTTAGCAAAACTGTTACAAGATAATGAACAGACCTTAAGTAGGTTTTAGTTTTATCTTTAAATGTTTTTGTGGGCAATAATTGACACAAGATTTATGCGTACACTTAATAATATTTGTGAATACTTTGTGAATGACGTATTCATATTTGTGCGAAATCTAGGAGAAAGAAAACATATTTTCTTAGAAAATATTTTGTAATAATTATCATCTATAAGCCGAAAATGGAAATGACACTGTGTGTGTGTAGAAAAGAAAAAAAGCAGAAAAATGTTTAAATATTTTTGAGAACGAAAAGAACAAGAAAAAATTTCCGAGTACGACAAAGTCTGTACCCGTTCCTTTTCCGCTCTTGCTCAAGAAGACGACTTTTAAGAAAGCAATATTTCCTTGCGTGAATTAGGGAAGATACTCCACATTTTCATATACCGCCGGTGAAAAAGGGGGTTCGAAACAATTTCTTCAATTAAATAAATTGAAAGAATCGAAAAATATTTTTTATTTATACAAGTTTAGTTCAAGTACTGTAACGATTATGAATTTAATGATGGAAATAACTGCACTATCGTTATAAATGGGTATTGTTTTTTTTTTTTCAATCAAAAATAATCATAGTTTTAGATTTTAATTTTTTCGATCCAAAGTTATCGTTATTTTGGATTTTTATTGGTTTCGATTCAAAAAAACAATTATTTTCTATTTATTTTTTTTTTTTCGGTCAAAAATGATTGTAGCTATGGATTTTTATGTTTTCAAATACAAAATAATCGTAATTTTGGATTTCTATTCTTCTAGATCCAAAATAAGCGACATTTTAGCCGCTTTGTTTTTGACTTTTGACTTTTATCGTTGCATTTCGGAAGCTTTTGACTTTCTCTGATTTTTATCGATAATTTTCTTAGGATTCTTTTCCAACATATTTCGACATACTTTGTTGGCTTATCAAAATTTTCGGGCTATCAGCATATCTTTTTCTGCAATAATGAACTTTTTTTAAAATTTTTCTATAAGTTAACTAATTTTCGAGTAATAAATTAAATACATAAAAAAACACTAGTTGTTCAGTGTAACGCAATGCTGGGTAAAAATGTACATAACTATATTGTTTTTGGCTCAAAACTTTCTTTTTCAAATAACAATGAAAAAGTCGAAGAGTATCGCAGTATCTTAGGGCTTCGCATGAGCCGAAGACCACTGCAGGGTGCGTGCCAAACAAAATCTATTTGCGGGTTTCATAGATTCGTGAAAAAAAAATAACAGGACTAAAATACTCCCAGCTAATATAAATAGAAGATACCGGATAAATTTGATCCAAAAATTTAAAAATTCATAAAAGTTATCAATTATTTTTAGTCCATAATTGTAATAAACAATACTAATGATTATTTTAGATCTAAATAAAAAGAAATTAATAACAACGATGGGTTTTGATCGAAAAAAATAAAAATTCAAAATAACGATTACTTTTGATTTTTAAAATAAAAATCACAAAATTAAAAATCATGACAAATTATGTCTACGCTTCTCGTCAAACTCATATGTCGTCTTTTCCTTCATTGTATTTTTAATAATGTGTTCCACAAAACTTTCCTATATTAAGTACTTAGTTCACTATAAATAAGTAGTTAATAATAACTGATTGTGATGTTGTCATATTTTCCTAAAATTCTTCAATTTTTTCTCTTCTAGGTACTCCCTAGAAAACTATTTGATATAACTTTGTTATTTTAATACGATTGAGAAAAATCAAAATTTAAATAAAAAATAAAAATATTTAGTCATGATGGGAATCGAGTTCAGAAGCTGTGTGTTGCAAGCGCTGACCTTTGCTACTGTAACATTGTAAAAGACATCTTCAAAAACAAGCCGTCTTCAGGCATTATTCATAAAAAATCCATTCTTTATAATAAGCGTTACCATGTGCTATAATTGTGCAAAATTAAAGAAAAGTACTTTCAGCATCAATTATGGTTTAATTACTGCTGTCCAACTTTTGCATTACGTACTTTATTAATCCACGAATTGTTTTCCTCCAATTAAGGATTTTCCTTTTTTATTATTATATTTCCTCAATAACTTTTGAATACAACTTTTCTCATAAATTTATGCATAAAGAAGAAACAACAAAAGAAGAAACTCGAATCGCTTGCGACCGTTAAAAAAGGTCAAATTAATTGAATTTGTGTTTTTTAATTAAAATGCTCAGCTATAAAAAAAGAGTTTTTCAGCAATTCAAAAAAAATTGAAACGCGCAAATTGAAACGCGCAACAATAACCATACACAGTACACGCTGATTTAATTGTTACGACAGTTGAACCGGCAAAGGTTATCACAACGCAAATAACAAACGGATACCGCGTATTTCGTTGGACCCAATCTAAGAAAAGTGCGTAGACACCACAATTAAAATGAAACTTTTGCCAGCGCAGAACTGACGTTTTCTTAATAGAAAATTCATTCGCTCTTTGTTTTTGTCTTGGCACGAAATGTTTGTCGCAATATTTCAGTTTGACATTTTTGTAATTTTTCTGTCAGTCTATCATTTGTCTCATAATCAGCAACGTTGTTATCACAACCGCCATCGTAGTCTTTGTCCTCGTCGCTGACTTGGTTTCTGTGCCATACATTGCGACAATGAATTTGTTTTTAAGTTATTTACACTCTACATTCTTTGTGAGAGAAATATACGTTCTGTAAGAACGCTTGTAACACTTTCAATTCAAAAAAATTAATGCTTAAAGTAGAAATCTGCTAAATGAAAAACCGGTAACTGCCTACAGTCTGAAAATTATGCTGTCAATCTCAGATGATTCATATCGTACATAAGATTTTAATTTTTATTTCACTTGCTTTTCATATCTAATCCATAATTTCCTCCCGGATCGTTAACTTTTCCCTCGGACAAATCTTTTATCACAGCCTTGCAAAAGTCGCATCATACTGATTATAAGTTTTTGCTTTTCTTTATTATGTAGCTGCAACTTAATTTACGTTGTCGGCAAATTTTCGCGCCTTTTCTGACAATTCGCATTGTGTGTAATTTTCAGTAAAAACTTTAAGCAATTTGAAAAGTTAAGTTCACGGGTCATAACAAACGAAGCTGTGTTTTTCTTTGTCCGGAGAAAATTATGTTAAAATACAGTCGTATGCTGGCGTCAGACATTCTTTGCCCCACGCCGCCATTACTTATTCAATTACTTTGTATTGCATACTGTGCTTTGCTTCTGTTTATTTGTTTTTTTTCTTTTAAGTTCTTAACGCACATAATTTCCAAGCAAAGTTCTTCCTCTATGAGTGTACTGACCCCTTTGGCCTTTTTTTTTGTTTTGTAAACTGATATCTTTGCCATGTCTGAAAAAAAGCAAAAGTTATTTAATGAAAAATTCCAATGTAAAATTTAATTTACAGAGAAGTAGATTCGGAATTTTTAATAAACGTGTGCATATTTAACTTTTGCTGATTTAAAATAAAAATTCTTGGCAGAAGCTTTGCGCTGGCAAAAGAAATCGGAAATTAAAAATGCAGCTAATGCGCATTATCAGCACTGTAAAAGATAAATGTTTTATTCGCAATTCCACAACCCAAATACGATTTTAAATTTAGTTTTTCGCTTGCTACCTTACCTGTGTCACATAACTGACAGCAGCAGCCTTAAATTTGTTGAATAAATCCCTCTCGAGTAAATCACGCACACGCACACAGCCATGCATAAAATGAAACCGTTGAAGAGTATTACTAATAACAATAATAAGAATAATTCTAAAAAGGAGCAGCAATACAATGGCTACAGATCAACAGTGCTATTTAAATGAGCGGCGAAAGAATTGATTGAGCGGTGGCTATGAGCGATTAAAAAGTAATTTATGCGTTGGAAAATTATGTAAGTAAGCGCTGATAAAATAGAATTAATCGGTGAAAAAAAAAGACTTTAATACAAAAGCACTGTAGCTTGCGAGGGCCCATCCACTTACTTAGCCTTTATTGCAGAAAGACTGGCTAGCAAAGCGAAGCTATAGAATGAAAAGCCTTCGCTAGTGAAGCTTAATATAGTTCTTCCATTGCTCATATGGGTTTTTCTTACGGCTTCATACATTTTTTCGTCGCTCAAAATAACACTGTTGCTTCTCACCATGTACTGCCCAAGTTTGAATTGAACACCTCTTACTGCTCACAATTAACCACTAGAAACTGAATAACACGCAGCTCAGAATTGAAAAAAGCACTGCTCATTTGAATAAAAGTCCTTTACAAAAGTAGTAAAAATTACTTCGAGTTTTGCAAGTCCTGGTTAAATAACGTTTTTGTATTTTTTATGACTTTTGTGCTTTAACCTTTTTTTAGTTTGTGTACTGTTCTCCTAGCACTGCTCTATCCGATATGTCATAAATCGTTTCCAAGTAACTAAATAAATTTCATATTTTTCATTTTTGTCTTATTTTATGACATTTCCTTAATAAAACATAAATATGTTGGCTTAGAGATGGTTGATGCACAGGACATCATTCGTTGGTTGTTTTAATTTGCACTCTATCGGTGCGTCCTGTTTTATTCATTTGATTCCTCTTGAAAGTCTTTTTCTTTCATAGTTTTAATAATATTTTTGACTTTTCGTTTATCACCAATGAAAGCACACTCACGCAATTGGCTTCTTTTGCTTTTGCTGTTTCTAACCCAGTGAAAAATCGCTGCTCAAAAGTCTTTATTTCGAGATTAAAGGCCAATATCCGATTTGTCAGTTTGGTATAACATTTCATAAATAGCTTTCTTGTTAAGTCAGTTTTAATTAGTACGTGTATAAACTATGTTCAAAAAAATTTGAGTCACTACGCATATTGAAGTTATTCATTGCCGTTGTGAGATTATGGATTGATTTCTGGCGATAAAAAAAATACAAATTGTCCATACAGAGTGAGCCCAAAAACGAAAGCTTAAAAATTGTACGTATTTTCTTTATTTAGCCACCATAATATATTTTTTAGGGTGGAGTCTTTTTTTTTAATTTTGCCTCTTTGAAATCATGCCTAATTTTTTAATTGTTGAAACTCTTGCGAAACTTTGGCCTTTTGAAATTTAGTGTTACGTAGTGTACAAGTGACATTTGATAATTTCGCATAGAAATTTAAAGTTTTACATGCGTCACTGACGGATAGTGATATATCGCCGATAACATTTGAAATGTAGTAGTTCCCGTCACTTACGCTGCAATGCATATAACTTATATTACGGTGTGCCTTTCACTAACCAAGGAAATTAAAGGAATATTAACAATAAATTGATTTTTTTAATTTTTATTATGCTTCTAATATAATACATATTGTACATAGAGCGAAAAATTTTGTCTTTTCAAAGCTGTCTTGGAAAATTCTCTTCTAAAAATTATGGAAAAATATTATAATCTCATTGCCAATTATACCAGCGATGGGCAAAGTAAGAAAAATGAGCCAGTTTTAGCTCTTTACAACAAACACTTTTTGTTTATTATGAAACATAACCAACACAACAAACATATGCACTCACCACTGCTGTAAGCTGTACACGGAATTGATATTGTTATTGTTGCATATTTCAGAGTAAAAAAAAAACCGAAACGAGCGAGAACAAGAAAGCAACAATGCGCACATTGAGGACATGTGCTCTCGTTTCGTTTGATCAATGTACTTATATTTCTACACATATACTCATGTTGTTCTTGTTTGATTATTGGAATTTGCTTTTGGTTTATGCAGAATTTTTTTTATTGACATCGAATTTATAGGGGAGGTTTTTACACATTTTTTAACATTCAATTGTGTCTATTCCAACAATCATATCCAGTGAAAATTAACACTACTGTGCGTGACAAAAAATACACCTTTCCACAGGTGACAGTGTATCCCTTCACAAATTGTATGAAAATTTCAAATTTTTTAGCTCGAACTGTACAAAATAATGACATCTCTCGAACTGATCATCAGAAACCACTCATATGAAAATTTAATATTGATATAATGTCAGGAGTTCTCGTGAAGTTTCAGAATTGTAGAGCGTGTTCAAACGTTAGAAATTTTTTTTTAAAAATGAAATGGGTACCCCGTCACACACAGAAGTGTTAACATTGTTTTGCCACTTGCTGGAATGTTAAGTATAATAAAGTTGCCAGCTCATAAAATGTATAACATTCTGAAGTCATTTTTTTACCCATTGTAAAATGCTTTATAAAAAAATTTTTTTCTTAAAATATAATATATCACCGTCAAATAAAACATTTAAAATTTTATGGCACCCACAACTCAACGAAAATTTATTTCCAATGTAATAATTTGAAAACTATCTTTACGGTATATTTGATAGCTCAAATAAATACAAAATCATTAAAATTTGAGAAGATGAAAATATAGCCGTTCAATACACGAATGTTTCTTAAAAGTCAAAAGTGTTTGTGACAAAAAAAAAAAAAAACTGATAACAAAATTCTGTCTGCTGCAAAGTCTTCCCCTGGAATATTTGCAGAAAGCCAACTCAGTGAGGGAATTGAGCTTAATTTCTGAATGGGTTGCTTTAATACAACTTTAATCGCACATATTCACTAGGGTGTCCTTTGCTCTTACGTTTGGGGACGTTTCGTTTTCGTTTTCGATTTTTGTTTTTTTTTTTTATGTTCTGCTACCGCTGCTGCCTGTGACACTTTTTGCATTTATTTTTATTAAGTTATTTTTATGTCGATAAAGCAGTTTGTGTTGATGTGCGTCGGAGTCATCGTCATTTTCGCAGTCTCTTTGTATGGCAGTATCTATGTGACTACGAGTGTGTCTGTGTTAGTATCTATGTTTCATTTTGATTAACAAACATTTTCCTAAAATTTGCTGTTTTTGCTGTGCTACTTTGCTCTGTTCCACCACTTGAATTGTGCTCTTGTGTCGAATAGTCGTCCATTTTCACTCAATTTTATGGCGATATTATGTCGTGTTGTTGTATTTGCTTATGCTTGTTTTTGCGATGGTATGAGTGTGTGATTTGATGGGTTCATATGCGTGTATGTGTTAATACTAAGAGCTGGTATCTCATGAAATTCATTGACAAATAAGCGTGTTGTGTGCCAAAAGTGTGCTTTTGAGCTGTGTTTTATATGCATACCGTTTAAGTAAATGTTGCTTGTATCATATACGTATGCATTTGTGTGCGTTTAAGTGTGTGCGTGTTTGATATTTATGGGTTATTTGTTGTTTATGACTTAAGCATACTCAAACGTTTAGCGTTTAAAAGTATTTTAATTGAAAGTGAAATTTATGAATCACAAGCGCTAGTTAATTTTCGATGAAAACTTAATGCTCAATTTTGTTGTCATTTGTGCCAAAGGACTACTCCGATTTATTCGTTTAGTTTTCGAGTTGTGAGTTAAGCAGCTCAACAATATTTTGGCATCGTAATAAATTCATTTACTTTACGATAGTAACAAATTTATGATGCTTAACGCGCTTTGAAATATTATTTCATAAAGATTTCATGATCAGTATTAAATCTTAAGAAAAGTTGCCGTAGAAAGTAGAAGTAAATCTAAGCTATGGTCTTGAAAAAACTGCATTTCTTATAATGAAAAATTTTAAAAATCAAAACTTCAAATTGTGAATTTCTTGGGCACTTTGCATAAAATTAATTCCCGCCATACGCTTTTGTGGCAAACATATTTTGTCTTCCTTGAGACCAACTTAAAACATCTTAAAATTGCGTTACAAGTTTTAATGAATTCATAACTTTTGAGCCCATTTGACACACCATAATGGGGGCATTAACTCCCGTCACAGCTGTGCTCCCCGCTATGTGTTTTTGCTTGTACTAATAAACACGATTCCTTGAATTCAAACATTTCTTGGATGGTTTCACTTCGCGCTCGTAAAATAAAAATCGATAAAACTTTTAACCACAAACAAACTCAGATCTGAAATTGCAAAATTCTAAGAATTTCCAAAGTCAATCCAATTGAAGCCAACATCGTCAGTGTCACCGCACTGATACGATTGCCTTCACCGCCTTCGAAGCTTCCGTCAATTTGCGACGCAAGTCTATTAGCAGCGGATACAACGAAAGCAGCCATGCGCCGCTAAAACACACAAAGCTTCTACATATGGTAGAGTTGCGTTAGCACTTGATTTTTATCTGATGATATTTTTTAATTTCTAACTCGAAATATTTCAAGTTATAACTGCGAGTTTTCATTGATAAAAGTATTTATCATAAATTGTTTTTAAGGTAATTTGTAAAACTTGAAAAATATTTAAACAACTTCGGCTTCAACTTAAACGTTGAAGCGCAATAGCGGATGCAGTGGCTAGCTAATTCAAAATCTAACAAAATCGCAGTAATCAACATTGAAGTTCCAATATCATAAAACAAGTGGCTCGGCAAGCCCTCCCATCTTCCGAACCCACCTGAAATTATTTCTAACCTTCACAACTGCAATACTTAATAGAAGTAATTATGCAGAAATGGGTCCATTTCCTTGTGTTGTTATATCGTGATAAGAATAATGATAGTACGAAAGCCTAAAAGTATGCTTTAAAGTTTGGCGATTTTATTATGTAACGGTTTTCAGAAATGCTTGCCGCATACTTATAGGCTTAAAAAATTGTAAACTGTTATAGTTAGAGGACTTACTCTATCTGAAATTTCATATTCCCATATCATCGTGCATCTCGGAAGTATTGAGCATTTCATATTTTCCTCTTCTTAATAAACAAAATTGCTTCTTTTAACTGTACACTATCGATATCAACCATCGATACAATGTCCCTACCCTAAGGGCAATTTGTTGAAACGCAGTCAGTAGGACGGACAGTCGCAAACGTCAAGATACACAAATAAAAAAGAATTGAAAATAAAAACGACATCAACAAAAATATCAATCGCTTTAATGGCACGAGCGCCAGCGGTGGTCAATGCGAGTATCATGTTCGGTACAAGGCCAAAACTTTGTAAACTTACGATTAATACTAGCTGTGTAAGAAGGCCGAAAGTAGCCCAATAAATCAAAATCGTGATGATGAGATCGTGAAGCTTAAGAAATACAAGGTGGAGTCCAAATCTTTAAATTTCTTATTGAGCGGTCAATACAAGTAGGTGTAGCACTAAATTAAATGACAATTTGTGTTATTTAGACTTTCGAAAATACATAGCTCTAAAATATAATATGAAGATTAAGTCACATTTTCTTACAAAAAATTCAGTAAGAAGGTTCTCCCGAAGGAAAACTGATTGTCGTGTCACAGAAACTAAAAAATCAATTTCAATGAATTTTGGCTTTCGTTATGTTAAAAATCAAAGGGCTTGAACCTGCAACTATGACAAGTACTAAAGTTGCGAACGTCATAATAAAAGTAAAGTTTCAGTGTAAAAATTAATCGATGCCTACGCAACGTCGACGGCAATGATGATGGTGATTTTTCTTCTCACACCATTGACTGTGGAAACCACGAAAACCATAGACTCGAGTCGACGCGACTCGAATTCTGGCACCAAGCACGTGTCGCTAATAAAAAACGGAACAAATGTGTGCGTGCGTTTCGATAAAAAGCACGACCGTGTAAGCGAGATAGCGCTCCATTGTACGACAGAAACAAAAGACAGCAAATTGAACATTTTAATTGTGGATTAAAAATGACTCTGGAAAAAAAATAAGGAAAAAGAGCAGACAATTTGCGCGAAGTAACAAAAACCAAATAAAAATCAAATCAAATTGAAACCCATTGAAAGGGAAATTTTATTGAATTAAAAAATTTAATTGTCTGTATGTTTGCCAGCAGTAGTTAGTAGATTGATGGGGATGGAGTGCAAATTAAAAATGACATTTGGTTTGATTTAACTTGATTGCTTTAAGAGACTGACGGCAAACGAACAATTTAGAAAAGATTATTCTCATTGATTTGTGGGCAGTGCTTGATTATTTTGTGAAGTAAAATGTTTTGAAATTTTCTAATTATTGAATTGAAAGTTTTCAGTTTTTAATGATATTAATTAAGCATAAGAGCGACAATATTTAAGAAGTAATCATTTAAATTGTATTGTCACATCTTTACGAACTGTCTGTGTTCTCCGGCCTTCAAAGATACAGGAACAATTTTGAATCGCTAAAGAATTATGAACAAGTCAATCCAAAAATTCAATAACTCGGTTGCAGGGATTCTTTTGCAATAAAGTATAAAATTACATAAATCACTTACTGATGACCAAACATAAATCGTTAATGAAATAAAAATGTTTCCCAACTGCAACTCATAAAAAACGTTAAGATGGTGGTAGCGACCCCACAGTAGATGGAATCATTTAAAACTAATTATATATGTCAAGGTTTTACTTTAGAAATTTAGGGGAGGTATGAAAGAAGAAAAAAGTCTCCGTGGCACAAACTCCCTTACTTTTGTTATATTTTAAGCTTTAAAACGCCTCAAAATATGCAGAGTGTGCTGGTTTAGTATGAACTCTTTTTAAATGTAGAAAAAAAAACAATTTAAGGACATTTTTACTAAAGGTCATTTCTCCAATTTTCAATATTTAAACAAAAACTATACCATAAACAGGAAAAAGAAAAAAAAAAGTCCCCTCGCTTAGGATTTCTACACGCACGACCAAAGCGCAACAATTACACTCGCGTTTATATACAGGCACATCAAAATAATCACGCACACGTATGCACTAACACCTACACGCACTAACGCACATGCATAACTACAATCACACCCAATTACATGGAAACAAAAGAAAATAATGAAAAACAGAAAAAAAACCAAAGGAGCGTAAAGTGATTTTTTTTCTTTATTCCTTTCAATTTTTTCTCTTTTGTTTTTCTTCCTGACAGCCAGCCCTGTTACAATGGCACGTTTTTCTTCTTTTAGTGTTGTTGCAGTTGTATTTGTTGATGTTGTTGTTGTCGTTCTTGTTGATATTGTTATTGAAAGAAAATAACTTTTAATTAAAAACTGTTGGAGTAAACGTTTGTAGAATGGCTGGCTATTCAATAATAACTTCAACATCAACAATTCCAGCACATCAACTAACCGGCACATGCACGCATTAAGGATATTGAATGATGTCCTTGTCAATGTTGTTGGTATCGTTATCTTGTCCATGGTCTACACTGGTAAATTATTGAACAGCTTTTGAATATGGTATGACATCATAGTTCGACCATTGTCATTGATCCTGTGGTAAATGCTAAAGTACTTAAAAAATTTCTTGGAACGGAAAAATAAATTATATTGATGACAAAGGGATATATTTCAACTTCAAGCTTTGGAACTTATGGAAGAATCTCCTATTTTCTAAATCCATTTCGGTGCTTCTTCCAATCAATTTGTGCAGTAAATTTTGTTTTCCATAAATAGGACAGTAAGAACTATTTTGGAATTTTCCTCATATATTATTTGTTATTGTGATAATGAATGTAAATATGATTTTATTCGTTATTCGAATAAATTTTGCACAACTATCAAAATGGCGTCTTTCGTGTTAGATTAATGAATTGCATTAAAGCACCAATAGCTAAAATTGAGTCAATAAATCTGAATTTAACAGCAAGATCTGCCATTTTTTTGCGAAATTTTTGATTTTGAAAGCTGATTTATAGCCAAAAACTAGCATAGCGAACTAGCGCATGCATAATAAAAGCTATAAAATCAAACCACTGCTTTTACTGTTAATTAAGTTTAAGTGCCCTCTAATATAAGCCATGAATTTGTGCTATGTTTTGCAAATTTTTAACCTTTATGCCAAATCCAATCAATAAATCTAGTTGCTTTTGATAAGCTATTATCTTTCCGTTAAAGTATAGTTAATAGCTTAGAAAAATAAAAACGAGGCTGTGCTCCGCTCAAACATTTATTTTGGCAGCATAAGCGCTTTTAAAGCAGGCTTAGAAGATATTTTGAAGAAAGGCATACATATATTAAGATAGACACAAGCTTTCAAGGCATTTTTAAAGAATAAAAAATAGATTTTAAAGAAACCTTAAAAAAAGCTAATAAACGACTTGCCATATGCATTAAAAGCGTTTTTACAGCACACTTTAAGCATTTATTGCACAGTAGCATTTTCAGCCTTACACTCTTATCTGTCCATTATTTCCTGCCAAAGCATAAGGTTATCAGAAACCAAATTGAATTAAGCAATTTAAAAGTATTTTTGCTAAGCATACACTACATTTGGCGTAAATCTGAACAAATAATTTTCTGTGTGCATTTTTTTATTTGTTCTATTAAGTTTCATATTTTTCTGTCTACAATTTTTTCTCAATTTTGCTGTTGAGTGTCTTCAATTCTTCGGAATGAACGGCAGTGATCATAGGTCATCTAACGACATACCGAGCTGTCAGTTGCTGTCCGTTCTGTTTTGTTGTCGGCTTGTTGGTCCATCAATACGGCAACGGAAGCAGGTGGAATTTTAACACGATTGGCAGCAAAAGCTGTCTATTTTAGTAATGTGGGTGGGGTCGTTATGAAGACAATGACTACGGCGCTGCAGGCTGTGAAATTAATTTCTTTGCTTTTTTGTTGTTGTTCATTGTCCTATTGGAGGTTAATTTTTCATTTTTATTGTTTTTATTTTCCAACAATTTGTTTTTGTTACTTTTTTCATCGTGAACTTTTGCTTCCTCTTCCTACTAACTAGACATTAAGCTTAAGGGAATTTCGTTTGTTGTTTTATCTTTTGGATGCTGTTTCGTATGCTTACTCTTTGTATTTGTTGCTATGTCGTACTTGGCACTGGGGTCAAAATAAATGGTATGCTTGTACTTGCAGCTAGCTAGATTTCCAATTTAATTTCTCTTTTGGTTTGCTTGATTTCCTTTTATACTTTGCTAGTTTCCGGCGCTTCTGTTGTTGTACTTCCTTTTTTATGCTTAATTCGATATTTCTGACCTTTTTGATCAGCGCCTTTCGGTCATTTCTTCATCTTAAGATGCTGCTGGTCAAACTAAAATTATTGACAACAGCTGGCATGTATTTAATGCAAAAGGGAAAATAAGTCGTAATAGATTTGCTAAATATTGTTGTTTTCATTTAGGCCCATATTCAATGAGTAGAGAGAAAAACTTTATTCGTGATAAGAAATTTTTTTTTTTTTTTTTAAATGTATTCAATATTCTAAAATCAATCAATTATTTGATAAAATTTGACTTTAGCGGCAGTAGAGTTTTAAATTCCACAGACTCTGTCAAATGACAACAATTTGTATTGATATTTTAAGCTTCTTCATAAAAATTTACTGTAATTTCATTCAACTGCATTCAACTAACCAAAAATAACTAAAATAACTAAAATATGAACAAAAAAAAAAAAACAACAATTAACCATGTGAATAAACATAACGCCGTGCTAAAGGCTGAATTCGCAACATTTATTCTTTTGTGTTCCAATTTTAATTTTTTTTATTTTGTTTCAATGTATAAAAAAATGATAATGTGCTAAAATTTGTAGTTATCGCTTTTGTTATTGTTGGTATTTTCCTGTTTTATGCAAATAGACCAAAGCTAAATGGCGTGCGAATTGCAAATGAATAAATGTTAAACCACAAAACATACGTTGGAACACATGAAAAAAAAATACAACTGCGATTACGTAAAAAAGACCGCAATATAAAAAACAAAAATTTCAATAAAAAAAATAAAACCAAAAAGTGAAATTTTTTAAATAAATTGGGTAACTGCTTCTAAAAAATTACATAAACATTAGACTGTCCGTTACTTCTCAACATTCTTATATCGAGAGCTCGATATACAGCCCGTTGCTAAAAAAGAGACTTCCTAAACCACGAACTGTCTAATAAATATCCATGTTGCTTTAGTTCTTCTCCCTTTTTTTTTTTTGTTATTTTATTGTTGCTTTCTGTTTTTTTTTTGCTGTCATTTTTTGACACTTTTCAACTGCCAACCATCAGATTTGGTTTTAGGTTCGGCCGTTTTGCTTGAAACGCGCTAATCTGCCTGAAATTAAACTTTTACAAGATGTTTCTGTATCATTTACTGTGGAAAAGAAAAAAATGAATGAATGAAAATCGCAATTTACGTCAGGTATGAGTAGCAGTCAGTTGAAGTTATGCTGCACTCAATTATCATATAATAGGATGAATGAAAAATGTATGTAGTTACATTAGGGCGGATTAAATTTTTAAGTGGTCCGGAAAGTCTATTTTTCTGAAAGTTCAACAAATTTTAAGCAAAAAAGTCCACTACACCATATGGCTACAATGAATTTCGAGCCCGCGAGTTTTTATTTGAAGTAGTTAAAACTATTCAAACTGCTTATGCTGCCGTCTGGTGACAGTTTTCAGAACTTTACAGTTTTTCATTCTCTTCCTCAACTTGTAAGCAATAAAATGACGCTTTTTTCATTCAAATCTGTCCATTAGTTTCGGAGATACTCAAGTTTAAACAAATATGTTTTTCCTGGCATGTCAAGTGTCTCCACTCTGCTGTAGTCTCAGACCTCGATGACAGTCTGACAGCTGTACTATTTAAGAGGGCGTCCATAAATTACGTGAGGTGTTTTTTTTTTTTGAAAATTCGGACTCCCCATCCCTTCCTTGAGACTTGCCTTATAGTTTTTAGATGTAATCTTCTATAATAATGTATACTCTCTGCATTAAAAAGTTGACGTGAGATTTTAGTTGATCCCCCCACCGCCTTGGTGAGATTTGGTGAGACTTTGGGTGGACCTCCTCCCCCCTATTTTGACTCACGTAATTTATGGACGGCCCCTAATACTCAATTTTGCAAATGAAATTTTTGCTCGTTCAATATTCGTATTGAATGATATAAATCATTTCGAAAAAAATTTTGCAATTATATTAGCCGTGTTTTATTCGCTTTGGTTAAAACTAAAAGTGAATAAAACGTATAAGTTTAGCCTTTTATAATTCTGAATTTGCCATGACAGTGTTTGACAGAAATTCTATTTTAAAATCAGAGCCGCCTTTATGGTCGTGTGGTTGAATAGGGCCTAACACGGTAAGGGGCCTCAGTACATAGTTTTTTTTTTTCTTCAAATTCTTGCTATCAAATGATTTCAAAGTGTTTTTATAGTGTCGCTGACGCTAATACCAAAGTTTTCTTTTAGTTTGCTGTTGTTTCATCACTGTTTTTGTTGTTATTATGTGTTTCTATTTTAATATTTGGGCCTAGCACTGACTGGGTGCACAAGGCCTCCCGTGACCTAAGCACGCTTCTTCAAAATTCCAGCAACGTTGCCATATATTTTTGAATATTTTAGATTTGTGTCTATGATGCTTCAAACTTTAGCAAAGACAAAAAAAGTTCAATAAATTAAACTAGAAATTGAGCTGGTTCACACATTTGTATGAGATTCAGGTTTAAACAAAGCGAAAAAAACACGGCTATTGTTTTCAAAATAAGTGAATTATATTCTGTCGAAGTCTACAAATCTCATACCATTTACCATTCTTAAAATTTAATTTTGTTTTCTTTAAAACCTTTAAATCCGAAAACCATAGTTGTTCAATGTAAACAATTTAATTGCTCCGATGACTTAGCTATTTGACTTACTCGCTTGCTGCTTTCTCTGTTTTTTTTTTATTTTTTTTTTATTTAAATTAATAAAATCAGACTTAAAACGTTTCTACTTAGCAACCACAATTTAAATTTGTCTTGGCCAGATTATGGCTTTTACAACAATTGTTTATGTGTTTCAGTTTTCAAAGAAGGTTTCCCTCATCATTAATTAACAAAACAACATAATAACAGCAGTAACAACAACAACAACAACAACAACAACAACAACAACAACAACACCAACAACAACTGAGTACATTTTTAATTGAATTTATTTGTGTTGTTGCTGCTCTTGTTGTTTGTTTTCTTAAGGCGCAGCCCACAAAGCGGAAACGGAAATGACCAAATGAAAGAAAACAGTGGAATAAAACAGCAAGCAAATTAATAAAAACTAAATAAATAAATAAACAACATTAAAAAGAAACAAAAAAAAAAAACCAAAACCGCAAAGTGGTAGCAAACGAAAAATATAATTCATCGTAATTTAATTAAAATTTATGCAAAAAAACAGCGCACCAACAAAACTGACATGAAACAGCAGCAGCGGGAGAAACAATTTTTGAACTCAATGGTTTTTTTTTATGCACGAGTTTTCTTTCTTTCTTTGAATGCGCATTTTTCAACAAGGATAATTAAACAAAATGGCGAACTACGCGGAAGAACAACAGAACAAGAAAGGCCATCGGTTACCCCATTCGAGAATTCTTGACGAACAAATTGAATTTTGCATTTCAACAAAGCGCTTTATTTGTGGCGTTGCTGTTGCTTTTGCTGTTGCCACAGCATTTTGGCTTCCATCTATTTTGTTGTTGTTGTGTGTCCTGCAATTTTGGATACTAACGCACTGTTGCTAATAATGTTCGCCCGCCCTTACATTCGAGGCTGTTTTTTTTCTTCCTTTTTTTATGTTTTTTCTGTTGCTACTTTATTATTGAAAAATTATTTTCTGAACTTAATGAAATTTCCGAAAGGAAATGGCCAACAAATATTAAGGAGAGAATAAAAAACGAATGAAAATTGAACCTAAGCTGATGTGCGGGAAATTTATTTAGAAAAATTATTTTGTGGTCAAATATTAACAAAAATTTTATCAGAAGAAAATTCCACTTGACCAAATTCATAGAAATTCTTCACCTAGGTCATGCCTGGTGCTAATTTTTCTTCCAAGTTAATTTGCATATTTAAATAAGGATTTCTTAAAACGCAGCCAACATGCCAATGTTAATATGTCGTTTACCTCTTAGTTTTTAGAATCGTTAAACGACGCGTCAAAGCAACTTGAAAACACGCAATGTAGCAATATACATTTTTATTAACTGAAATTATTAACACGAAACTTATGAACAAATAAATGTCGCAAAATTAATACAATCAGACATTTATGTGCTGTTGGGTGATTTGTGTCAATTACTGCCAAGTGTTGCACATTTGCGTAACTGAAACGCACTAAAGAATTTTCTACATCGAGAAAAATTCGTTACGGAATGAAGGCAAAATTTCGAACTAGAAAAATTGCAATAATTTTGGATTCATTAATTGTAATAAATTAATTTCCTTCTTCACGCTAATGCGAATTTTTGATGTTGGTGGGGAACAGCACTCCCCACTATTGGAACTTTAAGGAGTTTCTTAAATCTATTAGTATTATTTTTTTAAGCATTATTTTTGTTTGTGTAAATTGTTCTATGTTTCGTGAATTGTTCTATGTTTTTTACTACATTTTTATATCAATAACACTAACTGCAGTTGCTTACAGGAAACACCTTGTATATATATCCCACTAAACGGTTAACCTGCAATTTTCTGCTGCCTTGCAATGTTGTGCGTGCTTTTTCTTCAATTGCTTTGCACAATATTTGTGAAATGTGTGAAAACAACCCTGCTATTTGCCTTCCCAACACCTGCGAGCTTTAGCAAACTTCACCGAATAATTGCGGCAATAAAACTCGAACTCGCTTACATATGTAAGCATGTTCCTCAAGTATAAAAGCGTGTTAGTTTCATTCCGCATTCGAACACACGCATGCGGCTTTTTAAAGCGCAATTTAAATTTATTAGCCAAATAAAGTAAACGCAACAACAGCGCCTCCCAGTTGCTGGTTTTATTGTGTGGCAAATTTACAGGCACGCAACAACCCTGCAAAAGAAAAGTGGAAAGGAAAAAAAGTTAAAAAGGAGAGCAAATTTGTACCCTTCCCTACGCTTGTTGTCGCTCTTACTTAAGGGGTACGCGTACAAATAATGATGATGAAATACATTCGCACGCCACAACTCAGCAAACGTGCCAAGAATTTAAGCAAAAAGCACAGTGAAAGTAGGAATCGTAAATTCTTAAAAAATTTTTATTAAATATTTTTACGAAGAAATATTCCTAGTCCGATTGTTAAACAACAATTCGATGACTCTTGTGTGCAGTACAGTTTAAATTTGTCAAAGCGTGTAATGCGTGTTATGATATCGCGCACTGGCTCGTAGCACTGTGCGACGAAGACGCACCTTGAGCGCATGGCTCCGTTGTATTTGCGTTGCTGTTGCTGGTTTTGCTGTTCCTGTTGAAGTGAGCAAAGTTTTTGCGTGACATTTAAGCAACAACAACAACAACAACAGTAAAGACACGATAAAAAATGTAGCATAAAAAAAGGCAACCCATCATGAATCCTTCAGGATGTCTTCGAATTGAGACAAACAGCCACTTGTGCGTGTTTTTTGTGTGTATGCGTGCAAATATGTCGCTCGCTCTTGGCTTGATTTCCGTTTCCTGTGTGCCTGCTTTTTTTCGTGCTGTTGGCATTATTGTTGCGCTTTAGTTGTTGTCAAAATTTGTTATTGTTGCCGCATGCGACATGGCGGCGACGGCAGCGGCGGCGACATAAGCAATTTGTACACAAAACTCATTTTCAACTAAAGCTGAAGCGAAAAAAAAGCAATAAATTTCTAAAGACTTCCTTAAAGCATAGCAACAACAACAACTACAGCGACAAAGATGCTGTTGTTGTTTTAGGGCACCAAAGTGGCAAAAGAATATACAATCTGGTGCTTTTATAATAAATTTGTTTGAATATGTGAAGACATTTCTAGTAGGAAACCGAACAATGAGTGACCAAGACAGCAAATATTTGGTAAAACCACTTTTCAATATTGAAAACCATAAATTTATTTGATGTGATATTTTGCAAGCCATGCAAGTATGAGTCATTCGTTCAAGTGTAGGGCTTGAAATATTTATTGTCTTTAAAAAATTATTCCCAAAATTCAAATTATTCCCTCATCCGCATTAATTGAAAGATTGTAAATGAATAAATCTCGAAATCAGAAAACATTTGAGTACTCACAAACTTTCTACTCATGAAATCAAGCCACTTGAAAAAACAAATCAAGTTACTTGAAAAAAGAACTTTCGTATATTCTATAGATTCGGTACAGAATTTGGCTTGTTTTTAACGTATGTTCCTATGAAAAATAGGCAAGGTTGAATTGATTGTACCAATTGATCCTGAAATGCAAGTTGTGTCAACACAATTGACTACTGGTTTTTGAAATAAACTTCGATGATTTTTGTTTGTTTTTCTACTGTGTGTCTTTTCATGGGAAATTCCGCAAGTTTTGCTTGCGAAATCTTCAAAAATATTGAAATCAAAAAGCTAAAGCGAATTCAAACCAATGAAGTTTTTGATTTCCTGTCCTAGCGACTGTTGAATCGAGGAAGAGGAACTCCTACATTATCATTTAGAATCCCAAATCCCAATGTATAGGCAAAAAATTCGCCACTACAAATAATTTTAATTTTCGATGCTTACATCCCTTTGACTATCTGAATTCCTGTAGCATTTTTGTTGCAAAGACTTAATTTATTTTATAGCTTTACGAGTAATTCTTGAAGGTTCGCTATAATGGCGTCAGTTTAAAAATTTTTGGTACTGATTGAAGAACTGTACTTAAATTCAAACAAGACATCCCTTTCTGCTTTAATTTTTCGTAAAGACCAAAAATTGGCCTTAAGTAACTACAAAAAGCAATAAATCCCACTTAATTGTTCCCAACATAACTCAAGTCCACGCCTACTCGCACATCAAAAAAAGAAGAGCAATAAAAGAAATGAAATAAAATAAAACAAACTGATACATAAAAGCTCAAGCATTTCAACTCGAAAAAGGACAACGGAAAAATGAAAAAAAAAAAAAAAAATAGAAAAAGACGCACTCTCGTGCCGTAATAGCTTTTCATCAAAAGCTTAAGTGGCTGAAAAATGACGGCACTGCCGTCGCAGAACAGCGCTGCTAGCGCGAAAGTGAGTGCATTAAATTTTGATTAAAGGGAATTCTCTGGTATTTGGCTTGATTTCTTCTCCTGCTCCTTACCATTATTTTTTTATTTTTTACTTTGTCTACAACTTTTACCACATTCTATAGAATTCGAGCTTTTACAAATAAACCATTCTTTATTACAAGTTCGAAAAAGTTCGTGACCTAGCAACCGTAAGAGCGCTCGTTCTCATCCTCGAGTAGAAAAGGGCGCGTTCGCGGACGCATCATTCAATGTGTAGCAATATAACCGCATGGCGCGGCGCGGCGCGGCGTGGCGTGGCGAGGCGAGGTATGCAACATGCGCCAAGCTCATAACTCTTAAACGTTTTGGAAATACTCGCAGTAGCAACAGCAATAAAATGAAATCTTGTAATGCTTATGGCCAGCAGCAACAGCCACAGCCACAGCAATAGCAATAATTCTAGGTTGCAGTATGTCTGCCCGGTCGCTTGCATATCAGTACATCGTTCGTGTATCCTCCATGTTCATTATGTCATAGATTAGTGTGGAAGGCCCATTGTAAAGGCCCACTCACTCATTGCACACAAAGAATTATCTAGTGAAACTTTGCGCAAAGTCTGTAGTCGAGGAAGGAGATAAAGGAGGAAAAAGTCGAATCCTTGCTGTGTATCCCTAATAGCCATTGCGTTTGTAGTATCCTATTAGTGGCATAAATTTTTATTGGCGCATCGTGAGTTCGATTGCAGTTGGCGCAACAAGAGTGCGCACCTTTTGCAAACTCCTAAATCGATGGTTGACCATTAGGTTGCAAGTATTAGCGTCGTTGGTTACTCAGAGAGCTGATAAAGAATTGCTGCAAGTGTAGCCATTTATTTCTGAATCACTCGTCGATGGCGTTGCCGTTCGAGCTGTCCTTTTGCTTCAGTTCATATTTTTCTTAGTCCTTGTTGTATTTTCTTTCGTTACTTTTTTGCTACACTTTTATGGTTTGCACAATATAACTTCTAGCTGGATGTGAAAGCGCTCCATTAGAAATCCATTGAACCACATTCGGCCAATTGCACTTCCATGAACAAGTGTGCTAAGCAGCAGCGTCGAGCGACAACAGCAGTCGCATTTATGAAAATGCCGTGGCGTTTTCGGTTGCCAACGCACTGGTGCGTGGTGCAGCTTTACAGATTTCTTGGTATTAATTTGAAAGTAATGTCATTTGGCAGTTTACAGCCGGCATGTGGAATTGTGGGTTCTAAGAATATCCTAAAATGTATTGCCATTGTGTGTGTGTGTGTAGTCGTTCTCTTGGGAAAGCGGCAGCATGTGCGTTTTAAAAGTTTTTAATCCGCTTTTAAAATTTTTATTTTATTTTTTATTTGCTGACACATGACGTTCATACGCTGAAAGATACTTTCCAACACATACGGCTTCCTTTTATTCGTATCATCTTAAATTGTTATGATCCTATGTGTGCTGAAAAAGGCAGCCATTCCATTATGTGGGGCAAATAATTCAAGCGAAAATCCACTTCAGCTTAAATAGTCGCGCTAGAAAAAGCAATAAAATGGCACAGCACTGCATTAGGAAATTCTCTTTCGAATCTGTGAAAAACGATAGCACCACATTAACAAACAAAAACATGACAGTCATGAAAGACAACTGTTGAACTTAGTTTTTATGTAATCAACATTAATCCATAAAATGTGTATTTCGAGGTTTCTAGTGCAGCTAAGTGCTTCCTGGTAAAAGGATTTGACTTCCACTTAACATTGAGTGGTAATGGATTTTTACCCCACTTGCAATAAATACAATTTAGTGTGAATTGAGCGCACTAATCCTCATTTTGCTCAAGAGTTACAGTTGATAAAATTAAATTTTGTTGTTGTTTGTAAATTAAAGGAAGGGTGCCGATGAAATTAAAAAACGACATTCATTAATAAAACTTTATAAAATGTGTTATACGAACTACTGTCGGATAGCCTGGAAGTCACGTGTCGAAATATTTTTTCTAAGGCGTTTCATTATGGTTCTGACCTACTAAAATTTGCGCCCTCAGCAAATTATTTTGAAATTTTTCGAAAAAACCAAAGGTTGTCTGAGAACTTTTTTCCGCTAAAAAATGACTTGAAATTCCTGCGATTAAAGTTTTTGCTGTACTTCATCGTTTCGGTTGCTGCCTGCTAAAATATATCTTTTCAGCGGTACAAAAACTTTTTTTTAGGAAGCATAAAATTCTTAAAATAGCCCGAAAATGCTGTGCTCGTGCCGACAGTTTTTCAAAACCTCAGTTTTATATAGCTAAGATATCATATTTTCAAAAATCGAATGAAAAAGGTTTTCAAAATCCTCTTTCTTTACTACGCTGATGTGGTAAGATCATAAACCATAAATGGGCAAAATTTTGGAAGCAAGAGCCACTTAGAACAAAAGTATAAAGAAACAACAATTACAACAACAGAAAAAAAATCACACGAAACGAGAGCAGCTGTCCTCAATGTGCGCATTGTTGTTTCTTTGTTTGCTCGCTTCGGTTTTTACCTAAATGATGCAACAATAACAATAATACCAAATCACGCGCATAACGCATATGACCTAAATTCGGCTCATTTTTGCTGTTTTGAATTGAGGTGGATGTACGCGAAATCGTATTTTCGTGAAATTTAAGCATCTTTTTTTCAGCAGATAAATATAGATTATATTGGCAAAACATTTATTTGCAGTTCCCAACTTCGCAAAGTAAAACAAAACACCTGAACGTAAAAATTCAATTTTCCTCACTCTTTGATATAAAGTGATTTGTTTATTTTATCTAGTTAAAGTTTATTAAGTTAATTTTAATCGCTGTTTTTGCACATTTTCGAAAACTTCACCGTGAGCGGCAAAATTTCAAAAATACCATTTCATTTTATCACCTTACGTTGGCAAACAAATATTTTTCAACTCAACTTTTCCAATAACCCAAATATTCTAAGCAAACACACACAAGTGAGCATCCCAGTAGCCAATGAAGTATGGCCCTATAGCGCTTCTGCAAAATGCTTAACTACACTTGCCAATTTTGCTGCATACTAAGGCGCTTACATAAGAAGGATATCAAAATCGGCTTTTCATGCACATTAGCTTCCCAACAGCAACTGGTCTTAACTAGTTCTTTTAATTTTTTTCACATTGTCATTGATCTCAACGACAATTTTGCGGCAACTAAAGTTTGTTAAGCACTCAAAAATGACGATAATTACGATTTGCTTCATTCGATGAAGAATTGAAGGTACTGAAAAATGTTGGTCGATATTTCCCCTTAAGGATTTTTTATGAAAATTCATTAAATTGAATTTTGTCTGGTTACTTTTGAAAATTATCAAAATGAGATTTTTTCCTCCTTTCCAATTATGAAGTGAATACTTTTTTCTCTTCCATTTTGTAGAGAATACTTACTTTTGAAACATGTTCAACCGATTTATTTCATATAAAAAAAAAGTAAGGTTGAAGAAAACATTTTTACACCGCTTTTTCCTTTTTTGCTTACTGGGACTTAAACTCTTGTACACTCACTAACATTGAATTAAACGCTAAGTGAGGGTCACCAGATGTTCCACACACCTTGTGATTTTTCGAAAAACTAAAATTCGCTTGTCATAGGTAATTTTCTGTGTAACAATATCGATTATCTTTCGGAAATTTGTCTTAACGTTATAATTTATTTAAGTTCTATGTTTATGAAATTTTTAAAAAAATTTTATTTTATTTTTAATTTATTGAAAAATATCGATAGTTATTCTATTTACAAATCGTTTAAATAAATGTTGAATTTTTATGTGAAATCAAAAATATTTTCAACTGTTACTAATATCGGCTGGATATTAAAAAAATACTAACGTTTTAAAAAAATTTTCTTTCAAAATTTTTCAACTTCAACGTCAATCTGGCAGCTCAAGAAGTAAATGCCATGTGAAAATAATTTAAGGTTTATTGTCGTTCATTGAATGAATATTCAAACAAAAAGTTTTGTTGCTGAACAGCGATGGAATTTGATTGAAAAAATATTTCGGCACACGGCAAGCGTTTGTTTGTATGCGTTGAAGCAAATGAGTTTGCTCCCTGTGGTTTGCTGTTGTATAGGTGATGTATCCGTTTGTCTGAGTGTCAGAATATGTTTAATCCGTGTTTGCTTAAGTGTTTTATTTAACAATTCAATTCTGCGGTTTCATCTGCATTTTTTTCGGTAGAAACTGCATTTTTTATGTAGCTACGGCTATATTTTTGGAAGCTAAACAAAAATAAAATAAAACAAAAACCATAACCAAAATAACCAAAATTTTTTATAGATACAAAAAAAAAAGATAATATATCAAGAAAACAAGTTTTCATAATAATATTTCTTACCATTAGTACAAAGAAATTATAAAAAATGCTAAACAACAGAGAAAAATCCAATCCGATTGAAGTTGTAATTAAATAAAGGAAATTAAAGAAAAAAAAAAATGTTGATTTTACACAAAATGTGTAAAAAAGCACACTCATTAGACGCGTATAATTCTACAAAATACTGTGTGGCTCCGTTTTTACTAGTAAATTGTGTAAAATTTAATACAAACTGTGTCTGCAAGGAACTTTTATTGATTTATTTGCTTGTAGTAATGCGTGACATAAAAAATTATGAAATATTGCGAAGCGGAAACGCACAGTAACCGGAAATGTTTAATAGGAGACGGCTAATTACATTAAGGCGCGAACGCTCGCAGTAACTTACAGTCACAGCATAAATTTACGTTTTCTAATTTTTGCTAAGTAAGAAATGCTGAATGAAATTGTATTATATTGTAACTTTATTGAACTTAATTATTTTTTAGAACCTGAAATTATGCAATCGCTAATGTTAAAAATCAATTGTTTTTCTGCGCAAAATTTTATTAGCAATCAATGCGTAAACTCAATGACTCCAAAAAAGGCCGAATTGTGGTGTCTATATCTCACCTCATTTTGCTCTACCTGTAATATTTCTTCCCGAAATCTGTAATATAATTGTAGTGAGTTTTCGCTTGCATCGCCTCATTTGTATTCAAATTTTTTTAATGTTTTTTTTTTTTTTTTCAATGAATATTTTTAAATCATTAACCGTTTGTTTTGAGTCTGTTCTTTATGGTCTTTTTGTTTCATTACCGCATTTATAGGCGCTCAAACACACACGCCTTTACATATGATCTCAGAATTGCATTTATTTGCGACTGGCATTTTGCATATTTCAACCATCAGGAAAAATATCTGCGCTTTTTCATTCCTTAATGACGGCTGTGCGCAATTTTTGTTTTTCCATGATATTAAATTTCTCCATTTTTAAATTCATATATGGCAGCAGTGGCGTATCTGGAATTCAGCTGTGGGAGGCTGAAGTGTAAAGAAAGTGATGAGTGTTGCGCCTATGAAACGATATTTAAATGAAAGCGAGGAAAAATTAAATGAAAACTGAAACTTCCATCAGCCCTGTTCGAATAGGAAAAAATCAACAGATGCTGATTTTCATTCACGAAATGAATCAAAAGTCAAAAATCGTTAAGGGTGCAGAATCATAATCTTTTAAGCCCTTCTCCAAAAATTTCATAAAAAGATTTAAGTATAGTGCAATAGTTCGATTAGTTCAGGCATTACTAGTTCTAGTTATCGAAGGGGCTATGGTTGCCTTAGCCTTACACCTTCGTTCCGCCACTGTACGTCAAGTAATGTTTTATATTTTCATTTTGCCAACCTGTCTTAAAATTCATTTATAATTCGATTGAAAATGTTTTTCTTTTGGAATTATAAAATTCTGCCCAACGTTACAGGCTGAAATGTCAGGTAAACTCATTTTTGAAATTAATTTTGACAGCTGAGTGAATGTTGCTCAGCTGCCGTTGTGTCGAAAGTAAAAAAAAAATCGTGTAAAGTGCACAACTACCCATGTGTGAGCTTAAACGTGCATTCATGTTTGCGATGTTCTCAGCAACACTGGAAAAAATAAAATGACCAACCGCATAAGTTTTATTGCAAAATATCTATTTATCTACATATGTATTTGCCATAAGCAAATAAACTTCAAAGTGATGTTTTTTTTTCTTTCAATATTTATTTTGCTTCAACTAGAAAACTTGGGCTTCGTGAGTTCCTAGAATTTTTAGCTATAAGAACATATTTTTTCGGAGTGGCGGCTAGTAACCCAATAGTCGAATCATTAATTTTTATTTATTCATTCGATAATTAGTTGCTTTTCTATTTCTTTTTATTTATTCGTTCGATGGTTTGAAGTTTTTTTTCATTAAAATCAGTTAATAAGTTGTCCGAGTAACGATTCCTATGTTTCGTTTTTATTGACAAAAAGAAGAAAACAAAAAAAGAAGAAAAGAAAAAATTATGTTTTTTGTCAATTGCTATGAAGCAGTGGAATCGTTATGTATTTTGCTGGATAAAGGGTGGACGATTGTACCTAAATATTAACTGTGTTTAGCCAATTTGATGTACCGTTTTTTTCTGTTGAACTTGGAATCCTAAAAGAATGATGCTCAATACAATTTGCTAAAAAGTACAGAATATCTATCTTTATTTATTTTTGCATAGAAAATATTGGGTTTTCAAGAATTCGCATTCTATGATGGTAAAGAAAAATTGCGTTCGTGCCACGTGAAATGAATTTGTGTATAAACCATAAATTATTGTTAAAAAAAGCAAACATTGACAACTACCCAGTGCAGAAAGTCTTCCCCTAATATGTATGAACAGTGTTCGATAAGAACCATTAAAAAACTTTTACTTTAGTAAAGAATATTTTTAGTTATTAAAATATATTTAAACTATTCCTTTCAAAAACTTTAAGAGTAACATCCAAATTCTTTTCTTACAGGTAAGATATGCTGATCATGACTAAACAGAGGTATATTTTAATTGAAATAAGAAAAGGTATTTTTAGAAGAAACAAACAGGGTCCCATGGACCTAAATAATTAGTTGCTGTTGTCTTGACCCGGAAAAAACAGCTTGTTCTTCAATTTGGCAGTAGTTACTGCACCCGCAAGTTGTGCTTTTATGGATTTCTTGTAGATATGTACATATTTTGCTTAATTTTGTGATGGCATTATTCAAACTATTTCTAGTTTCTTTTGTTACATTATCAAAATATTATTATTTAAAACAGCCATGGGCAAAATACGAAAAATGAGCCATTTGTGGCTCATTACAACAAACACTTCGTTTTCTTAAGAAAAATAACAAAGCAACAAACACAAGTACTCCGCTCTGCTGCGCACCAAATTCGTATTGTTGAAGTGCAACTTCTTTTACATGGGTGTGATTTGAAAATAGGTGTGTATAATGAAACGCAAAATGTGACACTTTGTTTTTTAGCCGTATTGTCACTTAGTATAAATTTTTCCTCGAAGGTAAGACACTTAGCTTCAAGATCGGTTGAACAAAAGCAGAGATATAAGCGTGAAAATATTTCCTATTTTCTTAAATTTTTTCAATCATTGCACTAATTAACTACGAAAGCCTTGCCATAGTGAGGAGAAAAAAATCTACTACTCTCTAATATGACCTTAAAATAATATTTATATCCATGTTCAAAATCGTGCATATCAAAAAAATATATATATTTTGTAAATGAGTAAGAACTTTCACAGTAAAAAAATATTAGATGAATCATAATTTTCTTCAAAACCTATAGCTTAACATGAGCTTATATCGAATTGGCGCTAATATAAATGTAACCTTTTCATATGGAACTCCCCAAATAGTCTTTTTGTTATTGTTTTACAGCAACGCCAATGCTCTAGCTTTTGCTTCGCTTTTGCTCTGCACGTACCCTATGGCTATTGTATTAGAGGAAGAGACTGAAATAATCGTCAATTTGTGAGCGACCTTTAATGGACCTACTGCAGCTGCTGCTGCTGCTGCTACTGTTGTCATTGTTGTTGCTTCTACGGGGGACATTCATCATAAGCAAATTTATCATTTTTGACTTTGAATTTTGTAGAAACGTTTGCAGAATGACAAAACGAGTGACGCGACAAAAGCAAAAGCGAAAGAGAAAAAGAGACAAATGCGGGAGTGGGAATCGCAAGGGAGCAAGTTGATGCAGACAAATAAACGGGTACTTAATAGTCAAGATAACGTGATACAGTGGTCTGACTAGTAGCCACGACAGAGACACATCAGACCAACACAACTGACAAACCTAACGGACAGACAAACCTGGGCCGCAAGAGAAGTAGTTCATGGCTTGTGCTCTGTGCTCATTTCGAAGTAACTCGACTTGGTGCGCTCACTGCATGCATGCGTGTAAATGTCAAAAAATTACAATTGTGATAGTGTGTGTGAACATCGAAATGACAGTGACATACATATAAATTAGCATGGCACCAGCTAAGTGGGTTTCACCTCGAGAATGTGTCGGTGTGTGCAAGTGGGTGGAGTGCACATGGCGTAAAAATGTGTTTTGCATTTAAATTAGAAATGCCGTCGAGATTTTTGCAACTTTACACAGACGTAGACGAGACATTGAACAACGCATTGAATGAACATAAAATGTTTTTTCCATAATCTCGATATTTAAATGTATCAGGAATAACCACTCTCCACTGCCACGCTGAAGGCTTATGAACAAAAATCATGCAACACAAATTTTATGCGCAAAAAGTATAAAGTTTTTTTTGCCTAAATTGGGGCATATATAACAAATACTCGGGTGAGATGTCTTAACTCAACAAAAATTTGAGAATTGCACCAGGACTAGTCAAAATTGTTTAAGAGACAGTTGTATTCAAGTCCTTGATTTGTCACCCAAGTCCCAAAGTTAAATCCCATTGGATTCCTGAACTAAAACGCTTTCTTCGGAAAGACTGATTAACGCCTCAAAATTTGAGTGCTATGAATGTTGTTGCTATTGTTTTGCACGCTGGTTTTTTATTTGTTTTAGTAATTTAAATATGATTGAGAAGAGTTTAGTTGGACGTCGAATTTTCTTTGAATTTTTTGTGTTAATTGAATATGAGATAAAAAAAGTCAACTTTTATGTTTCCTATGAATTTGGTGCAATTGTTATGCAAAATAATATGGGTCAACTACAAAGAGTTTAATCCAGTTACTCAAGTTTAGAATTAAATTACGTATTTTTGAACATTTTTGGAATTCGTCACGTTACCAATTTAAAACAACCGCAGCAACTCGCACAATAACTCGTTAAGTATTTTAATATTTTTACCTGTTTTTTTTTGTGTGCAATTGCTTCGCTGTTTCTGAATTTTCAAACTGCTGTAGCAATTAAAAACATCCTCATAAATACGTGGAACTTTTTGCAAATTGGAAATTTGAATTTTCGCTGAATCGCAAATGTAGAAGAGGTAGCAGCAGCGGCAAAGTCAGTAAACTGTTCATTTAACAAGCGCAGCACAGCGACAGGCGACTCCAACTCAAATGCAGGTGGTGGACACGGTTTCAAGGACACTTCGTAAATGAACGCTGTGTCGACTCGACGATGAGTGCACAAAACACAAATTAGAATTTCAATGATAAGCGAAAAACGTGGCGTTAAATGTGAAACGAAAGGAGGACCGGATGAAAGAGGCCCTAGCGAATGTAGGTGTACAAGTTTGAGTTGCATGTCTTGGAGGCATTTGTTGAAATTCGTGGAATCGCGATTGAGAACAACAAAACCCAAATTGTGACTTTGACATTTTTACGCGCAAGTAGGGGTACACACAGATTTTGGGCTTCATGAATGGAAATTATAAAATTGCAGTTGCGTGCCACGTTACCTGTGGCCATTACCTGATTAGTGCCTCTGTAAGAGCTGGTCTTTCTGACGAAAAGAAGCTCTAAAAGCGCCCTTCTCAAAAAAAAAAAAAAAAAAACCAACGTTAGAAAATTGAGTACTCCAGAGGTAACTAGGGAACGACAAAAATATTGCTGAAAACATTGTTAATATGCCTGCAGGATCTACTGGTAATCACAGATCCATAAGTCTACGAAGAAGCCCGCCACACCGAGACTAGAAGAGGTAGTGGATCTAGCGGTTAAACAAGCTGAAAGCAATGAATTATCATCGAAACTTATTAAGGCAAAGGGTGATATTTCGGTAGTCATAGCATGCATCGAACTATTTTTCAAATTTATAGATTCGAATGCCTTTTCGACGACTGGAGTAGCAGCTCTTTTTGTCCCATCTATAAAAAAGTCGAAAAAGCTTTAGCAAATATTATACACACGGTGACTAAAAGTCCTTATGCCAGCAGCACTCTGAACTCAACCGATTCACTTCTTGGGCCTCGAACTAAAAGATCCGGTCGAATAAATAAATTGCAATTTCTAACGTTGCTACAGCAGGATATTGCTGCAATTCATTTTTAAATGCCATTATATATTTCTAATATTCTTTGTGAATACTTTAATGGAATGTTGTGCATAGCTCAAATCACACTGCTGGCTAGAGCTTCCAACTCAAAAAAATGGACCATATGCTCAACAGAATGGTTCTTATGATACAAGCGCCGTTTCTGTTGATTATCCTTTTTACTAAATGAAATACAATCGTGTGCGTTATAATCCTTTTCAGAGTAAATACATTTGTATGTATGTGTGCAACTGAATGCTTTGGGGATGCCACCGACAATTAACACATTTGTTTGCTGCATGTCTCATTCGCGTTGCCAATTGCATTGTATGCACTTTTGTGTTTCTTTTATAAATATAAAGGTCTTTACGTCTGCATAGGGAAGCGAGCGTGTGCACAGTTTGTGGTGTAAATTAATTACGTTAATACGAAAACGGAATATGGTTGCTTTCTGCTGTCATGTCCTAGTTGGCGCGAGCGCATAATGAAAGTTGAGGAATTATGTCAGCATAAATGAGACCATGTTAATTACTTTGAGCTGAAAACAAAAGAGAGAAACAATGAAAAAGAATAACACGCTTTCGTTTATGTTGTGTGAAAGGGGTTGCCAATTACTCCTTTTATTGTTATCTCTTCGCTTTGTGTTCTTATTCTTATCGTAATATAAATAAATTTTCTCTTAAATCGACTTAATTTGATAGCTATGACTACATCCCTTTACACCGAAGACTTTAGTCATTCAAATTCTTCGGGATTCAGTTTATCACCGTATCGAATTCTGCCTCTTTGCCGCAAGTCTCGCATTTTACTTTCACCACCATTCGGCAAAGTGGTCTTTAGTTGCGCATTTTTGCGTGACGTCCGCACCGGTAGTGGCACTGTCAGCGCTTCCGGTTCTGGTGATGATTCGATTTTGCTACTCCTTAAACTCTCCGCTATCGCGCGATGCATCATCACAGTCTGCTGACCAAACGGTTCCGGCACTATATCCGCTTGCGGTGGCCATGTTTCGCTCTTCATTCGTATGTGCGTACTCTTTGGCAGCTTTGCCTTGCTGTTGCTGCTGTGTCTGTAAGTGATGTTGCGTGTTGTTGGAATCCAACTTGTGTCGAGCATTGTTTCGCTTGGACGAAAACGTGTTGACGTTTGTGTTGATGCTGCCGTACGCTCGCGGAATTTGCGTAAGAAAGCCGCTGGATAATTCGGTTCCTCTTCGGTGGTTGTACTGGTTGTTGTTGTGCTGCTGGTTGGCTGTATTTTGCTCCCACGCCCACCATAAAAACTTTGTGTGAGGGGTACTGGTACAGATTCTTCAGCGGTTTCTTCAGTAACTTCGTACGTATGCCCTTGATGCGCATCCTCGAAATCGTCCAGATCATCATTGGAAGTGGGCGGTTCTATTAGCACTGGTTTTTCTGGTGATCCTATTGATTCACCGCTTATGATTCGCGTGTGTAGCTTACTCATTGGAAACGGTTTGATGGTAGAGAACGGTTCGGGTTTTTTAGATGAATCCTCATGTTGTACTGGCGACCATTCGTTGCCGAATTCCGGTATAAATCCTGACACGATGTCGTTACTTTCATTGCTATCGTTGCCGCTGCTATCCTTCTGTGGTTGATAGTCTTCATAGTCCTCATGCGCCTCAGATTGGCCAATGTGCTTCTGACGTTCTATATCAGCTAAAATCTCTGAACTGCTCTTCATTGGTGTACGTCCTTCTACCATACGTTCCTGTTCCCTCTCGATTTTGCGTAATTCTTCTGTGCTGGGAAACTTATGTTTCGATTTGGGGAACTTACCTTGGACAATAGCTTTTGGTACTGTCACTATTCTGATTGTTTTCTTGGGTGGCTGAACTTTGATCATTTTCATAGGTTTCCCTGAGGGTGAGCGTATGATGTACTTGATGCGAGTTGTTTCTGAAGGCAGAAAGTCAAACGGACTGCCCATTTTGTATGTAGGTGCTGTTGGTTGCATTAGCCCACCGAACATGTTCTTCATTGCACGCGCACCAGAAGCCATGCCATCCATGAGACCATCGACCGTATTGTCCATGTGCTTCCACATGAAGCGACGTTGAAAATTGCTGTTTTAAATAAAAAAAAAAGAGAAAGTTTTCACTAAAATGTTGCAAGATGAATCAAAGTTAAACTGCTTATTGAGAGCGGTGTATTGTTATGCTGAACAAAAGTTTGCAATTACGAAAAAATGATGGCAGCAGTACCAATCAGTGGCTCAATTTTCATTTGGGAAAAAGTTAAAATCGTGTTAACCGTTTTTGATGGAAGATTAAGTAAAGCAAGTAAGTTAAAGAAAATGTCCTGGTGTTAGAATTGGTTATGTTAAGTAAACCATCTTACATTTAGTATATTTAGATTCAGGGCTTATTTCAACATATTTTGACATAGTAATTGAAAGTTTTTAAAGGTAACGAATATGATGAGATGGACAAACATTTTGATAAAGAAAATTTTCTTTAAATCCTAACGATATCTCATTTTGTGCACTCAGACTTTTGTCCTGAGGTTCAGGCACTAAATCGTTAACATGAAATATCGCAGTTTTGCCTTTAAACTAAAGGAAATATACTTGGTTTTCGAGATACAATGAATTATAAAATTAAGAAGTATTAAATTTGGCTTATTAATGCTTTATTCAATAGGTTTTTTTCGACCGTTCTCCGTCAAAATTATGTAATAATTTATTCCATTTATATTGAGAGCCTACCTTTTTAAACTATTTGCTTTGCCATCCACCAAATAAATTTGCATTAGATGAGCAAAAATGCTTATAAACAACAGAGTTTTGTAATCCATTTTGTGCACTGCTTTCCACGGCATTCTCTGCAAAAATCCGTACAATTTATTGGCAACACTTTCACTGGCGTAAGTAACCCCGACGACTTTAACTTGCGCAACAATTCTTCACTTCGTGTAACATTTTCACTTCTTTTCTTAGTTCACTTTCAGTTTTGGAATTAAAGTTCACAGTTTTATTTTTAATTTTGAATTGTATCTGCTGTGGTAATTGTAACGATTGCTGCGATTGTTGTAGCTGTTACTTCAATATTTATTGCAGCATTGATTCATAATTTGTTGCTGCCGTTGGTTTTATATACTTTTACTTTTTGCATCATTGATGCATCATGGTAGCGTTGCACCGACAGGTGGTGCTGCTGTTGCTGCCTAATGACAGCCAATGTTCCATATCAACACCCAGAAAGTGTTGCCATTCATTGTAATCGTTAGTGCTATCGTTTGCGATGGCTCCGGGCCGGTTGACGACTGAAGTGGCAAATGCGCTGTTGCACATGCGCATAACTCATAATCGCTCATGATGTATAGTTTGTTGAATTTGTTTCGTGTTTGGTTTTATTTTCTATTTCTTTTTCGTTTGTTTTTTTTTTTGTCTGCAACTGCTGGTTAACTTCAATTATTAATTAGTTCCATCAAGTTTGCATTTAATTCTGCCTTTCTTCCTTCCGTATGCTTTGGTTTCGTTTTCTTGTATTATCAAATTAACATCTTCATTCACTTTTGTTTGCAATGCATAATGAGTAGTTTTCTTGAACATCTTTTTTAGTGCGTAATGTTATTTTTTTATTCACGTTGCACGGAAAAAATTATCTACTCACATTTGGATCGCGTTTGTATGTCTACCTAGAGGTATTCCCAAAAAAACATTTGAATATTGCTGCTGGTGTTGCTGAGTAATCAGAGAGCTAGCGATCGATTTTCTATGAACTCTGCGCAATTATTTTAATGAGCGGTAAAAAATGTATTAAGCGGAAAGCGATTAAATTTCGTTTGAGCACAAAAAAATTAATGTAGCTTTTTTTTGTAAGCGTTGAAAACTGAATTTTGCGCGGCGAAAATGAAAAATTTAATGAGAATGACTAATGAACCAAGAGTGTCAGATAATACATCTTGCTTACTAAATGGCAGAAACACCATTCAACGATTTGAAGCTCTTATCAAGAATATCTTCAAAAAAGTCCACGGTATAAATAGGTGGATGTTTGTGAACTTAAGTTAAGACTTGTGAATTATTTTGAAAAGTAATAAATACCTATTAATTAAATCACTGGAAAGTGTGTTTTTGATTGCAACATTAGTGATTGAACCTGTGTAAGGGTTTCTATACAAATGCCCTGCCAGTTCTAAGTCTAGTGAATAGTTTTATGTTTCTATAGCTTTGCATTTTAGTTTTTTCAAGAATAATTAATTAACATTTAGTGTTTTGCCTCGGTTACCGTGGCAAATAATTCCAAAGTTTTTAGTTTTTTATTTTAAATGAATTCATACACCTTTTAATGCAAATATCTCAAACAAATCTAGACGCTACAGAGCAATTGGAGGCCATTTAATGGTTTACTCAATTGTATTTTTGAAACTTTTATTTTCGCTGTAAACTTTTAACAAACAAATTTACTTTAATTACTACGAGAAAATGTTGATTTTTGTAGATTTTGGTTGTGAAAAATCTAAAAGTTTTGGGTGCATTTTAGAAAATAATGTGACGTGATTAACATAAGTGTTGTTTAGAAAATTTGATCAACACAATTTTACATTTCAGAAAATATATATATTTTATCTCTGTCATTCAGAATGTTTAATAATTTCTCTACAATCTCAGCAATCTTGCACAAATTTTGATACAATCATCAACTGCTATAAAATATAATTGCAAAGGCTTTTAATTTTCGGTCTGGAAGCAAAATCTATGAATATTTTACAAATGCAAATAATTTCTTTTGGTAACACAAAATGCTTTAGTTTCATTTGTGCAAAACTTTCGCGCTCTTTATTAAGCCGAAACGTTTATCATTTCAGTTGGTTTTTTGTTTAATTTTTTACATCTTTAAATTGTAGTTGTTTTAATAATATAACAGCGCTTAATTAATGCTTTAATGGTGAAAATTTAATGCACAATTAAACGGCAATATTAACGTTTTCAAGAGTTAGTGAAGAGCTATGAAACTGAAAAAGTTTGTAAAGAGGAAATTGTAAAATCATTTACTCGTAGGAGGTAATTGACTTTCCCATAGTTTGTTTACATTTCATTGTTGCCTAGAGTGCCGGTATGTGGCCATTGAACAGCAAAAGTTGAACGTGAGTTTTACTCATTAATTTTTCAAACTTACAACTGCTGAATGCCCGATTATACGAACATATAATCTAACGTATCCGAGCACAGTTTAAATGCACTTCCAGCACATAATTAACACATTTTCAACAAAAGAAGTCAATAAAACCGTGCATGCAAGTCAGTAAATCTACAGTAGAATGCACGTCATTGTGTGCGACTGTAGATTTGTTTGTATTGCATTAAAAACTTTATTGACATTCACCATCGCCAAGTGGTTATATGAATAAAATATCTTTCGCCGGTCGGACGCATTTCAATAGTAAAATGCAGCTGCAACAACTCATAAAGGGCCGCAGTATTCTTGCTCGTCAGCTGTAGTTAATATTTAAGAGTTCAAAACTTAACCTATGTCGACTATTTTTCATGCGATTTGTATGAGGAAATTCTAAGTGAAAGGTGGGACCTCTAACGTTTGAGATTTGTCGGTCGAAATTGACTCAATCGTGACGAGTGCCCAGGCTTTCGAAACTAATAACTATAACTCAATTATAGATCGTTAAAATCTTTGTAAACAATACCGAATCAATGGTAATTTACGATTTTTTTAAACTGGACAACAATAAGGGTTGTGCTCCAATAGCCGAGAACTTTGCATTGGGCCAACCCAATTTTTACTTATATTTTCGCCATCAATAATTAGCTATTGCAATAGAAATAAACGTGCCAGCTCTCGGATTTTATTGGCCAATCTCGTCAAAAGTTCAAATAACTAAATTGTAACGCTTCCTATGCTGTCATGTCTGGCTATTGGCACTTAAAAATGTTGTTGCTTCTTTACTTTGTCTTCGTTACGCCACACATCATAATGTCACTTTAAGCCTGTTTTTAATTTTTTTTCAGTCTCAGCTGATCTCTATAAAATTTAAAGCACAGATACGACATTACGTTATCCTTGTGCTGTCTGTCAGATTTTTTCCTGTCCTCTTGTCCCGTCAAAATTGAATGCTTTGCAAGTATCCGTGCTTTATGGCAGAGTGGTTACTTTAGTTGTCATGCTTTGTCATATTCCATCATACATAAGTACAATTTTATTTAGTCTATTTTTTATCTCGTTTCTCTTTCTTGAACAATCTGTGTTTTGGTTCAGAATAATAAAAGTGGCATTAAAACCATGGGATAAAATGATAAAATTGTCTTTAAAGATGTGCCCACGTCAAAGTCTCTTTAGATTGATAAAGTATCTCATAGCGTATTTATTCTGGAGCGTTCATCTTTATCAATAAATAGAGGCTTTTTTTTTCTATAAACATAAATTTCATATAAAATCGGCTAATTTTTGCACAAGTTTTTTATGTTTTACCCACTGTGCACATAATATTGCTCATCTCTGATATTACTAGACTAACATGGGTTGTTATAAGGAAGCTTCTTGGCTTCTTTTGCCCATTATGTTTTTGTTCTGATTTTCGTATGTGCTGATAAAATGAATCGAGGATTCATAACTGGTGCTTTAGAAAATTGCATTCGCTTATCGGACAATTTCAATCGCCAGGAATCGTTGACGACACTGAGCACAACAACAATAATAACAGGGGTAGTAGATGAGTTTCTGACTTTATGGCGAATTGTTAGCTGGAAAAAGGACTTTTATATAAGGCAAATACACACATGCTTGCATTGTTATACTTTGAATGCATGCATGTGGAAACATGTGAAATATGTATGTGAGGAGGCAATTGTTGTATTACGTTGGATGGAGCTCCTGGGATCACATAATCTACATATGCGCACTTACACTGGCACTATTATCATTGTCATCACTGTATAATGTGGTAGTTGTGCAAAAATTGAAGTCAAACAAAAGCAGAGCATTTCAAGAGTTTCGCTTGTCTTGTGGGCTTATAGATTCCAAGTGAAAAACAGAGCTTCGACCAAGTTAAGAGCATTTAAGCAACTTCAGCTTTTTCGATCCTATTTACTATACGAAAATAGTAACAGTGCTATTTGTTCAACAGATAGAATTCAGGCCAAAAGAAATCTTTCTCATTACAGATAGTATCAAACACTGAAAGAATCAGAGACTCAAGCTTAACTAAACGTTTTCCTATAAAGGAAATTTCGACTTCTTCAATATATCCACGCTTTTAAATACACTCCAGTTTGTTTTATTTTGACTACCCACTCAGCACAATATAAAGTTTTCTCAAAAGTTACAATAATAATGATCAATTCGATAAAATGTTGATAAAATTTAGATACAAATTTAGATACAAATAAATTACACATTAAAAGAAAACAAAAGTGCAAAAATTTAATTTTAGTCAAAGTGAATTATGTATAATGAAAAATATATATTTGCACAAGCGAATACAGATGCTTCTCTAATTTCAATATAAATTTTAAAATTGTATAAGTCTAAGCGGCTTCAAAAACAATTCCGAAAACGTGTTCGGAAACACCCTCGAAAACGGGCTAAAAAAAGTATTCGAAAACGGAATATTTTCGGATAAATGAAACTTTCGTTTACGGGAGCTCGTTCAGAACGCCAAATGGATCGTTTTCGAATCACTTATGATTTTGAATAAGGTCGCTTTTTTTAAATTATTCGAGAAAAGGATTCATAGATAGGGAAAATGTTTGACTAGGAGTTAAGTATTGATAAAGGCGGTATATGAAAACATAAAACTATCAAAAATCGATGCAATAATGGCAGCGAATCAAAACATCGAAAATCGAAATTTTCTACACAACCGCAAATACCCAATTAAGAAATAATACGCATTGATAACACAGAAGAACGAAAAAATTGACTTTTATGAAATTACATATATTTGGAAAGGTAATTTTATGTTGACAAACTACCCCAAGCGCCTGTCACGTCACATTTGTTGAAGAAAGTTGTACAGCTTAAATATAATCCCTGTCAATAAAAGCTTTTGTAAATTATGTTTTACACTCGTGAATTAATTTTCTGTTGTATGACAAAGGTATTATTTAAAGTTTTAGCATGTCAAAAATTATTTTATTATATAAAATATTTCACACAGTTTTATTTAGAGGGCAGTTAATTTTTTTCAAAGCTACAAAGACCTTAACTAATCTTAATGGCTATGAGCCATTTAAATATAAACATTCATCAAGTAGGCTTGGTCCCAAAAGCTTTATATCCTAGTGTGGAATTTTTTTTCTTTTTTGCAAATGAAGCCCATTGAAATTAAGTTTGTACAGATAGCAAGCAAATTTATTTATTTTTCTTGAGGAGGGGCCGAAAAAAAAACTTTCTTAATCCAGAGTAATATTTTCCTTTTCCTTGTACCCCACTCTCATTTGGAATGCCGCAAGCACGATTTGTTTCCTAAACAAAGCCAACGCATTAAAATAATCATCTGCAACGCAATCTTAAATTGCCAAAAGGGATTCTATTTTATTTCTTATTAATTTTTTCCCTCTTATTTTAGTGGAAAATCTCGGCAACAGTTTCAAATAAAACTGAGTGCAACCAACAACAACAACAAGAACAAGAACAAATGCAATGCAAATGTTTTTCACTCTTATTGTTTCAATGTTGGTTACACTGGTTCACTGGCTGAGCACAGAGACCAAGGACCGAACCCATGCAAGGATAATATAAAATAAAAGTAGGAGTATTGTGGGACAATGGGGACTGCACAAAAAGCGCACCAATGTGGGCTGCAGTCAACTGGACACAGCGTGTAAATAAGTGTGTGTTTATGAGATTGCATGTGTATGTGTTGATAGTGTGTGTTGGTGTGGGTGGAAGCGCTACAAGTTTTAAGCTTGTGAAACCACAAAGGATATATTTGTTATTGTTGTTGTTGTTGTTGCTGCTGCTGTTTTTGCTGCAATAAAGTAAATACTGCAACTGTGTCAACGGCACAATGAACGCCTGAGCATTTGAAGTGAATGGACGAGCGTATGAAAAACCATGGGGAAATTTCAAATATCGTTTATTTTTTTAATTTAATTTTTTTTTTTTATTTTTCTCCCTCTTTTGGGGACTTCACACATTTCGCAGTAATTGAAGCAGGGATTACAAAGCTTTGCGAACGATTCACTGAGTGTGTTGAGTTGGATGTAAAACATTTAAGAACTTGGGTAATCGTTCAACAAAATTTAAGTGCATTATACAAAAAAAAAAAAAAAACATTTCACCTATTAAGCTTTTTATTTAAAATTTTTTTAACGTCAGTTGAAAGTTTGTTACATAGGTCGGCATAGAATTTTCGGCTTAGAATTTTATGTGTTGAGCTTTAATCTCTGTAGAGTTGCAAGCACTTGTGTCATGTTGGTTACTAAAAATGACGCAAAATTATAAAGCAAGAAGTTATCGAAATAATTTCATGATTTTTCACCTATGTTCTGAAAACTATTCATAAATTAAATTCACAAAATCTGTCCATAAAATGTTAATCTTTGTCTATCTTTTTAATTTGTTCACCGATGGTTCAAAACCAAAATTGTTTAAAAATACTTGAACTTGTTGTCCACATTTGTTTCAATATATTTTGAAAAACAGAATACTAAAAAACGTGAACTCGACCCTCAAAACTGGGAAATAATCAAGATTTACTGCGTTCATAGGACTTTCAAAAGAAACTGAGAAACGCAAACTTGGTTCCAAAAAGTGGTGAAAAATATTGTACTGCATTCGATTGTCCATCTTTGGTTGAAAAAATTTTTTAAACGGAGGGTTAAGCTCTCTGTACTTGGTCATCAATTTTGAGAAAAATTTTGGAAAAAAAAAAAATTCAAAAAAAAAAAACAAAGATACCAATCCTTATGTTATTGAAAATGTAGATTTTCGTTCCACTCCTATTTAGAACCTCAGTTTTCCGAAAAGTTTTAGATAACAAAGGATAACCAAGATATGTACATCCAAAATGCAAACATTTGAGTCAAAACTTATTAAAATTTCAAGCATACGGATTTCAATTAAAACACAAAACGTTTAATAGGCAACATTTTCTATTTAGTCCCTTAAGTCAAAATCTAACACAGAAATTTAATTAAATCGAATTTATTGTAAGCAGTTCTTGCTAAGTTCCTTTGCAAATCATAGATATTTGCTTTTATTCTTCGGTTTTTTATTTTATTTTTCTAATCGGCTGGAAAACAAAAATGTCATAATTCCAATTGCTTTTTGTGTCAACCTTCTGTCGCCGACTGCAGGACCCTTTGCCGTTTAAGCCTATCTAATGCGCGCATAAATAATTCAAGTAAAGCTCACTCAATTATTTTCGGATTATGGTCGCTGTTTGTGGGTCAATTGTTGGCCAGTGCTTCATTTTATATAGACAATGTTTCCCTGCTGCTCTCTGTCTTTCGGGTACTTTTCCGTTGTGTGGAGCGCATCGACTGTCGATGAGATTAAACGGATTTCGCGGTTGTTGCATATGGTGGAACGAGCAGCAGCACCAGCATTTGATGTGTTAATTGAATAATTTTTTTTTTAAATAGATTTGTTATTATAATCCATGTGTGTGCGCATTTATTGTAAAATTGTCTGGCGCGTGTTGTTAAAAGATATTCATTGGCACATCGGCTACAAATAATTTTAAATTTAATTTATTGTCAGTAATTAAAAGCAAACAGATTATTAATTAAAAATGTGGCGAAATATTCAAAAAAATTAATGCTTTAATGCTTTTTATATTGAACGCTAAATGGCTAACAGAGCACTCGAGTTACATAAAGGTTTTTCCAATAAATCACAAAAAGTTACAAAAAAGCTTACAAAATTATTATGAAATTATCTGTTTGATTCGTCGAAGTGCACTCAGCGACATTTAAGCCAAAAATAATTAACATAATGTTTCATATTCATTGGGGCGTATTGGCCAAAAAAAAATGGCAAATTACAAATATCTTTAATGTAATTAATGACTAGTAATTAAAAGTTAACATATTATTAATTAGAAATGTTGCAATAAAAGAAAAGCAAAAAATGCAATGCTTTTAGTTTTGATTGCAAAATAGCTAATAGCTTTATTGGGCTTTAAATATTCGACTTCGGAAATTACATTGGAGGTAGATTTATCATTTTATATTTACTACTGCTGATGTACGCACAGCGCATTTTGTTTGTTCTTCACAAATCTTGAGTTGTTGTTTGCAATGTAAATTGAAAAATTGAGAATGAGAGCCAGACAGCAAAATTAGACTATTCCGTTCTTTCTCTTCCATTGCATACCATGGAAAAAACAAAAACGCACACATAGAAACACAATAACTTGCCATTAAATGATTTGTAATGCTTACTTGCGCAATCAATGTTTTTAAGAAATTTTAAAACTTTAATAATTTGATATTTAATAGGAATATCGTGAAAAATTTTTATGAAGATTGAGACCAAGCATCTAAGGAATAAAACTAAACAAAATTGATACAAATTCATACAGTAGTTTTCGCGTGATGCGCGAACATCGAAAACAGCTGTCATTTTTTTCGTTCGAATTAACGGAATTGCGACGGTAAACTCACCATTGATTTTCGGTTTACAAGAAAACTATTTTTCAATGAAATATTTTTGTTTTTGATCAATCAAATATTTGTTATTCATTTTATTCATGTTTTTATTAATTTATAGTATAACTAATTAACACAATTCATATTTTAATTATTAAATTGACAAAAATTGCTCTGTCGGAAAAAATAAAAAAAGACTATTCGACGTGACACCGTCTTCCGTCCCGTTTCAGTAAAAAAATTAAGATTGTATGTGGATATGATATCCATGGCAACTATTTTGGATAGCACTTGTACCAATTCTAAGGATAAAGTATATCTTCGAACATTTTTAACCTGAATATCGTTTTTCATCTTTGGTTGCACAATTGAATTCCTTTCCTGTGAGCGCCCATTTCAATTATTTTTCGTCTAATAAAAGAAAATTGATGTCAATTTAATAGAAACAATGGAATTCAAAGAATTAAATGTGATTATCCTTCGAATTTATATGGGCTCTTTGTCGCTTATCTTTCTTTTGGTTAGCTCCTTTTTGATTCTTGTTCGCACAGTTTCATTTACTTTATGGCAAAAGTTGTCGATGCCCCGGGGGATAAAAACAAGCGAAACACTCGTAATTCCCAAGAAAGGCATGGCAGCAGCAGCAGCATCCATGAAAAAGCAAAAGCAGCGGTACGAGTAGAGTGACATAAAAAGGCGCGCTGCGATTTTTGCTAAATCTTTTGAACCCTCTGGCGGCTGCCTGCCTAACTGCTGCTACGTTTGTCGTGTTGCCATCTGGCTTGGGTTAATAGAAATTAATCGCAGACGCTAACATTACAAAGTCAAACGCTCACAAATCACATTAAAGAAAATTTTAACATTTTAAGTGTTTTAATTCAATCGCAATTCGGTCGGTCAGAGGAGAGTGCTGCTGACACAGGGAATCGATGACGTATACGGATGGCACAACATAACAAGTCAGAAAACAGTCAACATAAGAAAAACAGCACGAAAAGTTAACAGTACACGAAAGAAAGGAAAAAAAAACACAAAAATTGAGAAAAATAAAATTTGAAAAATCGTTTGATGTTGCCGTTGTGACATTTGAAGGAAAGCTAACGGTTGGGCGCCATTGTTGCCTAATGGCCGCTAAGTGAGAGAGAACTTCAGCGCGTCACGCGAGCGTCTCGGAATTGACAGCGAATACTTAAATGTGATTTATGACTTAAATTGGTCAATTAAACATTGATTACGTTTCGTAACGCAATGCGAACAAGGATATCAATAGAAAATAAACAACAGATACAAAAACAATATCGAAGAATGAAACAAGTAAACGCCGTTGAAAGGACGATTTTCTGCGATTTAGTGAAATTGAATTGAGTTGAATTGAAATCGAATGGAAGTGAAATGATACGAAGAATCGAATTAAATCAAGCAATGAAATTTGTATGGCAAAAGGGAAATGAATAAAAAGTGTGAATGAAGTGTGTGGCAGCGGGGTGCAAAGGAGATAGTAAGCGGTATAATAATAATAAAATCGAAAGCAGTTAAGAGTCAATAAAAACGAATATAAAATTTAAAATGGTGCTTCGATGAAATTAGTTGTTGGTGGCAATCAGTGGGATGGAAAGTATGAGATCGTAAAAGCGAATGAAATTAATTTGGCTTGAATCTTTGATAGGTCTTAAATTCAAAGGTTGCATAGCGAATGTAGTAAATTTTATTTTATGAACTTAATAACTTTTTATTTCTTAAGCACGGTATAAACCCGCGTTAGTGATCAGATGCATTCCGTGTGACTTTCATTCCAGTGTCACTACTCGAGGAATTATTTTGTAAATGATTCAGAAAATTGAATATAAGCAATCAAATTAATACATTATGGATATAGAAAAAAACCGGCAGGTTGTACTCCGGGAGTGCCGACAGAAGTGAAAACTTGAAACAAAAAATTAATTTCACACGTAGAAAGAAGTATGCAAGCATAACAAATCGTTTAATGGCAAGTTAGTGTGTTAGTTGGTATGTGTGCGTTTTCTTTTTATATGGCAATGCAATGGAAGACAAAAACGGAATATGTATTCAAATTTTACTCTCGCTCTCATTCTCAATTTGTCAACGCAACAACGCGGAATGTGAAAGAAACAAACATGTAAGCATAACAATCGTTGAATGAGAATGGAATGTGTCAGTTAGTGTGTCTGCTTTGCTTTTTGTCTTCCACTTGGAATATTTATTTAAAGCAGTGGTCGGCAGAGCGCAAATATCAAATATTTTCTTACTCTCAAATGAGAGAGAAATGACAAAAGCTCCAATCACTGTGAAAAATGCTTCTACGTTTCGCTGTTTACGCTCCATATGATATCTTATTTCAGGGGTTGAATTTTAGTTATAAAATGCCTTTTTATATGAAATTTATTAACTATCCCTAAAACTCACTTGTATATTAAGCGTTGCGCATTGACAAAAAATTTTTCAGCGAAAAAATATTTATTTTGCCATTTGATTTCAAACATTTTTGCAGTGCATTAACGAAATAACAAGCTCATTTTGTAGTTTGCTTACTCTCGCTTATTCTCTTCGTTTGCTCGCGAGCCTATGGGGCGCCGACCACTGATTTAAAGGAAACAATAGAACATTCAAATTTTACTATCGCTCTCATTCATGACGGGGAATCCCGATGACGGTCGGTGTCGCTAGCTTATACTTTTTTCCTCAGCCGCGAATGCTTTCTTACGGAGGTGCACAACGTGCCTTAAGAAGTTTTCACTTCAAAAAAAAATTAAAAAATATAAAAATAAAAAAAAAATAAGAAAAAAACAAAAAAAAAGAAAAAGAAAAAAAAATAATTAAAAAAAACAAATAAAAATAAAAAAAAATTTATAAAAAAAAATGACAAAATTATAATTTCCGTGGTGCCGCGATCCATGGATGAATTTCGATAAAACAAGTCAAAATAAATCGATAATTTTTAATAAAAGCCTTCAATATCTCACTTGGTTTTCGAGATATCGATGCTTAAAATTTTAGTTTTGATTATAAACTTATAATTACAATTTATAGTATTTTATCCAACACTGGCTTCGCTAGCCACAGTGCTTTTGCACTAAAATTTCACGTAAAGCTAAAATTTTTAAGTATCGATATCTCGAAAAACAAGCGAGATCGATAGATTTTTTTATATAACTTTTACTATATGCAAAATTAATCGATTTATTTGGGTTGTTAAATTTGAAAATCACTCTTTAAAGTTGTGCTTTACAAATTATCCCTTGCGTTCTTATCTACGTCTCTTTTTTCCTTTTTCCATTGGCACTTTTTGTTCTTTTTTGATTATCTTTTTGGCGCTTACAAACAACAAAGCGATTCAAATAAATTTCAGCTTAACTCTTAAAGCTCCTCTGTTGATGGTCATCAGCAGCAGCAGGACAGTCGCCAGAAGGATTCTTTGTTGCCGTGTGTGAATGCGTTGTTTTCCTCAGTTTTCACACACACACACACACACACATATGCATGTACATCTGTGCATGTATAGAAAATTACAAACACAGCTATGTTGCTCAATTGAAAGTGTTTTTGTTTCTTTTTCTCTTTTGACTTTTATTGTTTTTATTTATTGTATTTCTTTGTGCTTATCGTTGTTTGTTGTTGGGCGATTTTGTTGCCTGACTTTCTACTGTGTTTTGTCTATTTGGCCACATGTTTTGTTATTTGATTTCTTATTGCGTCTGTTAAGAATTAAGTGCATTTGTGTGTGTTTGCCAGTATCTTTAAGTTTGCCTTAGATAAGTCGAATGTTGCTGTCTTAAATCTGCTAAGATTTAGATTAGTATGGCTTACGTTCTTAGATGCCCTCGAACGTACTTGAATACACCCGTGAAAGAAGACTCATGAGTCTGTACACTCAGTAAAAATATATACTTAAAAGCTTAAGAAAGATTTCAAAGCACGGAGTGAATGAATTCATCATAAAATAAAAAAAATAAAAACCAATAAAAAAAATTATCTAAGAATTCATTTTCTTTTCCTTACTTTTTATTTCTGATGAATATTGAAAGTAATTATTCTCTCAGTGTTTACGTTTCGATTTTGTTTCCGTTGACGATCTGTGGGCTTATGGCAAACCATTTTCTTGATGTCGATTGATTTTGATGCTTTGTGTGTCCGCCCCTTTTTGCCACCTTCATATAGAAATAAGCAACTTTCGTGCGATTTTCTTTTAAGGCCGACTTACTGTAATTTTCTTTCCATCTAATACTTGTTCTCGCCAGTATTATAGTGTGCGTTTGTGTTCGTTTATTGCATTAGTTGTGGTTTCGGCTAAACGTCTTTTCATTTCATTGGAATTTTATCGCATGCTATAAAGAAAAGTGGCAGCAGCGTATGCTGGCCCTCAGGTTCTCATTTTGCTCTATCAGCAGCTGTCATTTGTGTGTGATTTTTTATTTAACAACTTTATTGACAGATTGTCTTCAACAGAGAATTTCCTGTTTTCATTTTTACGCAATACCTTACTGATTTTATGGTCATTTTTCATTTGGTTGTTTTCTTTTTCTCTTTTGCAGTTATGTGCATGGCATTGGCTCAGAGACACGTAATTCGCTCTTCCATTTGCATAACGGTCGTGATATGGTTTTAGTCACAACGTGTCGTCACGGCAAGAGCTGGCGTGAACTGCAAGATGCCAGATGCGACGAGGATAATCGTGAATACGATAGGTAAGTACGTGGCCAACAATTGGAGTTGCTACACACAAGAAAATATGTGAAATTATTTGATCGCTCATAATAACTGAAAAATGTAACAAACAAAAAATATGATGTTGATGGAGAATTTCAAAATTATTTGGAAAAATTAATTGTGCTATACATACTGCCGTACTAAGCGAAAAGAGCGTATCTCAAAAAAAAAAAAAATATCCGAGATTCTTGTTGCACCGGTTAGCTTAAGAAATTACGCGTCTAATGAAATGAAACAAACATTTTTTGAGATATGTACGTCCTTTTCGCTTAGTACGGCTGTATATAGCTCAAAACAAAAACTTATGTTTCAAAATAACATGACGTGAGTTCGAGTTTATTAAGTTTTTTCTTTTTTTTGGAACACGCTAAAATACTTAGCACTGGAATATCCGAGTATTTGTTCTGTTATTAGTATTTCAATATTTTGATAAAACTTAGCAACACAGAGAGCTTAAGCATAATGAAAAATTTGTTCAAATTAAATTTATTTTTTACGCATTACGGTAGCCGGTTTTGAGCCCGGAATTTCATATCAATGTCGGGGGTCGGGTAGGAATTGGACATTTTCTGAAAAGCTTTTCGTAACTTTTAGCTGAACAAAAAAAAAACGGCTTCTCCATATCTGTTTTCATAATTTGTCCAATTAAAATTTTCTCCAAAAGAGTTCTTTTTCGGTAATAGCTCTAAAGTTTTCCCAGTGATTCGGAGCTAAAAATCACCGCTCCAAATCGACTTAAGTGCCACTCATTTAAAAAACTCTAAACTAATTGCTTCTCTGCTCTGGCAAAAAGATTATTCGAAATGCGACGTTCTGAAGAAATGCGACACTAATGATAATGTAGGCCGCACTATTGCCTTAAAAGCAATTTATAAAATTCAAATTTGACTAAGCTTCGCTGGAAAGCTCTTTGCACATAATCAAGATAAAATTATAACAATAAAAATTACAATTTAATGCAGTTTTCTGCAGATATAACAGAGAGTACGCAAAAAAGAAAATCGTTAGCGGAGGAACAAAAGCAAAATGCAATAACGTTATAAAAATTGTAATAAACAGAATATGTAAACTCCTTGAAAAGCAAGAGCTTTGACTTATAAAGCACTAAAACACACACAACTAAACACAAGCAAACCCACACACACAAGCGTAGACAGCACACAAGGAACGACGAGATAGCAAAATGTAACGAAATCGCATTCATTAGCCGCCTAAGGATATGCAATGGACTATTTACATAGACAAGCAGACGCGTACACACACACACACATGCATACACATTAACGCTCTGATGCATATTGCATGTACAAACTCACACAGCAATACAACTGAGACGATGACTATGAGTACATCAACTAACAGACTTGAGGTAAACACAGACGCTAAGAAGAACTACACACTCTTAAGGAAAATACAACAGTCAGAAGATTATCCACCTTTAGAATTAGAACTTCTGAGAGTAGATGACGTAGATGTGCAAATAATAAAAGATGAAAAAAGCCTGCAGCAACGTGCTGAAATCACTAGCGCAGAGTGCTGCACTGGCTGCTGAGTTTGAATTGTGTAGGCCAAGGCAGTTGAAGCGACCTAGTACAAAAGTTGCAACTAAATTTTGCTTTGATTTTGAAAAATGAACTAAAAATATTTCTCTTAAATTTGATATTGTGATCGACAGAATGCCAACTACTTTCATCTGAGTATCCTATTCTGTAAGTTCCTTTGAGTTTTTCCTTAGCTTTCACTTGGTATGTGTTTGCGTTTTTTGCTATAAATTTGATATTTCAAATTCTATTTATAAATTTTGTATTTGTTTGAAATATCTCGGTGAATAGTAGATATCTCGGTGTACCAAAATTTATCGTGCACACCTCTTGTTTTGTTCTTAAGATCAATTTTCACTTTCAGCAATCAGTTTTAAGTACACCAGGATAGTCCGCACATATTTCATATGTTAAATAAGCGTTATTCCCCATGATAGAAGTTATAATTTGAAAGAAAACAAAACTAAATATCATGAGAATGCATGCAAAAAGATCATACAAAGAAAATTCGCTACAAAATGCTCTTCCAGTGCTTTCAAACGTTATTTTGCATCCGTTTTTCTCATGAGCATGACTTGCATCCTTGCATAAAGGATTACAAGTTGCGAGATGCAAAATTGAAGGTTTTCGTTTGCATTATTATTTTGCTACTTTCGAGTAAAATATTAAATTTAATGTGTCCAGCTTTGCATAAAATGTGCTGAACCTAAGTAGTATACTTAAGTGGGTACTAGGCTAGCAATGGGTTTTATTCTGTGAGAAACGGAGAAAAAATTGTAAGATAGTTACTTAACCCTTCTGCTTTCACTACTTTGCATTTAAAGTCCATCTAATTTATTCTACTACTCATGCAATAAGATTATGTCAAGCATCTCAAATGCAAGAATTTAAATTAAGCTTTCGTCTGAAACGAAAATTCGCTGTCTGTGTCTTTATATGCGACAATGTTTCATCCTTCTGCTATCGTCTCGCAGAAGCAGGTGAGTTAAATTAATGCAAAACTACTGGGAAAACTTTGAAAAATGCATGCAGCAGATGAAAAAAAAGACGATATAGAAAATGAAGAAATCGTAAGCATTGAGCGTCAGGAGGACAATGCAGGAGTTGGAAGTTGAAAGGAAATGTCGCAATTTGCGTCACTTTTTTCCTTCGTGTCAGAAGTTTAAAAAGTGATTTGCTTGACTGGCTAAAAATTTTTACAACGTCAAGAACAACAAAAAAAGTTTGGAAAAATTGGAAGAGGATGAAAATTAAAACAACGGTGGGCTGTTGGGTGACGTTTCAATGCTGACACGGCATTAAAGATTTGCCGCGTTAGTCATAGCGAATCAAGAAGGTGGCGTAAGTAGCAAATTACATCCAATTAAAGATAATGAATTGATGTAAAAAAGTTAAAATTAAAGAAAAAATCAACTGTTCAAAACAATCAACAGTGGTTGCTACAACATTTGTGACATTCTTCAGCGTTGTTCAGCTGTGATGTTGCATAGAATTTTACATAGAAAGAACTATCCAGCAAAATAACATTGCTAAAATATTTCGTCTTCTAATACTAAATATTATGGGGGTAATAATTATGCTGCTGATTTCCTTCCTGCGCCCTGCTATAAATGCGACACGTTAATATTCCTGATTTTGAAAACAGAGTAAAGTTTCATTCAAAAGTGAAAATTGCTTAAAATAATAAACTAAAAAAACAAGCTGTTACAATTTTTTTCCATGTAGAAGGTAGTTGTTGTCAGTCTTAATATGCGTTAGTGTCATTTTCGGTAGATGACACCGAACTCTTTCTCTATTCGTCCTCCCCTTCAAAACTGCTGTCGCTTGTTGTCGTTTCAATGGAATATTAAACAAGTTGAGGGTTTAAGGACAACAGCAACATCACAGTTGTTATAAGCGAATGATACCGAAAGGGAGGCAGGAGAAGGATGTGATGTATTATGACACGAAAGCAGGTGAAACACTGACTGCAGTACCGCGTGTAGGGATATCTTTCAAATCACTCAACTATAAAGACAATAATTTAAATTAACTTGTCATGCAGATTTTTGAATATTTATCACTCGAATATGATACCGTAGCGCTGATGTGCGAAAGAAACAAAATGAGAAATTGTAAATGTTAAAAAGTTGACAAAGAATTACTTCGTGTAAATTATTCGCGTGTCACAAAAGAAGAAGGATTAAATATCATAAGTTTGAAGATGGAGGAAATATTTACGCGTACAGATTGTTCTCTGAAAATTATTTTAATTGGCTTAAAATTTAATTTTTATTTTCGTGCAGAACTTTTAATTTACTGTAGAGAAAAATATCAATTAGTGCACTGGCATCATGAGAACGCTCACTTTTCATACAAATTCAACAGTGTTAACAAAGCATCCGTAAATCGTAATATTTTTTTTTTTCAATTTTAATACATTTTTTTTCATCAAAAATAATCGTCCTTTTTTATTTTAATGTTTTCTATCAAAATATATATAATTGCCTTCTACAATCGATAAAAAATCTGTGAATTTAAAATTTTGATAATTATAATCTTTATCAGAAACATATCTTCAATTTATTAAAAATATTCATAAGCAAAAAAAAAAAAGTAATAAGTAACCCTTAGCACACTCCCTGTTTATTTTACCCCTCAGAATTGAAATTGTAATCTCTTTTTTTTTACTCACATTTTCATTTTCATTTTCAATTCAATACCAACCTCTCAATCTGCGATACCTTAATTTTTTTGTTTTCCCATGTCACTCTTTCTCGAACCTGCCAGTTGCAGCGGTCAATTATATTCGCATTTCCCAATTCTCAAAGTAACGACAACGAGTTTTTGCCTAAAGAATCCACTGGGTTTTTGCGAACACTTCAGGGCAGCATTCACAACGAACTGTGCACGCTCACACCATCTTGTTATGCGCATAAATGACATTTGCAAATCGCACACACACTCGACCCAAAATACCAGTGAATCCGCATGTGAGTATTTTTGGCTAAAACACGCGCCAACAAATCCTTACCGCTGTTGTCGTTCAATTTTTCTTTTTTCGCGCGAATGTCAACCCAGTCACTTTACTGTGGAAAACTCAATCCTCGTCTACGTTTTGCATTTGGAATGTGAAATAAAATTAAAAATCAAAGACGACACGACGAAACTAAAGTGGCAACATTTTCCATATTTTTTATTTCTTCTGATGCGAGTACCTACACATTTTAAAAGCTACAAAAAAAGAGTCCTTGAAAAGCTTCTAACGAAATCCTTCAAAACTTCACACATTTTTGTAGGTTCCTTATTTTTTTTTGCGCTTTGTAACTTCTTTTTTAGCTTAAACTGCCGCTGGCGTCAATAGCACGTTTTCCAATAATACACATGTATACTAACTGCAAATGTTTGAAACAGTAAGACCTCGATAAAACTACTTTCTTTTTTAAATGAAATTTAGTTGGGATCATCAAACACTTTTAACTAAAATTATTCAAAAACCACTCCTATAAAAACCTAAAATCAAATTTCGCGCCATTTTTCGTAATGTAATTTATCCATATTTGACTTAAATAATTTTCTTGGTTTAAAGCTTCAAGCTTAGTAGCTAAGAAGGCTATAATAATTATTTAATAATATAATTGTTATTAAAAAAAAAAAAATACTTTAAAAGTAGTAACTTTTTAAAATTTACGGTGTATGTAAGAAAATAATTTTTTAATTATTTTATTTCCAATAATCGTGTTTCTACTGTGCCCACTTCACATACATATTCACATAAGAAAATACTGTAAGTTTGACTGTGTTTTTGCTGTAAGTGGCGCAAATTTTATCATAAGCTTGCAAAAGTTTTTTTTTTTTTTTAATTTAAAATATTTTTTCAACGCGCCATGAATTTCTTTATTTGAAGAATTCTTACAAATGTTGTATTATTACATGATATTTGTTTATTTTCCACTTTTTATTTTATCATATTGATTGATTTGCATGCATCATTTATATCCGATCTGATGCTGTTCCTTTTTGTTTTGCCATTTCTTTGTAAGTTTTTTTTAACGTGTGAATTTCGCCATATGATAACATATAACGCCTACAAGCTGCCCGATTTAATTTGATCCAAGCTATCGTAGACAATTTATTTTTTATTTATTTATTTTCCGAGCAAAAAATTACTTTTGTTAACAAACTCAAAGTTTTTTTTTCGCAATATTTAAATATAAAAAGTATACTGAATTGAAACTCATACACACGGAAAGAAAATTCAGAAGTTCATAATTTTATTATTTAAAAAAATGGTAATTACTTTTTAAAATACGTATAGTCGAAAAACATGGAATAACTTGAGAAAAGTCGAAAGAGGTTGAAAAATGTTGAAACATTTGAAAGAGGTTGAAAAGTTCGAAAAAAGTTGAATGAGGTTGAAAAAGTCGAAAAAATTGAAAGTGGTTAAAAAAATCGAAAAAATATAAAACTAATAAAGACAGTTGAAATGTCGAAAAAATATGGAAAACAATGAATGAATAGGCCGGAAATATTGAAAAAGGTTGGAAAGCCGAAACAAATCAAAAAATATTAAAAAAAAACTTGAAGGTTGAAGAATGTTGAAACGGTTGAAAAAGGCTTACAAAGTCGATCAGATATGAAAAATGATGAATAAATTTGAATAAGTCTGAAAAAATCAAAAAAAAAAAAAAAAATTGAAACAGGTTGAAAAAGTCGTGTTGAAAATTTTTGATCAATGCAATGAAGTTGAAAGAGTTTCAAAAAGTCCAAAGGAAAAAAGATGAAATTGTTAAAAATATATTAAAAAAAGCCTACAAATATCACGCTGCCAACTTTTTGTTAACATGGGAGGTGCCATCCTGTCGAATTCCACTTAATCAAAACTGATACTAACCGACATTTAGTACGTTCCTCATTGTACCTCAATAACCTCAAACATTTTTTGGAGGTACCACGCCCACCGATGCAATCCCGTTCATTCAAGTTCAATGCTTACACCAATTTTTACAGATATTACTCTCATAGTACACTAAATATAACATTAAGCGTCCGTTGACTATATCGGCAAATAGGCACAAATACTCTTTTCCAAACTAAGAATTTTATTTGTTTACTAGACCTTAGCCGAAAACTTTAATTTTTCATTAGGTCTCCGATCTTTACGACAGATATAAAAATTATTATATAATATTTTAAGGTTGGTTTTTGGTGGCCAGAACTAATACAAAATCCTTCAATTGAACTCAGCGAAAAATTTCTTTCTGTGTGGTAATTGCTTGTCTACACTGCGTCGTTGTTTGATTTCCAATACACACACATATGGCAACAGTTTCAGAATCGGGCGCCAAGAACAAAATAAACAAAGTATCACATGCGAAAGAAAAAAAAGTTTCGTATCATCAAGCGCCAGTGTTGCTCACTCGAATGGCAGGAAAATTCACAATAATGCGCGCCTGCTGTACGAAGTTTTTCATTTAACTTTTTTTTTGACTTTTCTTTACTTTTCACTTCAATTGTTCTGTGTTATTTTCTTATGTGCATTTCCCGCGGTTTTGTTGTGAGCTGCTTATTTCCCGTTTTCTGCTACCCACTACCACCGCTTCCATCAGAATAATAACGAGACAAAATGGAGCGGCCTTGGCAAACTTTTCGCACACAATTTGGCTGCAACAACAAAATTCTAAGGCACTGACGCCACACTAGAAACAAAAACAAAAAAATTCCAAAAAAAAAATGCAAACAAAACTTTTCCAAGAATTTCCTGCTCTACTCATTGACGTCGTTTTATTTACTCCATATGCGGGAATAAGTGGAGAGAAATAATGTGGAAAAAATTCGCAAAAATGCCATGAAACTATATGAAATTGTTTTTGTTTCGAAACTCCAAAAATGACACCGCCACAATATTGGCAGCAAAAAAAAAGTCGCAGCAAAAAGTTGTGGAAAACTGAAACGATGGCAAAGCGACAAAAATTGCGCAACAATTGTTGCTCATTAAGGCAGTTATCCACGCCCTCGCCTCCGCCCAACATTAAACTTCAAGTGTTGCAAAGACGCGCGTTCATTGTTTTTTTGCCTGAACTAGAAATTAAACCATAACCCACTTTATTCTAAACTTTGCATTGTCGTTTGCCCTCACTTTTTCCGCTGTCAATTCTCTGGTCTCTTTTTCATTATCGTGCGTTTTTTGTTGATGTTTTTGTGGTTTTGTGCAGTTTTTTTGCATTATTTACTTTATCAGTTGATCGCATTTTATTTTACCAATTGATTCATTTTATTGTTTTATCTGTCCGTCCATTTGTTACGTTGTCTCGTCAACATGGCGTTTGACAATGGCGTGGATTTCCGCTTGCAATGTTTCCGTTACGTTTGTAAAAGGTTGCGATGTGACATGAGTTCAAGGTCAACCAGTGGCTTCACACGGATGTTCATTTTTATTATTACAAAAAGAGGTAAAATTAATTCATTTTTGGATTTGTATCCGTGGTTAAACGTGACATAAGTGTGAAATTTGTTAAAAACGACATGTTATATACAATACAGGGTAAGGCACATGAAAAAGAACTTTAATATATTGTATGTATTGAGCTGCATTTTTAAATAATGCTAAAACCGATGGATGGAATCAATTTTTGGCGAATCTCCTATGGGAGAGTTTTTACTCTTAAGTGTCAGTTGAAATCAATTTTCGGTCTAAAGTCACTTAAGAATATTTACTCCAAGCAATTTTTAGTGAAAATTACTCGTAGACGATAAAAAACATATGACGTCATTGAAAAAAAATTTAAATTAAATATTTTAACCAATTTTAAGAATTTTTTACTGAGTGCGGCTTTTACTGAAAATTGATAGTTTATGACAAAAAAAGTGATAAAATGATGTAAGCTTTTGACCAAAACTGCTTTCATCATTAACGCAAAAACTTAACATTTTCCGAATATTTTTGAAGTTCAAAATTTTTCTAAATAATCCAAACTTTGCGTTTCTCTTTTGCGATATAAGCAATGTGTTATTTTCTTCAACATTTTTGGTCATTGCTTCTTCTGAAAAGTTGCTTTTTCCATGCTCACAAACCAAAAATATACTGAAAATACACACATTTTTTCTGCAAATGTGTAATAATCCTGGCAAGAAAAAGAACTACGATATTTGCAGAGTACAAAATTTCCACATTTTTTAGATTAAAATTCACAGATGAAAGCCAAACTTTTCAGAACTTAAAAATATTTTGTGCTCGTCAGTTTTGTCTCTTTAACCCTTTCAGACCGTGATGCATCGATTGTGCGGGTAAGTTTTAGTCCTAATATCTTCACTTCTATTTCAAGAATGTGAAATTGATCGATATGCATCGATTGTGCTGATTATTATTTATGTTCGTTTCTCACATGGTTTCACTGTTCGTTTTACCGTTTCTTAAATTTTCGGGTAATTCTCGAGCTACATTTCAGTTTTGTAAAAATGAGCCGCAAAAAAAACTTATATTTTTAATCACTAAGATACTAACATTGAAAAATTAGTAAAATGAGACATTTTAAATAAAAAAAAAGTAATCAGCTTAAATATTTCAAATGAATTAGAGTCATTTGGTGTAACAAAAATTTGTATTAGCACTAATTTTAAACGAGTGCATCGATTGTGCGTATTAGGTCTCAAGTCACTTAAAGTTCTGAAAATCCTTGAAAAACACGAAAATAGCAAAACCTAGACATTGATTATGTTTCCATATCATATAAATACTATTTTTCCCAATAATCATAAAAAAATTCCCAGTAGTTTAGTGTCAGGTTTGAAAGGGTTAAAGCGACAAATAGAATAGTTGGTGCAAATTTCACAAAAATCAGATGTATGTTGAAAAAGCACATTAAAATTCAAGGTAAGTCCTAGAATTGTTTACCCACTTTTAAAATAAAAAAAACAGAAACTAGACTGCTTAGCATTTATAACTTTATTTTTTTTTTGTTATTATTATCTATTTGTTGCAAAAATGCTGCCATCACTGTTAAAAAGTTCCTGTTTACATAGCCCGGACCTCTTTTTGTCTGTTTATCTTATCATGCTTGTCTGCTATTATTGTTGACTTTGGAAACACCAGCGTTAAACAACCCGAAGCTATTTCGCAGCTTAAAATTTTGACATTTCCAAGCTGATGGGGTTAAAACAACAACAACAACAAAACTTCTGTAAACAAAGTTTAATCGAAAGGTCAAAAAACAACAGCAAACACGGAAGGCACTAATTACTAAAACACCAATGGCAAAAGCAAAAGCAATCGTGAATATCGCAAAACGCTTAAAATATCAAAGATTCCTTTTAAAATGTCGTGTTAGTTTTTTCTTTTGTTTGTTGCTAGCGAGAATGATGCGATTTTTATGTAATTGAAAACTTGGCGCCTATAGATATGCAATAAAGTAGAAAGAATTTGTGAAATTTGAGCTATTATTGCTGCATGTTTTTAGCCTTTTAATTATATTCCAGTAATAAGTCGACGTCTTGGTTAATTTCACAAGAATTTCTTAAATTGTACAGAATTTACTGCTGTAGCATTTATACAACTCATCATCGAGTTTTGTTTTAAATCTCAAAATCTGAACGTTAAACTTTTTCTCGATAAATTTTAATTAAAAAATTGCACATTTTTCATTTTGCAGATTTTCTCAAATACTTTTAAAGCAGACGACATTTTTCATGACTCTGCTTTAAAAACAATAAATTGTTGTCTCCTTTTGTATCCTTTTTTTTGTTGTTTCCATACTGCCCCAAGATGTTGACTGCAGCTGCACCGCACCGCACCGCACCATTTCCCCTACTGCACCTGCAAATTCTTCTTTAATTTTTCTTCATCTCTTTTTAGGTTTTTTCTTTCGTCTTTCACTTTCTTCTTCTTAAGATTTCATCATAAATCACTTTAGGAACCGACACCGCTGCAACGTTGAGCTGAAATTGAAAAAAGTAACGAACTTTAAGTGTAAAAAATTGCAAAAATGACGTTTGCAGAAAAAGAAAATCTCTTCAGCCAACCCTTAGCCGCCCTCAGTGTAGCTTTAATTTATTGGCCAGTTTCCGTTGCGTCCGACATTTTTGCTCACATTTTTTTCTGTGTCGCTGCGGTGCTACTTTTGTTTTTCATCAGGATATAGGATGATGATATTCAAGCGCTGCTACCATGTTAACGTTGTAAACAGTGTTGCTACCTCAAGTTAACGTATTTTATTTTGCGCCATGTTTTGTTTTTCGTTCAGCAACAAAATTAATGAGCAGAAAACCTCGTCCGCCACACCCCACAGCAGTGTGCTGTGTTGATCCTTTGGCAAAAAAAGTGTTGCTTCGACAAAAACGTGTTTATCCTGCGTTAAGCTTCAAATGGGAATTTTTTTTTTTGCTGCTCACCGCCACTCCACCGAATTTTTTCTTATGTGTTGGTTGTTTTGTCGGTTTTTGTTATGGCCGGCTATCGTTGTGCTACTTTGCTCTCTAATAACTTTATCGCAATTGCCGCGACAAAATTATTTCATGCAAGTCGCGCACGCTGGCAAAACACGTTTTCAGTGTTGCACACGTTTTCAGTTCCATTTTTGCCCTTCCGTTTTTCTTATCATTTATCATTATGTGCTGTTACGAAAATGTCTCCATTGCATTGCGCGCATAATGCGGTATCCGCTTTGTAAAGCACCACCAGCATCAGAGTAACAACAGCAGCAGCAGCAGCTGCTAGTTCTTGCGTTCTCGGTTTAAACCTCGAAAGTGGAATGATTTCGAAGGAGGGGAGGGTAAAATGTTGCTCGTTTTTTCTTGCTTATATGTATGTATTGTTTTCGAATTGTTCCTCATCTGTAAATGAGTTTGTGTGTGTGACTTTGCATTTGTTGTTATTTTATTTTGGTTTATGTGTACTTTTCTAATTTATGTTTTATACCCACGACGCAGCAAATAAGAATCTTCCTGTGGTTTCTTATTTTACACTGAAAATATAAAAAAATTTCAAAAAATTGCATATTTTTATGGCACCGTAATAAATCAAATGAAAGCTTTTATTTGGAAACACATTTGTAAAACAACAAAAAAGAGAGCGAGAGAGAAATAAAGAAACTCATAACTTTTTCTTATCTTGATCGCAAAGAGCGTGGGTTTTTGTTTAGAAAAATTCTGAACTTCTCTATTTTTTATTTTACGTTAAGCATTTTTTCGCTTTGAGTTATATCTGAAATCACTTGAAATCAAAATTTGTTCTCTTCAGTTTAAATATTTTCAACTATGGCGCTAAATCATAGCGTTTATGGCTGAAACAAATATAAAATCATTAATTTTTTTCCGACCATATATTCCAATTTTTTATTTCCTGTTAAAGAATAAATTCAAAAGTTGATACTAAAAACTTTCTAGGTTAATTGGTAGAAATTTAGTTATAAACTCTAAAACGATATGACTATGATGTTATAATCCTTTATAGATTTAAGACAAACTGTGACAAAATTGCATTTCCATTAAAAAAATTATGTAGTTTTTGTTGTTGCTATCCCTTAGGATAAAACAAATACGCTATATTATTCTTATGTCTGTACTTTTCACAATTTTTTGTATTTTATGCACTATGCTTACATAAAATAACAAATGTAAATTTCCAACTCAGTGGTTTTTCTTCAGAACCACATCAGACCAAAAAACAAAATTAAGTCTCTCTCCTTTTGGCTTGAAGTCACATTTTACCACACTTCATTTGCATGAATTTTTTTATTGCAAACATAGTTCTTGACTACTGTTTTTCTAATGGTTGATATTGCCTAGTTTTAAAGCTTTTGTTTTTGTCTGAATTCGTTATTTTCTTATGAGCATCAACAGAAGCCAAGGCACCAGCCAAACCAGTTGTCTTTACGTTGAATCAATTTATATCAATGTTGGGTGTATTTTTTTCTTTCGTTTTGCCATAGTCTTGCTTATCTATTAGAGTGGACCAAGAAATGTATTTGCATTCGAACCTCTTAAAAATCCCTTTGAAAGAAAAAAAAAAATGAAATATTTTTATTGATATAAGGTTTGTAATGATATTTGTATTATAAGGTCCTAGTTACGTAAAACAATCGCCTAAGAATATGCAACACAAATTTTAATAACACTGTTAGTAAGATGATTGGCAAGCTATTATAAAGTGTTTTGCATAGTTTTAGGCTTTATACTTGCATTGACTCTTCATTGTTAATTCAGTGTGCCTTAGTAGCCAAAGATGTAGTCTTGATTCTGCCACTAGTGAATTTCGTTGGTTTTTCATTTTTGTCAACGAAACTGAACTTCTTGTTAAGTTTCTTTGAGCTTATTCTCTCTGCTGTACTTTTTTTTATTGGCTTTTTGATACTCGGTCCATGTTGTCTGCCGCGGTTTTAGTTCTCATTTTCCTCCATCTGTTCTTATATTCATTATTCGTTCTCTATTAACAGATACAACAACAAAGACAGCAAAAACGATGAGTGCTTTCTGGCTTCTAATTCTAAATGCTTGTCGTTGTCGTCGTAGTCATTGCTGTTATTTTTCTCGTTGCATACTTTTAGGGCAATTGGATTCTTTGTGTTCATGTTCTTTATTATGCTGCTGCTACTGTTGCTGTTGTTGGTTCTTATGCTGCTTTCAGTAATGCTTTGTCCTGCTACGTGCTTCAGCTGAATTCCCCTATAATCTCCATTTAGTTTTATTTTAATGTTTTTGTCTTTTATATTTTTGTATTTTCCATTTCATTGAAATGCATCGCAATTTTGTTTCGTTTTGTTTTCATGGTTTTGTCTTCTCAATTGTTAAAAATATTTGTTGCAATTTTCTATTCTTATCCTTATAGTAATATAGTTTTCTGAAGTGTTGCAAATAATTATTATTATAAGAACCATTTTCCTTAGTATTATTTTTTATATTTTGCTATTCATTGACGACTTTAAATTCCTTTATATCTAACTAAAGATTTTAATGGTTTCTCAATTGGTTCTGAAAGCTATTATGGGTTCGAATTTTTATTTTCAAAACTTTTGAACCGAACTCGACTATTCTGTTCAGATTTCGACTCTTCTCCTTTGCCCGTGTTCGAAAGCTTAAAGTTATTGTTTTCCATTGAAGAGTTGCACTTCTCTTGATATTTCTTTTCTTTCAAAAATAAAAGGCTCTTTCAAATATACCAACATAGAATGTGGCTTTCAAAGGTAATTTAGTTAGCCACTCCTGCTGTACATCATGGTACTTTTACCATTTTCAACTTTAAAATTTGAATTTGTTTCTATTGAAATTCAAAGAGTGCGCGTTTTTATATATATTTTATTTAAATTTATCCAATTAGATTTTGATATCTGCTCCTCCTAAATTATTGCATCGATCCTCCCTCATTTATGAGACGTTCGGCTAAAAAAAATGTCTTCACTTTTTCGTCAGCGCTTAAATCGGTAGCCAAATTAGAATGGGCTTTAATTAATTCCGCTTGTATAGCTTCGGTTTAACATGTGATTAAATATCAAAAATCTTGTCTTCATCAAAAAAGTTTTCCGGAAAGATCAAACCCGGTTTTGTGCGTGAAGTTTTGAGTATCGACTGATGCAACCACGGACTGAAGACTTTACTGAGATTGCAAAGCCTCCCCACCCTACATCCAACTTCATTTCCATAATTAACTTTTTCATTAACTTTTCTGATGAAAAATCAGCCTTGAAACAAAATTTGATCTCTTATTAACTTTATTTGATTCTGTGTATATCTCCTCAACGATGTCACTCTCATTTGCTATTCAGTCGATTGATTCTTATTGCGTTGTCTCAATCAAAAATCAAACACAAACTTTCAACGCATAATCGAATTTTCATTTTAATCCTGGTGTTATCCTTTACACAGCCTTCTCAATCTTGTATGTGTCTGCGTGTGTATCAATGTGTTTGTTTGTTGGTGCTGCCATCCATTTTGTCATTTGTTAACCTCCCCTGCGCTTGCTGTTTTTTGTAGTTGTTGTTGCTACTAATTTCTACCATTAAGTCGAAATTTGTGCACACTTAGCTGCCGATTACGTTTCCGTTTACGTCTTCCATTGTGCTGCTTAATATGCTTTGCCGTTGTATATTCATTTGCTCATTCACGAACACATAGATATTTTAACATATACACATGCAAAGCTGTTTACCCAATTGGTATTAGTTTTTCCAAAAAAAAAAACCCCCATAGAGACCTTAATGAACTAACAGACTGACTGAGTGACTGATAGAAAGAATGCGTTATATTTTGGCATAAAACCTACACAAATACACACACTAACACATTAAGTATAGCATTTTACGGTCGCACACATACGTAGTTGCTTATTCAATTTACATGTAGTTAAATGTAATAAGGGATGCGTGCAAAAGGCAGTGAATTAGATGTGACTGAATTTGAAAAATAACTCCTTCATCTAAATAATTAAGATAAATGTGTGAGGTTTTTTGTGTCGTCCTGCTGGACACTCTAAATGAAACATTCAAATTAACACGTGTTTCGATATAATACGTATAGCAGAACAGAATATAAATGTTACTTCTTACTTCCGAATTAAAGCCAAACTGGCAAACAGGTTAGCAAAGTTTACCTCATTAGTATTGCGCTAAACCATTCCTTGTAATTATGTCAAGCACTGCGCTCGAAGAACCCGTAAAACTTTTAACTTCTTATATGACTAACAGTTTCAAGTCCTTAAACGCTCGCTCCCTATCTCGTGCCTTTGCTTATGCTGTGGAACCTTAAGCAGTGCAAAACCGCGCATTGATATGCATTCCAAGTCACACTGGTACGATTCTTGACTTATGATAATTTTGTTGGTTGAATGTAAATTATAATGTTGAACTAACTGTGTGCCAAAGGAAGCAACTGAAAGATGGAGCAAAGCAGGTTACGAGGTTACTGCGATGCGGAATAGATATCATCATAATCAGCAACATCTTCGCACACTGGCAACGTCTCATAAGGATCCCTAATGCTATGCAAAATGGTTACAATAAAGAGAAGCCCATTACAGTGTCGAGCGCACGTGTGTGTCACTCGACGCTTATTTACATGATAAACATTTTAAGACGCATTACGCATCAAGTTAATTGTTGGCAGAGCTTAATTTAGCATCCATAAATGCCGAACTACATTAAATCAGATGACTTGTGATGAATTCATCAGGAGTGAAATAAATAAAGTGGGAAAATAAACGCAAAAATTTTAATTTTGCTTACGCTTACTGCGAGAGAGATGTTTTTGTTACACAAATGTTACAATTTATTTAAGTTTTTTAAAACACTTTTTAAGGCAAATAACTCTTCAAAAAAATCAGCTGACTCGTCGTAAGGAATAAAAGAAATAAAAATATTATATTTTAATTTTGCTTGCGTCAACTGCGAAAGGGATGCTTGTGTTACACAAATGTAACTATACTTTTAAGCATTTTGAATCGCTTTAAAAGCAAATAATTCTTTTGTATTAAACTTTTCTTCTTAAATAAAAAGCTCACAGCACAAATGTAAAGCGAAAAATTTAAGAAAACCACGTTACGGTGGGCGTGTTACAAAATGTAACAAACTGAGCTTTATTTTCAATAAAAAAGTTATGTATGTTTAAAAATGCCGTAGTGTTATAAAAAAATTAAATAAATTTGCTTAAACATTAATTTTTTACTCATAAAAATGTTTCTCAAAATGTCTTCGATATTTATTTTGGTTGCTCTGTTATTTATATGTAAGCTTCAACTCAACTTGTTTTTAAAATAGACTTAGTAGTTACACCAGTTCTTAGCATACTCTACAGTCGCACTGGCACTTTCTGTTTCTGAAAACTTTGTTTTTTTGAAAACATCAAAAATAATTTCACTTCGTTAGCATCAATATAATCTAATATGTCGAAAAATATTCATCCATTTCGATAAAAAAATTTTTTATTATATACAAAAAATATAAATTTTTATACCATTATTTTAATTATTTTGATAGTCTCATAAACACACGTTATAAGTTAAAATAAATCTTACAATCATCAGAAATAATAATTATTAATTGTATCATACTATGCAGTTATAATTTTAATTATTAAAGTAAAAAAAGCAAAAAAACCTGCGTAATTTTAAATACCGTGAAATAAACTGAAAACACGCTAAAACCAACAATAAAAGTTAACAAACCTAAACCAAAAATTACAAGAGTTTCGAAAACAATACAAATAAAAGAAAACAAAAAAAAACTGCAAAAATAGCAGGAAATCATTTAATTAAACTCAACTAAGCAGCGCCATCTAGCGTACTCTGACTGAATGTTTAAAACACTTGCTTAATTGCTTGAGTACACGTTTAAACACACCCACACAGAAACTACCACTTACTAATACACACGTATTTAGCCAACCCAGCAAACATTTCGACAATTTTCATATCTTTCGTATTCATGGCAATAAACTCTTTCAGCAGTTTTATGCAATTAAACTTAAGCGCGATTAATAAGCGAAAAAAAAAAAATATTAATAATAATTGATGTTAAATCATCCATGCGATTATATGCGACTCTTCTATAAGATTATAGAAGATAGCACTTCCATTAGAGTTAACTTGTTAAATGCATTATTTTTTCATTTCACATACTGCTTCATTTTAATTTACCCAGGCCAATATCTCGAGAACGAACTAAGGTAGCGATAAATGTTTTGTTTGCATTATTTTTTCTCTCGATGTTACTCTTTAGATATTGCCAGGCTGGTCCTCTGCCTTAGTGTTAGAAAAGTATAGTTTTATGTAATAATTTTCAATTATAAATTTAAGCGTCAAAAACACAAACATCTAGTTAAAAATGTCCGTTCAACTCCTCCCGAACAAAATATCGCGCGCGATCGCAACCATCGCCTTGGCGATTAACATATGACTCTGTTGTGGATAAAAATTTTGACTGGGTAAAATTGTGAAAAAAACTCAAAGTTTACATAAAAATGAAATGGAAAAGCGAAGAAATGAAAACAGGAAAAACCTGAGAAGTAGCGCAATAGTAAAGAATAATTGTAGGTGCTCCTTGCAAGCATCCTGTGTAGGGATCACTGACCTGTGAATTACGAGTCTATTTAACAGCTGCGGGCGTTACTGACTGATTGTATATGCAAGCACTGAGTATGTGTGCACGTAGGCCACAGGTGTATGTGCATATTTCCCTTTTTTCTGGTTCTGTTAATTTTCTTGACTATGTTAGTGTCTATTGTGTGTGTGTGTGTATGTGTGTGCATTGTGCAACGTTTGCATACGTGATTTTAAGCTGTTGTTACTATACAGAGTGCTTTGCATCATTAAATTCTGAAAAAAAAAATAAAATTTGTTTGCAGCTTTGCAGTTTGGCGTGGTATACCAGCAAATTGTATAAGGTGCAATTTATACAAAATAGAAATCCCTAAACAAAATCTGTATATTCTTGTTCCTAGATATTACACAATTTGAAATTGGAATTACACTAGTTTACAAATTTGGGGTTCATCTCGAGATCTGGTATCCCATATACTTTTTTCCATGTATTTTGCGGCGTAAATTCCAAAAATGGCAACCATTTTTTTTCTTCTTAAGAATCGTTTTCGAGATATCCCCAAAAACCCCCTTTTTCGGCCTTGTTTTTATTTATTTAACTATCTCTCGATGAATTTTTTTTCGACTCAAAAACGCTTTTCAGCACTCGAAAGATATTTTTATTCCTTTTCTAACGATATGCTGTTTCCTTAAATCAAATAAGATTTGATGGAGTTACAAGTGCTTAAGGTCCAAAAAAACTTACTTTTTTGGTCTTTTTTAAAAATCACTAAATTTCAATTGCTCCATTTGATTGAAATTTTTTTTTATTTTTCATATTTTTCGAATTAAAAATGAAAGACTATTCTTTTGCAAATATTTTAACTATAGTTTTGCGAAAATCGGACGAAAAATATAGAAGCTATTTGAGAACGAAAATTCAATTTTATTGCAAGTTTTTTACTGTTTTCTCAAATAACTTCTACATTTCAGCGTTTTTGAGTCGAAAAAAAATTCATCGAGATTGCCAAATAAATGAAAAAAGTGCCGAAAAAGGGGTTTTTTGGGGATATCTCGAAAACGATTCTTAAGAAAAAAAAATGTTTGCATTTTTGGATACTACGCCCTAAAATACATTGGAAAAAGTCTATGAGAAACCAGATCTTTTTTCTTGTAAACTAGTGTTACATAATTTGTGATTTGTGAGTTTTTAGACGCATGTAATTTTAGTTTTACAGCCCTATTCTGATTGTTAACTTAACAAGGAATAATAAAAGTGCTCTTGTTAATCTAATTGTTATGAAATGTAAATATTGGTATTCTAAAAAATCATTAACAATATAAAAGTTTTTGAATTCCCCACACAAAAGCCGTCGTGGTAAACTTGTCAAATTTTGACTTTTAAATTTTAAATTAATAAAATAACAAAAAGAGTAATAAAAAACTGGAACACACAAGGCAACGTGGCGAAGTAGTTAGGACTGTGACCTCATAGCTCACGTGCTTGGGTTCGATACTCGTAAATCCAATATCTTTTTTTTTTTATTGATATCAATGAAAATAAATGTTTTTTTATGACCTGGTTGTAAATATTTATAACCACGTTGTCCTGTCTTTAAAATTTTATAAAAAAAAAACATTTTTACTTAGCTCAATACTGAAATATCACTCGATGTTAAGATACTTTCTGACATTAACAAAATAATAAGGAAAAGAGCTTTCAAATTTTTCCTAGAGTACGGAACATTTTTTTCACAAATGTTATTTGCTTAGCTGCCTAAAGGCAATGATTTATAAAATTTATTACTTATACGAAAGAATGCTTAAGCACCCGGTATTTTTTATCAACATTCCACAATTAATCTCATGCAACAATCAACCAGAACTCAAGCTCATAGGGCATAATACATCTTCTATGCGGAAAGAAAATTTCATTTTATTTATGTGGGTTTATTACTCAAGCTGGACCATAAATCAAAATAATTGCTTACATTTTAAATTACATGCACATTATAAATTCAAGCTTACAGTGAGGAGCACAAATGCACAATGCCAAAATTCATTATTGGAATTAAGAGACGCTTTCTTTAAAATGCGCTTACAAATCACTTGCCAAAAAACTACGCAAGCGATCGCGGCGTGATGTTTGAATTTGATGTTTTGTAATGTTAGGATATAACATCCGATAAATTTTGAAAAAATTTAGTGATTGTAGAGTATACTATATAAGGTAAGCAAGGCGTCTAAGTTCTGCATGACTCCTGTGACACTAAGCCTTAGCGTGACTGTCAGCGTCTGGCGTTTCCTTGTGCAACGTCACTCCAGTATAGATTATCTTGAATATCTGCCAGTAAAGAAAAAAACTATAAAATTAAATTAAAACTCACATTGAGTTACGTCCATTAAAGGTGGGCAGCAAAATTGTGCTACCTAACTGAGGTGGTCACCATTATTTCAAATTTTCATAAATTTCTGATATTTTTGCAAACAATATTTCATAAAAATTCACAAAGCGAAAAAAAATAATAATTTGAAACTGAAACTTCTCGTTATGCTGAGCAGCAGCACCTCAGATGCTTGCCTTATGCAATATCCTTGCCATGGCTTATGGTGTTCTTCTTGGAAGCTTCTTTGGTCTTTCTGCTCACTCATTGCAATTGATGAGCTTTGCGAAATTCCACAAAACTTTGGTAAAACACGCAATGCAAGCAAAATAAATGAGCAGATTTCATAGGTAATAGCAGCACAAATGCGCACACACAGGCCAATGCAGGAAGGTGGACTTAATTTGAACTGCATACTTATAGAGTAAACGTTGAGTTGTAAACTGAACTTGAACGAAAAATTACACTTGGAAAAAAACTGTGCGCTTGGTCCCGAATTTCATTCGAGCTGAGAAACAAATCGGCAGCTTGAACACAGTATTTTGTGAACACAAAGAGAAGCGTTTTTTAATCTATTTGTAGAGAGTGTTTTAATTTCTAATAGGGACAAAACATCATAAAACAAAGCTCAGTCAACTGACTCAGAGTTTTATTGTTATACATAACTAGAGTTCGCCCATTTTACCTGATTAAATGTCATCGCTTCGAAGAATAAAAATCATTGTATCATGTTTCCCAATCTCAAACTCTATCTCTTCCTTAAGTTTCAGTCTATCTCCATATCAAATTTCATCAAAATCGGTCTGTTACCTTGGGTGTGGAACCGCTCACCACCGCAAACAAATACTTTTCTTCAAGGATCAATCCATCTCCATCAATCTATCTCCACACCAAATTTTATCGAAATTGGTGTTGTGGCTCAGCTATTATATAGTTTGTTCCCATTGAGGGTAGTGCCACGCCCAATAAAACAATACATAGTTTTTAATACATAGCAGCAATAATATCTCCTTAAAGTCAGAATATCTTCTCCTTCGCTTGTCAATATAGTATTGAAAAATAAATAGCAAACGCTACGGGAATTCGTGAAATATTTCTGATAAATTTATCATTTCAAATCTTAAATTTTTTACTGTGTACTGCAAGTTGTGAAGTTAATTTCAGCTGCAACTGCTGCGATAGCAAAACATTCTTGAGCAGCACCAGCAGTTAACTGCTACATGGGGTCAGCCATTGTAGAGAAGTGAAATGAACGAACGAACGGACGGACGGATACTCTTGGGCAGCTTTAGGGCGCGCACTCATTGCGCTTAAATTCTCGATGAATGCAATTTTAGTTGAATGACTCTAATCCTTGGCAGCTCTTTACGTTTTCTATTGCTGCAGCTACTTTGTATGAATTGTTAGTGGCCTTACTATTTTGTTGTTGTTGTTGCTGGTGGTGGTGTTTAACTCTCGTTGTGCGGTAGTGGCAGCAGTTGTGTCGTTTTTGTGCACTTAAGACTCAACGATCCCGATTCCCGAATTGGTTTGGTGTTTTGTGTTCATTTTGCCAAGTCTTGTTTGTTTGTTTGCGGTGCTGCTACTGCCTCGTTGCTGCCAGAAACGTTTTTCTAATGACCTGTTTCAGCTGGTTTCCGTTTCCACCTTCTTTTCACATTGAGCTGATTTTCTTTTTCGTTTTTGTGACTGCTCTGGTCGTGGCAGGTTTATTATGAGTGTTTTCAATGGAAATTTCAAAAAAACATGAACTTTTTTGTTTTGTTTTCTAAAGCATTTGGTAATTTGAAGTGATATAGTTTTTCGATATTTGTGTATTCGAATATTTATAAGTTGGCTAGTGCTGAAAGTTTTCTGAATAAATTTATTGCGTCTTAAAATTCTTGAGTCTTATTTGCTCTTTGCATTTTTAATTTTTCCATTAAAAATAAATATTATATATTTTAATAACATATATATAAAATAATATATAAGTTGTCATCGGTTATATCATGAGTTGATGTATCTGTAGTGAATATAAAATATAATTTAGGACCGAAATCGCTCTCTTAAAAGACAACAGCTTCTGTGACATAATGTAAGGATATATATGTAAGATGAGACTGTATAAACAGAAACAGGTACATCGTCGCGCTGGCAGTATCCACTTTAAAAGTGACGTTAAAAGAGATAAGTTTCTAGTGTCGTATGTTCTTTGATCGGCAACGTTTGTGAAGAAGTGTTGCATGATATACTTTGTTGAAGGCTTGACAGTATTTTTTTTTCGGTAGCTTTCCGTACATAGCTAATAGTACGATATCTCTTCGAGTACCTTTACTCATCTCAAACTCTCAACAACAAACGTTCACTTTTTTGTTTTTTATTTTGTGGCTCCCGTGTGATTTTTGTCTGCATCGTCGCAACCTTTTGAAAGCGCAACGAAAGCATTTTTGAAATAATTTCTGCTGATTTTGCTTCTTTCAATTTCCTTGCCGACAACCTTCGTTTTAAGTCTCACTGGCTCCACCCACCACCCATTTCTCAACTATATAGAAATTGTGAAAATATTTTCTGACCACAGATGAAGATTCGTTCAAAAAGCGCGACCAACGTCGCACCCAGGCAAACAAACCAAGCTACCCAGCTACCGACCGGCCAACATGAATGATGATTTTGTTAGTTGCATCAGCTGCGCATTGTACGCTCGATGTAGCTCCGTGTGTCTGCTTTATGCTGTGTGTGCGTACTTTACTCAGCTTGGTGAAGAAACGGCAACATTGACAGCAGCAACGCCAACGCCATCTAGAGAATAAAGAATGAGGATCAGAATACAATTTTCCGCGCAACTAAACTCGTAAACTTTTCAGCAAATGCAACTCAAAAATATGTGAATTCGCATTTTGTACTACTCCAATCTTCAGTTTGCTGTTCCTTTTTTAGGTCTTTAGCGACCACTATCTCTACCACCGCCTACTCCATTGTGCTGCAGACAAAGTGAAGTGTGTACTTTTACAGTTTTTGCTGTTGTTACTTTTAACAAATGGTGTTGCAGCTGCTGCAACTTTTACATTTGCAAAGGTAGCCAAATGGAGTGACCAGAAGTTTTCGAAAACCTGTCTTCATTTATGTTGACATAACTTACTATTCATATTTGATAACTGTTGCATCCTCTTAAGATTTTATTGTAAGTTGTCGATTGAGTTATGATTGATGATTTCCCCAAACCAATTTTTTATCCCTTTATCAATTTATTTCTGCAGTTATGTTATTTACTTCTATTTTTGCTTCAATAGTAGATGCCACACCCAATTGTTCAACTTTGCCTACTTTTTATGTGAACGTTGCTTTTTGTTATTTCGTTTGCATTCGTTGAAGAATGTTACGCCCACTTGTCCATGGTTTTCGAGCGTCCGAGAGCCCTTTGGTTGTTGCCGAGTAATTTTCCGATTGACTTCAAATTTTCAAAATGCATTGGATAAATTTTAGTGATACCAACGTTAGCCTCATCTAACTGGGATTCCATATTTGAAAAAAAATTCGTAGCTATATTTTCCTATCGTTTTGTCTGACAGTTTGAAATCGAATACACATTTTAATCCGTTCATAGAGTGCTTAAATATAACCTCAAAAGTCTAGCTCCCTTCATGTTTGGAATAATTTTAAATGCTGGCCACCTCTTTTAGTTAAATATACTTCTGTCTATGCATGTATGTATATGAATGCATGTATGTGGATGTGGTATCTACGTCGTCGTAGTTCTTCGTCGTCATCAACATTTTATGCAGATTGTAATTTAAAGGATTTACATGAAGCAGCTTCATTGCGCATCCTGTAGAGTTTTACCTGGTATGAAATTTATGACTTTAATAAGAAAATACTCGTACAAAATATTACGAAAACTAATTGATGAGAATAATGATGATAATAAAGTTGAAGAAGAGCACTGCTAACACATAATACCTTTACTGCAATTTTTATTCTTAATTCAACATCATAACTTGGAAAATTTTTAATATTAATCCCAACTTTTCGGTTTTTCTTTGTAGATACGATTATGAGACGCTACTACAAAATTCCACATTTTGCTTAGTACCACGTGGTAGAAGACTGGGTTCGTTCCGGTAAGTAAATCGCAATTTAGTGTATTTGTATTTTTTCAAAAGAAAATATATTTCTCATAAGTGGCCGATTAAAAACTTCCATTGAAAGAACTTTAGTTTTATTAAAAACTTTCCATCAATTAATAAAATCCAATTAGTGAAATTTTAAAAGTGATATCGTCTATTGTTTTATTTCAATTTTCCTTAAAATTGAAAATGGCCTTCATTTATTTGCCTGATGTCTCTAATTTTTCTCCTCAATTCAATTGAATTCAATTTAATTTGCATTTCAATTTCATTTAAGTTTTTCTTTTTAGTGCAATTTTTCAATGAACAACGCCCCCCCCCCCCCCCCTCCACTACATCATGACAATGTTCTCATTCCATATTTTTTTTTTTTGTCTCTTGTAGTTTTTTGGAAGCGCTGCAAGCGGGTTGCATTCCGGTGCTGCTGTCCAATGCATGGGTGCTGCCGTTTGAACCGAAAATCGATTGGAAGAAGGCGGTGATCTGGGCTGACGAAAGACTTTTGCTGCAGGTGAGTTTTTCAGTTGGACAACGAAAAGAGTTTTATTTTTGATATTTGTGTTTATTTGTTCGTTTCACGGTGCTACTGCATTTCAAATGCACTTTTGTTGTTGTCCCCCTGCTGCTGCAGTTTGTTTGTGTGTGTGTGTGTGCGTTTTCTTTTCGGAAATTTGTGCGCTGATAACCCAGTTTTTGGCTATGCTTTGTAATTTTTTCTTCGTTCGTGCATCACCTGATCCGTGTGGCACTCACGTTCGCTCGTTGCTGTGCGCTGCGCTGAACGGCTGTGAATGTCCTTTTGTCCTGTGCTGCGCAATAGCGATTCGTTGATTTCCTTGCTTGCATTGTTTGCGCTCAATGACGAATTAATTTTCCTCAATGGCGTCGTGCGACACTTTTCCTGTTCGAATTTCTGTTTTTTATTCTGTGTTACTGTGCGACATAATAAAAGTTTCAGGGATGCACACAATAACTTGCATGACGACGTATTTTTTCCATTTATTCTTCCATTGGCAATATTGGTCGTTTGAAAGGATTTTTGTTGCCAGTCAGTGGAGCAAATCTGCATCGAAACAATATTGACATTTTAATATTTCCGAACTATTGCATTCAAATTCACTATGAAGAAAAAAGTTTAATTACGCAGAAGATATGTTAGCTTCATTCACTAGCTATGAAGTGTAAATCTATTAGTTCTGTGGACTTGTCTGAGTAGAGTCAGAGAGTGCACGTATACCTAATTCAAGAGATATCAGAGTTACTTTCGATAGGAAGTATAAGAACCACTTTCCGATGTGCCAGGGGCTTAACAGTGCCCGAGGGCGTTGAGGTACGATCAAACTGGAAGTAGATAGAACATTGTACTGTACTTGGTTCATTGTGCCTTGAGCTTTATACTGCATGACCAGAGATGAAGGCGCATTCTGCTACCACAGGTTACCACGGATTGTCAGAAGCCCCTAGGACTTTGGTTCTAGCCTGGCAGTTGCGAGAAGCCCAATAGAGTGGATCGCATGCGGTAGGTCTTTTTAGGGTTCATCGTGGTAGCTGTGATTGAAACCTAAATCGAAGGGAAAGTAAAATCTTACGCTCAGTATAGAGTTGCATTTTCTCAATCTGGTGGTCGTACCCACTAACAAAAAAAATAAGAATTCTAATTATTTTGTCCCACTGTGCCATAAGTGACAGAATGAACAAGTGAAATGGCTGAAGAAAGCGAACAAAGTGCATTGGCACGTTCAGCAATCGCTTGAATACCTGGCTTTTTGGTCAATTCGTACATACGTTCCACACAAACAAACACTCAAACACACAGCGACACATTCACAAAAATACACACGCAGACACAAATCCTTGTCAACTTTACTCATGGATTCCAATGTTTGGAACGCTCAGTGGGCGTTATACCGCTAGCAAAGCGCTGGAATCCTTTTGTGCGTCGTGCCGTACATGTTTGAGTGTATGGCTATATGTGGCTGTGTTTGTGGAAGAATGTCCTTTTATCATTTTAAAGTTTTGCTTTCAATTCTTTTTCTTTTATTTGTACCTGCAAAATGTCGAAATTTTTTATTTTATTCCTTTCAATGAAAAGTTTGACGTCCCGAACATTCGCCGTTTGTAGTGCATCTTTTTGTCCAGCAATAGTCTGTTCTCTATATTTTCAGCGATTTTTCTTTCTATTTCCTTTGTTTACTTTTGCTGTTTGTATTTACTTTGCATTCTCTCTATTGGCAGGAAATGTAATTAAGTTAGTTGCATTCCTTGCCACTAGTTGTCGTCTTTGTTTTTACGAATGTATTTTTTTTTTTACAAAACGGAAATTAAATTTACAATATTTATATGTAAAACGTTATATCAGCCTCTGCTGTAATTCAATGTCATAAGTTAAATAGTGTCACAAGCACAGCTAACGACTTAAGTCTTACGCTTCAATAAACGTTGATTTTTATTGAAAAATTTTATAGAAAAACCTAAGATTTTTATGACCTCTTTTTTTTCCTAGGTGCCGGATGTAGTTCGCTCGATATCTGCCACCCGCATTTTCGCGCTGCGACAACAAACCCAAGTGCTGTGGGAATGTTATTTCGGGTCGATTGAAAAAATCGTATTCACAACATTTGAGGTAAGTGAAAAATATTAAAGAAAAAATTTAACGAAAATACCGAAGTAACAACTTACGGTTGAGACGACGACAGGACAGAAAGAGAAAATCAGACTCCCTCTTTGACTGACAGCGCGGAAAAACTCACCAAAATGTAAAATGCAAATATAATTCGATGAAAATGATGCGTGAAAAAGTTTTACGCTGCAGTCGTTCCACTGAAATGCTGATGCATTTACAAGAAATCATGTGTGAAAATGTGAGGAAAATAGGGGGACTAGTGACTCAGACAGACAATGTTCGATGAATTGCTGAAAGATGTTGAAAATGTTGAAGAAAGCAAACTATTTGCTTTATTAAATTTCATGATATTCAGTTTTATTTTGAAACAAATCATTAAAAAGCAAGTCGTCAGTCATATATGTCTGACACATCATAGATTGTTACGAAAATCTTCTCTGAAACTCATTTCTGTATAGTTGCAATCATTTAAAACTTTAATCCATCTTTTAATTTTGCAAGCATCCACCACTGAATATTCTTTTCTTTTGACTACCCAATTTATTTCCTCCAATCAACCCCCTCTCAAGCGATTTCCCATCAAATGCTTTCAAATATTTTCTCGATTTCTCACTCAATTTCGTATCATAATCAGTTCATAAATTTTTGTTCGATTCGCTGCTGTTTCTGCCACTACTGTGCTGCAGCGACAGCGTTGACACAAGAGGAAGCAAAAACTATCAACAGAAGCTTTCAAGAGTATGACGGCGATAAAGTTGCTGCAAATGGATGCCTGCTACCCTCTGTCATCTTGCGAAATGATTGTGCCAAGAAATGTTTGTCTGTTCGCTTGTTTTGCTGTCCCCGTTGGCTGTTGCTTATGGCGTTGGCAACAACGCATTGAATGAAGCGTCAAAGTTTCATTTTCGTTTTTTTTTTCACTAAAATTTAAGGGACTACGTTAGAGGGGCGCTATAGGGCAGCACATAGATAGAGCCGCAAGCTGGGTAGAGTATGTTGATAGAAAATTTATTGCTTTATCTAGGAAATATTTATTTATTTGACAGTCCTTTTGAAAAAGAAGGGGAACATAATAATAAAGACAACTCGAGTAAATAGTAACTAGTTATTTTTGAGTTCAATGATATGTGGCAAAATATTATTTTAAACGTTTTTCAGGAAGAAATTTATTCCTCAATTTTTCTCAGTCGTAGGAAAAGTAATCGGTTTTTGCTTTCTAAAATTTAAAGTCAAAGTATTTCATTTCCTTTTATATTTAGTAACTGATCTACAACGGTTTGCACAATAAAAGGGATTATGATACTTACACATTGAAACATTTTCACTTCGAAATGAATGTCAGTAAAAATGTCAGTTTAATCCGGATTAAAAATTAAGAAATATTGTATATGATCCTGAAATTTATATAATATATCAGTTGTCAGTTGCTTTAAATGTAAATGGTTAAACAGTTAAAACACACTAAACCGTTCGCATTTTTTACTTAAGATGCGATGTAGATAAGCGAGGATTAGAACGTCAACTAAACTGGGTTACACATACTTAGTGCATCGCCTCTTATATCAACCGATGCTGGTTTATACAAAAACCTTTGTACATTCTCATACAATCCTGAAATCTACCGATTTTTTATATTTTGCTCAAGTTTCTCGTTCTCCATTAGTTAGTATTCGTCGCTTGCCGTTTTGTTTGTGCCATGCTCCCGCTCTAGCTACAGTGAACTCGTTGTCTTTTCTTTCTTTTATTGCAACTCAGTTTTGTTGCTTTTACTTTCTTTTGATTTGTTATAGTAAGTTCAGGAACTAAAACCCGTAACCGGTTAATCGCACGTTATTTCTATTGCTTCTTATCTGTTTCCATCCGACTCATTACATCCACTTGCAACCAGTCAGCTAAAAATTAAATGATAGAAATCCACAGCAAAAGTGGAAATATGTCAAGTACTCGTGGCTGGCGCCGATTCGGTTGACTGTGTGTGTGTGCGCGCGATTTTGTGATTAAGTGAAGCACAAAATTAAAGAAAATATAGACTTAATCCTGAAAATAAACACTGCAACAAAGTACAGCCCAAATCAAAAGCCAAAGGTCAAGCAGGATTTTAAGTGCGTCCAAGCGTAGCAATAAAAAACCACAAAACTTAAATGGAGTACTAAAAATAATAAAACTTAAGTATCAGTAGTGGCAATAATATTGAAATTGCCGTCGCCATAACCCAAAGGAATCGCAAAATTCTTGGCCGGCCATCAAAATTGGTAGATGGTAGTGTCGCTGTTAATGTTGACTATTGGTTGGTTGGTTGGTTGGTTGGTTGGTGCCTTCTTGCTGGTGTTTCTGTGTGCGTTTGCAGCGGCATTTCTGGCGATTTACTTGCTTCCATGTCATTTAGCTTCTGATGTGAAATTAATGTGGGGAATGTGGTGTGGTTTACTGTTGTTGTTGCTTCTGTTCCTGCGGTTGCTGTTGCAGGGTGAAAATTCGTAGTTCGAATTGAGTCATCGTTGCTTGGTTTGCTAGATTGTGGTTGGGTTAAAATCACTTATCGAACACCAAGTAATCAATAGTTTCACTTGCGTTATTGCGGTGCAAAGTTGGCTTTTGTAGCTGACTGGCCCTCAGGGGCATTAAAAGGCAGCAGCGCGCCAGCAAAGATAAGTCACGTTTGTTTGTTAACGTTTCAATCTCATTTTATTTTGTTTTGGAATGATATTAAATTGAAAATGAAAGCGCGGGAGGTAGCTGTGAAAGCGATTAGCATTAGAAAACTGCCATATAAAGCAGATTTTATTGTTAACTTATTTTTCCAAAGTAGTTTTTGTTCACCCTTTGCTGGATAAACCCCTTTAATAAAAAACAGAGTTTAGCTACCATAACTATTAGCCTTCTCAGCTATTAAGCTTGAAGCTTCATTAAATTAGCAGAACAAAATTACAACTTATTTCACTGCATACTTTCAGGCAGTGGTTTTGAATTATTCTTTTAAAAACTTTTGATTTTCATAATTTACTTTAAACATTGAGCGCAATGCCAAGTGAATCGGTTGATTTCATGTAACCTCATCGCTATTAACATCAACAATTTTCTAATCAGCCTGCATTTTCTCCATTTAAAACTACTGACACACACACACTTAAGCATGTTTATTTGCATGGTGATTTATCATTGCAAGCCCTGAACTAATTTGCACTCCATTATTTTATGGTAAAACATCGATTTGAGTTTATCGCTGGGTTAATTGCATTTTCCAGAGTTGCAGCATAAATTGAAAAACGGCAGCAACAGTGACTGTAGTAAGAGGCTGACGTCGATTTCCCTGCTGCTGGGTGTAAGTGGGCGGATTTTTTCTTGTTGCTGCTGTCTCGGTTTGTTGCAATGCCTTTGGTTGCATTCGAGGTCAAAGATAAGCAAAATAATAAATGAGTTCATTGAACAGTGCAGTTTGTTTTTAATATCCTTTAACACTTGGGACGGGGTCCCCCAAGGTTATAAGTTCCACTGACGGGAAAAAAGAAAAACTGAACTCCGTTACGTGTTAATTTTGAACATCTGCAAATTATAGTCAGCAAGGAATGCTGTGGGATACAAACTATTCGATATTCGTGTTATGCAGTCGGTTAAGAAATTATCTTCTACATTTGATTATGCACCTGAAAATATACCTTACAACTGTGGTGGGCAAAAGAGGAAAAATGACCCAAGTTTAGCTCTTACAACAAAAAGGTTGTTTTTCTTAAGAAAAATAACCAAAACAACACATATAGTCACCAATGCTATGCGCTATGCACGGAATTTGCATTATTGTTGTTCTTGCATCATTCAGAAAAAAGAAAATAACCGAAGAGAGCAAACAAGAAAACAACAATGCGCTCATTGAGGACAGTTCCTCTCGTTTCGTTTGATCAAAGTACTTTTATTTCTACACTCATGTTGTTCTTGTTTTATTTCTTTGAATTGGCTTTTGGTTTATTACAGAATTTTTGTCTTGCTATCGAGGTCGAATTTATCGTGAGGTTTTTTCTGTTGTAATTTTTGTTTTGGTTATAAGAGGCTCTTGCTTCCAATCTATGCTTTACAACATGCGAATGATGTCGCACGTGTATAACGTTAGAACTGAGTCATAAGCGAAGTATAACTTTGTATATAATCGGAACACTTAGGGTAAAAGTAACGATAAACCATAATGGATCAAGTGGGGTTTTTTATTTTAACTTTAGCTTAACTTGAATTCTTGCTCCCTAAAACAACATCTATCAAATTCCACAACTGTAGGTGCCGAATAGAGGAAGTGCTTTTGTTGTATGTGTTACGCCTGTTCCAAAAATTATTTTAAGAAATATTTTTCTAGCTATTTTTTTATAGTTTGTTTTTCTGTAAAAATGTTAAATAAAAAAAATCATGAAAATGAGATTTCTTTATATCTGATGTCAGCTGTGTAAAGTGGCAGCATATTGCCAGAGCTACATTATCGGAAAAGTAAAAAATACCATCCAGTGTCAAAATTGGCTATTTTGAGATTTTACTGAAATGTGACACTAGAAATCATTCGCACAAAATAGAAAAGAACGGTATCGAAACTGAAATAATCTCTGAATTTTTGAGAAATTTTCAATAAAAATTACAATACAGAAAAATGAATTGTATTGAGATCGCGTTTTGAGTTTAATTCGATTTTTACTGTTTTTCTAATAAAAACATTCAAACATAATTTGAAAATTTTCCAAAAGTTGCGCTTATGTTTAACATTTTATATGGTAAAAATTTTTTCGTGGAGTTGCTAATTACATAGATAAAAATGTTTAAAAAACCATGTAGGGCCCGATATATTTTGTCTTTGCAAAATTCATTGAAAAGGTGGCCCACATCCAAATAGCAAATTTTTCCAATTGTTTTCAATGTAAAAATTTATAGGCAAATTTTTTTTCTTTTCTTCAAATATCATCGATTAATATTTCCCTTTTTTTCGGACAGCAATAATTTGTGTTGGAAAAAGTCAAAAACAATTTTTTCTCATTGCATTTTTATCAACTTTTCGCTTGTGCTTTAAACTTTATAAAATTTCTCCTGTCTGAATTTTTATTTATAGCAATAATAAAAATGGCAAGTTCTGAGTATCCTTGAGCCGTGTATTGGGCAAAAATAATCCTTTATTTGTTTTTACATTGTTGCTGGCTGTCGCTTGATGCCATTTTCACCTTCTGCAATTTATGTCAAGTTGCACCCAGTACCACCTCCTTTGTTACGTTTGATTTATGCGCGACGATTTAAAAATGAATTGTTGCGCCATTCGAATTGCAGCGCCCGGGAGCCGGGAGCACTGTGCAGCTGACGCTAGTGACAATGACACCAACTTTCCGAATAAACCTATGCATGTATGAGAGTATGTGCATGTATGTATGGTCAATATGTGAATGGCTGTCTGAGTGCTGCAAATTAACGCTCATTTACTTAACCGTGCACAGTGGGTGGAATAATAAAGAGCACCTTGGGGCAAATCAATCAATATTGTTTGCCTGAAAATTTGTATCTATAAATTCCTCTAGTTCCGTACGACCGGACATGAATTCAATAAATCAATTTAATCCTGTGTATTATGGATATATTAATCATGAAATTATCAATTGATGCATACAACTTTTTTATAAACTAAAAGCGTAATAAATGCTGAGCTCATATTTCCAGCTGTATTGTTATGGCCTTATCAAGTTATTATCGAGTGCTGAGGTTTCTAAGAGTAGACATTTCTCACTAAAGAAAAAGTTTTTCCCTGATAACTTTTGGTGCTTATATAGTTTTTTCTTAAAAAAAACAGCCTTTTTGTTCCACTGTGCATTTTCATATTGTTTATACATTCATTTGTTCTCACTCACTCGTTCATTCACTGATACGCAAATGACTTTAACGCAATCCAAAGTCCTCAATGTCCTTTGGCGTTGCTATAACGTCCTTTTTAGCGTGTCAAATGCATGGTTGAACTTTTGATCGTTAAATAAAACTTTTATCATATGTGTACAGTATAAAAGAAAAAAAATCGTGAAGAGAAACAGCATGTTATCCACGCTGCACCTGTGAATCGTAGGTGCAGTTTGGGGCCCTGAAAACTCGATGAACAGCGAGTAAAACTCAACGCACAACTCTGACAGCTTCGTTGCTATGCGCCACCTGTCAGCCTACTGACAATTTCCCGAGTTTTTCTCACTCTTTCTCTGTTTCAACTTTTGCTTCCAGCGGCTTTTTCTGTTTAATGTTGTTACACGATATAAAAAGCTGCTCAACTTTATTTGTGACTGTTGACATGGCTGCCTCTCGCTTGCCTGCCACCACACTGCTACTTTTTATCCAATATTGAGGAGCAAAGTTTTCCATTTGACCAATTTGGTCGTTTGCATAGAGTGGTAAAGTTCGACTGCACAATTTGCTTATGAAGGTCCATTGCAGTTAAATTTGGAAGCGATGCCAATTCCACAACAGTCCAAAGTGCGGTAGTACTGATTCCAATGTAATACATAGAACGACAATTGATGAAAAAGATAAAAAAAATATAAAAAGGAAAGTACTGAAAGTATACCATATTAGGTATAGTTATTAACTTTCGTATTCGTTGTTTTTTCTGTTGATTTTTAATTGTAATTTTTTCATCTTTTTCTTTCTGGTTTGTCCAAGCGTAAAGGATCTCTTATTCGTCTTTAATGTTAATTGTTTCCACTTCCTTTAGTTTTCTTCTTTAAATTATAATGTTTTCCTAATTAAATGACTGTTTTTGATTTGATATATCTTAGTTTTTCCACTACATTAAACTGTAATTTCTTGAAACAACTTCTTTAAAGTTCTCAAAAAAAATCATAATTTGCGAAATCAGTAATAAATTTCATATTCTAGCGCACTCTACTCCTTTTGCATCCCTTATCCCTTTCATTTTGTGCAAGCATCCGTTACTGAAGAAAGCAAACCGAAATAGAACAAAACAAATTTACTGCAAACAACATACAAGGACACATACACTTAAACCCCCTCCCCCCCCTCGTCTGTCGTTGCTCACAAAGAAAAACGAACGACCCCCTTTAATGGAGAGCTGCGAGTGAATTGAAGGCGCTTTGCTCACGTCGGCAACCCTTTAACTTAATAGCTTTTCAATTCATATGAATTTCGACCGCATCAGCCCCACTATTGTCAGGCGTAACAAAGCATTTTCCATTCCGAGCTGTTTGCTTGCAAACTTTTCACAACAACAACACCGGTGGCAGGGGCAATTTCGTTTTTCTTTCACTTGCAATTTTCCTGATTTGGTTTTTGATGAGCATATCATCCGTCAGACATTTGAAGTATCTCCATCGCTTATGTTTGAGCATAGAAAGGCTGCTTACTGCGCAAGGGGGGTGGCGTTAAGGTAAGAGGGTTACCTACTATGATCCGGCTGCTTAAAGCTCATTCATGCAGCAAATTGATTTAGGCCCAAACAAGCTTTGATTTTAACCCTTGCGAGCGTCGCTGCTGTTGAGCCACCGGAAAAAGGGATAAACACCATAGCTGCTTACAGGAAGGGGACGGCCAGTTTAACTTTGGCGTTGGTAATTTTCTAGTTCACAAGTCTTTTTTTTTTCTACCTCTTAACGTCGGTATTTACAGTGGGACAAAGCTTAGAATGAGTTGAGTTTCACCGTTCGTCAATCAAAATTATAAACAGAATAATTGAAGTAAAATATTTTCTCTCTCTTTTAAAAATAATATTTTGAGTACAACCTCTTCCTGTCGATCTCTGTCTTACTATGTTTTTCGCACGATGGTACGCTATACAAGGCTAAAAACATTTTTTATGTAGTCAATTTTTTTTTTTTCAAAAAGACATTAACTCTCAATTAAAGAAATATCGATAATGGCGGGCAATCAAATCAGCCTCATCATTTTATTTGGTAACCCTGGTCAATTTGTACCATGTGCATCTGTTCTATTTTTTGGAATCCTTATGCTTTTCGTCCTACTGTGTACCACCCTGGCACCTAGTGTTATCAACTGACGCTGCAAGCAATCAAGAAAAACAAAAGTTAAGGAAAGAAAGGATGAAGTGCCCCCCATCCCCCTCCCCCCATCCTTACGTACTTTAAAATGCCGGATTTTTGCCAACTGCTCCACTATGGCGTTGAACCGCACTGTTGTTTGCAAAGCAAAACAAAACAAAACCTGAGAAAGTGAACGGTTGTGGTCATCCAGGCTGGATTTGCTTGTTAAACATTTTTAGTGAATTTTGAATGAATCTCTCGTACGACCGGCGGCGCCGTTTCGTCTCAACCCCTGAAATTTCAGTTTTTACGCTTAACAGCTGGCGTGACCTGACTCAATAAATTATATGATGTGAAAATCCAACAATGTCGGACATGCAGTGACCCAATAAAGCAACGTAAACCGATGAAGAATGATGGCTACCAAGCGTGATGGCTGGGCGGGTAGGTGAGAGTTTAGGCACAAAAACAAAGACGAAAATGGGTTAAACTGGCGAATGCAAAACGAAAAGAGACGAAGCGTGGTCTTAACAACTTTAAAACGTTTTGTGTAAAACCGGCACTACGTGGAAGTGCGTGGTGGGAAGGGGAGGTATTAGACACTAAGCATGTGCTTTGTCTTTTTTTCTTTGCGGCTTAGTGTCAAAGTGTTCAAAATTTAGGTTGTGCAACGGCGGAAGTGGTAGAGTTATAAATTTGCATATTTTGTGATTACAATCAAGCATGATTGAGATAATTAGGTAATGCATTAATTAGGGTGCTATCGTTGTAATAAAATGGTTGTATTATTTTTGGAGACTATAGCTTTGGTCTTTCTTTGCTCAGCTTCGTTATGTCTTTCAGTCTTTCTTTTTTTTTCCTTTGAGTCCAACATGAAGCCCGTTGGTTTGTACAGCTATGAAACCTGAAACCAACAGCACTCTCCTAAACAATTTGCAAGTGTTTACCAACAATTTGCCGAATTCTGAAAATTTGTTAGCTTAAGGTCATTTCCAATGTCGAATCGTTCACCAGATGCTGTCAAGGTCCGATTTCCATTAAAATCAATCGGCGAACGTGGAAAGGATTTGGGCACTCGCTTTTGGGGAAATTATCGACTGAAGTTTACCGGCAAGCATTGAAATGGAACCCTAAGGTTCGGAAACGGTGAATGTTGGCGATTATTTAAGGCACCCGCTACTGATGGTTTATACTGGAAAAATTTACTGAAGGCTCTATGCTCCGTGAGGAGATACAGGACAGAATGCCAAATCATGAACCAGTTAATAAACTTTGACGATTTTGTATTTGGGCCAATATTTATAAATTTTTATAAATTTAAGCTCAAATCCCAAAAAATGTTTTTGAGAAATACTCTATTGATCGAACGGCCGAATCGCAAACTTGTGCCGCTAATTAAAAAATTTAAATTGAATGATCACAAACAAATGCTTTAAAAGTATTGTTATTGATCTGTTGGATTTGTTACTGTGCGATTTGAAATTTAACTGTAGGTTTTCAAAAGTCGTCAACAACGCAATTGGAAAAATATAGCTTCATTTAATATACTCATTAATAGCATGTGTACCTTTCAACCAGGGAATATTCTTTAATTTCAATAATTAGGTAAAAAAAAATCACAACGAAAGCAAAAACGAAATGTGAGCTTAACTTTACATATGAGTTTCTTTTAGAGAGAAGCGTAGATACATGAAATGATTTTTAATTTCGTGATTTTTATTTTAAAAATCAAAAATAATCGTTATTGAAACATTTTTTTTTATTGATCAAAAATTATCGTAATTTTCGATAAAATAATTGTATCTTTGATTTTTTATTTTTGTTTTTTTTGAGACTAAGCAGCGCCACTCTTCCCTTCTATATGTAAAAATATCCCCTATATCGAAACTTCTTGTTCGATTTAGCTTGTACCTCAATATACATTTCAAATAACATTTGTAAATTCTTATATTCTTTCGGTTTTGTGGGAGGAGCGCCACCACTTCTTGTTTATTTCATTAAATTCCGTATTTTGTATAAAATGAAGCATTGAAATTTTGTTGTCTTTTTAAAAACGCTTCGCCCACTAGTTTAAACATTCAAATCGCTTAAACTGTAAATAATTGAAAGTTGAATGCCTAATTCAAAACTTTTTAGCATGTCAAATGCGTATTTTAAACGTCCTCTCGGATTTACATTAAATCGCAAATTTCGCATTAATGTATTCATAAAACAAAACATTTACATTGCAAACGCGCCCTAATTATTCATTATGCCTATAAAGCTTTCAAAGTTACTGTTAAACTTTTAAGATATCATCGAAATCTCTGCTTCTTCCCACTTTTACGATTATTTTCAATTAAAGATCTCCGCTGCTGCTGCTTGAACTCATTTAACTATGCGCTTCCTACGCATATCTTAACTACTTCACCGCTCATCTATTCGACAGGGTGTAATGATTCATTAGCAAGTCCACAAAGCATTTTGTTTACCTTGTAAAACTTTTGCCTCAAACTTTTTCTTTTTTTTTTTTCCTTTTCTAAACTATTCTTCTGGCCTTTAACAGGTTGTACTCATTTCCTCATGTACATTTCACTTTACCTCCCTCCTGCTCTTGTATTAAACTCTTCGTGCCTGCTTTATCGCTTTTTATAATTTCCATATCAACGCAATCTTTGCTTCATAATCATTTTCTTAACAACTCTTTTCCTGTCTTGTCTTGATTATCTGAGCTCCTTTTGTACCGTAACAACTTAAACAAAAGTGGATTAAATTACGTAACACGTAACACGAGTGGAGCATCTTCTATCACGCAAGTACCGAGCGCTGCCTCTACTCCCTCCCTCCTGCCACGGCTTACAGGTTTTATTGGACCTTTCTACGGCCGCAAGTGAAACTTTGCGCTTCTTCGCCTTTGTTCATTTTTTTTTTGTTTTTTTGGTCCTTGTTTGTTTTCGCTAATTCACCGCTGTCATACTTTTTTTTTTTTGTTCATTTACCTTTGGTTTTTTTTTTCTTTGCACTTTTAACTCGTTTTAGTTTAAAAGTTTTTCCCAAACTTGTTGTCCTAGTTGTTATTGTTGTTGTTGGCGTTGTCGTAGGCGGCATAGCGTCGCACTTTAAGTTGAAAATCCTTATGAAAAACCTTTTGGAAATTCTTTGGCTAAGTTTTGCATTTGTTGCTTATGAAAGTTGGCGAGTGAGTTACTAAGTGACCCAATGAAAAAGATAACGATTATAATACCAAGAATTTGAATTATGTTCAGCAAAAAGAATTGCAATTCAAAATACTCGAAAATTCTTATACTGAAATCGATTCGAATTATGACTGTTCGAATCTTTAAGAAAAAAAAGTGGGGTTTGTTCAAAAAGCGGTATATTTCTTTTAGGAGACATTTTGATTTTCTCCTCGCGCGATTTCTAACTTTAATAATTTTCATTTGGTTCACAGTTTCTTTTTTTGCGCGCTTCGAGCCGTTTTGTATAAATTATGCATTAGTTTTCCCTTAATATTTCCTCAATCCTGGTTTAGAAGCAGTGTAATGCAAACTTTTGCTTACTGGGTTGCAACCAAGTCTGTCTGTGTGTATTACGGCTAAAAATATTTACAAAAAGAGCTATTAAAGTTTTTATCTCTTACTGTCTTTTTCGCAATTTCACTACTCGTTTACTACGGCGTGAGAACTTCATCTCCTTTATTTTGTGGTAATTTAAATGGTTTTGTCTTCATTGTTTGCGTGTCACAAAATTAAGTCACCAGTGAGTTCTTTTACTATTTTTCTCTGGGTTTTATCCTTTACGTTTTTCCCGCTCTCGCTCTTTTTCGCGCTGGCTTTCATTTTAAACCCTTCAGAGTTTATTTTCTAATTGAAACTCGGCAGCAAAGTTGAGTCCCTTTGTGTCTTCATTACGGCGCTTCAAAAAAAGGCGCTTGTAAACTTAATGAAAAGCATGCCGCTTTTATTAACTCGTTTATGCAAATGCTGAATAGAGCGCGCACTGTGTCACGTGACTTTAGTGGTTGATGTACTGCAATGAAAGCGTTCTTTTGAGTCTTTTCTTAAAATTGTTTATTCTTGTGATAAAACTTTGTATTAAAAGTGAAAGCATAATTTAAGAGTTTGCTAATTATTTCATTAAATAAAAAACGAAATACCTTTCATCCCCCCTTCTAAAAAAAATAAAGCGTTATACTTTTCAAAGCTCTCTAGAATATAGATATTATTCAAAGATGTTAGCAACTTCAAAGCCATGTGACATTTCGTTACACGACTTGGAAACATCATATGTGACCGTCCGTGGTACAAAGAGCCTTCTCAGACAAAATTCCTTGGGAGAGCTAGAAATCAAAACAAATTTTTAAAATCAAAAAACTCACAAAAAAAAAAATCTGTGTCCTTTTTGTTTAAGTTAGAAAATTGCAAACAGCTAGCAGAACTTTCTCCAGAAAAGGTAGTTGCACAGACAAATTCATGATACATTAATTGTGAAAAAGACAATATTTCAGTAGGGGAGGTGGCCCGCTTGTGAGACAGGCCCAGTTGTGAGACAGTCAATTTTTTCTGTCATGTGATATGGTATTGGCGATCTAACTACTGTTAAATGCTTCATTTGACAGGAGCTAGTTTTTGCCGTGATACCGAACTGAAAAGACACATTGCGTATATATTGAGTAAACATCGTGTTAAAAATCGACTGAATAATCAAATTTATATTTTTTTTAAAGTTCAATTTCTTTGTGAAAATCATCTGCAAACGGTGAGTATTTTGCATTAAAATTCAGTGTTTGACTTATATTTTGTGAATCTATAATGATTTGTGCTCGTGGTGAGTGGAAAAAAAAATTTTTGTTGTCATTTTCAAAATAGCGTCAAGGTCCGGTTATGAGACAGTGTAGTGGCCCAGTTGTGAGACACTTTTTTTTCGGCATAAAAACATGTGCAATTGTAAAATATCGTGATTTTTGATGGCATAATGCATTTATCGGCACATTGCAAGCCGCCACACCAAAAAAACCGTCGAAGCGTGGCCGAAAGGCAATGGAGAGCGCTGAGCTGACTTCTCCAGAGAACCTTGCTCTTTTTAAAGAGAAAGCAGCAGCTAAGAAAAAGGCGCCGAAAAAGGTGACACCGAAGAAGGCGACCCTGAAGAAGACGACACCGAAAAAGGCGACACCACCAGCCAAACGCTCCAAACCAAATGCGAAAACGTATCCACCTTCGGATGATGATGCAGACTTTTGCATCATTTGTTTGAAGCTGTTGCCGAACCGGCTGACTTCTGCCAACTCTATTAAATGCAACGTATGCAAGCGGCCTGTCCATTTGAGGTATGCAGACATGCATTCGAGCTTCTTCACTTGCATACATTGCAACAACGATGAAGATGAGTCATCGAATGAATGAAACTTTTTTTAAAAACTCATTTATGCCACCGAAGGCCTCCAAATTAATAAATGAATAATTTTCTACACATTTATGGTATTTTTCTCTTGATATCCCCTCATATTCAGTGTTATTTCACCACTTTTTCTAGGTGTCTCACAACTGGGTCACTTTTTTTTTGGGGTAAAAATGTCGTCTTGACAAACGTCGTCATATTTTTTTTTCTTTTGATCAAATCATGATATATTCTATGGACATAAGTTGCGTAATGACCTAAGCTTTATAACGATATATAGAAATCTCGATTTGGTTAAGCTCGTAAAAATTTATGGGTCGAAAACAAAACCCGTCTCACAACCGGGCCACCTCCCCTACTATTTCTTCTAAACATATTGAAAAATATAAAATGAAACAAATGCACAGTAATTATTTAAAAGAATTGAAAAACTTTAACTTTTACTTTAAAGTAAAATGACTTAACTGCGTAATAAGAATGCTGAGAAAAGCGGACATTTCATCCTAAGATTATTTCGTTTGGAAAACAGAGTCACTCCTAAATTGTACTCTGTGAAATTTAATTAAAAAGAAAAGTTCACTTTCATTTTCCCGAAATCGACGCTATTGAAGAGTTTTCTGAAGTCTTTCAACTTGCTTCATTGCAAAGATATGACATATTAAATTTTCCTTAAAAGTATCCGAACTTCCTTCATATCTTGGCGCCTGACATCTTTAGCGCCCTCTGCCGGGTACGAGTGTCAACTAAAAAGCTTCACGAACTCCCTAAATGCCGCAGTTTTCTTCAGGACGAAATTAGCTAAACTAATCGATAGTAAACCGATAGATCGATTTTTGCGTCTTTGAGAAATTTTGTCCTTGAAAATAAAGTCCCTTTTTTATGGATGGCGATGCATATTTTTGCAAAAATTAATAGAAAATTACATTGTACATCTCAAAATAGAAACAATAACTTGCTTAATAGCATTGGTTCGAGAGCACTTAAGAATGAGCTAAGCTTTAATATGCACAACGGATGAAATGAATTATATCACACTTGTTGGTAACTATTTCACTTGTTGGTAACTGAAATATGAAGGCTTTGGATAAGGTCTTCCACAAGAAGTCCTTTTTACTTCACAACTTTGTCTGATCATGTTACCTTAGTATTTAGGCGATGTTGTCGTAAAACATTGAGAAAAGCAATCTTGACACTCAACTCTCTAGCTATAGCAAAGAGTAATCAAAATTAAAATATTCAAAAATATTTATGTTACAATGGAAATTGACACCTTTTCGTTTGTCCTGGTGACAATAGCTCACGAGCGATCATTTTGTGTGGTTTGGCAAAGTTTGTCATTCGTTTCGATCACTTTTTTTTTTCATTCAATATTATCTATCGTGTGATTAAGTTAGTCATTTGTATTGAATGGCCTATCTATAAATAATTTCCTATTAAATTACACACAAATTGTGTGAGAACATTTGGCGCATTTGACTCATTTTGAAAAAGTTTTTGTACAATACATACAAAAATGTATTCGGAGAGAACTCGTCAGAATTTCGAATATTTTGAATAAAAAATGTGTTACAAAATAAATTTAATATGTTCGGTACATGTAAACTAATATTTCATATACGAAAAAGACTAACAAATTGCAGTACAACCGAATATCACTTATGTTCTTTATCATTTGTAATGAAAAGTTCTTAATTTTTGAGTCTTAGTTTGATCCAAAAAGTATGCAGTAAAACTTCGACTTCAAAAAGATTGTTGAAAAATGCTTTGCTCATTTGACGTAGACCACCACCCTTGCATCCACACAAATCGCCTGAAGTTGCCCCCACCTTAAGCTACCTTAATTACCTTTTGTTTTTCTTGCTAATACTTATTCCTCTTCCAACCAGCAAGAACAGCCAATGACTCTGTGCATTTTTCATTTCCCCACAGCATTTTAAGTAAAACTCGTTGGTTCGTTTAAGCTCCTTTTATAATATTCTGAACCCGAAAACCGCCAGAACCACAAAAAGCAAACAACTCGTACTCTATTTAACGTTTAATTTATTATAAATTTTGTTTTTTCTTTTTTATTTTCATTATTTGAACATTAAGTTTTTCTTGCAATTTAATTTTTTTTTAAATTTTTTCATATTTTTATTGAATTAAATGCAACTTACATTAAATTTATAGAACTTTATACGAGTAGTTTTATTTTTTGTGTTGTACTTTCATAAAGAGAAGAGTTCGGTCATCACTGAAGAACCTTAAGTTTTGTGCAGTAAAAAAGTGGAACTTCGTTGCTTCCGCTTGTCCGTAGTTAACTGATTCCATCGGCCACATGCCGACATATCAAACCTTGTTGTGTTCCTTCGCTGTTCCCTTCCTGTATCTTTTTTTTCTTGATTTCTTTTTTGTTTTATTAAATTAAGGATATGTTAAATGCACCTAAAGTTAAAAAAGTTTCTTAATTCCTGCTTTTTACGCCGGCCTGCTGCTGCGTCTCCTTGTCCCCCTCGTCTGCTCAAAACAGCAACGAGAACAGACTTCTCACGCCTGTAGAGCCAACACCGGAACCGAGTGTGAACCCGGAGCCAGTTGTACGTTGCCGCGATGCGTGGCTGGAAACGTTTGTACGAACACGCTCGTAGCTGGCAACATCCTGTAAAAATAAGAAAAGAAGAATCGATTAGTTCACCTTCCGAATAATATGGTAGCTAGGTCCATATTACTGGTCGAGCACAAAGTCGAGTTGCTGACACTGGCGGCAGGTATGACAATTGCTGCAAGTGTTGTAAATCGACAATTCCCTCACCTCTTTGTCTGCATTGGCCAGAATACTGCGCATGGAATCGGCCACGGGCCACTTCTTCTTCATGACCAGATTGCTTGGTGGTTCATGTGCACTGCCGGCATCCAGTGACCAGATAGTAACACTGGAACCTCCGCCGATTTTGCTGCCACGTGTGAACTTGAAGGCGAGCTCCTCATCGCCAGCGATGCGTGTTAGTTGCCACCCCGTAAGGTTGATCTCATCGACTCCTTTGTTGTGCAACTTGATGTAGCGTCCCTCGGCGTCAGCTTCCAAAATTTGTAAATCGCCCTTGGCAGCTGCGTTCACGGAGAAATCAGCGAGATTTCGGTCCTCTGATTCTTCGATGACAGTGCGACGGCGCTTAATAGCGCTGCCACTAGCACCTGGTGTGGCTGAACGACGACCACTTGGCGTTGCGCGACCTGAACGTTGGTGGGCTGAACTGGAGCTAACGGACAGATGTGTGCCATTGGAGTAGCCTGAATCGGCATGACCACTTTGGCTGGTGCCTGGACGTCCAGGAGAAGTAATGTTCAAGCGACGCTCTTCACCGCCCAGCATTTTGTCGTAAGCGGCAATTTCCAAATCCAGCGAAACTTTAATGTCCATAAGGTCTTGGTATTCTTGCAGTTGGTGTGCCATTTCATCGCGCATACGCTGTAGTTCAGCTTCTAATGAAGCAATGTATTGATTGTGACGAAGACGCTCGCTGTCCAAGAGATTCTCCAATTCACGAATTCGTGCCTAAAAGTTAGAAAAAGAGAACAGGTATGAACATCGATGATTCTCCACAAAAATTAGTATAACTTACATTCAAGGCCGAGTTGCTGTTCTCCAAGTCCTGGATCTTCGAATTGAGACCATCGATCTTGGTACGCATTACACGCACCTCCTCTGTAGCATGTGCTGACGAATTGGCTGCACGATTGGCAGCGGCTTGTAGATTCTTAATTTCATTGTCATAGAGCAACTCGATCTCTTCACGATTGGCGCGCATTTGTGACTCGTATTGTTCGCGCAATTCCTGCAGCGATTGTTGCAACTTAGCCTCGTATTTCTGCGAAAGACGACCGTCGATCTCGCTAATTTCAATCTGGCGACGAGAGCGTGTCTCGGTAAGCTCTTGTCCATGGATTTGATCCTTGAAGCTGAGTTCCTCGCGCAGGCTCTGGTTTTGATTTTCCAAATCAATACGTGCCAATGTTTCGGCCTCCAATTGCTTGCGCAAATCTTCAAGCTGCTTGCGCAGAAAAGCATTTTCACCTAAGAGCTCCTTAGCTTGATCCTCAGCCTTTTTGCGATCGGCAAGTGCTTGATTGTATTTGCCATTGACCTCAGTGTAGCGAGATTCATAGACACGTGCGCTATTTTCGGCAACGGTGCATTCCTTAGTCTTCTTGTCGAGTCTGTTGAAGGGAAGAGAAGCGCAAGCAAAGTAGATTAGTATGGGTACATGAATGTGAATACGAATTGATTTTTAAGAGTTCATAAACCTTTCGTAAATGGCAAACTAAAACCCATGGATGCGTACGTGACTGTACCATGCGATAAAAAGTTGTAACTTTTAATTTATTTTGAAAACGTTTGCTAAACTAATTAGCATTTCCTACAAATGTGAAAAAAGCGCAAAATACAAAAGTCACAAAATTAAAGCGAATGAAATCGCCAAAATAAAAAAATCTATAAAAATGACATCAGCCAGCGGCAAAAGAATTTGTTAGATCTTTTTCACATAACAGAGTGTGCGTACGTGTTTGTCAAACAACAACAACAAACTTACATTTTATCTAAGCCATTATCATTTCGTTATTGTTGTAGTATAATATTTATTATTAATGGTTAAATTATTATCTTAAAAAATGCTCAATGTAAATGGGCTAACAAAAAATAGAACCGGTTATTTTTTAAGTCAGTAATCAACAGGCATGTTTGAACGTGTTTGCTTACGCTTGTGAGTAATTGAATTTTTTATTTAAATATATTGGATTACAAGTTTGTTTGACCTTCAGCTTGTTTTTCTATATGTCTGTCTGTCGGTCTGAGTAGCTAACATGTGACTGAAGTTATGTCAACAAAAATTTTTTTTGTTGCCTTTAGTCTGCATTGCTCAGCAGAAACTATTGACGAGCTCTTGCCCAAATCAGTTATCATGCCTTTTTTGTGAAATAAATTGTTTACACCGTAATTGGTAAGATAAACATTACAAAAACAAACATGCCATACTGTTAATTCATTACAGGAAAATTAAGAATTGAAATTGTTGCTATTAAAACTTTTTTATAAAATAAACCGAAGTAACATTAAATAAATTTAAGCTGCTGATAAAAAAAAAAATTTCTTAATGCAAAATTTGAAAATTTTAAAAATTTAGTGAAATTAATTGAAACCATCAAGCTGTTTTTTTTTAGCATGCCAATCAAGAATTTCTATAATTTTCCAAAGCTTTCAATTGAGTTAAACATTTTTTTTTAAAATACATAGTAAAATGTCGTAAAAGCTCTTATGTCAAAAGAATGATTTATGAACTTTAAGAGCACAAGGTGTTCGTATTTTTATTCTCTACCAATGAGCTGACTGACGCACTTATTGCGTTCAAATAAAAAATAGATTTACTTCTACCTTGCTAATTTAAAAAAACATCAAGAGCACATTATTTTTAAAAAAGTTACGTGCAAGCTTTTTCTATTCGTCATTAGCATAGTTTTAATCTTAAAAATAAATATTTTTCATATTTAATGACATAGGCCTCAAGTTCATTTGAAGTATTTTCTCATACAGACAAAAACTACTCGGGCATAATTTAGGTTGACTTTATTGCTAACCGTATATTGTTCATTTATTTAAAAATGTTTTAATTTATTTTGAAAATGTTTCTCTCTTTAGTTTTAATCAGCTTAACCCACTGACGTACATCATTATCTTAACTGAAATGTTAAAAGCAAAAAAAAAAAAAATAATTTAAAATTATTTATTTTACTTAAAATTTTGATGAAATCTATTCAATGCGCAGTTAAAACTTAAAAAAAAAAATAATTATTTTGTGTGTTAAATTAATATTACTGAAAATTACATTTTAAATAACTTTTTGAAAATATTATTTAAATTAACCAATATCAAGGCTTATCAAGATTAATCAGCAAGAACACTTTGTTTTGTAATTCTACGCGCTCAACTAAATCTTGTAAAAAAAGACCAATTTCAATAAAAACTTGAAATATTTTAAAATCGTCTTCCAAAGTTTATGTAAACTCCATTTACTACTACCCTTACTGAAATGTCAAAACTTGATCCTCTCCATAAAAATATGGGCCACGAATTTCCCACAAAATATTGTTTGTAATAAATAGTTTTTCGAAAGTAAATGAAATCTATGAATGGTTTTTCTCTCTTTAAATTGAGCAGGCTGATAAGATAATAATCTTATAATATGGTGCACAAAATATATATGCAATTCTCGAAATTATGTTCCTTGAATTCAGTTATGCTCAATATTTTTAAATTTTTTCAAAAAAATACCAACGTGTAAGCGTTGCTACTAAAATATTTTGGCCATAGCTGTACCACTTTGTAAAACTTTGCTTGCTAATGTGAGCTTCTTCTTTTGACAAAAAATTATTTATTTTTATATCAAATGAAAACAAAAAATGCTATTAATTCGATATTAAAAAAACGTGGGCGTATTTGAGTGAAGAACACGTTTTTTTATACTACTGATTTTCTTTTCCTTTTGTTTATTCTCGATTCTTAATTACTTTTTATATTTTTGCTGTTTCGCAAATGTTTTTTTTTAATTGCAAAAAATGCGGAAGCTGTTACTTTTTAAAATTAAATAAATTCTGTTTGTCAGTCTGATAAGTATTGTTAAGCCTTAAAACCGACTAAAGCTTTATAACTTTATTGCCTGATACTTAACGCTATCAGCTTACATTTTTTTAATTTTAAAAATAAAATGCTACGATTGAGAATTGCAAAACCTTATAAAAGCTAATATAGTTGCGGGCAGCGCCGCAGTCATTTTTTATTTGACAACAAAAATATATTTTCAAGGTTGAACGTCTTTTTTTCGTGCTACATTTCTGGCTGGGCTGCATACAAATTTTTAATTTTTATGACCTAAATTTCTAAATTTAAAGTGCTGCGATAGCAAATTTGCTGTTTTTTTTTTCTTTTTTTTTTTCATTAAACGCACGTTTTCTTGAACAGCAGATAATTAGTTAGAACGAATGGGAAGTGTCCATTCTCTTTGTTGTTGACACTAATTAAACAGTTTAAGCCGTTTTTGCTTTTATCTTTGCTGGTATTTCTATTTTTTAAGAAATACCTTAAGTTATTTCTTCCTTTGCTATTAAGTGCAATTTTCATGTTTCATATACTAAAATACAATTAAATGTCGACATCATTTTTATGTTGTAAAAGATTTTTCGTTTGTTTGATTTGGTTTTGGTTTTGTTTATTTATGGAAAATGACATCATTATATTAATGGTTCTTGGTTTTAATTGCGACCTTGCTGAGGGTTTAATTTCGTATGCTTTATTGTAGTTCTTCGTATGTTTATTAATTCCTTACTGTCACTTTTAACAGCTGTTATGGTATTTTAAACCTTTTCATATTGTTCGCTTGTTCATAGTCATAAATAAAAACTGACATTTGCATAAATGAATTTTGGTAACCAAGCAAAGAAAGATATAGGAAAAATATCTTAGATCTGCTGTTGTGCTTTTTACGACTTCTACTCTTTCGGTATATGTGTGTTAGCAAAGGGTTAATAAATTACGTTATTCAAATTTTTATCACAATTGGATTAATTTAAAGCAGAACTTGCGTGGCCAGGAGAAGTAAAGGGGAAGCTGAAGCAGTAGCAATTTTTTATGGATTCATAAAAGTTCGTCTTATTTTGAATGACGCGCAATTTGCATAATTTTTAGATAAAAAAAAAGTCATTACTGGAAAGACTTGTCTCTGTCTTAAATGGAATTGCTTAGAGTTTTCGTTTTTTTTTTATTATTGCGGTTTACAATTTTAATTTATTTTGAGGGCATGTGCTATGTGAGCTGTGATATTTTAATATCATTGAAATTGGAATGAATTAAATGTTTTGAATTTAAAAAGTTAGTTTTAATTTCAACTATAAAAATACAATTTGATGAATTTCCTTAAACATTTCAAATGCTCGGTTGCGACAGCACCCAATTCTGTCCTTTTCATAGTTTTCCTAACAACAATGCCTGCTGTCTTTACTATTTGATTTGTGAAATCTTGATATCTATCAATTTCAAAGTACTCAAATTAAAATACAATTTTTATATATTCAAGAAGTATTTCAGTTGGCATCAAAAAAAATATTTGCAACGTCCTGTCAGTTATTTTGATTAATGTATTCTTCAATAAACATTGAATTGAAATCAGAAAAAAACTTTTGCTATGCTAATTTTCCTGTACGAAAGAACGAAATTTTCATTTTCATTTTCATTTCCATTTGACTTTTCCGTATTTCCCTTTGCATTTGCATTCTATTTCAAAAAAAAAAAAGCAACTTCAACTTTTCTATGTAAAGGAAAAATTTGACCTCAAAATAGAGGAAGTATTTACCATAATCAATAGAATGGAAGAAGCATGAAAAAAGACATAAAGAAGAAAAGTTTTTCATCTATTCTTCACTGTTATTTACAAATTTTCTTGCGTTGCCCACCCCGTACCCGGCTTGTTGTTGTGTCATCAGTGCACATGTAAACAAAACGATGAAAATAACAACAAAGCATGTGCTTTGCCAACGGCAGCCGCATATTGTTGCCACCACCAACAACAACAACGCCGCTTGCATTCATTGTCGAATGACATCATTCGTTGTTGTTTTTGTTTTCTTTTATTTTCGTCTTCTTTTTTACTTTTGTTTGTTCGTTTTTCTGTGCGTCGTTTGCCTTAGCATTGACATGAGTTTCAGCCTGATGTCGATGACATCATTATGTACGCGCTCAGCTTAACGTGCCACACAACCCCAACCTTTGTTCAGGCTTTAAGGCACGAAAGCCACTCTATCTATCGACCACACCAACGAAACAGCTGTTTCTGCTTTTTATTTCAACCTTTCATTCCCACTCATTTTTTTTAGTGTTGTACAGAGAATTTTAATGTTGGAATCACTTAAATTAGTAACCACTTAAAAATTTCTCCCCAAGACACTTTAAATATTCGTTCGTACTTTAAGCTTTACCACAATTCCTATTCCTAAGTGAAAATGTCTCGACTTGAAATAGAGAAATAACCGGTTAAAGTATATACCCATTACTTTCACCCACTCTCTGTATCACTACCTTTGTTTCAAATCGTCGTTCTCTTCCCACAAACGCTTAGTATCGATTTCCAACTTGGCCTTCTCCTTGGAAGTCTCATCAAGTAGCTTGCGTGCAGCGGCCAATTCCTTTTCGTACATGGCCTTGATATTCGAGGTTTCACGGTTGACGGTATCCTGTGCCAAATGCAGCTCTTGTGTGAGACGATTGTTCTCATTTTCCAAATGACGCATGCGATCGATATAGCAGGCCAGGCGATCGTTCAAATGCTGCAGTTCCTCTTTTTCCTGCAGGCGACTAGAGCGTGTTGGACTAGTTGGGCTAATAGCGCCACCAGCGGCACGGGCAGTGCTGACTCCACCAACGGGGGTGGAGGTGCTGGCGCGTGAGACGCGCGTACTAACAGTGACACGTTTTGCTGACATATTTGCTGCTTTCTTTAGACTCTAGTGGTAGGAGGTTTCTAGGAATTTAAGTTTACTCAGTACAATGGGCAGTTGCGTCGTGTTAATGAGTTTTTGTTGTTTTAAGCACAACTTTAGGAATTTCTTAAGTACACAGTATATTTTCTTAGTTCTCTTTAGCTTTTTATTTCTTATTTCTTTTTTTTATATTTTTCACACTTTAATTTTTTATTATTTTTCTTGTTTTATTTCTTAAGCACGTCCGCTCGGTTTGACTTCAAGTGTTGAACTGAATCGCTCTGCTCGACTAGTGCTGTATCTAAAATGAATGAAATCATCATCATCGACGAAATTAGGCAAATGTTGGATGAGTTTACACGTGTGTGTGTGTGTGTGTGTGTGTGCGTGTATATGAGGTCTTATTCGTTAGTACGTTAGTAACTAAGGTTCTTTTTTTCATTTTGTGTTTATTGTTTGTTGTTGTTTCTTCTTCGTTCATGTAGTAACGACAGTCGGCAAAAGTAACACAAAACGTCGCAGAAAGAGCGAGAGAGTGTGTCGACCAGTCGATGAAATTAGTTTTGGGTTAGAGACTTTTAATACTGTGGAATTTTTGTTGCTTAGAGCAGGTTTTGGAATTAAAATCTTTTGCATGTTATTTATTTCGTGCTGTTGCTTCACGTAGACGAAATAGATTTAGTGCTTAACCTCAAAATTGTATAAAAATGTTTTGATTGTGAATTGTGCAACGAGAGCTGTACTTTTCTAGGGAAGAATTGTTTAAGCAAAAGACAATTAATTTCCAAGTAAGAAGTTTCTATCAAAACATAATAAAATTAATAATGAGTAATTCTTAAACTGAACTAGATTTACTTTGAAACCCGTGCCTGTCAAACGATACTTCTCTTTGGGTCTGAAAGTATGCAACATAAAAAACTATAATCTTGTTGACTGTGTGACTTACAATATTGTTGCATAATTCATGTTGCATATTTTAGGAGCTGCTTTGGCACTATATCTGTTTCATTTTAACAAGTGTTTTTCGATCACAAGTTGCCAGTTTTAAAATTTTAATAATTTCAGATTTTAAATTTAACTGTTAAAAGGACATTTATTTGAGAAATACATAGGCCATTTTGATGATTTTATATTATGGAGTACAGTATACTAAAATAAGGACTTCTCACTGAATCTAAGTCATCTAGATAACCTTTGAGCTGAGTTCTAAGCTTTTTTTGACGATCAAAACACAATCTTTTGAGCGGCTTATATCTCTTTTTTTTTTTAATTGAAAATTAAAACTTCAGTATTTTTTTAATTCATACTAGAAGCTGTTCAAGAGCATATATATATATTGCGTAATTAAATATTTTTAAGTATACTCAATTCTGATATATTAATTTTTATAAATTACAAACTTTAAATAGAACATAGTTGATTTGAAAGTCTATTCAAAACTTATTGAAGCGTTTCCATATCATCGTATGATATATGATTTGAAGAAAATCTTTATAATATTTCAACCAAAATGATATTGAAGGATTTTAATGCAGATAAAATCCGCAGTTTTTAGCGTTTCTTGACAAATTTGAACTATTTTATCTCTCTCAAAAATTTATAAAATGATTTTGTTCAAAATAAAACAAAAACATTTAGAAGTACTATATCAGGAGAAAAACTGTTTGAAGCTCGCCAGCATTTGAAAAAAATGCTTCAGACTCCAGTTGCTGCAAAATGACCAAAACTTACATTAAAGTATATCATGTAATTTGTCGTTAAAAAGTTCTTAGTAAAACAAAAAAAGCCATATATTTCAGCACTAAAAAACCAAAATTCGGTACTTTGGTGAATTTTTGAAAAATTGCTGAAAAATGCCTATTTTTTAGCATTCTGTGATACCTACTATGAAGTTTCTTTTTAGAGTGTCTTTATTTTCAATATAGATGAAACGTAAAAAATTACATCGAATCTGGCATTTATGTTCAAAAAAAAGAATTTTGATATTTCGTCGTAAAAGAGTTGATGAAAATATACTAAATTCACTGAAATTTCCACTTTAAGTTCACTCAAAATTCACATGATTTCTGGCAGTTATATAATCAATTAGCCGCAAAGATCGCGTGGTTTGAAATCACTGAACCTTTTCCTAAATTATGCAAAATTTCATCTAAAACTTCAGCTTTGTTTGTCATTCTATACTGTAGCAGTTTATAATACTTCAATTTTTTTAATTTTAAATCAAATATCCCGAAAGTATGCAACGACAATACTTCAATATTTATATGATTAATTTTTAAAAAATCAAAAATCTATTAAAACCTTCTAGAACTTTCCACGTGGTTTAAATTTAGAATTCGCAAATTCTATTTGTTCGTCTGTCTTTTGAACACTTTTCTAGCAGGGAGGGATTGATTGATAAATTTCTCTCGCTCTCTTTCGCAATTCACACACAGTGTCTTCCCCTCTCAACTATCAAATCGTCGCCGCGTATGTTGGTTTTATGACTTAATGACGTGTTTTTGTTGTTGCTATTGTTAATACTTTGTTGCTGCTTTTTCTTTCTTCACAATTTCTCATTTTATTTTGCTATACTTCATTCTAGAGTCTAAAATTTAGATATTCGAGTGTGAGATTGAATGCGCGTAGAATTTATTTTCCCATGTTGTTGTCTCAGGGTTAAAATCTAAAGACTTGATTTCTCTGTGCATTTCCACGCAAAATATTCTTCTATAAATTAACACAATTAAGAATTTATTGCCTCGCGTGTCGAGCTATCGATTCGTCGCTACATTATCTACAGTTTAGTAGTTGCATTTGCTAGCGCGTTCAATTGTAACGTCCCCACCAGGTTGACAAACTCTCACATCTAGCTGTCCGGCGTTCTCATTGTTTTAAGTGAATGATTGAAAACTTTTAGAAATGCTCTCTCTTAGATTCAAAAGATACTGGGGGAAAGATGGTGACTATCTTGAAAGTTAAAAGAATTTATTTCTTTCTCAAAATTTCATTTTTCTTTTCCTTTTTTCTGCGTGCGTGCTAATAGATAAGTATTTGCTAGCGTGTTTCCAAATATTTTTTAGTTATCAGCTCACAAAATATTTGCAATAATAAAAATAGCATAAAGTTTACCAGTATGGTTAAACAAAAAGAGATAAAGTCCAAATATTCTAATAAAAATGTGCAAAATTTCTTGGCAGAGAGAAAGAGAGCGAATAGCTGCGTGCCAAATAAATGAAAAATAGTTCATTATCAGTTGGAAAACTAAATGTAATCAATAAAAATATAATTTCATTGTAGATAAAAGTAAAAATATTTTAGGAATTTTGGTATATTTTGACTATTATCACGTTTGTGCTTTTGTTTTTTTTGTTACAAAAATATCGATTGACAACGAAAGTATTCAAAACAAATGTTACAAAATAATGGTAATTGATAGAACATACATACATCCATTATAACACACACTCATACATATTTTGGGAATGTTCTTGCAACTGTCGAGATATGTAAGTTCGCCCGAAATGAATTTCCCTTTTAAAGTGAAAACGTAAAGCAACAGAAGCTTAGTGGACGACTATACCCAAACGACATAATCATTGCTATACTGAAGATGCGGGATAACGAGGAAAAATTGGTTGCTTTTCTCCGGATCCTATAGTTTCTTCTAGTTTTTTGGGACCCATTTGTTATAAGTGAGGAGTTGTGTTGTCTTAAGTTTTTTTGCTAGGATTTTTTTTTATTTTCTATATGTCTGACTTTTAATATAAATGCTTTCAAATGTGTTGAAAAAAAAAACGATTTAAAAATTTCTTGACCCCATTTTTATCATAAACTTTACAGATTTGGCGGTAAAATTTATAATAAAATTAAAAAAAATCGCTTTTACTGAAGTTTTCATTTGACCCTCTTCAATTAATCGCCGTGAAAACAAAAATATATTTTTAAGCTTATAGGTTTATCATAGGTTTTTGTCTTATACTTAATCAAATCATTTTTAGTATTCTCTCAGTATAGCGTTTTAAAGTTTTCACTTGCATCGGAAGTGCCACACCCTCTAGGTAAAATTCGCCAATTTTTAGTTCAGAGCCTGCCCAAGTTATTCTTAGTATTTGTGAGAAATTCGGTTCGGACAATTAGGTTACTATTGCAGCCCGCAACAGCACGAAATTCGCATAACACACCTTATAAAACTTTTTTCAAAATATAAGTTTATTTAAAAAGATTTTGTAATAATTACAAAAATAGCAAAAGTTTCAACACGCTAGCCCCACTATTCTCTGCTTTGCTTATTAAACTTTTCACTAAAAGTTCCACATAAATGTGTTATTTTTGCAAATGAGCTCGCTGTACGCATAAGATGATCAGCGAAACAACCAGCACGACAATAACATATTATTTATGACTAAGAGTTATGATTTGAAAACTTTCCTCTTGCTAGAAAATCGCAAAAGCTCTTTCGCATTCGTCTTATCGCAAAAGTTGTGCCTGTATTTGTTAACTGGTGTAGCTATGTGCTTATAGCAATATTAAGCTTTAAGCAGCAACATATTGTTCATGCCACGACAACCCCGAAGCAATAATGAATTCATAAGTTCCGACGTAAGATTACATTACGTGACATCAGCGAGACGTAATTAGAAATGACGTTGACATAGTTGATTGCTTACTCGCTGAAAGCAAAGAGCAACGATTTCCTAGTAACGAGTAGCAGCAGAATTGTTGCTGTGCCAACATTTCTGTTTACAGTGATGACGTAATTTGCGTCTGTTGCCAATCACAAAAGCAAAATTTTAATTGCTGCATAATTTCCGATTAAATAACTCAAACAATTTAACTCTTAATTGAGAAATTTTATTACCATTCAAACTTTTAATTTTAATCTGCAATCAAAAAAAAAAAAACAAAACTCTAAACTGCAATTAGAATTTTATCAAACCATTAAATGTTTTGTTGTGCCGTGTATAAACTTGTTTTGAATTCATTTTGCCAAAATGTTAAAGCAACAAAGTTTGAGATGTAAACACTTGGATTCAATTTGAACCGATTTCAAGTACTATTCGCATTAATTGGGTTTCATTCAGAGTACAACTGATTACTTTAAATCGAAAATAAAATTGTACATCAATACATATGTATATGATGTATAGTATGTCTTACAATTAAAAAAAAAACCTAAGGAAATAATTTAAAATGAAATAAAAATCAATTGAAAAGGTTGAAAAAATGTTGAAGAAGTCAAAAATATTGGGAACTTTAAAATAATGTTGAAAAAACTCTACGAAAAATGTTGAATGTGTTAAAATTTGGAAAAATGTTGAAAAAGTTGTGTGACTTAAAACACATTCGAGAATCCACTGAAAAGGTCGATTTCTGAAAACGTTGAACAATTTTGAAAAAGTCGAAAATATTGATAAAGTTGAAAGTAGAAAATTGTTGAAAAATATTGAAAGTTAAAAACTGTTGAAAATGTCAGCAAAATCGATGGTTACTAAGAATGTTAAAAAATGTTGAAAAATCTAGCGCTAGCGATGCGTTAGCTTCGGAGTGAGCGCTACTTTTCCGCATATTTGTCCCAGTATAGATTTTTTTTTGTCACAGCTATCAGTCGCGCATCAAAAATTGATATGCAAACAGTATTCGTTAAACCAAAAACCCTTAGATTTTCAGAACACATAGCAATGTTTTACACTAACAAATGCTGTCATGGTGAATAAATTCAGAGCTTAAACTTCATTTAATGTTGAAGGTTTTTTTGTACCGCATGACATCATAATTTGTTACTGAAAGCCGGCATTCCGCTTTTTCTTCACTTGAACTTGACTTGAGCGAAGTTAATGAAAATAACAAGCCAACAACTATGACGCCATCAAAAACTTTGTGAGCCAGCCACAGCATTAAGTCAAAAGCGTGTTAAGTCTCATGTTGCTTTTAAGATTCTGTCCAAATTTGCGCTAAAGCTGTTTTGTTTCATAATCAATTAAAGCATTGTTGCCCACATATAGCCGATCACTTTTCTTGAAGTCGACAATGTTCGCTTTAATTAGTAGTTCACATAAATTTAAATACAAGTTAATGATTTCCTAAAAGCTTTCAGTAATTTTTTTTTTCGACTGAATTAAATGCTTACGTAACGTTTAACTTTTGATAGAGCGCGACTTAGTTACGTAATGTCGCACGTGAACGTGTCAACTATAGAAATATGGTTTCTATAACCTGTTTTCGTCTTATATCGAATAGAATGTGATTTTGTCTGTTGAAACCATGTTTGGCTATTTTAAAAATTTATTAATAAAAGAAATTCCATATGGCTTAGAATTTATAGTAAGAATTTCTTAGCTAAAAACTTGTTCGATTGTTGCTTTCTGAAATTTTAGCCAGAGGGTGTTTTATTTTTACCTAAAAAAACAGCAATTAAATCATATATAATCATAATTAATGTCGGGCCATAGTTTTTTGAATTAAAGTAGGGATATATTATTTTGGTAGGTCCTAAGAGTTTAACCCGAAGACACTGCGCATATTTTTATAAAAATCAAAACTATTTTGATATTTACATAACTCTTAGCATCATAATTCCTTGACCTTTTCCTCCCTTAAATTATTAATAAAATCGATCAAAACACGTAGAGGCGTAAGCCTTTTATTTCTAGGATAGCATAAGCTCGTATGTAATATACTGATTCGGAATTAAAAATAGTAGTGAGAGGGCTAATGCTGGCAAAATCTGCTGGCCACTGATACACTCTTTAATATGCCTTTGATTTCCGTTGAATAAGGAATAATGTTCATTTGAACACTGCGTTGAAAGCGTTTTTGTCGTATCTAATTGTTCAAAAAATACTTTTCTGAAAGATTGTATGTCTTCCATAGTATTCTCCATGCCGCTCTTGTTATAGTTGCCAACTTAAATTAATTTTTCTCTAATTTTTTAGTATATGCATGCTTTTCATTCAAGCAAATTTTTATCAGGACAAGACTATCGGCCGGTGTCGTTTCTCTCTTCGCTCTAGAGCAGTGGTGGGCAAGTAGTGTCCCTATCGAGGCACAGAGTTGACTTGTGTTAAAATGAAAACAAAAACAACACACAAAGGCATAAGCGACGGCACCGCATTGTGTCTTGACGAATGTAGCAATTGTTTTTGTTTGTAGTGGAATTTGGTTTTTTTTTTGTGCTAATGACAAATTTGGAAATGAAAGTAAAAAAAAACTTTAAAATTTCGTTTGTTGTAACTTGATGTTGTTCTTATGTCCTTTTGTTAGATTTCTATGCCCACCACTGCTCTTGAGCATGGACGTGCAGCCCATAGCTCGTTTGGCTCTTTCAACTCTTACAACAATAACGAGCTCTAACTCATTCCGTTATTCGAGCTAAATCATTTTGTTCCTGTAATGTTTTCTTCAACACATCGACAATATTTTCTCTAAAAAGTTTTTAGCGTCTGTTTGAAGTCTTATTTTTTCTTTATTCTAAATACAGCATTTTTTTTTTTTTTTCAAAAGCTTAAAAAAAGCTTAGGAGCCTTTACACAATTAGAAAGTTAAACTTTTGTTGAACACAAAACAATTTTGTAACTAACTCAAAGCAACACTTCGTAAAAGTTGGTCTGTTTTTAAGCATACGCCTACTTTTCGTAAACAATTTTTCAAAACTTTATGAATTGTTTTGTTCCGTTTTTAAGTACCAATTTCTTGTTGCCTTGAAGTTGCTTGCAACTTTTGTAATTTTTTGAAGACTTTGTAAAAGAATTTTCGTTGCAGCAACTAGTTAAACAATGCACAAAACTACCTCTGCCTCGCTGTTGTTACTTGACAGCTTTCACTCAATTTTTGTCACGTCTGCTGTTGCAATTTTTAAAGCTCTATGTAGTGGTAGTCGTCGGCAACAGCGGTAGCAGCAGCTGATAACTTGTTCGCTTGATGCAACCGGAAGCAGAGTTTAAAATGTTCGTCAACAGAGTTGGCAGCGCACACACATCCATACATATAACATACATTTATTATTTTTATGACATGGAACACGACCCTTCAAAATATGGTAAATGCCATCGCAACAACAAGTAGTCTTGTTGCGTACATGGAGAAAATTTTGTTAAATAAAGTTGTTTTAACATCTTAAATAATTTGAAAGTGTCTAATAACTCCTATGCTGGACTAACTTGCTGGTTGTTTTTACACGTTGTTCGATGTTCGTTGCTACACGTACGCGGTTCATCGAAGGCTCCATTTAAAGCGTGGGCCTGAAGTAAAGTTTTTCAACTATTTCGATCCCTGGCTCGTTGTTTTGCTCATTTTTCACTTAAAATTTTTTATCGTACGATTCCACGATGTTCTGGGTCTTTCCGTGCATCTGTCGCTCTGCTAAATATGAAACAATGGCTGAAATTTTTCTCGCAGTGTATCTAAAGTCTTAAAGAGCGTTGATAAAGAACGAACATCAAAAACCACAAAAATTATTCTAAGAAAATTCTTAAAATCCTTGTCGTGTTCAGGACAGTGACGATGCTGCTACGTGATGTGATGTCGCTTTAAAGTTTTCCTGAAAAAAGAAGTCTGTAGGAAGACGAAAACTTTGTGGATTTTTAAATGCCACAAAAGTTGCAATTTGCTGCTGCAGCAGGCAGCGAAAATAAGGATACCCGCTTTTCTTGTAAGAAAAATCACTAAAGAACTTGCAAGTTACTTGGAGTGCAAACTACTTTTGTTGTTGTTCTTTTTTTGTTGACGAATGTGGTATAAACGCAAACATGACACATTAAAAACGGAAGCGCACGGAAGTGTCATGTAGGAGCTGCAGCAAAGAAATTGTTCCTTATTTAGCAGTGATTTTTACAAAAGCCGCTTGCTGCTGCATGCAATTTTTTTTTTAAAACTTTTTTACTTTCTTTTTTTGCGCAGAGACGGTGCCCAACTTGCATACAAAAATGTAGGCAAACAAAATGTAGTAAAAAAACTAAAACTGTATGTGGATGTGCATTGTGTAAAATAGTAGTAAAATACCCATAAAGTAACAAATACAAAAGTTTTTAAAGGGAAAAACTGCAAATATGAACAAACTGTAAAAATTTCGGAAAAAAAAATTCCCCACTACAAAACACTATTTTATGCAGCAGACGAAAAATAAAAGAAGTGACACACAAAGGACTTGTTAACCCTTAAAACTGGCAATATGCCCAAACATTGTAGTCCTAAGCTCTAAAGAGGGTGCAAAGTAGCAGAAAGAAGTATTTTATGTGCCTTAACCAAAAAATAAACTTTTGACATTTTTCTGACATTCGCGTAACATATGCAGAGTTCTTTTTTGGTGGCATATGTGTGTCAGCAACAGAGAAATGGCAGCGGAAGAGCAAAAATGAAAAATGAGCGTTCTTCATAACGACAAATTAAGAAAACTTGAATGTTTAAGTCAACATAAGATAGAAACAGAGTATTTAAAGCCAGTGGCAATTTTTTTTTATTTCAGATACGTTTGTACAATTTCGTTTTCAGTTGTCTTTAAAAATAAATTGGGTAGGAAAAAAATTTCGCATAGCAAAATAGAAAAAGTAGTCAAATATGGAACGTCGCGTTAACAAACGTTATCATCGTAAACGTAAGTCGTGTTAAATGTATCAATTTCAGAGAAAATTTTACTCAGACAGCTGTGTTCTTCATACGAAATATGTACGTTAAAGCAGAATAATATGGTTCTTTTGAAAACATATTCCTCTTTAAGCTGATGATGGGTTCAGGTTCGACTTTTCTATCTCCTAGAGATTTTTAACTAAATACCTGACCCCTTACATAGAAAAATATACGCATTACCTTATGAAACCTGTCAAAACGCGAGTGACTTGTGGCATTTTCTTGTAAATATTCTTCCTAGTAAAAATATAAGGTTTCGTTTTTAGAACACCAGATGTATACGGGTACTTCAATGAAAATCGGGTAGCTTTGCAGCTGAATACTAATTTTGTTAAGCAATAGACTGGTTTTATGAAAGGTTAAGCCATTTTTTAAAATAAAAATACTTCCTAACCCTTTTCTTGGTTACAAAAAGTTCCCTCGTCAAGCTCCAGCGTGTTCCATTGAAATCATATATGCTCATTTCCCATATGTGCTGATCTGGTCAACACTACTTCAGAGCTAACCAACAATTTTAAATTTCTCGCAATCAAAAACATTTTAGGCATTACATATCCAAATTATGACATGATTTTCAGATAAAAACTTTTTAGTATCATGAATTTTCTCTACAATTAAGTACATATTATGTACCATATATTAAAATCATTGCTTTTGGAAATGAGCAACACCTTGTCATAGCCCACCTTGTCATAGCCCACCTTGTCATAGCCCACCTTGTCATAGCCCACCTTTTAACTTTTCGATCATCTCCTAAGTTTTTCTTATATCTACCACATTTCGATAAGGATCAATTTTTGTTAAACTGTGTATTTGGCTTAATTATGAACGAAAAATTCAAAAAATTAAAGGAGTAATAATATAAGAAGAGAAGAAGAAGAAAAAAAGTACATTTTACAGTAGGGCTACTTAACTTTATGCTCCTTGTAGTGCCTTCCAAACTGTCAAATGCATTTAGTAGATTTTGTCATGTTTGCTCTTTTTGTTTTACAAATGTTAACAAAAAGCACATTTTTTAAAAAAAAAAATTTCATATTGCTGTGCAAATTTCTTTGGCTTTGAAAAAAAATAAAATAAGAACAATTAATTTTAACTCACGCGCTTGCATAAAGTTTTGCATTCCAAAATAAGATCTGTCAATAACTTAATTTCTGGTACTCCAACTTTTTTTTTTCGAGCTGCTCTTGCCTGCCTGTAATGTTCTGAATTGTTGTTTTATTTGCAGCAAATGCCATTTTTGAGAAATTTTACATTTGCTTGCCGTCAAAGTTGAACCCTCTACCCACTTTACCATCGTTTCTTTTTTTTAATTTTTCCTGAAATTCTTTTTTCGACTCAAAAGTTTTACTACTTAGACAACACTTTGAGAAAAAATTATGTTTTCTTTTAATTTTTCCATTTGCCGCTTATTTTGTTTTAGTCCTTTTTCCCAAAAAAGAAACCCTCTTTTTTTGCACTTGTGATTTGCTAGAATTTGCTAAAAAAAACGAAAAAAGAAATTTACCAACAATTTTTTGCAATTTCAATTTACAAACAAACTAAAAATTAATTTACGTTTATTTGCTGTTGTCTGTATTTCGTATTTTTCTTCTTCCTTTATTACCAACAAGTTAATAGAAGAAACTTTAAAGAAGCAATTGAAAACAAAACATGAATAAAAAATCATGGCAAAGAAGCTTCGTTATCGTCGTCAAGAATTCCATAGTAAGACATGATTTTTTACGATGTTGTTGTCTCCATTTTGCATTCTGTAATGAGCAGCATCTCCGGCTGGAGATAAAGGACAGTGACAGAGGAATGAGGCGGCAGCAAAGAACTAAATAGATTTTGTAGTTTGATAGGCGTTGGTGGCGCTCAAGTTGCACTGTGGGTTGCGGTGTAGAATCTTTCACTGGAAGCAGTTAATTGAACTTTTTCCCTATCATCTCTTCGAGTTTTTTCTTGTCGTTCTGTCTTCATTTTATTGAATGACGCGTTTTATTGTACGTAATTGATATTTAATGAATTGTTATTAAAAAGCACTAGAGTGAGGTGCTGTGTGGTGCACTGAAGCGCAGCTGTCTGTAGAGAAGTTTTTGGTTTAACGAGATTTTCTTTTGCTCGATTTCTTGTTAATTTTTAAAAGAGGCAAAACTGTTGATGCACATGAGCATCATTTTTAATGAAGCTGCGGAATCCCGCTTATTTTTGATCACTTATTCTTGAAATTTAATATTCGTTTGCTGTGAATTTTTAAATTAATTGAAGTTTTTAAATTAATTAATGCGCAAAATACGTTAGTCGCGAACATGAAATGATTTCGTTTTTTTTTTTTTTTTTGAATTGCTATTGTTAATATTTTTTTTGTTTTGCACAGAAATGTAGCACTTAAAGTTCAGTCATTTAAAAAAAAAATTGGGATGTGTGTGCGGAATGTAAAACTTTATCGTAATTACTTAGCCATTTTGAGAGTTAAACAACAATTGATGCAAAGTATCGAGCTTTCTCTACACATGATTCCAATTCATGTACAATAACAAAAAAGACTTAACTGTAGCCATAAACTTTTCAGTTTCTCGACGCTCGATCTAGTCTCTATCAAATACCTTGTCTGGTCTAGAATGCGAAGCATTTCCCCTACTAGGTGTGTTGTATCGCCAAAATTTCGAATTTTGCTCTACTTCCCCATAAATTCTGTATAATATTACCTCCAAGGGACCAAATTTTTTGTCTCAATTAAAGAGGTTCCCATTTACGCAGTTTCCCAAATTCTATGAAATTTTATTAAAACAACCAATTCACAGCCTACTCAAACCGATAAACGTGCATGTTCAAATTCAAAATAACAAATTATAAACACATAAATATTATTTCCCACTTATAGAGGTTATTTCTAAACGGTCCCAGTTATAGAGGGAAAAGCTCATGTTATAGAAGCGAAAACTTCAAAAATCATATCCCATAGAGGTTTAATAATCCCAGTAATAGAGGTATTTTGATGCAAACGTGCTGGGACCTTGAAGTTAGTCTCACTAATAGAGGTTTCCCACTTATCCAGGTACCGCTTAACCAGGTTTCACTGTATATCTTTTATGAAACTTTTTTCTTCTTAATTTTATTTTTGAAGGAGCTACGCAAAATTAGGTACATATTTCCCAAATAAGGTCTCGAACAGTGATGGGATTTGGTTTTTGTAGAAATGTTCTAAATGGAAATTTGAGATGAAAATGAAAAAGTTACTTAAAGTTACTAAAATTCAACAACATTTTAACTTTTTTACTAAAAATAAAAAAAAAACTAAAACTAAAAGAAATTTTAAGTTTTAGAAATAGTTCAAACCTACTGAAAATGTACCAAAAATCTATAAAAAATGCGCCAAGTTCACCGAATGTACTAAAAACTTGTCGAATGTGCTGACGACGACTTCTCATGGACAAAGTAAAAATGCACCGAAAATTCAATTACTGGTCTCGAATTAGCTCTGGTCAGTCCGGCCGACTCCTTTTTGTATGTCAAACCTTAAGCAAAACGTATCTGGCGCTGTACATACTTTTAATTTTAACAAAATAACTGCTTTATTTGTTTTTTATGATAATTCACAAGTTGTTATGAAACTGTTCACAAGCCTTAAGTATACTGCTTTTTAAATATGATGTTTGTTTTATAATTTTATGACAAACAATTTAATAATTTATGTGGTCCCTAAGATAATAACTAGTAACTTCCGACGGGATTAGAAATCGGAAGACGGTGATTGCAAAGACTGTATTGCAATTGATTTAAACGTAAGATTTATTAACTTTACCACCCGATGAATAAGTTTCATTTTTTAAAGCTTAAAGGATATTTGCATAAAACATACTTGTGCTATATAAGTGCCACTTCGACCATAGACAATAATTATGAAAAGTGTGGCCGCTATATTGAATTCAATTGTGTGAAATTATCTTTTATTTTTGAATGTTGACTTAATTAAAATTAAAAACTGTGAAATACCCTATTAAAATTCCACATTTTTATATCGATGGAATTAATGAATTTGCGTCTGGAACACACACACACACGGATATCACCAGCACCTGTGTTGGTATTGTATGCACATATATGCACACAATCAAATGTCAATGAAATGCGAAAAATTGTTCGCAACTCGTAAGTGATTTTAATTATTTAAATGTGAAAATTAAATGCATGTTCAGTTTACTACTTGCAAGCATACATGCATACATATAAACATTGGTGCATGTCTGTCTATTTGTTTTTTCGTGTGTGTGTGTGTATGCTTTGCGGCTTAAAAATGTCGCACACTGTGCAATAAAAAGAAAAACACACACTCCGATCCAATATGGCGTCAATGAGAAAAAACCAATCGAGCTGAGGTTGCACGACATGCAATCAACTGCGAACAATTAAACAAACAAAAGCAGACCAGACCGATTGTAAAAGAGCCCGAAATTGCTGCATTTTACAACATGCGGTCGTTGACGTTGTTATTGCTGCTGTTGTTATTGCTTTTTGTTGGCAATCATTTGCCGTTAGTCACGTTAAGTTGGTAAACCGTACGTTAGCACACACACGAACACGCGTATAAATTTATTAATTAGAGTGGCTCATAAAAACAAAATTCAAATGTTCTATTTTCTCCCACACATTTAGTATGCAATAATTTTGAAATTCTAATTTTAATCCACCCAAATATCAACACAAAAAACGTTCGATCAAAAAATCTGCAAGCGCAACACTTTGCGTATTGTGCGGTTGGCCGTTGCGTCGAACATTTCGCGAGCCGCTTTCACCTCCTGTCGTTCATCAACAGTCTTCGCTGTTCGTTCGATCTCAAACGCTTTTGATAACAAATAAACCGCAAAGCAAAGTACAACATGTGAGTGAAGTAAAAATGGGTGTGTTCTGTGTAGGCGGCTTTATTTGACAGCGCTAGCGATAGTGCAATGTAGCCGTGTTACTCAGCGTTTATTTAACATTTACATGACAGCAACGGATGTTGCTGTTATCAAAACTAAAGCATTGCAACAACCAATCTCATTTTGAAATAACAACAAATGTGGCAAATTCGTGTGGGTGGACTGAAGTGAAAGTAAATGCAAAATGACAGTTCGACGTTTTATAACCATAGAGTCATATTGCATCATTATAATGACCTGGACTACGGAAATCAGTTTTATGTGCGAAAACACGTTTCCTAGATCAATTCAGTTAAAGTTTATACAAAATTTCCAATAAATAAACAAGTAAAATTCACATATGGGCATTTCCACGAAAACTTAAATTTATGTCCCGTGCGACACCTTGGTTTTTTGCAATTATCTTGAAAATGAAAAATTGCCCAAATTCAATTTAAGCACCACTTATAATGCTAATTAGGAGCTATAAACTAAACGTTTTATTTTGACTTTTTTTACTTTGAATGTGTTCGATGGTCGAACGGGACCCATGAAAATGCCCATATGTTTATTTGTTGGTATATTAAACACTGTTCATTGGAAAGCACTGGAATTTGACATTTAATTAAAGACATAAGACTATTACGAAATATAAATAATTACTTAAAGTGCCAAGAGACACGTACTCATAACCCAAAAATACTATTCGGTCATTTAATATTTTCCATTTGGAAAATCATTGCTTACAAAAGGAACAAATGCAACCATACTCGTAGTAACAAACACTACCACCACTCATACAAAAACAAACCAATAAAAGCTTAATAGCGTTTTGCTAAGTGACACGACTGATGAAGTGCCGTACGTAACTATGAATTTTCTATTCATAAAAATAATTCGATTTCAGCGTTGACTGGCACCATTGAGTTCAAACCGAAAATGTCGAGTTCAATAGCCCACACAAAAGCAGTTATTAGTTTGAAAAAGCACTGCAGTGGGAATTAGATGACATACACAGACATGAAACACTCACACAGGCGTGTAAGTCCAAATGCACTTGTACCCTTCATCCAACAATTGAAGGCGTGTTGAATTTTAGCAATTATGAAAATGAAGTATTCAATGCTCAAGTAGTTTTTTTTTCGCATTAGAGTGGCACACAATTCTTATAAATTTATTTCTACAACACTTCTCCATACTTCACTTTAATTCACTCTTTCTGTTCTGACGATTTGTCCCTGCCCTATATATGGTTCTGCCTTTTCATGTAGTGCTTGCTGGCGTTTATTTTTTATTTAAATTTTTAACAAAATATTAATTCTACAACTACACGTACAACATATCGCACATGGATCTACAGCAAATATACGCAAACGGAAATGAAAATTTCTGTACGCCAATGGCACTTCTAAAAATCCATGACAATCAAACGTTTTGTTTGGTTTTTGCCAATTTGCGCGATTGTCAGGATAAACAGGACGACATGTGCGTCTAATAGTACATAACTATGTTGTACTTGTTATTGTTAATGTTGTTCTCATTCCACCAACCTGGGCCATAAAAACGTTAGCATGTTTGTTTGGATGACAAGGCATGTTAGAATTTGCATAGTTAAATTGCCAGAGCCTCGGCGGTCGAACCGCCTCTTTTGTGTTCGCGCTTGTTTGCTGCAAGGCTGCATATAATGAACTTTTGCCATAACAAATTGAAGGATTGCAGAAAATTTTATTATCAAAACAAATTGAATGTAACATTTTTGATTTAATTAGTGGTATATGAATGTGAGTAGAAATTGCTGAAGTGTGTCTATGTTGCTCAAAATAATGTGGCTTATATGAACTTGTAAGTTTTCAAACATGTCTTAAAATATGCTTTGGAGGAAATTTTTAAATGTAACGTGAATGTTCTCAAAATATAAATTCCCCGTTTACACACAGGAAATCTTTTCGAAAATTTTTTTTGTTTGTTGGCAAGAGAAAAAAAATTAAAGCGCCGAGTACAGGAAATTCTCTTTCGTTCTGTTCGTTCGCTGATATTATGCTTTGACTTTACAAGCTACCATTAGAAAAAAAGGTAGGCAGGCTTTAAGATGTAGGCGTGGCACCTCCAATGCAAGAAAATATAATAAAGTGCTATGCAAGGAAAGCAATTCAAGCAAACTACCCTGCGGAATGCTTATGAGTTACAGGTTACGGTCAAAGTTGCTGAAATTTTAGTAAACTGTTCATAACTCAGACATGTGACTATCCAGGTTTACGGTAAAATCGACTGAAATTAAGTACTGATTAATGTGCGTAGCCGTTTTCTTAGCTGGTTCTATTTTTCTGAGGGATTTTTCCACAAGGTCATTTAGACTTTTGATTTGAAAAAATTCCTTTAAAAGATGTCTACAACGATTTGTATGTAATTTTTATTTTAACTTTCCTAACACCAATCTTGAACCAAACGTTTTATTATCATTCTGAAATGTTTTCATTTCCTTTTGCAAATTCTTGGTTGTCGTCATCACTCGACCAACAATTTATTGTCATTTCTTTTCATCTTTCTCTAACTACTTGACACTTGAATCTGGTGCGCTTCAAATATTTTGAAATCAATCTGCCTTTTTGAAAGAGTCGAGTGATTTGACGATATATAAGGGGAATTTTTTTTTTTTTTTGGAACTTCAGTAAGAAATTATCATAATATAATAATTATCGTTTCGTCACCGGTTTCTGATATATATTTCATTATCTGATAAAAAGAATTGTCTCTATCATCGTTTAAGATCGTTTAGTTCTCGGTGACAGGATCCTGACTTTTTCGAATTATCATGCTAAACTTCAGCCTGCGGGCTTTTTAATTGAAAAACTACAAGTAATTACTTATCATAACTTAAAAAATATGTTGAAAATCCTCGAATTTTTTTCAACTTTGAACTTTGTGAGGAAAATGTACATAAATTGTTTGCCTTACGAAAGTCACAAACAATTTTAGTTTGAGTTGCTGCTTTTTATTATTTAAATTATTTGTGTCAAGTAGAATGTTGGCGGAAGCTGCTGTACCAACATCCGGTGGCTTTTTTTTGCACTTTTTTTTTTCGTTTCCTTGCTTTTCATTTGGTGCCTAACATGTGGAATATTTTTTTTTGTCAATGTGTGTGTATGACTGAATTTATGCATTTTTCTCATTGCTGATATTTGCCAAGCGACAAAATGCACTGCCATCCCGTTGGCTGACTGTCTGAGTTATCAGCCTGCTGACTAACAAAAAAACAGCAGTTAAATGAAGGAATAAAAAGCAAATAAAGAAAATAGGAAGCGACTACGAAAACAGAGAATTTTTTAGGGTCACACACACACACACACATACACTTTCGTATGTAACCTCGTAATCAGACTAATTAGCAGCTGCTAGCAACTTCTCTGCTGCTGCTGGTTTTGGTGTTGCTGTTTACTTTTGTTCACGATTTTGACTTTGTTGCACCACGTCACAATGGCAGCAGCAGGAGTGAACATCCTTCTCTCTGAATATCACCGCTAACAACAAACACTACAGCAGCAACTTTGCATTTGTGCTCGAACGCACTACATTTGAGTGTTAGTGTTATGGCGCATATGTTGAGGTTATTTTTTGTTGCTGCAACTAGAAAACCATGTTGAAAATTTGTTGCTTTAGTTGAAAGTTGGCCCAATTTTCATAATTTCGCTACAGCATTTGTCTGTAGCAGACATTTTTATTGGGCTTAATTTTTTTGGAAATATTTTTTCTAATTTTTTTATGTACCTACGAAAGTTGGCTTTTAAAAAATAAAAAAAAAAATATTTTGCTCGTAAAATTGAAAATAATATTTTTCTAAGTAACCCTCTCACTCTCGCTATATGAAACATTATAAGTACCACTGAGGTATGGATATGTATGTGTAAGGCACATTTCAGAGACAACCTGCCACTCACAAGTTTTGATAATTTAATGATGATCACTCATACGACCTGTTGTACACTGCATAGAAATATTACACAAGAACTAAAAAAAATTATGGTAGACAAACAACAATTTTCTAACGCACTAAATATTTATAGTGCATAGTTTCAGGCTCTATAATTAATGCATTACATATGCTTTCATTATATCAATGATTTATTGATTTTTGTCATAAGAAATGTCAGTCTTTATCAAATCTAAAGCTAATGCTTATCACCTTACAACTTAAACTACGACTACGTACTAACTCCACAAGTGGAGTCGTAAAAGTTACCGCTCTACTTAGTTGTGCAGCGTTTTATCGTACATCGCTTAATTATGATATCCTTTAAGTATACGTATACATGCACCCAAACCTACACCAACGAATCAATGAGTGAAAGACCAAGTAACACACAGACCCACTGAAACACGCACTTAAATAAATTGCAATGTTTCAGTTTACAATTCCCACAACAACTGCGCGTAAATTAACAATAATGTAGTTGTAACTTTACGTACACACACACTTGCACAGTTGCATGTTGCGCCATGTTGTTTATTTGTTTGTTGGTGTTTTTTTACCAGCAACGCAGCGTTTAAAAATGGCCGCGGCCTCAGCACATCAGCGGAAGTCGCTGTTTTGCTGCGCGCTGCCTTAAAATGTTGCGAATAACTTTTTCTTCTTCACTTATTATTACAAATACAAAAACAAAATTTAAATATTTTTTTACTGCGTCGTTTCACACCACAACAATTTTGTTGCTTTTGCCAGTTCAGCGTTCAGTGTTTTTTTCTTTTTTGTATGAAATTTGTGTTTTGCTACTTTTTTCTTTGTAGGTGCTATGATGTTCCAGCAGAGTTTTACAAATGTTTTGCATTGTAAATTGTTGTTGTTATTTTTGGTAAAGTGCGCGTGAAATTTGCACTTTTAACGCCGACCGCAAAGAGAAGACGATTCATGTAAAAGATTAAAGACACAATATTCGAGTGTTGTAACAGAATATCGATACTGTACTAACCTATAGTATCGATAGATAATGTCAAGTATTAAGCGCAAGACGGATAGATTAGAAACAGAAAAAGGTAGATTGCTGAATAAGAAACTTTAGATGGAGTAGAAGTTATGTTAAAATGAAAATGTTCAGACATGTTCTACATTTCACTTCAGAGTGATATTCATGTAAATTACTTCATAGAATTTTTCTTAAACGATTATTTTTCAAAAAATCTACAAATTATGAAAATGCTCGTTAGATGAAGTATTCATAATTGAACTGTGTGTTGTTTGAAAACTTCTGGATTAATTGTGAGTTTATACGCACATTTTTGCTTAATTCAATTTTAACAAACGATGTTTCCCAATTTACAAGCTGATATTTCTCATATGTACTTCTTCAATGCTTAATTGCTTTAGCCTGCGTCGCTGGTACAAGTTATTATGTATTCCCATATTAAGTCTTAACGCCCACTTGATAATTTTTCCCACTTGCATAATCCCGCCCACTTTTCCGCAAACGTTATTGGTGTCACAATTGGTATCACCTTACCTTATTTTTTATGGCGTTAAATATCAGTCTATTAAAAATATTTAAAACCCAATGTTCAAAAGCCTGCTCCAAGGAACATTGATTGATTAAACAAAATTCCATCACTACCGCACTACCGCGATGAACGACGTTGCTATGACGACGTTGTCTTAATTTTTAACGCGTTGTTTGCTGCTCTTATCGCTGTTAGCGTTGCTAATGTTTTGCTTATCGCTGTGCGGTTTTGTGCGCTTCCTGCTGTTTGCTTCATAGGATATGCTAAACGCGCGTATCCTGTCAGCGAAGCAACTGCGTTCATTTACGTTGCTTCATGCTGCTGTTGCTGTTGCTTCCGTCTTAGAAAATTAAACAACAACCGCAAAGTTTTACCAGTTCAAGGATGATGACAAGATGTTTATTTGTCGTTGTTGTTGTTCTTATTGCAAAGTGCACAGTGGGACCTACACTCAAAGAAATTTAAAGACTTTTCAATTCACTTCGATTACGCTATACGAAATTAGTTGGATAAAATAATTTAAATTTTCATTTAAAGTTCAAGTTTTTCTGAATGGTATTTTCTAACCTCAGCATTTGTTTACAAATATTAATTCTGGAAATGCATCAAAGGAACTGCGATGGTTGGTTAAGTCGTCGTTTAAATGTCAAAGATTTTATTTCGCTGAACCACTGCGCTGTTGTGGTTAAATACTTTGCGCATTTTAATCTTGTTACTTTTACACCCAGAAGCAGAGATTAAAATTCGTAGAAATTACAAGCCAAAGCAGCGTGCAGATTAAACACTGTGGTATAACCGCAACCCAAGGTTAATTTGCAAGGGCAATCGTGGAGCATCAGCAACATCACTCAAAATTGGAAATTTTAATTTAATTTATTTCATTTATTTAATTTACAATTCAATGATTTTTCTATTGATTAGCTACACAACATTATTGCTCTTGGTCCTTTTGCTATCCTTTGATTTTATCACAGCGCATCCTTGCCATCATGTTGACCAGCAGCAATATTTTATTGTTGCTCCCTCACATTTGTTTTTGTTTTTGTTGTTTTGTACATTTTTATTTATTTATTTTGCTCGTTTGGGTTATTTTGGAAGATTGAAGCTCATTTTGTTTTTTCCTTTTGCTTTGCAATTTTTACTGTTGCTGTTATTGCTTTGCTTTCGATTGCTCATGCTGCTGCAACTTTTATATTTCGAAACTTTATCGATATCGGATCGTTAATTTTATGTTTTCCTACCACTGCTGCAGCTACTCGTCAGGTCTTGCATGCTTTCTTTGTTCATTCTTCGTTTCCTGCTGCCGCTGTTGAGCGCTTCCTTATTCCGCTAGATTGTTGTTTCTTCGTTGCTACAAGCGAAGCAACTGGAGTTTTGTTGCTGTTGCTGTTGCTGTTAGTGGTGATATTAAATCACCAACACATTTGCTACTGCTGCTGCTACTTTAGAGTTGTTTCAATTTCTACTGCTTCGACTGTGTTACTGACCTCAATTTCAGTCTTCAATCAGGACTTTGGCAACGGTAACGGCAGTAGCAACGTCGAAGTTAAACGGTGTGTAAAATAAACCAATAACAAAAATCGAGCTCTCTTTTCGCTGCTACTTTGGCGCATTCAGTATTTTGGTTGCTGTATGTGTAGCATCCTTTCGTAATTTGTTTTTGAATTAGACAGTTTTATGGCTTCTTTTTTACCTTTACCTCTCTTATTTTGGTGGGTGAAGTTGCCATGATTTTTTTTAAATAAATATCTAAGAAATCAAAGATTTCATTTTATATGATATTTTTGTATCATGATATATTTTTAATAATTTAGTGGTTTTTGGAACTATATGCTGAAATTAAATTAAATTTAAAAAAAAATTCAGAAATCAGATTTGGTATAAAAATGTGGCCTCGTCATTTGGGTATCAACAATATGTTACATTTAGAGAATGAGTCCAGAAATATATTTTCAAAATTTGAGAAAAGTTTCTTTCGATCGAGTTGACTCACATACGGACATTTTATTAAGAAGTGATATCTTATTTTTATTTTTTTAAATCTGTTTTTGTTACCACAAAGATGGACCGTTCTGACTAAAATGAATTTTCTATAATTTTAATTTTCATTTTTTTTTCAGATTATTCGCGAACGTTTGCCTGATTATCCGGTACGCGACAGTTTTATTTGGAACAATTCACCGGGTGCTTTACTAACACTTCCAACATTCGCTGATTCCTCTAGGTAATGTAGTACACATCATTTTAGTATAAATTCACAGCCATATAATGTTCTTTCATTTATTTCTATTTTGCAGACATTATCCATTTTTATTAGATTCCATAGGTGTAGAGCCTCGCCATAACTATACTGCTGTCATTTATGTGCAAATTGGCGCCGCTCTTGGTCCCAATGTGGCATTGTACAAACTAGTCAAAACGATAACAAAAAGTCAATTTGTAGATAGGGTAAGTGGAACAAAATATAAAATTTTTTAAGTAAAAAAAGCATGCATTTTTTTATTTTTTATAATTTAGTTGAATATTTATTGGAAACTGTATGTAAAGCATTAAATAAATTATTTAGTTGCATGACTTTTTAAATATGAGAGTCACTCTCATATCACTATCGCTCAAAATTCTTATATTTCCTGAAAGTCTACAAGTTTTCAAGTAAAAAAAGATATAAATGAAAAGATGTAAGTGCTCGGTGACACGGTAAAAACAAATTTTTAATAATAAGAGAGTTTAGCTACTACAGCTATTTGCCTTCTCAGCTATTTAGCTTGAAGCTTTAAATCAAGTAAAGAGCTTATTCAAAATAAATTCTGGAAATGAAAAATGTTTACTGGTTTTTTTTGTTACTTTTTAATAATTTATAATTTTGTAATATTTTTATAAACTAAAATTATTAATATGTATACCGTTCTTCTCAATTAACGAAACTTCATAAATCAGGGATAATTTAAGAAACATATGCTGTGATATTGATATTAAGCTGGTGGCTCATATTTCGCGATCTCCACGACTGCCAATCGTAGAATGTTTTAATTTTTTTAATAAGAAACAAACAGCGTTTAGCTACTACAGCTTTGAGCGTTCTTAGCTATTAAGCTTAAGCCTCTAAATTTTGCAAGTCGTTGTCAATGATAGCACAAAAAGCTTCTTTCTACTCGGAGTGACTTTGAATTCGATTTGACTTACCTACATGCATACCGTTTCCTTTTCTTTAATTTTTACTTCAACTATCCACCACTGTAGCTTGGCATATTGAGTTATGGTTATTTTTAGCAGCACAATCAAGAAATAAACCTTATCCACGTCTTTTTTTTTCATCTCTTTGCTTTCAGATAATTGTTTTATGGGCTGCAGATCGCCCTATACCATCAAAAAAGCGTTGGCCTCCAACGTACCACATACCATTCCATGTGATATCATTAAGCAGCTCACCCAGTGGATATGCCTCTGCACAGACTGCTAACAAACACCATGCAGCTGCAGCAGTAGAGCCTGGCGGTGCTGATGCTGCCGGTGTGGCGAGCTCAGAGATTCCAAAACTTGCACCCGACCCGACTGAAACCGAACGACCAAGCATATCCCAGCGATTTTACCCATATCCAGAGATACTAACTGATGCAGTGCTTTCACTGGACGAAGATGCAATACTCAATACAGATGAATTGGACTTTGCGTACACGGTCTGGCGTGATTTTCCCGATCGTATTGTTGGATATCCAGCACGTGCGCACTTCTGGGATGACTCTAAGGTACGCGCATACACAAATTTAGCAGGCGTGTCAAATTCTTATGTGTTTTTCTTTTACCTTTCAACAGAATGCTTGGGGCTACACCTCCAAATGGACGAATTACTATTCGATTGTGCTAACCGGTGCCGCCTTTTATCATCGCTACTACAATTACTTGTACACAAATTGGCTGTCACTGCTGTTGCTGAAGACAGTGCAGCAGTCTTCTAATTGTGAAGATATTCTAATGAATCTATTAGTGTCGCACGTGACGCGAAAACCACCGATTAAGGTGACACAACGCAAGGGTTACAAGGATCGTGAGACAGCGCGTTCGCCATGGAATGATCCTGATCATTTTATTCAGCGGCAGAGCTGTTTGAATACCTTTGCAGCTGTCTTTGGGTGAGTTGAAATTTAAATTTTAAAAATATTTGCAATTACTTCTTTTACTTTCATTTATTTGGAAGAATATGATTTATTTATTTTTTTTTTTTCATTCATTATTTGATGCATACCGGCTATGAATTTCATTTTGCTTTACCTCATTTCTTTTGGTTTCATTTGGCTATCATTCATAATAATCTTAAGGCATTGAAAAAAAAAATTGTTTTTCTAAAACTTTATCCCAATTGTCTCCCTTGTTTCTCTCCACATACAGCTACATGCCACTCCTGCGCTCCAATTTGCGCTTGGATCCCGTACTCTATCGAGATTCAGTCTCTAATCTGCGAAAAAAATATCGCCAAATCGAGCTGGTCGGCAGCTAGCGTTTTATCAACACCAGCTATAGATAAGTTGACTTAATTGTAAACTGAATCCTTACTAAAGTCTTAAATTTGTTAAATTGATTTCTCTTTTGTGTGTTTATTAGAAAAATAATTAATTTTAAAACAATCAGCTATACCCTAAATACATACAATTAAGTTAGGCGCGCGCAATTCGGTTACGTTAAAAAGCCATTTCAACGTTAAGTTTTTACATAAGCTACTACCACATATGTACGTTAAGTTAAAAGTTTAAAGAAAAAAAATGAAAAAAAAAATGGAAAAAAGGAAACGCTGCTTAACTAAAGCAATTTCGTTCAACCTTGAGATAGTTATACGTATTTTACACAAGAAGAACCTACAAAAACCAACAGCAATTATTGTATTTAGTTTATATATTTTGTATAAAAAAAAAAGAAACGTAAGAAATCAACTGATTACTCATAGACAAATAAAAAGAATTTAAGCAAATAAATTAAAAAGATGATGAAATGTTAAACAATTTTAGGCTAATTTTAAGTATAAAATCAAAATCACATATTAAGTAAAACAACAACAACAAGCAGAACTTAATTTGTTGTTGCGATGTAAAAAAATTTAATATTTTATATACAGACCAAAAGCACACTATACAATACAACACACATACATACATACATACATATTTACGCTACAACACACTGTACACAATGCAAACGATAAAAAATTGTGCTTACATGTGGTAATGACTTCCTATACATCAACATTTTTACACTTATACCTTTATACATTTACATACAATTGATATCTAAGCTGTAGATTGTCAAGATGCAATTTTTTGACAAGTTCTTGTCAAATGTTTTTACAATTTTCTTATGTTTTATATTAAATATTTTATTTAGTTTTTAAAAAATATTTGTTAAATATTTAAAATATTTTCATAAACCTTATTAGTTTTTGCTTTCATTACCTTTATTCGAGGCCGTCGAGAGAAAATCCTGTCCACATATATAACTTTGCCGTATGAGTAACGTGTATTTGAGGCTAAGTTCGGCGTTATAATCCAACCTACGATAGCAAAAAGCGATGCTCCTGCCATTTTACTTTGGGTGCAATGCTTCATTGCTTTTTTAGTCATTAGCATCTAGCTTCAAAGTCATAGCTATCTCAAATCTTAGAGTAGCTCTTATAAATACGCATTTTACAAATACCCCTTTATCGATTCTTTCAATCGAAAGATAAGTTAACGAGCATTAAAATACTCAATACATACTTCAGTAAAATCCTTTCAAATTGTTCACTCATTTCATATGATCAATGTTCATATTTCATATAAAATTTGAATAAGTTCTGCTTCCTAAAAATATTTAAAATTTTGGAAATTTCTGAGGGCTCAAAATATATGTCCGGTTTTTCAAATTGCTATGTTTCCGAAATTACATCCGAATCATTGATTAAATATTCACTCTTAAAATAAATGAATAAATTAGATTTAATAAAACAAAAAAAATATAAAATCAACTGCGCAAAATTTGTGGCGCATCAACAACAAGTACCAGTCTGTGGCAAAGTATCTCTCTCGGCAGCCCTGAGCTCAATGATGTTATCTTAAGTTTTATTTTATTTGTTCAAAATTCTTGGCAACTCTGGAAATTTTTGCTTGCTTAATATTTTATTTTACAGCTTAAATTAATCCTTATTTTAATCAAAGTGTAAATTAATTCCAAAACATACAAAATGTTCACAAGCAATAAGTTAAGTTGTTTTAATTTTTATTGCTAAATTTTGTAAATAATCTATTTTCTATGTTAAATTTTACACAAGTTATATTGCAACTTTTTATTTAAATTAAGTTTTACCATTTTAAGTAAAATGCTGTGTGCTTGCAATTTTTGCAATTGTTTTAATTTAGAATTTTCATTTAAGCCAACAATTAGTCAATTTTGTAAGATTTTGTATGCTTGCGGCAGCACAAAATTATTTTATATAAATTTTTTTTTTATATATATACATACGTATATAATATTAATTTTTATCAATTGATAAGTAAATCATCAACATTTATGTATTAGTTTAAAGAACAACTCAATTTTTCGTGGCCATTTTCAAGCTTTCAAAGCGCAACGCATGTGAAAATGTTAAAAGTGTAAGATTTTTATGTAAAATTTTATTTTCTTTTTTTTTATTTTCCTTTATCGTGAATAAATTTTAAAGAAACATTTTAAAATTTCTATTTATTTTAACTAGCTAACGGTTAAATTACAAAATTGTAGAAAAAAAAAGCAATTCACTTGGCGATTTGTTAGTCTACACCAGCGATGGGCAACATTTTGGAAGCAAGAGCCACTTACAGCAAAAGCAACAATTACAGAAAAAACCCCACCATAAATTCGATTTCGATAGCAAAACAAAAATTCTGCAATAAACCAACAGTCAATTCCAAGAATCAAGTAAAAACAATATGAGTGTAAATTTAAAAGTACACTGATCAAACGAAACGAGAGAAGATGTCCTCAATGTGCGCATTGTTGTTTGCTCATTCGTTTGCTTCGTTTTTTTCTGAGTGATGCAACAACAATGCAAATTCAAATATAAATTCTATGTGAATACAATTCGTATAAAAAAAGCCAGAGTACAATAGTATAGATAAAATTGCCCCGAAATTGAATTTGTGTCACTTCCTTCGGTCTTTTTTTTGGGTTAATATTTTTAAGGGAATATTTTAAGTTAAAAAAAAAAGTTTTTCCACATCTTGTGTGACCTATCAACTGGAGTGAAATTTTTGAAAATTATATATCTCTGTTTTCAGTGCTGAAAAGTAAATAATTTTTTGAAAATATTACCATTGATCTCTAGTTAGTGCATTCCGAATTTAAATTCAGTACATTCGAAAAAGTTACAAAGGTTATCACTGGACTAGACAAGTAATGGAATTTTCGATTTTCGTACGCAAGTTGGCTGCGAGAGCTTTTAAAATATTTTCTTCAGCGCATGCTATGCTCAAATCCGAAATGATAACAAAGTTTAAGGCTAACAGCCCCTATATCTATAGTTATTTTATAAATAAATAAGGGTTCTAACTTTTGGTCCTCGAAAACTCTTGCAAAATGAGATATATTTCACATTGAATTGCAAAATCACCTACACATTATATCGTATCAGTAAATAAAAGATTTTTTGAAATAAAAGACTTGTGGCGTGGCGCCTATCTGACCAACTCATGGGTCTTTTCTTTAATTATTTCGAATTTATTTCCAATGAAAAAGCTTGAAAATAATTAGAACTGCGACATGCCAGGGGCTGATAAAAACAAATAATTTATCGGAAAATTACTTCAATAAATAGTTACAAAAGTCATTAGCTGGTGAGCTTGTCTTGTTCAGAGTTGCAATTTTCACTCAGTGACCTAACAAATTACAACACACCAAAAACTTGTCATCAAATTAAATTGACTCCCGCTCAGCTTAGCGTATTTAGTTTCGAATGTTTTTAAACTTTAGTTAAATAACTTTGAAGTAAAATTAAATTTATTTTATTTAGTTTTTTAGCTGTTCCAATTGCATTCCTAGCGACAATGCACTCCACAACATTTTTGGTAACAAACACGCTTCATCGTCGTCGTCGTTTCGTTTACATTTAAAATTCTTTTTCTCGCTTTGCTTCCTCCCACCCTGCCTGCGTCTGTTTTATTTAAGTACTCATAAAATATTGATGCCAAAAACAAGAAACAGCACAACGAACAGCAGCGAGAAGAAACTTAAATCAAACAAACTTTTTGTTGTTGCTGTTGCTTTAGGGTTGCTCTTTTCATTTCCGTTTCCGTTTGTTCGCTACTCGCATAGCACTCACACACACACACACAGCAACTCATACAAAAGCAAATTTGCTATGTACTGTTTTTTCTGCATCCAATTTTTCTTTTAGTTTTTGTTTTCGACTTTTTTATTTGTTTCAGTCTTAATTTCATTTTCCCAAAATAAAAATAAATAAAAAATAAGGAAAACTTGTCGTTTCTCTATTATGCTGCTCCTTATTTTCGCTGTTTGTCTGCTGCACTCGTGCGTGTCTGGCTACACATTCGGTTTGTCTTGACTGTCGTTTTGCTTAAATTTTCTTTAAGCTATTGCTTTAGAGCCTTAAATGTGTTATTTTTTTTTTCGAGAACTTAAATGTTTTGATGGTCAGTATCTCATTTTAAATTTCATATAATTAGCTGTGAACAAAAAAAAATAAAAATTAAAATGGTAAAATGCCATGTGTTTTTAATCTTCGAAAATTGGAAAAAAATTGCACGACCTTGACTACAAAGCCTAAAAAAGAAAAATAAAACAGTTTTTATATTTCCTATGCAATTATTCGTAAAATAGATTTTAAAAAAAATTTATTGGGTCTAAAAACTGGTGAAAAATAATTTTAATATTTTTCGTTTTGTGGGCTTGAAAAGTATTTTTGACTTGTGACAAAGTTTCCATAGTCTTAAGTCTGTCCTTTTTTTTGGTACTAACATGCATCTTAAACTTTTTTGTGTTTATTTTATTCGAACATTTGTGATCGTTGAGAACTATTTTCTCAGTGTGATCTTATCTATTCAAAGTTTCATGAATAATTCTCCAATTGTAGGAACACTTTTTTATTTTAAAACAACACCAAACAAAAAAAGACTCATGGACATTGAAAAAAAAAATTATTAATTTAATTTCTCTTGTCTTGTCGATCTATATCTTGTTTCGCATTCTATGTTCTTGTAAGCTTCTCTTGGATTCGTAAGTTTTCTAAAGACACCTTATTTAATTTAAATAAAACAAGAAAAAAGAGTCATCACTGTAATTTTAAAAACTTATCTTTGCATATGTTTTGTATAAATTTGCCTTATATCGAAATAGATTATTCTATGATTTTGGAGAAGCTAAAACAAAAAGCAATAAAATAAAAAATAAACGCATATCATAGCTATTAATAAATTTTTCATTTATTGAATACCTATAACATACTTTCTTAATGTCAATCCCAGCAACAACAGCTTGTTTATGGTCAACGTGTAATTAATGTTACTCATACGTCATGTGCTCCAATGCAAACTAAAACTTTTTTAACATTTATTTCTTTTGACAAAATCAAAAATTAAGCATTCAAAAGAATCAAACTTAGCATATAAAATTAGTTAAAAATACAGAAACTATTTTAAAATATGAAAACCTAAGACAAAACTCAAATTAAAAATAAAAGAAACGGAAAGTAAAATACAATTTATTGACCATAAAACATGATGCTTCTATTGTAAACATAGTCAAAACATAAATAAAGAAATCAACAAATCATTTCAAAATAAACACAAGACTTAAAAAATGAAAACAAAACAAAACAAAGAAAAGAAAAAATGAAAACAAAACCGAAAATAAATCAACTCCAATCAGATCAACGTAATAAAAACTGAATTTATAGCATTACGAGTGTAACAATGCAGAAAAAAGGATTAACAAATGGAACCAATCAATGTTCAACATATACAAACACACAAACAAGAACACTTATATATATATGAAAACACACACACACAAATACGCATTCAAAGGCAATGAATTGTAAATAATGCGTTATGCATTTGACTTGTAAATATTTGTGCATTAGAAAATGTTGACTTATTGGAATTACTAAGCTATTAAGTGCGTAAGAGCTTTTAATTAAAAGTTGTAAGCAAAATGATATGAAAAGAAGCGAAAAAAAATGTAATTAAATTCAACATTGCATAAACATATCATTAAATTTACTACTAGCAATCGATTATGGAAATTAAATTCACACAAAGACAATTTTACACTGCATTTATTTAAATTAATGCTAAGCTGCTAAACACTTTCGTTTTGTTTTTTTCTTTTTTAATCTTTATGTGATTATGTATTTGATTGAAACTTCATCGGCATGTTGAAAATGAAATAAAAACTTTTATCAGTTAATCAGCCCTTTTTTTGACTTTGGAACAGACTCATAAATTAGCATTTTTATGCATTTAACATGCTCATGGCAGAAAACACTGCTTTTAGTGAAAACACTAAAAATGTCATATAATCAACACTAATTTCATTATTAGAAATATTGACAAAAATTACCAAAACACAAATAAATTCAATCAACTAATATTAGTCATATGCCATGATAAATTAAATTCCATAAATTAGTTTAGTATTTTTGATTAAAATTTCACATAATACTATTTGTCATTAATAACTCTGCTTCTAATTAAAAATGTTGCTTTTCCAACCACAAAATCATTTGCGTTTTAATTTATCAATAGCAACGCCAACATGAAACGCCATTATCATTCAAACGCTTTGCTTTACTTTGGCCTGAAATACAGAATTAAATTTCATTGCCATTAAAATTTATGAAAGTAAATGCAATTATTAATAATTTTAATGGTGCAGCATAAAGGCAACACGATTAGCAACGCAATTATAATGGCAACAACTACGACGACAATAACAATTTTTGGCCATAACAATTTAAATGTGAACTTTCAGCATAACATGCAGCAGTAAATAAACCTTGAGTATTTTAATGTCCGACCAAACAGTAGAATTACCCACTGTGCGACTGTTAGACTTTCGCATTGACATCTTGACAGCCCAACCTCTATCTACTGTCTCGCTCTCTCTCTCTCTTTTCGTCTTCTTCACCACTTGCCATCTACTATTGTTAGCAGAAGTGCCAAAAGCGTTCATTAAAATTGTTTATGGAGCAGCAGCAGCAGCAGCAGCATGAGAAAATATTTTCCAAGCTTAATTGACTAATGCAAAGCGATAGGGAACTATGTACGGCTTGGGCGGGGTGGTTTGTTAATTACTCAAAATTGTTGCAGTATTGGAAATTTCCTTTGCTGCACGGTATAAATTGGTGCGTATGACTCTCTAGTCAAAGTTGAAGTCAAAGAAAATATTGAAAAATGTATGAACCATCAGCATAACAGCAAGGTGCACTCTTCAGCAACCTACAGTTTCTTCTGCACAGTGGTTGCAAAAGTTAGTATTACTAATTATGCGGCCGCTGCTTGTTTTTCATTTTATCAGAAGATAAAAATGACAGACAAAATGACAGTATAAACATTTTTCAGTTCAAGTGTGAGCAAATTGTATCTGAACGAAAATTTTAAACATTTTTTATGTTTTTCTTACTTTTTTAAGGACATGAATTGTTTGCTTAAAAAAACGTCAAATTTTTTTAATAAATTTTAAATGCAAAATGATGTATATTTTTATATAAATTGTAATCATTTTTGAGTTTCCACTCACAAATACCTTGAAATTTGAAAACATTTGTAAGGTTTTCGTACTAACATTCATTTTTGTTAAACTTTAAAATTAAAGAAGACCAAAATTGTCTGATAATTTCATTCCATTACAAATCGAAAATATCTCCTTCAATTCAATTCATTGCGCTATTCTTCGCTTAACATTTGTAGGGTTTTAATAATAAAGGTACATTCTTTTCCCTCAATTTTTATTCCTAAAAGAATCATAAATAGAATTCAATTATATGCAATATTAATATTTCACTAACTTTAGACTATTTATGCAGAACTGGCTCTACCTATGAGCGCGTCATATACTGCTAATCTTAATGTCTTTAAGATCTTAAGCTTTTTAGGTTCACAAACTGATTGATTAATTGAATTTTTCACAGTTCTTATTTGTGAACTCTTAAAAAATATTCAGATTTATTTTTTAAAAGCTGATTATCCATGTTTTTACAAAGAAAAAACATAATTTTCCAAAATTTTGGGCTATTATTGTAAAATAAGACTATTTTTTCCCAACACATCTAATTAAAAGTCAAAATTTATATTGAACGTCTACGGCAGTGCTTCATTTAAGTTTTTATGTAATTTTGGCAAAACAATCGCATAATCTCTACAAAACTAAACACACACTAAAGATGTTTTTAGACATGGCCATAACATACACATACACCACAAATATATTTTCTACGTAAAACTGAAAGCATAAAATATTAGCTGTACTTCCACACACTTCCACATGCAAACTCACTAACACACTGGAAATTATATTCATGTGACAAAAATGACACGCAGTACTTTAAAGTGCATTAAATATTTAAATTACTACAATAAGAAAGTTAAAATAATAAAACAGCGCGACAAAAAAAAAAGAGTAATAATGCGCTAACAAAACTGTGACATTTTACATGTCAAACCACTCTTTTTTTATAAAAAAAAAAGGTCTACAAAAAAAATTTAACTACAAAAGAGTATTGAAACGTTGTTTTTTTTAGTCACGCAGCTCAAATGCGCGTCTGCGTGTGAAAAGTGTTGGAAGACCTTTTGTATATGCAGATTTTTTCTATACAAAAGTAGTTATATGAATAAATAGCACACACTTATACACTATGCACCAACTGACTGACATAGATACATATTTGTGTACACACACTGAAATATTTTCCAAATTTACTATTCATCGTATAACGACGCTAAATTCTTACCTTACATAAACAATGTATTTTTTGAAAAGAATTTCCTTACTACGTTAACTGCACATTTAAGTTTTGATAGATTTTTTTTTTTGTGAAAATTTAATTTAAAATAAAAATAAAAAGTAATACCGGAGTTTTGAGCAAATTTCAAGTTTATTTCAAAATATTTACCCGGCAGAAGATTCTTTTATTTGTCATAAATGTTGAAAAACCGTAGCTCAACAATTGCTTAACTTATGCCGAAACGATTTATTATAAGTCGTCGTCACATACAACGCAATAAAGAAAACAGCAAAATCATAGGCCTACTTTCTTTCTGCATATAAAACAAAATTAACTCCACATTAATTTCCGAATTCGAATATTTAAAGGAATTTATCAGATTTTGTTCCATATTCTTCGATTTGGTTCATGACAATGTTAAAGATCAATAAATTACCTAAAAAATGACACCAACTGTAACCTTATACCTGTAAATTTGGATCTGTATTCTTATTCAAAGCAAAATTTACGATGCTTCATTTTATCGGCGACCTCTAAATAATTGAATTCAGAAACTTTATGGGGTTAAATTTCCTTTTAACCATAAGCACTGTAGTTTTTAGTTACAAATTTTGGACAGTAAAATTTCAGCTTAACTTTGCGAAATTTCGCTTAGTGCTAGAAAATTATCATGTAAATTTGATGGAAAAAATTTAAAAACAAAACACCCTAATGAGCATATTATTTTTCGATTGTTTCGGTTGCCATTTAACTTTTCCGTGTTAATTCTCGTTCACATTTTTTCGTGCACACTTATTTTTACTTAGTTTCTAAATTCTTTGCAATTCATGAGTTCGTGAGAAGATGTGGCATTTTGGTTTAGAAAGTATATCGCATCCGTTTTTTTTTTTTCGTGCACATTTTCTTCCATTAACTTAGTTTGATATATTTGATTTCTTCTATTGGATTTGTGTTTTTAATGCACCCCCCCATTAAACCCTCCCAAACAAAAATATTTTTTCGGTGTGTGTGCGTATGTGTGTAAATATAAGCATACAATTACAACAGCTACAAGCTGTTTGAATGATAACAATGAAAAACTGCTAAAGCAACACTATGACCAAACAAAAATATGCCATAATTTTTTTTAACAAAAAACAGAAATTACATAAAATTTTTTATACACAATTTTACACTAATACTTACACAAAATTAAAAATGCGTAGCTGCGCGCCAAAAACAGAAATACACGTTAGCATAAACAATGAAAATTATGAACAAAAAGTAAATAAATTTACAAAAAAAAACATATGTACATAATACGCTGTTTACTGCTGTTGTTTTAAAAGCCACTTAAAGCCATTTTACTGTATATTTTGTGATAAATTAATTAAAACAGTCGCACACTCGTAACTATACATTAATGCAATTACAAATATGTACATACCTATACGCCCATAATGCCAACAGCAGTAAATAGTACTCACTGAAAAATTTCCCTATGACAAGGAAGAGCATCAAACAATTTATTTGCACAAAATATTAAACGAAATTTAAAAATTTTTCAAATTCCATGAGAATCAAAATATTTTGTGATAATTGTGATAGTTTGATATTTGAAATTACACTTGTTAGCTTTTTGACAGCAAACATAACAATGATTGATTTGATTTTGATTTTAAATTTAATTAATTTTGTGCTGGAAACTGCGATAGAGGCGATAAAAAAAAGCATGATGTAGTTTTATTTTGACCAATAAATAGGTAAACGTACCCAAATGGTAATTAGAATAGTTCTAAAATCGAAGAGTTAGTTATATTTTGAAGGCTCTAATAACACAGTTGACAGATAAATTAAAGTAAAAGCACAACCCTAAGTAGCTCACATGTCCATTGATTACGTGAGTCCCAAAAGTGTTTGCTTATCCAATTTTCCAGTTAATTTCTATCAGGAAGTCCTTTGAGCAATTCTAAACTAACAAATACGATTCCTTTTATTGCTTTCAGGATCACCGATAAAAATTTTTCTTCTTTTATAACCATTCTTCCGGGATAGATCATCATATTCCTTTTGCTTTCCAATTTTTATCTACAATCGCCTTCTATTTCAAGCTCAAAACTCTTTTTATTAATTTTTTGTGAATCTTAATTCACTTAAAATAAGCACAATTTGAAATTAATTATCACTTAAATTCAATTAAAATATTTGCAATCCTATAAATTATGTACAACATGTCGTATGAGTGATATTGAAATGCTTAACTTGCTGCAGTGCTTTCAATTAAATGTCACTCATACGACAGCGACTATGACGACGACATGCAGAGCCGCGCGCCGCTTAATAATTCAATACATGTTTTTTTATAGCAATTCAATTATTTTCACACCAAACTAAATATTAATAAATAATTAATAAGAAAAATAAACCAAAATGAAATAAAAAAACTTTCAATAATATGCAAAATTAATTGCCTTTCACCTGTGGGCAGCAACAACAACAAATGACGCAACAGCAAGAACAACAATTTTTTTGTTGGTGAATTTTACTGTTTTTTTTTTCAATTTCAGAGGAAATTTTTTCATGTTTTTGTTTTTATAGTGGCCAACCAAACATAAAAAAACTTCAATTTTGTCAGTCAGCCTTCTGTGCCGTTGAATGCTTCAGTAAAAGTTGAAATTTTATTAAAACCAGAGTTTGTTTATTTGCTTTATTGTAAAATATTATGTTTTATTCATACATGCAAACAAGTAAGGCAACAGGAACCAAAAAACAACAACAACAACAACAATTTGTGTAAATACATTTCATTTTTGTAATATCAACATTAAATTTATGTACATTAATTGTAAATTGAATTTTTGAAATTTTTGTATGACATTCTGTATGAAAACTCGTGTGTGTAAAATTTTTGTACTTGGTTTAAGAAAAAAAAAAAAGAACATAAATTTATATACATATGACAGGTATGTAGAGCAAAATATAGTCTTAATAGGTGTGCGTAAATTGTGAAACCGAAAATATGCATTTCTAAATAAGTTTTTTTTTTTTTAATTTAAAGTAATGTGTCCAAAACTCGGTCAGCTATATGACAAGATTTCTTTAATGGAGACTACCATTTTCGGTGCTATATTTGTTACATCTTTCGTTGCATATTTTAAAGAGCTTTTTCTTTTGTCTTTTATCTGCTCACGAAGCATGTGACCTCTAAAAAAATCTTCCAAAGTGCGCGATCAATAACGAGTGCCTTAAATTCTATCCAACATTTCCTCAATTCACGTATTTCTTGTTCGAGCGTTCGATTAGAACGGCCGCGTTTTCTGCTTATCTGAGGGTAACAATCCAATGCCCGTTGGTAGACTTCAGTTTGATTTAAACGGAAATCAGATCTTGTCGACATTGACTCAAAACTGCCAGACAGTTTTTTACCATGCAGAAGTTTGTCAACGATTAAAAATTTAAAAACTTTGTCATAATTTTAAGTAAAATTTTTTTATGAATGCATATTTTTGGTTATCTGAAAAAAAAAAGTAATAAAAAAGTCATAAATATATGTGTATGCATAGGTTAAAAAATAATATTTAATGCTAATATTTGTGTAAAAATAGTAATGAAATTAAAAGAAATTAATTATAGCACCAAAATTAACAGGAAAGTCGCATATAGTGCAGGTGGAGTACCTATGAATTGTTAAAATCCAGTAAAACATAAAACAAACAGTAAAATTGCAACAAAACAAAAATATCTATAGCTTATTACATAGTCCAACAGTACTTTTGCAATAGAGTTACCATGGTATGAGTGTAGTAATCCTAAAAGAGGACGTTGTACTTACCATTAATGCCGAATAAATCTATAATTCAGCACCATCTAGTTTTTCTCTACCAACCTTAAAGATCAGAGAGAATAAGCCGAGTTTTCACTTACAGAGCTGAAGGATTGCCTGCTCAAAGTTATTGCTTTTTTTTTTTTGGGATGGTCTCCAATCAACGAAACTGCTGCCACTTATAAAAAAAGTATACTCAAATTTTTCGGTTTGATTTTATTTATTGCAATAAAATAAGTTTTGTTTATTAGAGACTCCCGTGTTTTCCGATGAGCAATATTTTACTCGAAGACAACATAAATTTTCCCTCCGTACTACTTCACTTCCTAAAGTAAAATAATAGAAAGGAGAAATTGCTGGGAGTAGATGTTGAGGCAAAAAAAGTTTATTTTTTATAAGCAATAAGCTTTTATTAGCCACTTAACGTCAAATTTTATACTGGGACTTGCAGCACAACGTCCTTTTTCTGGATTATAATGTGGTTACTCTCTCTTGCAGCCAAAAAACTTTTATTTCTTGGACTTTGTTATTAAATTATCAATTGTTACTCAATTTAAGAAAGCAACATAGATAGAGGCTTTGAATCTGAAGCTCAAAAATTTAAAAACAAATCAATAAGTAAAGACAGAACGGAATGAAAGAGACAACAAAAAAGTGTAAATTAAAATTTAAATTGCCGCTTATCCGTTTAAGTATGACAGCAAAAGTAAAGCTAAACAATACAAGCAGTTTGTAAATTATTAAAAAAAAAAAAAAAAAGAATTGTGATTTTTAAATAAAATTATTACGAAAAATTTAAAAAAAAATTTATTTTATGTCTTGTGACATTTTAAAATTGTTTGACCTGCTCCAATTTAGTAAAAATTCTTCCACTTAAGACGAGATTTAGGTAAAGACAGTAAAAACAGTTTCGTGCTATGAAGAGCTTCAGACTGAAATCAAGTGGAATATGTGGAACAAAAATAAACTTACTTGCAATGGTTAAAACAAATGGTATAGAGACAAAACAACAAAAAACAGCAACAGCTAGTCCTTCTGGTGCCCACTCCTCTAGGTGGAGTTACCAGTGACCTTTGAACCGATGTAGTGAAAAATTTTCTCCCCCTTTTTAAATAGATTTGTTGAGAAAATCTACAATTCTTCTCTTATGTTGGGTGTCTTTGTTTCTGAAGTTGACTTGATATTTCACTTTTCGCGCAAAAAATGTTCAATAAGTTATTTAGAAGTAAGCTGACCGATATTTATCTATATATTAATACGTGAACATCGAATCTTGTGGTACACTTTTTTAGTATTTACTATAAAGAGAGGGGAATGAAACTTATATCATTGGAAAGGTACTGTTCCATAGATATGCAGAAACAGAAAATCAGGTGTATAAGTTGCCGTTAAGGCAGGTAAAATAAAGTGAACATATTTATATGATTCCCCCATACGAAACGCATTAACCCTAATGGAAAAAATAAACGAAATTTCAAGGCTGTAATGCTTCACCGATTTTTATGAAGTTTGATATAGAGATAAATTGAACCTTGAGTAAAGATATTTGCTTAGAGTGGGCGGTGCCACGCCCCTAACAAGAAAAATCGTCACCACGGCTAACCTAATGGACCGATTGTGATGAAATTTAGTTTGGATATAGATTGAACCCTTAAAAACATTTCTGAAAATTCTATGTTCTTTTGGTGGGCGTGGTTCTGCTCCGAACTGGAAAATCGTTTTTATTGTTAAGCTAATGGACCGATTTTTATGGAATTCGGTACAGAGGTAGATTGAATCTTGAGTAAAGATATTCAGTCTAAAGTGGACGGTGCAACGCCCCCAATAGGAAAATTTGTTTTCACAGCTAAACTAAAGGACCGATTTTGATGAAATTCGATATGGAGATAGATTGCACCCTAAGGAAGAGTAAGAGGTACAAAAATAGCTCTTTCCAGTTTAGTTTTTCAATACTGAAAAGTATTTTTTTTTATTTTTATGCCCGCATTATTAGAAAATATCTTTATAATAAGAGCTAGCTGATCTTCATTAAATGAGTATTATAACTAAATACTTTTGTAAAACGGTGCTGTAAAGGGCCGTCCATTAATTTCGCATACATATTATGTATTTACAACTTTGAAAATTTGTAAGGAATAAAATAAAATAGTGATTCCATTATCCGGGATGCGCTCGGTCCCAACCATCACGGATAATCGAAGTTCAACTGATTTATTTTGAGTTACAGTTGCGATTTAACTTATATTTGCTTAAAAATAAACGAAAAATATAGTTGTGTTGTGCCTCGCATAAGAAAGATATCAGGTCGGACTGAACGGTAAAGGGATAAGGGGACAATTTATGAGTCAAAATCAAATAGACCGCGTAATAGAAATTATGTAGCACTAATAGAATGTTATTTTGCGCTCAAACGTAAATTAAATGGCGCATATTCATAGTCGTATTTTAAAGTTGAAATTAACTAAACTCAAACTAAGCTCAAAATAAATTTAGTCATGACTAAAAATTGTTTTCTATTCATAGTCGATTTTTTAGTATTGACTAACTGGCATAAGCTAATGAATTCACCACACAGAAGCTTTCGTGGTAAACTTGTCAAATGTTGACTTTTTAATTTCAAGTTAGTTAAATAACAAAGAGAGTAATAAAAATTTTGAGCACACAAGGCACCGTGGCGCAATGGTTAGGACTGTGAACTCATAGCCCTCAGGACGTGGGTTCGAATCTCGTCAGTTAACATGTTTTTTTTTTTTTTAAAACATATATATATGGTATATGAATACATATAATTTTTTTTTTACCCTTCCGGTTTCTAAAGTGACCTGCCATTATAAATTTTGACTTTTTAATTTTACACTAATAAATTAACAGAAAGAGTAATAAAAACTGGATTTTACAAGGCAGCGTGACGAAATGGTTAGGGCTGTGGACTTATAGCTCAAAGTGCGTGTGTTCGATTCTCATCAGAATAAAATTTTGGTCTCAGGAGGAAAAAAGTATGTTTCGGGAGCTAGTTTCGAAACATTTGGCGGTAGTGGACAGTAAACTAAACGAAATGAGCATGATTATTAAGAAGAAAAAAGCCTGGAGCAATATTAATCGCAACATGGAGGCGGCAGGTTACAAAAGAACCGTCAGCTTTGGTGGACATTACGCCCCAAAAAACGTATGGTGCATAGCACTTGCAAATCCTTAGAAACAGGCAGTCCTTTACAAAGAGAATAAATAATCTAAAGAGATCTCGTCCGGTGGAACGGAACAAAAGATTATAGATTATTTATAGATTATAGAAAGAGATTACTTATTCTCTTTGTTCTCGTCAGTAAAAATGCTTTTTTTTTCTAAAATCATATATGCATGTATATTTTTTTTAACACGCCAAATAAAAACAACTTATAATCCTCATAATTATCAAAATTCAATTTTCTGATATGAAATGAATGAATTTTCTCCATATTTTCTTTTTGATATCGACTTAATATCAACTTCAGCTGAAACTATTTTTTTAGTTATAACTAAGCAGAAAAGCCGATGCTAAATCGACTATGAATGACTTAGTTATTGCTAAAATAAAGTTCTAACTTAAGCTGATGCTAAATATGACTATGAATATGCGCCAATGAAATTCCAAAGGTGAGGTGAGGTGAGGTTTGGTGAGGTGAGGTGAGGTGATTAGTGAAACTAAATAAGATCATAAACAATGAACAAAAACGTTTTGCTATTAATAGGTCACCAAAATTCTTCTAAGATTAAAATTTAGTGCTAACGGTCGAATTTCGACCTCAGGCGATACTAGTATTAATAAAATTGTCAAAAAAAAAATAACAAAACCGAATTCAAGGAGTACTGGCCGAATCTCTGCGCAACAAGATTCTTTGATTTTAACAATTCCTTTTTTATAAAATAGGTTGATGGACATATTTAGTGTAATCCTTTGAATTCTGGCCAACTATGATCTAAAATGTTCGATTTAACATTTCTGCTAAAAATTTTTATACAAAGTCCTATTTTTCTATTGCAATATGAAAAACTTCACATAATGCAACTTTGTTAAAAACATTATTACTTATTAACAAAGCTTGAAATTCTGTCTGAGGAATAACAAAACAAAAACTTTTCGTTTATTTTCTGATGTCGGGCATCCAAAACACCACTTTGAATTTATTGCTACTCATTGTGGCAAAATTAAATAAAACTTGAAAAAAACTTTTCTCTCCTGACCTTACGGCGCGCGCTGCAAAAGACAATTTAAAGTATTTTGAAGCATTTTTGAAAGCAGCAGCAATATCCTTTCGTAGCCTTTTGCTAAAACAACTTCAGATCCTTGTTGATACTTATAAACAGCATGGTTTCTTCGTTGGACAGCAGTCAACCACCTGAGCTACCAATTGCGTTTTTTTTGCTTTCGAAACTTTCAAATCGCAATCCACAAAAATATGAAAATTCTGCATTCCCAAGTACAAATGCAATTTCTGCCGATTGTGAAGAGGGCGGTAGTCGGTGTTTGCGCAAGCAAACTTTCGAAAATATTGCAAAAGTTTAGTTCATGAATAAAATGCGCGCCAAAACAGCAATAAAAGTAGGAAGAGGTGGAATAATAACTTTTAGTAGTAAACATCATGAGGATTCATTCGAAGGCATTTTTTTTGGAATTACATTTTAAATGAGCGCACAGAAAATAGATTAAAAATTAAAACTAAAATAGTTTCAAGAGAATAAATTAATTAATCAACAGTTGAAGTTGAAACTTTAAACGTTTAGGATTTTAATGGAAAATTATTAAGAAACGAGCAACAAGCGTGAGATGAGGTGGGAAAACGTTTACTTCTGATTTTCCTTTGAATCATTTTAAGTTGAACATAATCAATTTTTCAGTTCATATTCATAAACCACGCAGAAGAATTATAAATTTCATTAAATGACAAAACTTCCTTTAAAGGAAAAACCAATAAGGACGACACTAACTTCAATACTGCTTGCTACTCTTTAGTGCTGTTACTAATTAGTGAAAAATACTTGGAAAATAGTGAGAAAAAACATTCAAAAACATCTAACAAAAAACAGAGCTTGGAAAAAGTTCACGAAGCGCAACAAAAAGCAATTATATGGATTAAAAGAAACTTTTGAAACGCTTTAACTGAATTAAGCGTGTTAACACTAACTTGCGAAATCAAAAGCTCACTCTGTCCCCCATGTTGCAAGCAGCAGCAGCAACATGCTGTTGTGACTTTCTGCCTCAATAAGTTACATGGGAACTCCGTTGAATTTTGTGAAAGGCATGCAACACTCGTACACACAAAATTGCACATGTGGACAACAAAAGGGTGGATTACTTTTATCAAATTTTCCAAGCACGTCAAGTTTTTTGTAAGATAAACGTCTAGTTTTTGATACAGTGATATATCGTTTGAAATATCTGCTTCAGTGCTCTGATAAGTGTACATCAACATCGTGTCTTTAGTGTATTTTATAACAAATTACAATTTTTGTCAAATTTTAAAACAAAACATTGGATTTAATAAAAGAGTGAAAAGTGCATCTAGGGGTTCGACCTCACATAAGAAATGAAGCCATTTATTTGAAAACTAAACAACATTTACTTAATTACTCATAAAAACAGCTGTTTGCTTTGATTTTTGTTACTGAGCCGCATAAATCAGCAAGGTTTCTTTATTTGGATCCACCCTAACTTATACACCAGCAGAATGTCAAGGAATTCATGAAAGTTTCGCTTGAGTTTGAATTTTTTTTTTTGCAAAATTTTTCAACAATCAAAGGAACTTTGCAGTTGGAAGTTACAGCTGCCGTTGCTGCTGCTGCTATTTAATGCGCTGCCACACACAGCGGAAGTGCTTAAGCAGCATGGGAGTAGCCAAGTGTTTGTGTTTGTCAGTGTAGTTATGTGCGCATGTGAAGTAATACGTTTTTGAGCACGTTTACGTTATTAATTCTACGCACTTTAAGCGCTTAATTGCAAGCGAGAAGCAGGGCAAGCGATAAGCCAAGCTAAGCCAAGAATGTGGAATGAAAACGCGAACAAAAGTGCAAACTGGCGCAAATGTATTTAAGGGATTAGCGTGAAAGCAAAACATAAGCCCGCTGAACAGGAAATGAGATGGGTTGTCCACCCACCTGCTTTTGCCAATGAAGGCAGATGACGCTTGGTTGCATGTCGGTTGGATGTAAAATAAATTTAAGAATTAACCTACCGGTTTTTTTTTTCTAAAATACCTTTGCGATAAGTAATTCGAAGGTTATGCATTGACGAAGGACTTTAAAAAAAGGAACCGCATTGTAATGGAATTATGGCGTCAAGCTAGCGATGAGTAATGAGCGTTGCAGTTGTAGCAGCTACATATGCCTTTTGTTGTTTTTCTATAAATTATTCTTTTATCTGCAAGAATTTTGTGGGACAAAACGCCTATTGAATATACAATGATGCCAGGGATAATTTGTCGATTCTTCTTGAATTGCCACGAAACTTCTTCGCAAAGCAGCTTAAACAATCCATTGTCTCGTCTGCTTTTGCTACATTTTACTTCCTTCCTTTACACTTTCTGTTCACAAATAAATTTTCAAATTTGATTGCCCAACTAAAAGCACTCGAAAATCATGCTACGTAAAACTTTGCATTCATGTGGCGCACATTGAGGCCTCTTCCATTTTCTGAATGTTTTTTTTTCCCCTATTTTAACAAACTCTCTCTCTCTCTCTCTGTCATTTTGTGTTTTTTGCACTTCAAGACTTTACTTATGAAGTTATGCATTGAAGTATTTTCCATGGAATTGGCAGCATTCACTGTTGTCCATTTAGGATGTGACATTGTTTCCGTGTACAAATTTTATGACTACCGCCGCAGTTGCTTGTGCAGTTCATCTGCCGGTTTAGTTTGTTTTCAAATACCCTTTTCGTCCTTTTTTCATGATATCCTCTTGTTGTTATGGTTTTGAATGCCTTTGATTTTTCGTTGCCTAAAAAGTTGAAACTCCTGTTATTCTGCTTTCGTTTAGCTTACTGTCCGTTGCTTTTACGGACTTGGTTGACATCATCCTAAGTTTTCAGTTGTTCGTTTGTCTTTTGTTCATTCGCCAGTTAATCCTTGTACAGGTGGTTGTCTGCACAATTTTTGGCAAGTTTGTGTGCGTATGTATGTGAAAACTTGTGTAATGGGCTTGCTATCCCTGTCGGGAAAGGCATCCTTTATGATGTGTAAATGGGATGAAGTATATATACTCTCCTATAGAATTTAACAGTGTTTTTTTTTTTTTAAAGAAATATAACTACAAATATCTACTAAGCTACAAAAAATATATCTCCATTGTCACGTTGTTTCTGTTGGTTCAATTTACTTCTAAAATTTATATCCGAGTGGCTCAGAATCACCTTCCAAAGCAAGACTTTCAATTTGTCTTAAAAAAGTTTTTCTTGCTAATTAAAAAGGAATGAGTACATAGGCTAAACTGTCCATTCGAAATTTGAATTTTGAAAATGCATACAGTTCATTATTTTTCAAATGAAATTTCCAGTGAAATGTAACGAAATTCGGAACACAACCACTCAATTACAAAAGCATTTGCTGGACAAGAGTGTGTTGGTGTGGAAAATTGTATGTGACGCCAAGAATCCTCACCAAGGAGACTACGACATTTGTTATAAGAAAAGTCTGAATTTTGTTTATTCACTAACTTATGAGCTTTTTATAAATAAAAAAAAAGATTCATTGAAATAAAATTTACTTTTGAAGTAATTTATGGTGAGTTTTGTGACAGAGATAGAATAGAGTTGTGAGTCACCATTCTTGCAGTTTCCTACTGCGATAGCAATATCGAATGCTTAATAAATATTTTTACGTCTATAGAATTGAGAATAATGCAAGTGTGTAGCTCAGTTTTGCAAAGCCATAAATAAAGAAACTAAAAGTACTTTGGTCCTCAAGTTGTGTTTGTCATTGTTGCCATTAAAAACCTGTTTATACTTTAAACTTTTCACATGAAAATGTTATGAGATCCTGTGTGGACTTATTTTAATATAAAGTCTTATTTTCAATTTAATTAAATATTGAATTCTTGTTTATAATGGATCGGATTTTGCGACCTTAATTCCTTGAAAAAAGTTGGCTCTCATTAATCTTGTTTTCTCTTTTATTGCAAATGTTTGAGCAATGTTTTTTGCAGTGGGTGCAAGTCTTTCAAATTTAATCAGATCAAAAATTGCAAATTCATGTCACTCTTCGTCCTTTGTAACTGAAAAAAAATGTTCATATAAAAAGTTTAGTTTGCCATAATTTGTTCAATCCTACGCTTAGAACCCAACCCACCGTCGCAAATTTGTATGCTATTTTAATTTTTTTTTTATATGCGATCGTCAAATGCAAAACCTTTTTGGAGAGGTTTCGCCGAGCACTGCCGTCGATACTAAAGTTTTCTTGACCTGCATTATCATCTTCGAGTAGTGATTTTTATTGCCTACCTTTTAAATTTCGATTTTTTTTTATCTTTCGTAAATTAAATCTTTTGAAAACTCTTGTCACGGAACTATTGTAACTTTATATTTTTTTTTAATTTATTGAATGATTCTGCCCTCGCAACCACCGATGAACAGCGTCTAAGCCACATTTTTTTCAAGTTCAATAGCCGCTAACGTTGCTGGGTAGTAAAAGTCACATGTCGAACGTGACATTGCAGGTCAATGAAAACTAAGCATATAATGTGGTGCTCGTTGAGGCCTTTCCAAAAATGTTTTTGTATTTGACGATCGAAGATCAAACAACAAAATTGTGATAAAACATTGATTTTGGCGACTTTCACAGGGTGATTAAAAAGAAAAATTTTGCTTTTGAAATACTGTCGAGGTAGGTTGTCAAAGTAGTGGGTGACAATCTCAACTTTTCTTTTGCAATAAATGCTACTGTGCAACTCATACTATTTAATATCTCTGTTAAAAGTCAATGTCTACACTAGAAAATTTTATGGAAGAAATTTTGGTCTTTTGTACAAGAATTTTCGGAAATAGTTTCTATGTGTAATGGCTTAAAAACACAGGCAGTGAAAGGCGCCTATATGCCACTAACGCTTGAGCACATACAGCAACAGTAACATCAACCAACACATGCTTGTCAAAAGCAAAAAAAAAACAGTTAAGCCTCTGTCAATGTTGCTTTTCTTGTGATTTGTGCTCAGTAGCAAGAGAACAACAACAACAACAGCTGCTGGCATACTTTGACACACGTTCACCTTAGACGTAGGCGACAGGCTGTGCGCTATGCTCGAATTTTAATTTAATTTAAAATTGGTCTCCTTGGATTTTCGTCAGATTGTCGCTGCCAGCATCGTGTGTTGACAACAATTTCTTAAAGTTGCCGATGTTGTTGCTCGTACTGCACTCTCGTATTTATTTAGCAAATTTGTTGGCGCTGATAGCAACAACAACAACAACAACCGCTGTAGTATGTTTACTTTTCTACTTTAGTGTTAGAGTTCTTTGATTGTGTTTGTCTTTTGGCATATTTTGTGCACAATTTCCTAACACTTCTGCACTCGCTGTTGCTGTTTCCATTTAATGTCATGTGACTTGGCAACACTGGCACACAAGAGTTACTTGCTAACAGGTTCTTGTGAATTACTTTGGCGGTAAGTGAGTGAAAAATATATTTTTTTTTTTTGGTAGAATTACTTAGGTTATTTACAGTACCGCACAATAAAATCATAAACAGCAATAAGGTAACGCTCTAATGCATCATGGAAAAAAGTGACAGCACTTTTCTTATGGATTAAAGAATGCTTAACCTTATTCTGGTGTTCGTATTATGCCATTTACCAAAATTGCTATTTTTTTTACACACAATCCGAATTATTTTATAATTTTAAATTCAAATATTCTCCTACAATTTACAAATATACAAATTAGAAAGAGTATTTGATACCAAAAAATATGGTCTGAACATCAGTAATAAAATAAGCTTTTAAAGATCGAAGTTACAAAATGAGAAAATATTCAAGAAAATCGAGCCTAGAGTTTTCAAGCAAATTAAACTTGGTTCACCTTATCATTTCAAATCAATGCTTTGAACTAAAACCGAGTGAATAGTGTGATTCAGAATACCCAGCGTCATAGTTCAGAAAAATCTCAAAATCGCTGACTTTAAGACATTGTTTGCTTCTCTGAAAACTGCTTGAACAAAATAAGGTACTTTTTTCTCAAATCGTATCATATATTTAGCTATTTGAGTTCCTTAAGAGTAGCTATACTACATATCCACAAATTTTGAATCCAAATTTGATTAATCCCATTTCTGTGTGAAAAACCCAATTGTGTTGTATGAAATTTACAGCGCGTTGTTTTATTTTGGATTAAAAAAGGTTGGTTTTCTTAGGTAATTGAATAGCACACATATAGCTTCATACAAGTGCAGGTTGATCAGCAAAAAAATCATCACTTTTGATTCCGTGTCCAAAGAATGATATAAAATTTTATAACACAATTATTATTCATATGAAAGATGTTGCCGCCCTGGGCCTCCAAAGACGTAGCTGCGCCACTGTCTGATGCCAAGTCTACTTATGCTCTAGGAGCAACAAAATACAGAAAAAGTTTTGTCTGCCACTTTGAAGACAAGTTTCATTTGGACAATTTGACAGTTTTATCATCGTTGTCATGTTCGTTATGTTCCTATCGCATGTGACATTCTCATTATTTTCTTTTTTATTGTTCTTCTCGTTGTCCTTATTGTCGTCGCCATAGTCCTGAGAATCAACAGAGTTGTATTGGTTGCTGTATTCCCTGTATATCCTATGCAAAGGGTAGTCATTCTGTTTGTAAATCATAGAAGGAGGCGTTCCAGGTAAAGAAAAGTGTATAGTATATTCTTGATCAGCATCACCACGTCGATTTAGCCATGTCCGCCTGTCCGTGGAAATCACGATTACGGGAAAACCAAGCAGGATAATTAAATGAAATTCGGCACGAGGGCTACACCTTCAAATAAACTTTTTGGGATTATTTCAACCGAAATCGATTCACGGATACGCCTACTGGAATTTCCAAGCTTTAGTTAGAGCGTATTTGATGTAGTATAACGAAATTTCTCAAAAATGCTAGAAAAAAATTGCAAAAAATTTACGAATTTCAACCAGAGGGCGTGACACTTCCCATGCAACCGAAAAAGTCAACGCTATTCTGATAAAATTATTAAAGGTAATGGCACAAAATTTCACAATAATGCCAGAAATAGTTCGGTCTAGTATCAGACAAAAACCAAGCAATTTTCGACAAGAGGGCGTGGCAGCTCCCATGTATGCATAAGCTTCAAAACTTTAATTAAGTGAATTAAAATTTAGTGAACAAAAATAGTTTTACATAAGAATAGATGGATGTCCTTTTTCCATACCATTAAGTTGTCCTCAAGCGATGGTAAAATGGAACAAGTCAAGTGCTAAATGGGCTTAAAATGAAAATGTTTTATTGCTGCGCTTTCACTGAAAAGCGCAAACATTCGTGTGTATTCATTTAACTTAAAGTGAGTGGAAAATTGGGCTTCTGCCATGGGTATCACTTGTTGACTTGTTATTCATAAGTTTTTCCAAAATTTCTGTATTCAGCTTTAATTTTATAGTGAACGCCTTATTTTAGATTGCACTCACACATTTCTATAAAATGTGAAAATGCAAAGACATTAGTTAGTTTTTCACGTTCTGCCAATAATTGCATCGTATTAGTAATTCCATGAACCACACATTTTTAATTCAAGGCTTCATCATATATTCATGGAATAATTTGTTTCATTGAAATTCAAAACAAAAACTTAATATGTACAAGTTTAGCAAAGAAAGCCGTGCCTTTCTTCAGAATATTTACGGTATTAAAATGCTGAAAACGTCGCACGCACACGGCGCGAAATGTGGAAACTTTCTTCATTTGTGCCACAGCAAGCAACTTGAACCAAATGCGAACTAAAATCATTTACAAGTGTTACACAAAGTAGAAGCAGCATCAAAAAAATGGGCAACTTTTTTGGCATCAATTTCGGTGCAATATCTCGAAAAACCATTATTACGTAATGGCAAAAAGTGCATGTGACACACGTCAACACTCACGTATGCCACGAAGCGCGCAATACTGGGTCGAATATTAACGCTCTATTTTTTATTCTGCGAGAAAGAGTTTTAGCCGCTGTTGCATTAACCGCCACCATAAAGCGATTAACGGACATCACAGCTGCTCGTCAACACTGGTGCTTATCATTTTCAAGAATGAGCTATGATTGGAATTGAATCGGGGTTGGCCATTTAGTAAATCTTTTTACCTCTTGTTACCTTGCAGTTGTTATTACAACTTTGTAGGCCCTTATACTGTCAAATGTTTTACTTGCGTTTTGTTTTTGTTTTGGAGCTCTTAATAAAAACTATTAATTCTTGAACAAAGTTTCTCGTTACTTTACAAAACTTACAGCATATGCATAAATTTAAAAAGACAACTTACGGAGTCCGATATCTTTTTTCTACTTGTTCTGGTAGGGTTTTTGTTGAACTAAAAGTGAGGTGTAATTCAATGTGAAATATATCTCAGTCAATACTTTTTTTTTTTTTTGGTTAGTAAAAATGTTTTCTTCAAATTATAAAAAAAAAGTTTATATATATGTAAGTGGGCGGAAACTCAATTATTCGCCTTGGGCGCCAAATTTGCACGGCACACAGTGGCAGTGGCCTATACTGCCGTACTAAGCGAAAAGGGCGTATTTCAAAAAAAAAAATATCCGAGATTCTTATTGCATTGAATAGCTTAAGAAATTACGCGTCATATAAAGAATCTACTAAGAAAATTTCCTCTATCTCAATTTTACAGGGTTTTCAACAAATTGACATAAGACCAAATCCATCTCAAACCATGCACGCGGACTATTTTATGTTGCGAAATTGGTTGCCGATTATATGTGTTGTTTTTCAACACATGGGGGACCCATATTTCCACGATTTGATAAAACAAATTTTTTTACGAAGATATGGCCATTTTAAGTTATGCTCATTTTAGGCTGAAAATTGTTTCAAAAATGCGGCATTTCCATCCAAATCAAAATAATTAACTTTTGTCTTTTGATTCTTATAGAATTTCTTATTTTCTGTTAGAATCTTTAAATTTCAAAATGGTTGAAAATTGGCAGAGTTATAGCTCTTTTTATGAAAAAATACGAACCTAATTTTCTGAAAAACCTCACCTTTTTTTCGCTTAAAATTTTATTTTGGACTTGTACTAATATAAGAAAGAGATGATATGAGTTCAATGCGCGTTTAAAGACATTTAAGGTGAGGACAATTTTTTTCCAAAAAAAAAATATTTAAATTTTTGTGTCAACTTTACCAGCCATCTGTGATATTACTAATTTCAGCTTATTTTTAATAAAAACATCATTTAGTACCGTTCTTTCTCTTTAAAATACGCTTTCAAGTGGATGAGATAGATTTGGTCATAAGCAAAACATCAATTATCTCGAAATTAATTTTTTTGAGATACGCCCTTTTCGCTTAGTACGGCAGTATAGCCTTCTTTAAAATGATTGAATTTTCTGCAGTGTACTATATATTATGTTAGGTATCGAAACTGATTTGATTTTTCGTTATTTTATGCAAAAATAAATAAACTGTAAAATTGTGCTACTCTTCATAAAAACTTCTAGAATGTAAAGTGAGGGATTGCCACATTGAGCCTCAAGTTCGCTTGCCGCTCAAAATTGAATAAATTACCGCTGATTTGAGCAATATGTTTCTCAACACTGTTTTCTTCTTTCGTAAGTCAACGTTTACACTAGGAAATTCTGTGAGACAAATTCTTTTCTATTCTTTTTTGTGATTTTCGTTTTGCGTTTGCGACACATGACAAATTCTGCACTTCGTCCCTTTCCTTTTTCCCCTCTTGCCAACAAACAAGAAGGATTTGCAAAAATAGTTTCTGTGTGTAAATGCTGAGTAAGAGATTGTTTTAACTCGATACTTATCGATTGTTCGATACTCCGTTATGTTTACTCCGTTCATATTACTTACAGTAATTGTTAGGCCGATGTCGTTTTTATTTTCTTTCCTGCCGTTTTGCTCCCATTCCTTTGTTGTAGCAGCTTTACTTTACAATTGGCCAGTTTACACTTTTTGTTTTTTAGCCGCAACATGCAATACGCTGGTAACGCCAGCCAAGTGGTCTTTAGGCCATTTTTTTGCTGTTGGTCATAAATGGCAGCAAAAGTGCTTTCAGGTGCTACTTTTTCATACACAAGTCGAGTTGGATTGAGGAGCTTTACTTGCTTTCATTTTCTTTCTCTCTTTCCTATCCTTTTTTCTTCTTTACGGTTCTTTAGTGCAATTGTCAAGTGTCATCGGGTGTTTTCTTGCTTTTATTGTCATTGTTAATGTTGCTGTTGCTCTTTAAAGAGGACACAATGATAAAACAAAGCATTGCGACAACAACATAAAAGTTGTTAAATAACCTTAAGCCCGTTTTTATTAACTGATCCAAAGGCATTCTTTGCAATTATTCGCCCACACAAAGCGATGAATGAATTATTTAATTTATTTTTTAAATTTTTGAAAAAGGGTACAAAAACTGCAGATAGCTCTCTGCTGGCCTCAACAGCAGGCTATTATTGTTGATAGTTTAATTAAGCTGTAGGATACTCATTACATACTTTTGTGGTTCACGAATGAGAATGAGTTGGTCAACGTGAAGACTTGAAAATTAAATTATTTTATTGCGTAAAAAAGTTCTTCCTATTTTCAGCATCATATTTGATGGCAAAGCTGAGCATGTTACTTAACTTTTTCAATGAATCGAAACAATTATATCCAATGTGAATGAAAATTTTATTGCATTGATTTTTAAAAAGTAATGAAAAATGAAAATTTTAATAAATTTCTGCTGAAAGGCTTGTGCTCCGCGCGAATTTTCTATTTTGTACGAAAAATAAAAAAAAAATAAATTTGTTGTATATCCTTGCGAATATTAACATACCAACTTATAAAAAAATTACTAAAACATGACGGAAAACAATGAAAAAAATTTCGCAAACTGCCAAGGTACTACTCGCATTCATTTTTCATAGTTTCTCTCCTATTGTTACTCACATACATATAGCGCCAAGTGCCTATTTTATACAAAAGAACTTAAATTTGAAAATTTTCAAAATACGAGTAGCGTTTTCGTTCTTTTACAATTTCATATGTATGTGAATGTCTCAGCGCGGTCACTGATGCCGCAGCTGCTTTATATACAAACGCAATAAGTTTTTCCACAAGTTAAATTTGCATGCGTGTTTCTAGGGAGAGTGGTGCACCTCACAATACACTCATCAAAAAAATTAAAGAATCGATTCACATACTATATCTATGAACGAGTATTCGTGACGAAATTCTCCCATTACCCTGACTTTTATACAAAATAACTGTGGCTAGCAAAGTTATAATACTCTTATATCCCACACCGGCTTTGCTAGCCACAGTAAAAAAAGGGCGGTCATCGGTGACCTAGATTTCGTATTCCAAACATTTTTGAATTTTTCCCAAATGACTATGGTGGTGGCATAACACCCAAAAATGACGTAACGCCCAAAATTTAAATCGAAAATATCACAATGCCGAAATATTCCCATAACAAAAATTTATATGAAAAGCTTTTGGGCATTAGGTCTCAATCGAATTTAAACGTTATGGGTTTGGGTGTTATGATACAACGCCAAAAAAATACTTTTGAGGTGATACTTAACTTTTGGGATGGGTTTTTCCCAATTCTGCAGCGTCGCTGCTTTAAAATCGTCGAATCCTTGAATTATTCATGGAGATCCTGAATAATCCATCTACCTACCTTTTTCTCCACAATATTTTTGTAATGTACGAGCAATAGCAGCTTGGTTACAGAAAGTGTTTCAACGAAGCAAATAAAACATTGACATTGCAAGGTTGAGTGTAAGTAGGCGTGATGGTGAAGGAATAATAAAACAAAATGTTATATTGACGACAGCGACGACAACTGCATCTACAATTTTGCAACTAAGTTGCACCTTCACAAAGCTTTTTGCTTTCAAGTATACAAAAACAAAAACAGCGCAATTTAGTTGAGTGAAAAAATGTGCACTCACATACGCATATTCATTTACACATATGTATATATGCGTTTCATAAACATACATACATACATACTCGTATGTTTATGTTAAAAAACAAACCCTGAAAGAAATGTTTTTCTGATATGATGATCTGCACTTTGATTACGTAAGACGATTTTTGGTGATTTTGAACTCTACACCCCATTTTGCAAGTACTTAATAGCAGCATAAAAAATATAACAAGTATGTGATTTAGTAGGAAAATGATTGACACCCAACTTCCTCGAAGCGTCTAACGTAATTCGTATACAACCATTAATGAAGAAATCATTTGAAATTCGACATTTATCACGCAATTATGGCTCAGTTGATCCAGGGCTACCATAATATTCAACTTGAATTAAGGATTGAATGGACGTCTTTGTTGTGAATTTAATGTTCATGTCCATAACCTTTGTCATTAGTTGCATTAGCTCCTACTGGGAGCACATGTAATTGGTATGCATGTGTGAGTGTGTACCTCAGTTTGCAACGTCAAATTGTGCAACATTTAAAATTGTTGACAAAAATAATATTGTCGACGCCATAAAATTAATTGCATTTTAGTTTTTCGTTGCAGTGCTGCCAACATGCGCAGTTAAGATAACAAACGACGACAACACAAATTTGTTGCTCGTGCGGCTGCTGCTGCTGCTGCTGTTCCTCTCGGCTGTTGTAGGTGCGAAAGTAATTAACAACTGTTTTTGTAATTGTTGTTGTTGTTTTTACAAGAACAACAATGATAGCAAAAAGTGCAACAATTTAAGTAAACAGCATTTAATTAGGCTTAGGAAAACAACATTTCAAGTTTTTTGAAAAATTTGTTGTTTTTATGTTACATTGCAATGACTTTGCGAATTTCAAAATGTCAAAATTGCACAAATTGGACTCTCAGCCTTTTAATCGTGCACTTTTAAGTTGACAGCTTTGTTTGTTTGTTTATTTATTTGTACTAGTTGTTGTTGTTAATTAATTGCAACAAAATTTAAGTGTGCTACTTATGAAATTACACACGGTACACGTGTAGTTTTGATTTCAGCATCAAAACATGACTGACACTCATATCAATGTAAGCCACTAGGAAATTTTTTTATGTGTGACTTTACTTAAAAAGAAAAAAAATCCAACCAAAACCAAAAAATCGTGTGTGAAAGAGATATCGTCCAGGCTACCTCAACTGAGATGAGAATTTCCATTGGATAAAATCTTTCAGTTAAAATTTGAAAACGTAGTTCTATTTGAGTGTAACACGCTGCGTACAGTCGTCGCCTAGCATACCGAATAAACTTAAGCGCCAAATACACCACACAAACTGTGTGCGCAAATCGATCGATCGGCAAGTCGTTGTAAAGACCACACAAGCTCAGGCAAAGTTTGTGCAAACCGAATTTTACATTCCGTTTCAACTTAACGATGTATGCGTATCGTGGCTGTCCACTTTTGTATGTACTGTTTGTAAGCATTCTATTGCTATATTTCTTGAATTTTTAGTTTTCATAACGATGACAAATGCAAGTATTGAGAGTGAATTTCACATCACACGGCAAAGACCGTTTGCGCAAATGGAACAAAAATTTAAAATTTTTGTTTTTATGCAAACGATATGAGCAAACACGAAAACAGCACCTTACACGGCACAGAATTCTGCACAAGCACAGATTTGCGCAAACACTCTGTGTCGTCTAAGGACCCCTTTAGACACAGTAATTGTTTTCATGCAGGTGGTTACTCTTCAACTTACAGAATAATACGATTCCACTGCTTCATGACTTTTGAAAAGCCCAAACAACTTTCTCAGAAATTTTTAAAAATTGGCAATCTTGCTCACGTGTGCTAAATATTGGTCGATTGGTGGTGAAAATCCATTTCACATTATTTTAGAACAACTTTCTACAAATACAATACATATCCAAAACATTCCTAACCTCTCATGGGCTCGTTTCTATATAACTTAAAGTGATTAATGTTTTTGTGCAATTAGGCTTTTAACGTCAAGCCAATCCAGCTGAAAATATTTTTTTTTCCTAAAGTAAATCAGCCAAAATAAACTTCAAATTCAATTTTAATAAAAGGAATCCGGTTGGATTACAAGTCAAACATGTAGCATTCATTAAATGGCACTCCATCAGAAGGCAACGTTTAATCCCTAACTGCAATGCCATCCGAATTTAAAGCTACTTCCTTCCTTCCATTCTTCATTCGTTCAAAATCTTTATTGTCTATTTTAACTTTTCTTTTGCTTTATGTCCTTAGTTTTTTCTCACATTCTGTGTATCATTTTGTCAGCGTTACCATACTGTTCCACTTTTCATGCATTAACTTACGTCCTTGGCCAAGTTTTTCAATACAACAGTTGTTACGCGTGCAATGCCTTCCTTGGACGCGCCATTTTTGTTTCCATTAGTCTAATGAAGTGAAACGAAACTAAATCCTGGCTGGCATCTGCTTGGTTAGTTGGATCTTTGGTATGCATGTGCGTGTCCTTGAGTCCTTGTCTTACATAGTTACCATTACAACACCAACTCAACTGCCATCTGGCACGCCATCATCTTGCTTTGCGCGATATCTTTCTATTCGTGTGGTTGTCACTTAATATGCCACCGAAACCGCAACAACAAAACATCTCGTATCTCGTACATGGGGCGAAAGAAAAATTTTCTCTTATCAAGTCCAAAGTATGCGGGCGCGTTGTGCATTAACTGTGAAAACTAAGTGTCAATCGCAAGAGCGACGCGTCGGGCAGCAGCTGATTGCAAGATGTGCCACAGCAGCAAATCTTGTTGCTCTAAGCTATGAGATTATCATTGCGCTCAGTTGCTCATTCTCTAAAATAACGATTGTCAACATTACCATTACCATTTCAAAGGAAGTTTATGTTAAAATAATAAAGAGTTGACAATTTAGTGGTTTTGTTTTGCTTGCATTTATAAACGAGGTTTATGAATGATATTGTGGCTTAAGGTATGACATCTTATATAGAAATGAAAACTCTCAAGAAATGTTTCCCATGGGATGTAATAAATGCTAAGAACTTATTGGAAAAAGTACTGTTCAGATAAAAAATAAAAATAATGTAAGCATATTCTCAAAAGTACACAAAAAAATGCAAGGAAACCTTTTTCAAGAACACTACTTAACCCTAAGCACCCCTCAGGAGTGGCCGATTTTTCCAATGCAGCATTTCCAATCTCCAGAGCCACCGTAAACCGGCATGATTACCGTGTTTTACTGTTTATTATTAGTTTTCAAATTAATGACTTTTAGTTCGGTTTTGTCGCAATCGTAAATATTTATTTATTATTCATATAAATTCACAAGTCTTGTTTAAATTGTGAACAAATCAACTTTTCTTTGCTTTAAGTGGTGTCGCTTCCGTTCATCGCCGCTTTGACTCTGTGTTTGTGTTGAAACCTATTTTGATTTCGATGTTTCATTTAAAATTAAATAAGTTGAAAAAATTAATAATTCTTCACAATGACTTTTTAAACAACATCTAAGTACATCCCTTACGTAGCAAATCAACCTACTTTTCTCAGTTTGATTAAACGAGCCGAAATTTATCATCTACTTTTCGCTCCCTACAAGAAAAAAATATAAAAAATTCTTCCTAATATTTAACACTTTAAATCGCTAAATTGGCTTATTGGTGTGGCCCCACATAAAACTCAATCACATAAAAATGCCAAATAAAAGAATCCCATTAAATCAGAGTTCATTGTCGGCCTCGTTGTAAATTTTTGCGCTTCGTTTTTTTCTTAATGTGCAATTTTCCCCCACCCCAGTTTTGCTTGCCATCTGCTACCACAAAATTGGCATTCGATAAACTTGCCACAGCATTTGCTGTGGGCAGCAAGAAGCGAAAATCCGTTGGCGACATCAACAGCAACATTCTTTATTAATTTGTTGCGTTGTCTTCATCCTTGAGCGCTTGGAGATGCAGGTCCTTGCTCGCTGCTTGTTGTTTTTCTGTACCATGAATACTAAATTTTGTCAACGTTTTGTAAGCGCCATCGTCGTCACCAGTGTTGCCAGTGCAAACAAATTTTCGGGACTTTCTTTTTTTTTGATTTTGTGCTTTTCTAAGTTTTTGTGAACTAATTTTCACTTTGTTGTTTCAAGGTTTTTAATTTTCGTAATACAAAATGTATTTTGCTACCAATACAAGGTAGCAGTAGTAGCAGCAGCAGCAGCATCATCAAAAGCAGCAGGTGTTGGCTTTGTTGTTGTTGTTGTTTTTGATGCTGTTGGTGACATTTTTTTGTTGTTAATTATTGTTGTGGCTGCTTTATTGCAAGTCGCTGCTGTTGTATTTGTTGCTGCTGCTGTTGCTAATTAAGTTGCCTTTTAAAACGCAACTTGTTAGTTCGTTGATTTTAATTACGTTGACAGAATAATGAGGTACAAACTGATGTTTGAAATAATTCAATTAAAAAGTTCAAAAGTCATCAAAATATTTTGAAAAATAATTGCAACGGAATTTCAGTTTTTCAAAATAGAAAGTATGGAGTTGATGCAAGTGAAAGAGCATGTTAAAGCCTCAATGTAAAATACTACATCTCATCCCAAACCGTCACCCTTCTCTAACCAGATGGTGTATATCTACAAATCATTTCTTCGTATTTCATTGTTAGTAAACAAATCTATAACTTTCGCATAGAATTTTTAAAATATCATTAAAAAAATAATTCATCGACCTATGTTAAATTTCATACCAATTGCTGCAATAGTTCCCTAAAAATAACGTTTACAAAATTTGTTTAATATGAGAGGTGCCACGCCCACTGATGCAATCCCGTGGAATTGCATTAAATTCATCCATCTCTACACCAAATTTTATTAGGATTATTCCCATAGTACATTTAATGTAACATTAAGTGCTTTTTGTTTGCATCAAAGATGTCACGCCCACTGGCGCTGTTGCGCCCACTTTTGGCTATGAGACACCCTGAAGCAAGATATACTTAAATTTCATAAAGACTATATTTTCTCAGTATTTGAACTGTTTTTTTGTCCTGTGATTCACTTTGCCTCTCTCTACCCTATAAATGTGGCATTTCGATTTTTTTTTTTTTTAATTTTGCTTAAAATTTAATACCATCATTACATTTTTATGAGTTTTGTTAAATTTTTTGTTCCACTGAAAACACAAACTGTACGTGTTTGAAACTATCTCCAGAGACAAAGTCAGTTAACATGTAAACATCGTCGGTCAACTCAGTCGTCCTTCCATCTGTCCCACAATTGGTTAGTGTGGCCGTGAGCAAAAACTCAGACACATTTATGAATATTTAAATAGTTGGAAAATAATAATTTGTTTTACAATGCAAACTGAAAGATTATCGGTGAAAATATTCTACATATTTCTGCAATGATGGTCTGTGAACCACGCCCCACATTGTTTCACATGCATAATTTTAATGGTTGCATATTTAAATTAAAGAGCGCGAGAATTTAATGAATTTATTGGATTTTCAATTATTTTTAAATGAAATGAACTGCACGAGGGAGAGTAGGAGTCAGGTGGCGCCATCAAATAGCAACACAACGGAATTGGGCAGAGTTCAGTCAAAAAAAAGAGCAAAGTGTGGGCAGTGTTCGCCGCTGGCTTGCTAATGAGCAATGTATTGCCATTGAAAAATCCTCCATCATTTTAAAATGGTCATTGGATGTTGTGTTGTTGTGCTGCGAGTATGTAGTCTTTTTGAAGTATTTTCGATGATATCGTTTTTTTTTCGGTGGCAGTTGGGAAATGTGTATTGGTTGACCGTATTATAGAAAATTTTAATTATATTTGGGTCAAGCGCTGGCAATGCGGGAGTCAATAAGTGCTGCCTTAATTAATGGCCTAACATTAAATAGACTTTCAGTGGTAATATGAGCTGTATTGTGGGAGCAAAGAAGAAATAACATAAATTTAAAACAAAAGGTTTAATTTAAGTTGTTGGAGCAAACAATTTTACCAAATACAGCAGAAATTGCTAATAACACCACAAGCGCAAAATTGTTAAACATATGGAGTAATCTTTACCAAAGTTAGTAAACAAACAAACGTGGCGGTAAACTTCCTTTTGACCCAATTTCTATTGAAAACATTGAACTTTTGTTATGAGCATGTGAATGATGCAGTATCAGTATGTATCTTTGCTAATATTAACAAGTGAAAATGAGCAGAAAATGAGCAAATGCAATCCAATTTAACCACTCGAAATCAAACGAAGCTCACAAACATCAGCATTACCAAATTCTTATTCAAACCCAAAAGCCAAATGCAATCATCCGTTTAGATACTGAAACTTCAAAACGTAACATAGATATGAGCAGGCAAAGGCACCCGTATCTTCCAACTGAAATGCCAAGAATGCGAAGGATGTCGATTGAATCATTTTGAAATAACGTAATACGTAAACAATTGCAAAACAAAGCGATTACGTTAGCAATGGGAAGCGAAAAATTTTGAACAGTTGCAATGAAATGTTGCCAAAAAATGTTTGAAGATAAGGTATGTGGTCTTTAAAAAAATCAAATACTTTGAGAGAGGAAAAATTAATTTCTTTAATTATATCATTGATTACACTAGTTTACAAATTTGGGCCTCATCTCGAAATCTAGTTTCTCATGGACTTTTTTCTATATATTTTGGAGCGTAGATTCCAAAAATGTCAACTATTTTTTTTTTTTTTCTTACGAATCGTTTTTGAGATATCGCGAAAAAAAACCCGTTTTTTCGCCCTTTTTTCAATTAGTCATAAAAATTATGCCTAATTGCAGCCTTGCAGATGATCTTGGCGCTCAGCTGACTTTTTAAAGGTTAACAATTTTTATAAAAGTTTTTTTTTTCTTAAATCTCTGTCTATGAAATCAACATTTTCGATATATGCATTTATATTCTAAAAAAAATGCTGCTTTATTTAGAATATGACAGACTTGATTTTCATGCAAATAAAAATCTAATCATGGAATGCTTTTATACCTTCCCACAGCAGACGTGCTATTAGGCCTGATATTAGAAGGCAAAGAAGAAATACTCGACAGTTTTTCTGTGTTTCTTGATCCCCTTAAAAAAAAAAAAAAAAACTTTAAAAAAATAAGTATGCTATAACCATTTTTAGCGCAAATATATTGTTTTAAAAAATAAATTATTAAAATCGGTTCGGTATACTTTGCGCCAAAGCGTTACAAACTATTTCTATCAGAGCAATTTTGTAAAAAAAAAATATAAAAAACCACAGCAATTGCAACTTTTGTTTATTTTCGCTACCGATTTAAATTATTTAACTGAAGAACTTAAGTGTTTACTGTTTGCTTGAAAAAAATTCAGGTCAATAACATCTCGCAAACAAATATAAAATTTTTGTAAGCAGCATAAAACAAAAAACGAATTTATTTCATTTTTATTTCAAGCAAAAATCAAATACAACAAATGAACTCCCAAGTATTTCAGTTCATTATTAGTTTTGGCTACGAATTCAAGACAAATGGGCTGCGCTTCCTCAATTTTACTCATCTCAATCTCAATATTAAATAAAGACGTTGAATGTAAGAGATCTGCAACAAAGTCGTAGTTCAATTGCAGCAGAAAACTACGTGGTGTAGGTTAGAAGATGGCAACGTTGGGGCATTGCAGAAAATAGAGCAGAAAAACTTACAAATTCAGAAATCGCAATTGAATTTTCATTTGCTTTGATTTATGTATGATGACTGCTATGGATACCAAGCCAACAGCTGCTGTTGTTGCCGTTTGCTGTGTGGCTGTGTATGTCCAATGTGCCCCCAATGTCGTTGACTCTGTTGCATATGCATTCATCAAAAAGAGTTGATTTCATTTTGTTTGTGATGGGATTACATTTGCTTTTGTTCTGTAGTTTTTTATCTGTGAGAGATATAAGAATAGATCAAATTTTAATACAAAATAAAATTAAAGGATTTCGTAATTCAATGATGGAATTATACGGCTTTTGAAAGATTTCGTATTAGCAAAATATGAAAATTATGTAATATCATAGAATTCATACAAGTATTTTTGTAATGCATAATGAATCTAAAACCGAAAGTCTGTGGACTTTTTGTGGAATGTTCTTTGTGTGGGATGTAGTTTGATATTCTTGATTGATACTCTGCTTTCTAAGTCAGTAAATTCGAAAAACTAAATAAATGCAGTTTTCTGTAGATGTGACATGTTTAAGGAAGCATGGAGCCATATTTATACCTTTAGGATCTTCTTGGTTCCTAAGCTAAGATTATAGCTCCAACGCGGACCATTCAAACGATGTACAGAAAAGGTTGTTTCGAAATTACTATTTTAGAATACCTTTTCTTCCGCAAGATTAATGATTGCAAAATAAATTCCGAAGAATTAACGATTTTTAGCCGTATGTCAACAATATATCAATTACTCACGCTCTTCTGCTAATAATACTAAAAACAACAACAACAATTCCTAAGTCATCAATACAAAATATACTCTCCGAATCAACAACGCGTAACGGAACCACGCTTCAGGGACTCAACACAGCCAAAACAAAAACAAAATAATTTCTATCATTCACTACACTCCCCGCACCATATGTGATCATATATCAGCATAAAGGGTGGCAACACCAACGCATTAGAAGCGGCTTAAATGGATTTTTAGTTAATAAATTATGCAAGAACCGGAGAACCAAATATCGTTCTACAGAGAGAGAAGAAAACATAAGAGTGTATGAAACAAGAGTGATGTGAGAAAGAGCAGCTTGCGCATGAGTGACTTAATTGCATCAACGTGACAAACCAAGTGGCTACACGTAAAACAATAATTTTTCTACAAATGCGAGATATCATTTTGGGTAATAATTCATAAGCTTATTTCAAGCGGTGCTTATTAAAAAAAAGGTGTTATGATTAAATATGTTTTATTCAATCCAATGATTACGCAAGATTATATTCAACATTATTCAACATTTTCCATGCTATTTCGACTTTTTCAACCTCAAAACGAAAAACCGAAACATAGTCGGTCTCTTGGTCTCCTATGTAGTGAGAACTGAGACACATTCGTTTTTTATGTTAATCTGTACATATTTCAAGAACAAAGTGACCAACAGCAACAGTTAATAGTTCAGTTCATGATTGCATTTTTTCGTTTTGTAAACAAAAAATTCAGTACATGCAGAACACAACAATTTTGCTTAAAGTTAAAATATTTTATATCGATATATATAAAAAAAATCAACCTTTAAAAGAATTTGAAACAACAACCACCTAAACGTGCAAAATCCGGAAACTACTCGAATAATTTATATGTAAGAATTGATGTAAAATATGTCGGTTGATAATTTTTACAGTGTACGCATTATTTTAATACAAGCTAAGTATCATATTCATTGATCTGCTTGGCCACATAATTCACGCACGTCACACTTCGCATGGCATACCATTTACCACAATAGATCACGCTTTTAGTGTGCGATGATGATTGAATGGATACTCTGCTTAGCGTTCTCTCTTCTTTTATCTCTCACTATCATTGCGCTGGACAATTTTTCCCTGATTTGTATATTTTTACCTTTTGTTTGCAATTAGAAAATTTTCCAAATATTTTCTAGAATTGCAGAGCTTCCGCATAAGCGCAGTTTCAGTTGGTTCATACACGTCGCATATGTCACACGGTTACGGATATTGAAATTTAAAATCCACAACTGACACATCAGCATATTGGAGCTTAGAATTGTTCTAGTGAACTACGCATTGTGGAAATAATCATAGACTCATTTTGGTTTATGACATGCCAAGTTCCCATTAGTTTGAAAACAACTATGTTAAAATTTTGTAATCACGGAAAACTTTTTATACCAGAAATATGAGTATTCGTACGGTTAAAGTTATTGTCTTCTTGAATTTACTGTCATTGCTGAGTCGACAAATTTGTCAGGCACAACAGACAAACATTGAACTCGAGCAAGGAGCGTTAGTAGGCGTAAGTAATCACAATATCTTGGAGAGTGTATCCATCTTTCAAGTCGAGAAAGTTGTGTTAAAATTATAGGGTGTTTTTATAGAGTGTTGTAATTTCGCGTTGAAGTAAAGTCGAAAAAAATTGTTCAATTGACCTGGATTTTGGCTTTAATTCGTAGATAATTTTATGCCGTTCAGCATCTTAATATGATTTCGCCTCAGCTGGCTAATCCGCATAAATCGGAAACTTTACATTTTTTCACAAGAAAGTTTCACATCACGCTATCTTTGTGGTCAACTGGTGACATCATGTCATGAACTCATGCAAATTTTTTGCTTTTTTTGATATTCAACGATTTGGTCCACTCAAAGGAACTAAATATGCGATTTGACCAGGTCGAATAGCTCATGCTTCATTGGCTGTCAATAAAATTTACTTATTCTGTCAATGACAAGTTCAGAAAGTCACCAACATACTTTTTCAAAATATTTCGTTTTTTTTTGACTCACTTTCCATAGTAAATAAATTGCTTAGTGCCCTATTACACTCTTGACGGAAACACACAAACTCTCCTCAATAAAATCAATTTTCAGCTTAAAGTGTTTCCTGATTCGTCACGTACTGCGATTTACGCCTTCTTAGGTGTTCCTTTCGCTCAACCTCCAATTGGTGAGCTACGTTTTGCGGTAAGTTAATTAACTTCCATTCTCTCATTTCAATACACTGTACGCTGCCTTACAGCCACCCAAACCACATTCGGGATGGAATAGGACCTTGCAGGCGATGAATATGAAACCGATCTGTCCGCAACTGACAAACAGCATCTACGATGAAACACCAGAAGGTAACTTGGCTAGACCAGCGCTAATGGATGAGGACTGCTTATACTTGAACATATGGGTACCGGAAGTAAGTGGACCAATTTTACAACTTAAAAGGAAATTTTGCTAACCTTCTGGATTATTTTACAGGCTGGTATGCGTTTCGGCAACCTTCCGGTGCTGGTAATCATTACCGGTGAACAAATGGCCTTTGATTGGCCGCGCAATCGTCTAATTGGCTTAGATTTTGCTTCGGAGGGAGTCGTCGTAATCACCGTGCAGTATCGCAGTAACATCTTTGGCTGGCTCAGCCTTGGCAATCGTGAATTGCCAGGCAATTACGGCTTACAAGACCAGCAGTTGGCGCTACAGTGGATACAACACAACGTCGAGCGTTTTGGTGGCAATCCACGCCAGGTGACGCTGTTGGGGCACGGAACAAGCGGTGTGCCCTGTGCGCTGGCGCATCTACTAAGCATCGCTCTTCCTACACAGGCACTTTTTTCCAAAATCATTCTTATGTCTGGAAGCGATGCCTTAAGTATTTTGCAATCCAACGAAACTGTTGTGGCTGCATCGCGTTTAATGGTGCAAAAATTGGGTTGCCAATTCGAAGGCCCAGACGGTCAAGTAGCCACTTGTTTGCGATCGAAAAGTGTAGGTGATTTGCAGATGGCGTTTGAGAGTATTTACGATCATGGGAATGCAACTATGCAATTGGGTCCAGTATTAAAGCGTGATCCGCTCTTAGTTTTAACCAACACAACTTGGCTTCAACGTCGTCCGCCGATAATCATTGGCATATGCTCAAACGAAGGCGCCTTCTTAGAAGACTACTGGTTGGACGTAGCGCGCGAAGGCCCATTAGCACTCAGTGACTATGTCAATTACACAGTAGTGCCTCAAGTACTGCGAAAACTGGCACAACGTGATGGTGGCACTAGTAGTCGACTTATTAGCGCTGTACGTTGGAAATACTTCGAGGATGGAACTGGCGTGAGCGTGAGCAATCTACTTTATGCTATGCAACGGCTTATTTCCGAATTCCACTACGAGTTGCCTTTTTACGAAGTTCTGGAGCGCCTCGCTGCTACAAACGTGAGTGATTTGAGCTCCATTTACGCATACGTATTTGAGGTGACTAACTCAATGGACCTGCGCGGCAAAATAAACTTATTCGATGGCGCATCACATGCCTCCGATTTGCCGCTACTATTCGGTCCAAGTCTATTCCAACAGATCGCACGTCGCCGGTTTACAGCGGAAGAGGATAAGCTTTGTCGCAAATTTCGTGCTGCGTTTGCAAACTTCATCAAAAGTGGCAACCCAACGCCAGGACGCGTTTTTGACTCTTGGCTGGCCTACACAAAGACGCAAAAATTTATCTACAACCTCGGTGAATCGCTCGCAGAGTCCAATGAAGTAGCACACGGCACAGCATTTTTGAAAAATCAGCCACAAATTGAAAAACTGCTCGAGCAGGATAAATCGACCGTCATTGGGTTGTCACGTCCCAACCGCAACGAGCTCAGAAACCCCTATCAAATAGCCGCTATAGGTCAATCGCCAACGACTAGTGATGCGCGACGCTCAAAATTAGCGAGCTACTATAACACAAATCAGCAGGACTCCGGCTATGCGCTACACTTGAGACACATCTATGGCTTCTGGCAACTAATGCTGCCAAATGTTGCAGCATACGGTGCTGATGGCTCCCTTACTGATGCGCTGACTCAACGCATGCGCTTGATGGAAGCCTCCGCAGATGCACAACGCTATAAACAGGGCTTCTTTGCCATGTTAAGTTTGGTATGCTTGCTGCTCGCCGTGCTCGGCTTATGTGTCTACCTACTACGTCGTGATCCATTGCGTATTCAAACGCATAGTTCGAGCTTTCGCTTATGACGAAAGTGGTTTCTTCGGCCGACTATCTTTCGTAGCAAAACTAACACCAACAGCAGCACAGGAGCCACCGATACTGGAGTCAAAGTTGGTGGCTGGACGCGCAAAGATAGTCGCTCGAAGCAGCAAGAGTCCCAAGCAGCAACACCTCGTTTACCACAAAAGGCCAATAACTTACGGCGACAACGGCAGCTCGAGCAACGTGATTTCTATGGGGGAATCGGAGCACCGAATAATCTACGAGGAAGCGAAAGAGGAAAACGCGGCAGTAAATCTGCTGGAGGCGCAACAAAAGCAAAATCTGATGTTCAGACAGTGGAGGAGCTCATGGACACTGTGCGCAGCAAATACGAGCAAAACATGGCTCTTAAAAACTGGCAGTACCAGTTAACATGTGATAAGTTCTAAAGAAACCAAACCAAAGATGTAATAAACCAAACCATGTATACCCCTATTTTGTACAATAGCATAGCATAGTTTTAAGTTTCGCAAAGTTTTCTACACTTGCACTGCATAGTGATATGGGTGATCTCTGAAATGTGAATGTAATTCGCAAAATGCGACAAATTTGATTTGGCTAGAAATGTTTTGTGAAACTATGAAGTAAGAGGGACATGACTTTGCAGTCTTTTTTTATTTAAACTTTCTTCGCACGCATTTCGAGACAGTTCTACGAACTGTTTTCCATTTCAAAACTTAATTTCTTAAACAAATTCATATTTTTGTACTTGGGCTACAAGTAGTCAAACAGAAATCGCACAACTGCATCATACCCTTATCGCTGCACGCAGATTGCAATGTGTTTTTATGACCAAAGATTTTAATTAATGATTTATTGCAAAGCTTAAGGCTGAGCCGCATATACATATATTTAGCATGTAACATATTTTTCGGCGCATTTGAAAACATGTGTTGTTGGATTTAATTTCAAATGCATCGCACCAATAAATTTTAAGCAAAATGTTTTTTAAATTAATTTAGGAAATTTTTCACTTGGACAAGTTAGCTAAAAAAACGACACGAATTAGCCTAGTTTTCAATTGACGCGTTGCATAAAACTGGGTGGACTAATTTGATTATGTTCACATGATGAATTGCGAACAATGCGCTTGCCGAGGGAACCATTAGCAGCAGGTTTTCAGTGTTGCCGCAGGATTTTCCATGAAAATAATCAAAGCCGCTATAGTTCGGCGAAACATTCACGCATTCTACCTACATTTACACATTTATATAAAAATAAAATAAAAACCCTTATTTATAAATGCATGTCTTCGGGAATGACTATGACTATGCTCAACGAAATTTATGCGGTCATTAAAAGTTTGTTTCCGAACACACGGACGCTGTATGACCTCATCATCGCAAGTTTGCAAAGTGTCAAAGGAAGTTCAGTAGACCAAAACATATTGTGTATACTCTACTTTAAATAATTATTAATAAAAAAAAATCCAATTACTTGATTTATAATTTCTGCTGCGCAATAATATTTATTAAAGTAAAAGCTTTGTTTATCTATCAACTGCGCATTTACTTTAATAAACAAAAGCAGCAACATTTTATTTTTAAACCCAAAGCTTCAAATCTCCTACAAATACTCGCAAATATGGTAGCAGCATTTTTATTGGCATGTAAAAGTTTTTGAAAAGCCCTTAAAATCATGCAAATTCCACGCGAACTCGAGCGCTAAAACCGATACAAAAATAATGCACATCAAAACCAATACGTGCCGTAGTACTGAGATGTGTGCTATATAAAAATTGTAGGGTATACACTCCGAAAAAGGCGCTTTATTCGATGAAAAATTCGTTTTGTTTGCAAAGTTCTCTTGAATTCTGAAGAAACATCTGAGTAGAAAATAGCAAATATTTAATGACTTTCTGCACTGAGGGAATATCACAATTTGTTTAGCCTTGTAAACCAAAAATGCAAATATCTGGTGTGTTGTTCTATGATGTAATGGCAAAACCATGCACTTTACTCTAAGTTTGAGCGTCCAAAAGTGACAAAAATCTTAACTCAAGAATGTTTTTTTCACAAAGTGGTTCTGGCGGTTATATGATTTTTTAACACCAAATTATGATCCTTTATAAACAAATCGGCTTAATTTAAATTCAAAGCTTTGTCACAGCTAAAAAACACCCTATACAAAGACAGTGACATAATCAGCGTTTGAACGAAAAGGAGGTGTTTTGAATAAGTAGGCGTTGCATATTTCATTGAAGAAAAAACTTAAATTTTTATGATGTGAAATTCAGTTTAAGGATATAAAAAGGTGCAACATTTCCCGGACAAAAACTTAACACCTCCAACAACAAAATATCAATTTATTACATCCCCAGTTTTACAACAGATTACAGTGTATCGCTCGGCGACGTATTTATGCACTGCAGCTAAAGTGCGCCTTCATAAAGAAGTTGATGTAGCAACGCCCTTGCATAGGAGCAACAATTTTGACAGTTAATGACAAACACATTGTGGATCTAAAACTTTGGGCGTGACAGCTTCTACTAAAGCAAAAACTCTCAGGTTTTTAAAGAGAATTTTATCAAACTTAATTCAATGATACTTAAGGACAAAGTCATCATCGAATGAAAGTAAGTTTGATTGATATAGCCCATAGAAATAAATAGCTTTAAGGTTCATATCAAGAACGTTTACCAAGGAAATCTGTTCCAAGAACATTTGCAATTTTATTAGTGAGCTTGGAACTTCCCATGCCATGGTAACAACGTTAATATTTAAATCCCAAAAGTTTTTCAAGTGACTAATAAAACTTGGACATAGGCAACTTACTGATACAAATAACATGAAGAAGTAGGCAGGTATCAAATAAAACCAAACTTAGCTTTGTCGAAAAAGAAAACTGTTTTAGGGAATAATAGCCAATATAATCCCTTGTCTATACTCTTAAAAAGTTCATAAAAAAACACAATTTAAATTCACTTTTTGATTAAGTGCATAGAAAATTTTTCAAACGAGCGACTACACTACAATTAGTGAAATATCATTCTACCCCATTCAAGTTTGTACAAGTATCGCGTCAAAGGCCAACAAAACAAATGACACCGGAGTTAAGTGACGGCGGCGCCGGTCATAAAGAGCAGGGCGCTAGAAATGGACAAACAGTTATGAATCCAATGGCCGCCGTAATTATTGTCAAGATAAATTGTGCACCAGATTTTGAGCCACCATAAAAGGGAATTGCTGCTGTGCAACGCATTTACAAAATTCCCTTCCACTACGCGGCGTCACAGAACCAACGTCCATGTGCCCACTCACCATAGCTGACGACCATTTGTATGTTATGCCAAACCGAAATGACCGTCGCTTTCCATTCCATGCCAATTCTCAAACGCAATTTATACACTTCACTCAACTGCGTTACCAGACTGCGTCGACGACGCAATGACTTTGTACGACAACGTTGCCAGAGCCACCAGCAGCAAAAAAAACATGGCAACTGCTTTAAAAACAACGTTAGCAGCAAAGTAACGACATCACGACTAGCATGGCCAACAAGCCTGCATAAAACATAAATTGCATTTTTCCGCCCTTTATTTCAATACGATACGCTGGGATGCAACCACGACCAGTCAGCCAGTGAGTCAGTGAACCAACCAACGAGCTTTTGTAGCATTAGAGAAGCGGAAAAATATTTCAAATAGTTCAGGCGGGATACGTTTCGTTTTGCTTCTTTGTTTGGTTTCGTTTTTTTTCCTTACCCTACACCCAGTCACAGTGCACTTTAGTCTTTGAATTTTATAACAAAAGGCGTTAAGTCAACAAGACGAAAAGTTGGCTTTCGATTAAAACAAAACTATAAAATCACTTCCACAGAGTGAAAGTTCTCATGGAAGACTATAGACTCCTTTTCACGGTTATATACAGATCGAATAAAAAGTGCAATGAACTTATCTACACCACTTCTTCAAGCTACAAAAAATTTGGAACTTGAAGTCTCGAAAAATTCCATAAAATGAATCCACCTGAATATTAAAATTTCACTAAACTGTGAATAAATAAATGTATGGTGCTTAAGCTTCGACCAGGCTGAAAGGAAAATATTGCTTCCTTATTTTAATCCCTCAATTCTCATGAAGTTTTTATTTTGTTCAGGATTGTTGCCGGCAGCTTAGAGGTGCAGTTGCCGGAGAGTACAAAATAAATTGGATACATTTGAACTTGAGCTACGATGATACGGTAGCAGATTTATTGACCGGCCTATTAACGATGGATTTTTTTAAGCTCCAATGAAGGTGCCACAAAACCACTGAAAAGGGCAGTCAAGTGCGAAGATCAAAGCTACTACAAAAATAGTAATGGAGAATAGCAGCTGGTAGTGGATTAAAGAAGATTTAAAAACGACAATGCAGTTAAACTCCAGCATGAGACATGTATTTTTTTTATAGAATCGACTTTGTAAGCTGTGCCAAGTTGCGCTTCCATAGCAAAATCAAGAAGTAAAAATAATTCTTTTATTAATAATGGATGCAGACCGAAATCGCTTTAAATGGTTATGATTTCATGTCTTTATTCTGAGCATATTAATTCAAATGTAGGACTTAAATTGTAAATTAATTTTAAAAATTATTTGCAAAAATTTGAATTCGGTAACTTTGCAGCCCAAAAGTTCTTAACATGTTTCGTAGACTTTATGGTTTTTTAAAAAAAAATTTGAATTTAATTTGTGGATTCCACTCAAGCGCTTGGCTCAAACTTTGTTTGAACGCTTTCCGCAGAGTGCGTTCAATCCATCCCCATCTTTAAAAATGAAAATTTTTGAAGAAATTCGGCGTCTGAGATAGTGTTTGACTGCCTGTGTATAAATATGCGTCTCAAGCATTTATTGACGTGCATATATTCGTCAACTGGTCGGTAACTTACATATTTTATATTTGAATCCAATATGTGAGTAGTCTTTTTAGTGGAAATAAGCGATTTTGCTTAGGTGAACCTTAGCCTCTTGCTTTTTCTATTCCGATATCAAAAGCAATTTTTATCTCTACTCAGAATCAAATTAAAAACATAAAGATTTTTCAAAGTATATAGCATGTCGTATGAGTAACCTCTAATTCTCACACGAAATGAAAGTCAAAAATGCATCACCTAATTTCTTGTGAAGAAATTTTTAAATGGCTATGAATTTTTAAAATTTCTCAATGACTAAAATAAAATATTGAGAAAAACTGTGGAGGCAAACAGCTTTACACTGTATCTTGTAGTAATTTTTACGAAGCATCAAACACATTTCTTTAGTGAATTATCAATTACAATTGACAGACAGTTTTTCTTTTCCGACCGCTTTCCCTTGCCATCTGCAAGATTTTTCTGACTGCATAGTTTGCTAAAATGAAGGGCGATTACAAGCGAATGGTATGCTAACTGCAACAGCAAATACACACACACATGCATGAGACGTATATTGATGACAACAAGCAATGACAAGTGCAACAACATTTTCAATCCAATTGGATACATGCATACATAAAAGCAAAATGCGTTGACGTATGTGTAATCAATATAAACGCAAATACAAATGTTGCGATAACAACAACTCTTACTGCAGCTGCTACTGCTGTGCCGCACAACTGCCATTGCGAATATCGGTGCACAGCTCTTGGTAGAAGAACACAAATCGACAAAATCAAAATGTAATATTTTCTTACCAAGGATTTTTACTGCTTAACGCCTACTCCCTCCGTTCCGCGGACATAAAAACAGACACATGTACCAACTTCCTTCACCAGATTATGAGGATCTCAGCGATAAGATCATTGCAAGTGAGGGCCATTGAGTCATTCAAACATTCTATACAGGTATTATCGGGACGAGACCAAATTGACCTCTTAGAAATATTTGCTACATACACAGTATGTCCGGACGGGTTTCTTAACTTCGTTCATGGTGGCAACTTCTGTTGACTAACGACTGATATTCATGGAGTAGCACATCGGCAACTTTCTGTCGAATATTCACTGCGAAATGTTACTGTGAGTTTTTGACCAAAAATAAGTTCCCGTGATCTAACATTCACCATATTCACCAAATTTGTCGACTATTTCCTCTTCCCCAAGATGAAGTGCGCAATGAAAAGAACGATGTACGACTATATCGATGACATCAAAGTGGCTGTGACGAGGATAATCGACGATATTGAGAAACCAGCTATGCAAAAATGCATGCAAACTTTGGTTTATCGCGCCCAGCGTTTTATCGATACAGAAGGAACATCTTTTGAATAAACGTAACGTAGACATTGTTTTTGATGCCGTCGGGTTGTATTATTATATATGTTGTCAAAGAAAGGATAAAGCTGAAAGTGTTTTTATTGCTAAAGCAGGAAAGCCTAGCCAGAACTCCTCAGTAGTAGCTGGTCAATCTACAAGTAAGGAACACACTTTATGTCGATAGTTTCAACAATGAACAAGAACGCCTATCGCAAAGGTAGATCCGTTGACCCAACATTAAACGATATGGTTGGCAGAATAGAGAAAATCCATCTAACAAACTTACTTGGAATGGATCAAAAATATCACAAGAACACCGAAACATATACCTATCTAATCAGCAACGAAAATCAATTCACACTTTCACAAGGATCCTAATGGGGTACTGTCAACATAGATTTGATTTACTTTGTGACCAAACCAACTATTTAACTCCTTCGATTCATTTTTAACTGATGGAGCTAAAAGTCTTTTATTTTTTAATATTGTGTCTACTAGTTTAGAAGCCACTGCTGATGCTGTTTATGTTGGTATTACAATACCAACAACAGACAGACTCATCGGAAATCGCTAAGATATCGATGCATGCAGATGTTGACAATGGAAAATGACGATGTAAGCAACAAAAACAAAAACCTTTCGCAAAATTGAAAAACGAAAAGTGTGCTTCGTTCGCACCGAAATCAACCATTTTTCTTTCCGTTCAATCAGATTGAGCAACAGCAACGACAGGCTGCTGCTGCTGATGCTGTTGTAATCTAAATTTTTGACAGTTAATTTTTGTTGCTATTAAGAAGAGAGCAGTACTACCCGGCAAAACTGATGTTGTTGTTGTTGTTTTAGTCAAGTGATAATAATGTTGATGACTTTGTGGCTACCGAAATTGTTGATTGCGAGTCAATCACGTGTTGGTGCTGCTTGTTGTTGCGTTGCATTGGCGACTTTTGTGGTAAACTGTGTGATGGCTTTTGGCTATTACAACATCAGGAGCAACAATGTCAACATCAACAACACTGCAGCAGCAACAGGAACATAGAGTGGCAACAACATTATAGTTAACATTGCTGAGTTGATGATTCGTTTTGCTGAGCTGATAATCGAGGAAATCAATATTTGTGCATTAACTTTCTGACAGACTTTTCTGACTTGCAAATAAATGGAATAGACTTTGAGAACAGGAAATGTGAGTGGGATACTCGTATAAAAACATATTTTTTTATTATTATTTTTCTACTGTTGAAAATCCCACAAAACGAAATTCAAAATGCACACCTTTAACTACCTCAAATTTTCTATAAAAATTATTTGTGAAACAGGAAATTTGCTTCTTGTCCTTAAAAACTTTTTAGCAAGTGTAACTGAAATAAAATTATATTTATTAAATACGAATGCGTAAGGCTGAAACAAAATCTAAAGAAATAGCTACTGGCATGCGTATGAGCATGTTTAATGCATCATTTATTTAAGTGGAGGCTACTCTTATAAAAACCGTGCTCAACCGCACGAGAACGCAATAAAACAAATGTAAAAAAGCACACACATGCACAATTACAAAAACAAAAATCCACACATCTAACAATAAAACATTAGAAACAAGGTGAACAGCCTAGAAGTAGGCACTGATTGCATATCTTCCGAATAGCTCAGATGTTTTTGTTAGCCACCAAATGGCGTGAATTCAAGCACCCTTTGCAAGTGTAAATGTGGGAAATATTTCCATAATTTTAGCTGATTAATGTTAATGGATTTTGTTTTCTGCTAGAGAGTTCTCCAAGTGTGGGTGTCGCCCGCATATCTTCGCGTACACTTTTACACCAAAAGCAGTGATGCCTCAGTAACGATACGTTAACAATATACGAGTATGCAGCTACGACAGGAGGAATTTAACCATTTTTATCTCACTCATATACATACATATAATATATGTGTTTGTTTTATTTCAGTTACCGAACATCAATTTTTTTAGAAAATTTAATTTTCTTTAAATTCTCACATACATACATATATCAGTTGATGCTGATATTCAATAAATTATTTTAATAAAGAAAACACAAAAAAATAGACTAACCTCTGAAAGTTTGTCTCTGCTTTCTTCGTTTGATGCTACTTCCATAAATTTTTAGATGAAAAATTTCCTTAAGCAGTTTGTACAAAACCGGATTCGGAAACTTTCATTAAGTATGAATATCTCTCTTTATATATACTGAGAAATTATCATGTAAATTTCATCAAAATTTACATAAAAAAAAAATATAATGTGTGTACTATATACATATGACGTATATGTCCATTTCCACCAAAAAAGCCTTTTAGCTGGCCTCGTTTTTTTTTTTTTGGAGTACATCTTAATTAATATTCAAGGTTGTTCAATTAAAATTGAGATAGCTTTTTTTTTATTTGACTTAATATGTAACGTTTCGTGTTTTTTTTTAATTTAAATGCAATTTTAACTATGTCTACCTTTGAATTTTAATCGTTCCTCCTTGAATATTAATTCAGAATAGTCTTAACTTTGAGAAAAATCATGGTCGAGCTAAGATGACAAATTCGATTTTTTTTTTGGAGCAGACTCTTCAAACATGGTTTTTCTTGAAATTAAGACTATTTTGAATTAATATTCAAGGAGAAACAATTAAAATTCAAAGAGAGACATAGTTAAAATTGCATTTAAGTTAAAAAAAAAACATGAAATGTTACATATAAAGTTAAATAAAAAAATAGCTATCTGAATTTTAATTGAACAACCTTGAATATTAATTCAAGACAGCCTTAGCTTCAAGAAAAACTATGGCTTAAAGATGTACTCCAAAAAAAATATTAAAAAAAACGAGGCCAGCTAAAAGGCCTTCTTTGGTGGAAATGGACATATGCTAACATGTTACGACAAAAGTAAAATAAAATTTACTTTAGTCTAGATAAAAATGTGCAGCAATTGTACCGAACATGCTAAGAAGAATAGGGTGCGAACAAAGTAAACATAAGCAATATCAAAGAATGAAATGGCAAATACACAAACTATAAACATCAAAAATTTGTTTCAAGGCCAAAGGCAAGAGCAACTGTTATTTGGCCTCTAGAATCCTTATTTCAACTTAGTTCTCAAGATATACATATATTGGCCTGGGGAAATTAAAGTGTAACGCACTGTATAATTCTTGACATAAAACTATGGCGCACGATTGAAGAAAGTGGTGCCCCCCCAAAAAAACCTCAGCAAAGCTTATGAATTTCTAAAAATTAACATATTATTGAAAATGACCAATATATTATCACAAAAGGAATCATAGCGATTGCTTGTATGATAACAGGTTAAAAACATATGTATGTTCTGAAAAAAAAAAAACATTTATGGTTTGGACAGTCTTAACTGCTTTGATACTTCTGTACGAAACGAACGTAGCTTAAGCATCCTACTTTCTTTTTGCTTGAATAGTATTAAATAATGCCATAAAAGTAGATTCTAATCGCATGAAAACTGACCACATAACAAAATTCTCCTACTGACCAAAAGCAACCACAACAACATTGTCATCACCATGAGCATTAACATCACTATCAGATTTACTATCAAAATCACCATCGAAGTCATCTTCATTATTGTCAACAGCAACTTTATCGCCAACTACCATCAAAGCCGTATTAAAATCTCATGCCATTAAAACTGGGTTGCCATTTCAACTTAAGGCAACCACAGCACAAAAACTGGGCATTTAACAGTAGGAACAGAAGCCGCAGCCAGAGAAAATGCAAGTAAGTCTTATTTACAGTCAACTGGAGGAAAATTTCATTCAGTTGGCCGATGACGTCACAACCGTGTGTCTTGATTTTCAAAAGGACAATAACACGTCAAGGACGAACAAGCGTTTGGTGATACAAATGATGTTGAAACTGTTTCTGACAGTTTTACGTGTGCGCGTGGAACTACTCTCGTAATGTTGATGTTCTTGGTGTTTTTACCTATGAATAAACTTGCTATGGCTTATGTCGTTAAGGTCGTGAATTTCTTTAGTTGGGCGTGAAAAGTTTTGACTGACTGCATTTGGTAAATAGCTACACTTTAAGACACTTTACGTAATACGTTGCGGTTTTTAAAATTTGATTACAGTCTTTAATTCAATATTTTATAGAAATTCGTAGTTGCAATAATTTTATTATCATTTACGAATAGCGCGATTCTACATGCAGCACTCAACTTATATTTTAAATATGTATTAGCCTCATACCAAAAATATTTACAAACAAATTCTAACAAATTTTTTTAAGAAAATATCGTATTTTAGCTAGCAAAAAAAACTAATGGTCCAAATTGACTCATAGCATTGGTGACCATCGGTCCTGTTTTTCAAGGGACAGTTATGTATTGAGATGTTCTATTCAAATAACCACTGAATTCTATTGGCCAAATTTTTAGAATTCCGACCTGGTCTTGTAAAAATTTTTCAAACAAGATTAACGAAAAGTCGGTCGGAAAACCAAATCCACTTGCCAATTTTTCTTTCTAAATATACCTATTCTTTGTAAAATTCTTCGCTGAGTTCGAAAAAATAAGAAAACTCACCCAAAATTTCAGCTTCCTAGATCAAGCCTGTAAACGGCATAGACACAGTTTAATTAACATGAAAAAACGTTTTTTCCGTGTACCTCCATTTTATGGGGAACAAATTCTGCAACGCAAATGATAGGTATATATAGGTATGCCTATAGCTTCCGAAACGTCAAGTTGTAACTCTTAAGAAAATTTATAATAAAATTATTTTTTTTATCTGGATATACAATACAATGCCTTTTGGAGTACGATTTATTCAATTGAGATGCGATTTTGTTTCGAATCACATTACAGAGTAGGGCCCCTTGCTTGGTTTTAAAGTTGTACCATGTACTTTTCTTTTCTAACTAAGTACTTAAAAACTTTTAACATTTTTGTGTAGATTTTCTAGTTTTACAAAACTCTAAACTAAACATCGCGGAAGCTTGCATGATAGAACAAAATTTTAATCAATATTTTGTGGTTAACACTCCAACTTCTATTAAGACCCACATGCTTGGAAATACAAGATGCAAGCAATGATGTTGGTGTGTGAGGCCTCTTAGGATCCAGTGGCCTGTTTCCGTAACTTATCTAGAACTGACGTTACGAAGATCTCATTCTTGAATGCACCGTTTCTGCAAGCGTGAGGAACTGTTTCTCGGATAAGTTACAGACCGGCTATAGCGAACGAGAGTATATCCGTAAGACTATTGAATCAGGTGACGAATAGCATTTGACAGATCATGAAAAAAGGATTCATACATTATACGTTTCGAAGGTCATTGAATACTTTGTTTCCGCATGTAAAATAGGCCTACCTACATACGTTCAACTCTCATGCCTTGCCGCGTGAAAAACACAAATTCTACTTCTCTTAAGTGCCGTCCGTCGCCGCGTAACCGCGTTCCTTGGACTCACAGTACAAAGTATCTGAGTCAATTTCATTGCCACACTTGTTTTGTGTAAGTTACGTCATTGGATGCGTTTGGCAGAGTTTAGAATGCACATATTTACGATATAAACGGTAACCAAAAAACTCCTGATTGTAGCGTTAGCTAACGCGCGTTGAAAAAACGTTTCTGTGAACTGAGCCTTAAGCGTTTCGAAAATAATGAAACACTTGACTGAACGAGCCCACTGTGTGCACGTGTTTTACTGACACTACAAATGTCAAACCCTTGAAGCGGCCGAAGCTCTTTAAACGCGTTAGAAAAACATTTGTTATCGTTCACATTGTAATTTAAAAAAAGAATAGACAATCCAAGTTAATATCAATATTTAAAGTGACTCTGTGTGACAGTGTGTTGCTGATAAAGTATCAAAGTTCAGTAGCTTAAAATGGGTTCCTTCAGAAACCATGACATAGACCTCTTCCCTTCGGATCTGGAATTTGCTGTTTTCTCTGGTAGTGAAATAAAAAAACTCAGTGCTGTAAAAATCATCACTGGCTTGACTTACAATCCATTGGGTCACCCGCTGCCCGGTGGTCTCTGCGACAATTTAATGGGTGTTCCTGGTGATCGTATGTGTGATCCATGCGATACCTGTAACAACGTAGACAAATGTCCCGGTCATTTCGGACATATTGAGTTGAACGCATTGGTATACAGTCCTTTTTTTCAAAAGTTGATACTGAAGATTTTGACTGTTTCTTGTTTGAAGTGTCACAGGATTCAAATCACAGGTGAGAAATAACAAATTTTGTATATCCCTCCGCCCGTCCGCCATATCTATATTTCAATTGCAGATCACATTCGAGAAATTGTAATGTTGCAACTGCGTCTTGTCGATGCTGGCTACATAATTGAAGCTCAAGAGCTGGAAGTCTATAAATCGGAATTGGTCATTCATAGCGCAGAGCATCTTGTAAAAATAGAAGACAGCGACAGTGTACATCCACGAATCGCTGAAATTATACAGCTGTTGGAAGAGAAGAAACTAAATGCAGACGATACGACAAAAACAACATGTGCCATACGCTCGGCTATAGTAAACGCCGCATTGCAGCGTCCTATTAGTAAAAATTGCGTTCACTGTAAAAATTCATTGTTTCATGTACGTTATCTATACCGGAATTTTCTCTACCACATTAGCGCTGCTGAATTTAGGAACATGTTCGTAATATTTGCCCACCATAACCTCTTTCCACTGTATAAAAGTTCTAAATGTATTTTTCAGGAATCCTAACACTCTTCGCAAAGTGGGTCAAAATAAAGTTATCGTTGCTGACGAATGTCGCAACATTTTACGCACAATCTATGAAAATGAAGCAGATCTACTCAAACTGCTCTATCCAATAATGCAATTTACCATGCCCTCAGATAGTGAATTAACTTGTCCAACTGATCTCTTTTTCATCGATACAGTTTCTGTGACACCTAACAGAGCGCGTCCTTCAAGGAAGCATCTCGATCGAATTGTAGAGCATCCTTCAACAGGACTTTATCGCAATATTATTGAAAACAATCAAGTAATACGTGTGCTCCTGAAACGTATTAAAGGCCAAAAAGACGAAATGTTGGAAGAAGAAAACGTAAGTTGCTACAAAAATAAAAAAAATGCTTTTTTTAACATTTGTTGGGTCTATAGCAAATATTTGAATCGAGCAAAGGCGCAACACCACACGAAAAACTGTACAATGCTTGGTACTCGTTACAGACCTCGGTGGATATGTTACTAGATACTGTCCAAAGTCATGAGCAAATACCATCACAAGGATTAAAGCAGGTTTGTTTCTTGTATTAATATAGTATGTGAAATGTTTCTTTATTAAAATCTTTTCCAAAGGTTCTAGAGAAGAAAGAAGGTCTCATACGCAAGCACATGATGGGCAAACGTGTTAACTACGCTGCACGCACTGTTATCACTCCTGATCCAAATATTAATGTTGAAGAAATTGGTGTACCAGATATATTCGCACGTAAGCTATCATATCCCACACCGGTAACATCTTGGAATGTTGCTGAATTACGTAAAATGGTGATGAATGGTCCGGATGTGCATCCAGGGTAATTAAATTGAGATTTCTTTGTATTCTTTTATTTATTTTCCAAATTTTCCTTTCAATCTCAAAATGTTTTTATTATTATTATTGCAAATGGGGCTCTTATAGTCAATTGTGCTTTAATGCAAACACAAACTATTTTTATACATACCATAAAGTCTTATTTCCAAATACATATGAAGTTATATTGAAGTCATAACTATTAGTCAGAAACAGTACTTACTCGTATTAATATTTTGCGAATCGTGGCGTTCTTAAGCGACGGTTCAAAACGTCTGTAGGTAGGACCTAAAAGTAAAATTGAGGTACCGAGTCTCCAAACACCACATCTGTCTTCATTGGTGACGCCACTGGCAGTCGACGGGCACTCTAGTGGGCTTATCAAATTTTATTTTAACTATGAATTTGTGAATTAACTTATATGTACTCACAACAGTATACAATTTTTGTTTTATTTTTCAGCGCAAATTACATTGAGGACATAAGAGGATTCACGACAGTTATACCCGCCAATGATGCATCAAAGCGCGAAAGTATGGCCAAGTTGCTTTTTGACTATCCTGAAAATGGCATCAAAATTGTTCATCGTCACGTTCTCAATGGTGATATTTTTTTACTTAATCGTCAACCTTCACTTCATAAACCGTCGATAATGGCACACAAAGCAAGAATACTACGTGGTGAAAAGACTTTTCGTCTGCACTACTCAAACTGCAAAGCCTACAATGCAGATTTCGATGGCGATGAAATGAATGCTCACTATCCACAAAGTGAAGTGGCTCGTGCAGAGGCATATAACTTGGGTAAAAAGCTTACCTTACCTACTTACCTTGTCATGCATAGTTAAATCATATTCTAATTTATAGTTAATGTGGCAAACAATTACATCGTGCCAAAAGATGGTACTCCGTTAGGTGGTCTTATACAGGATCATATAATTTCAGGTGTAAAGTTATCGATGCGTGGACGTTTCTTCAATCGTGAAGACTATCAGCAATTGGTTTTTCAGGGCTTATCAAGCATTAAAGGCAAAATTAAACTTTTACCACCAGCTATTATAAAACCCATCAAGTTATGGTCAGGCAAACAGGTAATAATATACATGAAATCATAAATCTAGTTAATTGTTCAGAACCCATTTTTTTCCTACAGATTTTGTCTACGATTATCATAAATATAATTCCTGAAGGACGTGAATTAATTACTTTATATAGATTGGGTAAGATTAACCCCAAGTATTGGAAGGTTGCAGAACGTAGAGATATAATGAGTGTCTCAGAACGACTTTTCTACAAAATGTGCGAAAGTGAAGTGATCATCCGCAAAGGATGTTTAGTTTCTGGCGTATTAGACAAGAACCAGTATGGTGCAACTACTTATGGCCTAATTCACTGCGTATATGAGGCAAGTATACAGAAATTGTGTGAATTGTTTTCACCTCTCAACTTTCACGTTTACCGTTCTCCAAACCTTTTACAAATTATAAATCTTTAAATAAGTGACTTTTTACCAAAGCTGTACGGCGGCGATGTCTCAACAAATTTGCTGACAGCCTTTACTAAAGTGTTTACCATTTTTCTACAACGAGAAGGTTTTACTTTGGGCGTTAAGGACATTTTAGTGACAGCTGAATCAGATACTAAAAGACGCAAAATAGTAAAGGAGTCTCGAGAAGTAAGCTTATGCTTAAATTACCATTTTGAAGGCATTTACTTTTTTTGCCATTTCGTAGGTGGGTAATGCAGTAGTTGCAGGTGCGATCAATTTGGATGAAGTTCCCGAACTTGATATTTTGGCAAATGCAGTGGAGGAGGCATATGTTAAAGACCCAAAATTTCGTGTCATACTGGATCGAAAATACAAGTCCACACTTGATGGTTACACAAATGATATAAATAAGTAATTAAAATTTTACTTTACTAGCGTTTTAAAATTTAATATTTTTTTTTTGTCGATAGAACTTGTCTGCCGGATGGCTTGATATCTAAATTTCCCTCAAACAACTTGCAGTTAATGATTTTGTCTGGTGCCAAAGGTTCAATGGTAAATACAATGCAAATTTCATGTCTCTTGGGTCAAATTGAATTGGAAGGCAAACGTCCGCCACTGATGATTTCCGGCAAATCCTTACCCAGCTTTACTTCATTTGAAACATCCCCTAAGTCTGGTGGCTTTATAGATGGTCGCTTTATGACTGGAATTCAACCACAAGATTTCTTCTTCCATTGTATGGCTGGTCGTGAGGTAAGCGCGATCGTTTGGAATTTATCTTACTACTTACACGCATATTTTTCCTTTAGGGTCTTATCGATACTGCTGTGAAAACATCACGTTCAGGTTACCTTCAACGTTGTCTTATAAAGCATTTAGAAGGACTTACTGTGAACTATGATTTAACGGTACGTGATAGTGACAACAGTGTCGTACAGTTCCTATATGGTGAGGATGGTCTTGACGTCAGCAAGTCTAAATTTTTGTCAGACGATAAGTTTGGCGCAAAATTTTTGGCAAATAATCCTGCAGTTCTACTGTGTGAAAAAGAATTAGAACAAATTAAAGATACCATCTCACTTTCGAAAATTACTCGTCACACAAAGAAAATACGTTCATGGCAAAAAAAAAATGCTGATCCCAAGACGAAACACTTCTCTGCCTTTACACATTTCTCTGCGGAACTTCAAAATGAAATTCAAGTTGATAATCCTAATGAAATTAATAAAAAGACGGGACGCCGCCACATTGACGAGAGTATAATTAAGCTTTGGAGAAAAGCTGATAAGGACAGTAAAAATTTATATCGTAAGAAAATCGCACGTTGTCCAGATCCTACCACCTCGATTTACAAGCAAGACTGCAACTATGGTGCAGTATCAGAGAAACTTGAGCAGGTTATTCATAATTTTCGCCCTTTCAGTGCGGAATGCGAAAAACACTTATCCGATATCATTTATATGAAAAATATGAAATCATTGGCAACACCTGGGGACCCTGTTGGTTTGCTTGCAGCACAATCTATTGGTGAACCTTCAACACAGATGACATTGAACACTTTCCATTTTGCTGGTCGTGGTGAAATGAACGTTACCCTGGGTATCCCTCGTATGCGTGAAATTTTGATGTTGGCCTCTTCAAATATCAGAACACCTTCAATGGATATTCCAATCTTGCCAACGATGAAAAAAGAAGCGGAAAAATTAAAAATCAAATTAAATCGTGTGACTGTGGCGGATCTTTTAGAACGTAAGTGATGAAATATTTTTTCAAAACCAGTTTGTCTAGACTCTAGATCATACTATTGAGAAGCCAAAGTCGGCTTTACCTTTTCTTGACTCAATTTAGTAACCAACACTAATTTGTGATATGTGACTATCGTATGGTTGTACTAACTCAAGAATTTTTTGCACTTATTTTTATTTAGGTGTAGATGTGAATATGAAATTAATCTTGCAACCTGAACGCGCATATCAGTACGAAATACACTTTCAATTTCTGCCTCGTGAAGCCTATCAACAAGATTTCTGTGTACGACCTAAACGTGTACTAAAGTATATGAGCGCAACGTATTTTAAGCTAATGTTCCGGGAAATAATTAAATCTTACAACACAAAGAAAATCGTGTAAGTACCCGTTGACAAGATGCTTTTGTTTTCAGTTAATTTTAAAATCATTAAAATTCCGTACAGAATTGACATGGGAGATGATAAAAAATCAAAAGTCGATCAAAATAATATGGACACTGCAATTGATTTGGGTTCAGACGATGAAGGAGGAACAGCCAGCAGCTCCAAGAAACGTTACACTAAGAACGACGCAATCGAAATCGATTTAGAGGACGAGTTTTCGGATGATGAACGTGGAGTAAGTAAAAGTTTACTGGAAGACTCAAAAAAAAAAAAATTTCTAATAATTATGAAAAAGTAACCGTCATTTTCATGTAAATTTTATTTATTAATTATGTAAATGATATTAAATTAATTTACAAACAAACAATTTTTGTGAAACTATGACAACAAAGGAGATGCGGTATTCAAATTGACCTGATATATTTATTCTGAAAACAGCTCTAAATTCTCATGACATGAGGATAAAATTTTAAAAATAAAATACTAGGGTAAAATTCTAAAAACAGAATATCACTTAACAAATTAACCACGTTGGATTGGTCTTTCAATATTTTTGCATTGTTTATATAGGACATGAATTTGAATACAGACGCAGCATCAACCAATGCGTCCTGTAGAGACTTTGTGAGGCCAAACACTTGTCAACGTTTGCCATGTTGTTATTCATTTGTTGGCATGTTTGTTAAATAAAAAACATTGAATGAATTTGTAAATTTACATGAGTTTTCATCGTTACTAACTGGCTGTAATTTTTACAATAAAACTTTCCTTTCTATCTCTAAGAATGAAGACGATGATGATGCTACTGGCATTAAATTAAAATCACGTAAAGATGATGAAACTGAATATGATGACCCTGACGATGTTGAAGAAATTGCTGATGCTGCTGGTAATTTATTTAAAAAAAAAATGGAAGAATGTAATATTTTTTAAATTCGAACCATCCTTTTTCAGAGGAAGAAGATGATAACCCACCACAATTGCTCTCGGACAATTTAAAAGACAAGGACGATGAACTGGACGATAAGGAAGTTGAAAAAGTGTTAAGCAATGATATGGTTAAAGAGTATGTCTACGATAAAGAAAATCATTTATGGTGTAAACTAACATTCAATGTAAGAATTATAAAAACCAATATAAATAGACGAAACTAAAAAAATGCAATAAAATTCTAGCTAAGTGTAATATACAACAACCCAGATATGGCTGGCGTTATACGTGATGTTGCTAAAAAAGCAGTGGTGCATCAGGTACAAAATATAAAGCGCGCAATCATCTACACTGGTGAGAACGAAGAGTCAGTAATAAAAACAGATGGTGTAAATATTGTGGTATGAGCTTTTACCCTATATTATAACTCACAAATATTCATAAACCTTATTTTGTTTCAATAGGAAATGTTTAAACACAACAAAGTGTTAGAACTCAATCGTCTCCATTGTAACGATATTCACTCTGTTGCAAGAACTTACGGCATTGAAGCAGCTGCTCAGGTCATAATCAAAGAAGTAACTAATGTGTTTCAAGTCTACGGCATAAAAGTTGATCGACGCCATCTTTCATTGGTTGCCGATTATATGACATTTGACGGCAGCTTCCAACCGCTTTCACGTAAAGGCTTGGAACACTCATCTTCGCCGTTGCAGCAAATGTCATTTGAATCTTGTTTGCAATTTTTGAAAGCAGCAGCTGGATCAGGACGTACTGATAAATTAAATTCACCATCAAGTCGTTTGATGGTCGGCTTACCTATTAAAAATGGTACAGGTGCATTTGATTTGCTCACAACCATTTCATAAAGGTTAGATTTTTTATTTTTATAATAAGGAAAATACTTTTTTGTGCAGTAAAAATATCGCTCAAAATAAAATTAAAAGGAATATAAGAAAGTATTCATTATTTAATGACAAAATATTTGAATTTAAGTAAAGTTTTATTGCGCGAAATTAGTTTTTCTTTTGGAAGTTTTTAATTTAACTTCCCAGGTTGCATCACCTTTTTTCGAAACAACTTTTGAACTAGAACAAATTTATCAAAAATTACTCAATGCAATTTATTGTAATATACACCACATACAAAAAAAGATCTGCAAATTTCAGAGATAGCGTTGTAAATGTTGAAAGACTTAGTTTTAACTTATTTGTCCTGGACGCATGTATAAATACCACCTTTTATGAGCTCGCAATGTTAAAAAGATGGCTTTTGCTTCAATAATATAGATCAAATTTCCAGAAAAAAAACTCGCCGATTTAAGTTTGCAAAACATTTTTAATTATGTAAGCAGAAATTGTGGAGAATATGTCCAAAGTTAAATAAAAAATGTTTCTGGGAAAGGTGATGTAACCCCGTAATAACTTTATTTATGTAGAATCCTCTGAGCTATCCGAATAAGCTGCAAGCAAAGATAGACCGCCAGCAGTGCTGGTACTTGATCCTTTGCCTTGCATTGTTACTTTTGGTGCAGTAAGTGAATTGGCAGTCGTTGGATTTGTTTCCGTTGTTTCTTTTGTTGACTTTGGCAGTGTCATTATACTTTTGGGTTTCACTATTACCAAAGCCTGTTTTCGTTTAGCGACGTTTTTTGAAATTAAGGTGCTTGCAAAGCTTTTTGCACTTATGCTGTCCTTAGAAGCAGTACCTGCAGAGAGTGCTTTTTTACTAGGTGGTTCTTCGTCTTTGATTTCCTCCACTATTTCTTCTGAGATAATTTTGCTGGTACTATTTGCTGCTTTATTTTTAAAGTTTACTGATCTACAATGTGAAAAACATTTTACAATATGAGTCAGTGTAAAAATTGTGAGGAAAAGAATTCATATAAAATATAACTACATTAGCGGCTGTACATTAATAACGTCAATCTTTAAATGATCTTAAAACCTCTGCTTTCCACACCTTTGTCGATTTTGAAAGGAAAAAAAGAAACAATATATTGGCCTATATTAAAAATCTTTATATTCAAACAAATTTTTGTGCAGACTCCTTTTGGTCAAACTCCTTTCGATTAGGTAAAAATTAACCCATTATAACAAGTTTGTTTTGAAAACTAAATCCAAGACCAATTAAGAAAGACTCAGACTTCAGACTCCGGAAGACATTGTTTGACACCCCACATGTCTTATGTAGTTAATGTACAGCCCCTAACATAAGCAAAACTGTTTTCATTAAAGAACAAGTAAACTTAAGACAAACTTAATGAATTCTTCGTCTTCCTTTTCCTGTCGCTCCAGTCGCTCTCTTTCGGTTTCAACACTATTGTATTGCTGAAGCATCGTTGCATAATCTACGGTCTGCTGACGCCGATTAAGATCCCTCAATTCTTCTAACGACTCTAGCAGTTCGATTTCATTACGCGATTGCTGTGTTCGATTTTCCAATAATTTCATAGGATTGTTCGCTTCTTCCTCACGCAACTCTTCCTCCTCCTTTTGCGCCTGTTCCTCTGCTAGTTTGAGCGCCATGAAATTTCTGGTAGCACCCGCTTCAATTTCATAATCTGTATTTTGAGGATCCGTTTTGAAAGAGATTTCTTGCAGACAGCGTGTGCACTTAATGTAGAATCGATAAATGCGTATCCCCAGGTATGTTTCATTTTCAACATCTTCCTTCCGAGCATTAAACTTTTTTCCCTTGTAAATGTATTCGCCACATGTCTTGCAACGCATATTGAACGGCGCCATCAGACGCACGGTGTATTGGCGATTTTTAGCCAATTTCATGCGAGGAATTTTCGATGGATCGAAGTCCGGGGGGTAGTATTTCTACGTTAAAAAATGTCGATATTTAATTATTGCTGTAATTGGCAATTCTTTTGTACTTACATTTAAGACTTTACGTTCCGACATTTTCTATTAATTATTTTAATTATTTGCTACAAAAATTACAAAAATATCCAAAGAACATCGATATTCACAATGAATGGCAGTTGAACAGCTGACCAACTTTCAGTGTTGCATTTATATACTTCTTTTAAGTGACATAACTAAACATAGGTGTTGACGTTAACAAAAATCAATTTCTGTTTGTTCTGATTTGTAAAACACTTACCCAATGTTGTTTCGGTATGGCGCAACTTTGAAAAGAAATGCTAAAATCAACGCTCGTGATCGCGTCACCGCGTACAATGGCCCTCCACTGATAAGCTTCCAATTGCGTCGAAATGACTTCTTCACGCTTATTAGCTTTTTATTATAATGTTAATGTGTGGTTGCTCTCTTCTAATGGCTTTGATATGTTTTGGAATGCAAATTGCACACACGTGCAACTTTTTTATACGCAGACATTTTTCGGGCATTTTTGTTAATTTATTTGCACGGTTGTTGGCTTTATTTTGTTTAATTTTAAGAAATTAATAGAGGGAGGGAACGTTTTTAAAATAAATTAACAAACATTTCTAAAGGGCAATATTGTCAAGTTTGCTGCTAGATTTATTTATTATGTTTTTTTTTTTTTTGATTCTTTATTGAAAAACAATTATTAAAAACTTACTGTCAGTCGCATAGATTTCTAGATTTGATAATTTTTCTTAAATTTTGACCGACTTTTCTTTTTCGATTTTAGGATACGTTCATCTAATTATACATCTTTTGCATGTACCGTTCGATTGTGAAAAACCTCGTTCAATATCCCGCAGTCTGTGAGTATTTGTAAATACGCTCGAATCAAAAAGACGTCTTCTAAGAAATTTACGTTGAAACTCCGCTGGCGCCACCTATGCATCGCAATATTCATATATAACAAACTAACTTCAATAATGTTGAATCAATATGATCAAAATATTGACTACGGAATATGGTAAGTCTACTTATTTTTTAATAGTAATTTTGGAACAGGTTTACTTTAGCTGACATTGTCCAATTTTATTTATTTTTTTTTTTTTTTAAAACGGGGTTAAAAACAAAAACATATAAAATTAAAAAAAAAAGTCGCTCGGATCTAGAATCGGAGATATAGACATCGGAAGTTGCGGATATAGCTTTTGTAAAAATGGTTATAAGTTGGGAACCCCTGAACGGAAAATGGAAAATGTGGGTGTCATAAGAAAGATAATTTAATGGCCTACAATTATGGTAAGCAAAGTTTTGAAGTTTGACCAATAATTTTAAAAATATTAGGAATTTTCTGAAATTTTTAACAATTTTTTTTTAAAAAAACCTTATTTTTTCCAAAAACTTTTTTAGCATGTTAAGAAAGCATAATTGATTCCCTTTAAAATGATATATAGGTTGCTGTAAATTTTTTTATATTTACACTCTTTTTAAAGAATAACAAAAAAATTTATTTAATGAATTCTTATGAAAACTATGTTTTTGTGGACAAAAACAATGAAAAACAACAACAACAACGATTAGTGCACCTTCAACTATTATTATAAGACGATTCTCATAAAATAATAAGGTTATCATATAAATTAAAAATTTGCTAAAATGTGAGGTTATGTTGAAAGAAAGGAGCGGCGCAGGCGAAAAATTTTTAAGTTTTAGAATGAGAATGGTCTTATAATAATAATTGTTGTTGTTGTTGGTTTTTTATTGTTTTTGTCCATAAATACAGACATTTCATAAGAATTTATTGAATATTTATTTTTATTTTCCGGCAAAAAAGGGGGTAAATTCGCAAAAATTTAGAACAAGTCATATACCATTTTAAAGGGAATAAATTAAGCTTTCTTAATAAGCAAAAATAGTTACAGATCATTGACACATTTTTTGGAAAAAATAAGGTTTTTCAAAAAAAAATTGGTCGAAATTTTAGAAAAATCGTAATATCTCCAAAATTATAGGTAAAATTTCAGAACTTTGCTTACCATTATTTTAGGCCATTAAATTATCTTTCTTATGACACCCACATTCTCCATTTTCTGTTCAGGGGTTCCCAACTTATAACTATTTTTACAAAAGTTTTTTTTCTCAACTTCCGATGTCTATATCTCCGATACTAGATCCGAGCGACTTTTTTTTTTAATTTTATATTTTTTTATTTTTAACCCTCTATTACCCTTAAAAAAATAAATTTATTTGGAGAATGTCAGCTAAAGTAAACTTCAGCCGTAATTTTTAATTATGGAAATTTCCATCACCGCAAGTCCAAGTGAGAAGTTTAATTTAGATACATTTAAACCGATAAACTACTACCAAGTTCCAAGCTTTGTATGGTGAATTTATATCATGACGCACCAAAATACCATAAAATCACATATTAGCCTCGTTCCCTTTACAATAATACATTAGAACAACTTACAGGACTTAGCCTGAGGTTCGTTCCTCTACTCGAAAAATCTATACAATAATAAAAAAAATTCGTACTAAATCTGAATAATGACATTATTGAACGGGAACGTTCTATTATGATGGTACTTTTGGAGACAAGTGACATTTTATAATAATGTTAGGTAGCTTCTTGACTAATCATATGCTGTTTGATTAGAAACATACGTTTATTTTTGCATATGACCCATCATAAAAGGTGTTTAGTTAATTCGTAACATTTTGGCTAGCTTGACCTCCAAATGAACAATGTCCTTTATATTGCTTTTGTATCCAGAACACAGAACATATCGAATCAGCTAATTGGCTATAAGTAGCAGCTTAGAGTTTTACGCACTTTATTCAATCACATAAATCCCAATCAACTTGATAGTATTTTTTGAAATTGTCGCTTAACCAAAAGTTTGCACAATACATACTACAAAAATTACAGGTAAAAAGTTGCTTTGAAGTGCTGCTGCGCCTGTAATGACATGGAAAAAGTTACATTTTTATTAGTGTGATGATAATAGTTTTCACTTAACATGTACATACCTCTTCACGACCATAAAATAATATGTTGTATATAATGCGTTGTCACATTTTTTGACTGTGCATCGTGCGATAGGACCCATTTTTATATGCTCACCCATAAACTTTTCGGGTAGAGTACGAAAAAGTGCCGTATTCAGATAAATGGGTAATTGGCGATTTAGATGGTTTAGCGCATGCAGGCAGCTATCATACAATGGAATTAAATTTTCTTTGTTTGGCACTCGCAATATTTTGCGCGTACCAATTGGTAGTAGAAGTTTTGTAAAAGTTTCTTTTTCGGTCACAAAGAAAAATTGTGGATGGTTCATAATCCTACAAATAAATTTAAATTAATATATGTTACGGACATTTTTCGGAAATGATTTATAACTATGGTTGGGTTAAGATTTCTCTGCTCTTTCAAATGGTATATTTAAAATGTTCATATCTTCTAAAAAAAAATCCCTATCGTCACACATTTTCAATATTTCATTGGTAAAAGATTACTTCTAATATGTTTTTACCGCAAGGGAACACGATAGGCATCATTTAGATCGGAGCACAACAAAAATTTCTGAAAAATAATTTGATTTTCGCTCTGATGTAAATCCAGGTTTTGTTTCTCAATTGATATGTAATTACATCCGATATCGATATAATACTTACCTTGGTACTGCCGGTTGTCTGTTGTCATAGAATGTAGCAAAAAATCGTTCATATATCATTGGCACATGTGTTATAGCCGTGTTGTGAAAAATTCGTATGTGATTAATGAACTTCGATAGGGCCACCGGTAAATAGATGAGAGAACAACCTGTTAAAATGTAATAAATGCATTTGAATGTAAGCAAGCGTTTTCTTTTTTGCTGGCATATTTACTTACGATCAGCTAGCAATGATTGCAAGGATTGCAGATTGGCAATCCTTTCTGGAATATGCCATATTTGCGGGTTGTCACTGATGTTGAGTTCATTAAGACGCAAACATTCACAAAGCTCGATTGGAAGAGATTTCAATTGATTATTAGATATATTAAGTTGCTCGAGACGTTTTAAGCCTGCAATCGCTGCAAAAAGTTTAAATTATATCAGCTGGTTGTGCTCAAAGCAAATAATGAATTTTAATGCAACATTATTGAAACATTTTCCGTTTGTTTCGAAACAGCTCGAATGTTTTTTTTATTTGTTTTTTATTAACTTACCACTTGGTATTTCTGTCAACTCGTTACCATTCACACCTAAGCGTTGTAAACGTGCTAGATATCCAATTGTGTCAGGCAGTTTTTGTAGCTTGTTATTAGAGACGTCTAAAAATTCCAAATTCTCCAATAAATACAAATCTTCTGGCAACTCTGTTATAGCGTTTCCGGCCAAATGTATGAACTTTAAATTATTTAAATTCAAAAGCCAATTCGGAATAGATGTTATGAAGTTCTCCTTCAGATAAACCTCCTCGAGGTCTTCGTATAAATATAAATCCATGGGAACATCCTTGAAATTTAGATAACTCCAGTGAAGTACAGTCTTATTCATGCTGAGATATGTATTGATAAATTGGTTTTCAGTTGCTTGCGCTATTTATTTGTTATGTAAAACCTCCTTTTTATTTGATATCGAATTCAGTTAGGTTTTGCTTTTTATTGCAATTAAATTAATCAGAAAATGTTTTCACTTTTTTATTTTTGTTTTTAGCAATTTTTTATATCACAGTCTATTATTTATATGAGATCGGTCGGTCCACTGGCGGCGCTTCGCAATCCTCACTCGGTCATGATCACAATCACATTGCACTTGTAACTCTTAAACTTGCGAATATTTGAGCCAAATACAAAATGTTTGAAATGAGTGTATTTTGCTACAAAATGTACTGCTCTTCGCCACACACATATCGTGGGAACAAAACTTATTTATACATATTTGCGATGTGGCGCTCAAAAAGAGAAATTGTCGCAGTAAATATAAATATGTAAGTTTTCTTTGCTTGAAAAACAAAAATTAAAATAAAATACGAAAAATCTACAGAAAACGTAAGTGTTTTCAATTTCAAAAAATTGTTCAGCACCACTACTCTCTTTCTCGCTCTCTCATGCATGTATCTTAGCTTTTGTCCCGGTCGTTTTTTTTTTTTTTTTTTGTCTAACAAAAGCGTTGCAGAAAACATAATTCTACTGACAAAAATTTTTTATATTGTAAATTCTGGCAATAAAAATAGTGGTCAAAATAAATGTTGGCATTGATTGATAAGAAAAACTATTTAACATACGCGATTCTTTAGCAGCACAAAATAAAATAAAATAGTTGCATACCGTAAGGGTTATGACCAAATTTTTAGTAGGTATTTTCATTTGAATAGTTTAACTATTTTTTTATTATTTATAAGATTTAAACATTCTTGTATTTATTTAAAAGCTTTCAATTCGTGTTTGAAATGCATCGTGCTGCATGTACTACTAACATTGACTTTGAACTTGAAATGCAAACCCATAGAAAAGACGCATGTCATTTGGAGGCTCGCATTTCTGATGTTTGCAGTATATTGATTTTTATATTATTTTTAAGATACGTTGTTGCATTTCACGTGCTTTGTGCATTTCAAGGTCGTTTGTCGTTTTTTACTCCCATTTAAAGCTTTTGCAGCATAAATATGATGCTGTCAAGTAAAAACAGTGCTGCGGCATTTAGCAAAATAAGGTGTTCACATTAAATGCGAGTTTTTTAAATACTATACTATACGCCACAGATTCTAGTAGGGAACCCAAAATAAAAATATTTATATATATAGGACATATACCATTAGGAGTCAGTTAGAATCAAACTAAAAAAATAAAAAATGGGGAGAAAATGTACTTCTGTAAACTTTTGAACGCTGAGTGGACAATTTCGGGATCCGATTTTGTTTGTCATTGAGATTGTCTTTGAAAAAAGTTTACAAAATTCCATAAAAAGCCTCCTCCTCGAATGAGGAGAGATTACACATCTGCGACACTTTTCGTAGTCATAAAAAATTGCCAAAATGGTTAAATATGAAAGGTTGATCATTGGAAATTTTTAAAACATTGCGGCTTCTGAGACCCGCCGAATATGGCTATATGTGAGCTAAGCTCCCTATTTTGCTAATTCTGCCAATGGTATATTATATTTCAGAGAACCTCTTCTTTTTTTACTTATCAAATTTGCCGTATGCACATTTAAAGTTGTAAATATGGTTTGATTTGTGATCGCGAAGGAAAAGGAATTTAAACTCCACAAAATCAGAATTTTTCAAGAAACTTAAAATATTTCAGAGAATGACCTATAACTATAAAGTTTCTGATTTGACCTGAATTTCTTAAATTAAGCAAAGTTTCAATTACATATATGTACTAAAACTGCAAGGAATTTTGAACTCTTATTTCTATGTAGAAACGTCACTGATTTTGAATTCTTCTGTGTGACAGTATTGATTTTGCTTTAATGATATAGACCAAAGCGAAAACTTTTTGCTCTTTTATCCAAAGTTGGAGGTAATAAACCATATTTTCACGGCGAAAATTCAATTCTTGCATTTAACACATAAATAAACAGCAGTAACTTACACCAGCACTAAATTAAAAAAGGATGGTGTGGAGTAGACGAACAAAATTGAAGAGACTTTTTTTAAGAGTTTGAGTGTGATGAACCAAAATCAGGTTACAGAATTATCCCACTGTTAAAATTTCGGAAACATAACCCATGAGTGCAAAAATGGTATTTCCCTCTCGATAATTTAAAAGAAAGTCGTTCATAAAATTTTCCAGCACGTCAGGATTTTCAGATAATTGATCATAAAAAGTTACCTGTGAGCTTTGAGATATTTCATCTTAAATAACTATCATAAAGTACAAAAAAAAAAATGCGGCCATTCTGCTACCAGATTTAGATTCAGCACACCTAAAATCATAAAAAATTGTCTGTTTTTCTGAGCTACCGCACATTATACTTTGTTTAATTCTGAAGTGCTTATGTACATACTTTCACTAATTTAAATAATTCACAACTTTTTTTATCAAAAATCTTTATTTTCACATCAAATATTTCGTTTTAATTCTTTAACAGCACAGTTCTGTTTTCATCCATAATATCCATGGCCATAATGACCATGATGGTGATGACCGTGATGGTGATGATGATGTCCATGGTGGTGATGATGGTAAGGATGTCCATAATACGGTTGATAAATAGGCACTGGAACTGGCACTATGGCTACTCCGCCATGGGGTGCAGGTACAGAAAAAACTGTTGCGAATATTACAGCCAGCGAAAGAGAAAATAAAACGGGGACACACACTTTCATCTTGCTAGAGAACTAAGTTGTGAATGATGTGTTAATCAGTTAACGTATCGTATTTTTATACAAATTTAGTAGATACTTGATCAATTGAAGTAATGGGTACTAAGTGTGAGTTTAGAGAAATTAAATTTAAAATTACAAATATCGTCGTGAGAGAACTTTTTAGTCATAAAGCTCGGCTAAAGTAGCTTGGGAGTGCTTTATAAAAGCGTTTATATCTGAGAGAGCGATTAAATAGAAAGCCTATTGAAAATCGACTTGAGATATGATGGCCAAATCAGTTCTCAGTGTATTCTTATTGGCTAGTTGATCAATATTGGTCAATGCATATAAAGATTCTCAACTGATGTATATTAGCAAATAGAATATGTTTATTTGGTAAATATTTTGGTAAATGGATTAAAGTGAAAATGAATTAAAAACAAAGTAATTCCCCGCATTCATGATTGATTACATATTTGAAAATAGTTATTTAATTTGATTGTCCAAATCATAAAGACAATCGTTCAGTTCAGTTGATTTTGTTAATATTTGCAAATACAATGTGTGTTTAGGTACTTATTGCAAAGCTCATTGATCAAATTGTTTTCAAGGTATTTCCCTTTTTTAAATTGTCTGTGATTTTTTTCCAAGTTTTCGCCAAGAAATGATTTGACAAAATTTTTTTCTCTCAAGATTTTCAAGACATACAAATGACCTGCACGCGATAGACAAATTTTGCATTGTAATATTTTCTTAATTACTTACACTTTTTAGGGGATATTTTTAGCACTTGAAGAAGCAAGGTATTTTCTAATATATCAAGTGCAATAATAAACAAAGATTGAGAAAATCGGTACTGAAGTTGATGCATTTAATTTAAAATGCACTGAAAGAAGAAAAAATTCAACCATCTGGTTAATGAATTCATAGTTGTTTTTTTTTTTTTTTTTTGTTTGAAAAATACTTAAAGTTGAAATTTAATAACATGTAGGATACATGATATAGTTAAACAAAAACTAGTATGGTCTCATTGAAAATGTTAAGTATAACGCTTTACAGATTGTTTGAAAGATTTCAAATTTTTGTACAGAGCTTGTACAAGCCATTCCTTGATTGCATTACATTAAATAACTCTTTCACTGTACAGACAACAAAGGCAAATGAAACAGAAATAAAACTATCGTGTACTTTTGGAAAATATAATTGGTTTTTTCAATCTTAAATGTAGCTCTTATTTTTACATACAATAGGTATATTCGGATTCTTCAGATTTAAATTTTTTTAAATTAATTCATATCACTTTCTTTCAGGCATTTCTTCTAACATCTATTTCGATTTGCTTAAACTCACTATCACTTAAAAAGTGCCATTTTATACCTAATATCTGTGAAATTTCCGTTTCCACAGATTCGTAGGAACGTGAGGAACGACGTAACCAAGTATAGAACTCATCTGACCATTCAGGATGTCGAGGCCAATCACAACGCAAGATACAAGCGAAACGACGCACATACAAAATCCGTATATTCTTAGCAGTGCGGGCAATCAATAACACCGTGGAGGTAGAAACTTTTTCACGTATAACCTGAAATAAAATGAATATGAATACCATGATTTTCGATTTTTAGCATAAACTAACAAGAGTTTGCAAATTAAAGCATTGACGACACATTAATAACATCAGACTATCAATGCGATTGTGAAAAGCCTTCGGGCTAGAATATCGCGGCAACATCTCATAACCATAGCTGGACAAAGTATTCTTGTAATGATCAACCATGCGCAATACGGTTTCAGTTTTTATCTGCAAAACAAAAATGGTAAATTTCATAGTCTGTCGACTTTAATTTTCTGAAAACTTTTAATATACCATTGTTTTTGGTGAACTATAGGTAATGCTGGCAACAGGTGCTTCTGGTTGAAAAACTACTTCACCATTTGTGAGTGATTCCACGCGCAAATGAACTTTGAGACCAGGATTATCACGTTTAACGATACGCCAAGCTTTTACATTGCAGTGAGTTATGGACATGTAAGTAGGTGTATAGCGATTTTGTAGCAAATGCAGATGCTTAAGCTTTGTATCGGCCAACAGCAGCAGTACATCGTCATCGATGTTTTGTGGAGATATGATCAAAATCTGACATTATGAAAAAAATATTTCCTTACAAAATGTCACAAATATTCACGAGAATATGCCGCCGCTGATTTTTGGCATCACTCAACTCACCTGTAAGTTGAGAAACAAACCCACATGCATGATTGGACAGTGTGTGGTTGTGACATTCACTATGTTTAGCACACGCATTGTTGTACAGCAGCCATCCAGCACCTCATCTAATAAATGTTTGGCTTCAAAACGTTCCAGTACAAAATCCACTAACTTCAGTGTGCGCAACTTATTCAGTTTCATTAGTAGCTCTTTTAGTCCTTTCAATAGCTGACCGCCAGTACCAAAAAGTTTCAAACCCTCAGGATCATTAGCCTGTGACATATTGCATGGAAAAATGTAAATCAAAGAGCGTATACGTTGACCAACTTCTGCTAATTCTGAAGCCTTCACGTGAGTAGTCTACGAGTATAATTGAGCTGCATGAGTTATCAAGAAAATGAATTATTCACAGTCAAAATTTACATGTTGCATGCTCCACGTTAACATCGTTATGAATTGAAATATGTTGTTAAAACTATGCCAAGGACGAAGCTCTAAGCCACGCAGATGCTTTCCTACACGTGATAAGCAATTTTGAGTGCGCAAATGATCCAAACAATACTGCCAGCCTGAATAGTAGTTGTATTTGGCCCGTGTGAGTGTACGATCATCGACTAAGAAGTTTTCCCACACAATGGGGAGGTAGAATGCGCGATGCCATTGGTGACAAACCTAAAATGAAAATAAAACAAATTATTTTCGCAAAACAGAAGAATTGGCGTGCGTAATTTCGAAACATACTAAACTGGCATAGTAGCGCTCTTTTACATTTAAATATGAAAATATTTCTTCAAGTAATAAATCAGGCAAGTGACTCCATTGTGAAGGGAATTTACATTCGCTTACGGCTTCTCCATCCGCCTCGTCATCTTCGTCAATTGTAATGTAACAGGCTACAAAACACGAGTTACTTTTGTAAGTATTATTGATACAATTTTAAATAAGAATATCTCACAATCCTGACGTAATTTAATATGGAAAAGTGTGTGTCGTTTTTTTTATACTGGCCTACATAGCGAAGTTTTTTTTTTCTCTATTCATAAAAATCATTTTTCTTTTACTAATTTTCTTTGTTAAACATCAAATATATGTATAATAAAATATATAAACATATAATAAATAGATATACATACATATGAGGTTAATTTGTCAAAAACAAATTTTGGCGAACTTTGAATATTTATTTTAAGGACACATTTTGTCGAATATTTTTTACCATGTACATATATAAATCGTTAAGTTTTATCAGCACGCATTTACAGTTGTATCTGTACAAATTATTTTACCACGGAAATATCCTCTTATAAATACATAGATATGAAAATGCACAAACATTGGTCGTTAAACCAATCCTTGTGTTTTGAGTTTTGAAGCATTTGAATCTTGTGAAAATTTTTAAAAATTGGGCTTTTGCGAAATGAAATAAACAATTTTTCAATAAAAAAATCGCCAAAATTGAAGGTAAAAGCTAATGTTCGGATTTGGTTTGTATATTTGTGTTTAGAGAGCTCAAAGCGGTGATCAGTGTTATTATCGCGGAATCGAATACAATATATAAATATATAACAATACAATACATATATGTATATAATTATAATCTATAAATTATGGTAAAAAATTTTAATTTTCAGCTTTTGGTTTAAGATTTCGTAGTGGCGTTGCTAGAGTGGGTAACAGTCTGTACGAAAAATCGGGTATCACTCCGAAAGTGAAACAAATAAATTTTTAAATTGCAAAACTTATCTTTGTTCTTGCTGTGTTAAATTCAATGTTCTAAAAAATAAGTCCTCACTTTTGGATTAATAAAATACAAAGCAAAATTCAATAGAATTCATTCGTAAAAATTCTGCTATCAATCTTGAAAAATCATAATCAAAAATCAAATATTTTTCCATCACAAATGGTATCATATCACTCGGTGCAGACTGCGACCATCTAGTGACATCAATGCATTTTAAAGGAGGCTTTTGTCTACCGAAATATACCCTAATAATTCCCATTTTTTTTAATTCTAAAAGGACTTATAAAAAACAATTTCATTTATGATAGAATATGATTTAATAATAGAGGTTATATTAATTTGTCAAATTAAAATTTGAAAAAATGTTGTTTCATAGTTGTCAAAGTTGCAAACAAAATGTAAACAATATTGGCTAACTAACTAAATTCGTTGTTTACATTGGGTTTGTTCCAGAACTTTTTTGGCTAAGTCCTGTAAAACTGTCAAACACGAGAGAAAAAGAAAACTGCTCTCTGTGGAAGAGAAAAAATCTAAAAAGTACAGGATCGGAAAAAACATTTTTTTAGTCCGAGAATAATCGTCAAAAATTTTTAAGTGTAGTTGGAACAAAAATTAAATTTTCTAAGCCTATACAATAAATAAACATCTTAAATTGAATGTAGTTGAACATAATTGAATTCTAGAAACACAAAGAATATCGGAAGTAAAAATAGTCAAAATAAACTTAATAGCCCATAAGTATAGTCGCAAAATTAAGTTAAAACCTGGTTTTTACCCAATATCGAAGATACAGAGTGATTCCATAAAAGAAATAAAGAATTGCATCAAATTATGAGAAAATTTTAAAAAATAGATTACCCTGCGTTATTGTACGAGTAGACACAGTGAACAAAAGGAATAATAAAAAAAATCGAATATATGAGGCAGCGTAGCGTAATGGTTAGAACTGTGAATTCATAGCACACAGTACGTGGTTCATAATTTAATGCAAGTTTTTCTTTTTTTATGGAATCACTCGGTATCTTCGATATTGGGTAAAAACCAGGTTTTGACTTAATTTTGCGACTATAATTATGGGCCAATATCTACAATTCAACTTGCACAACACAGAATAGCTGATAGTTTGACACTTTTACACGCAAAAGTTTTTCGGGTAAAAACCTGTTACTTCTTACGAAGAGAGAACATAAATTACTCTCTCATTTCCGTCCTCACTTACAGGTTTTTCGAGTACAGGAACGCTTTTTGAGCTAAATCCTGTAAAAACTTGCAAATTGTACTAATGCATTATTGTACGGGAACGCAACTATTTTGTATTGACAACTGTGAAGCCAATAAACGAGAATTCACATAAAAATAATATAACCTGTTATTATTCAACCACGATACAAAGAAATTAATGCAATTTGTATCTAATTTTCTAAAATGTAGAATTTTCGTTGTAGATTACATAAAAATATATTTGCCGGAGAAATTAGATTCCGTTCTTTTTTGTCAAATCATATAAATTTTAAGAGTAAAATTTTGATGCTGATGTTTTGACTAAATAAATTTAATTTATAAAGAGCAATTAGAAAGTCTCTAACCAGATATGTAAGTTATATATAAGATTTAAAATACTATACCTACATACATTTGAAGTTTTACCAAAAACTCAATTTCCATTCAAACATCGATTTTTTTTTTTTTTGATAACATGTTTATAAGTTTTAAAACCTTTACACATAACTTCAGTCCTGACATATTCTCACGAACACTGCCCAAAAAATTATAACATATTTTTTTACAATAAAAAAAAAAATTCTGCAACTTTGGGAAAAAGTATAAAAAAAAATGCTTTTTAATGCTCGAAGTCTGTAGTTTAAGATCCCTTTTTTTAATATGAAAAAAAAAATGTATGTTAAACCTTTCATTTTTACCTGAAATTTTGCAGGATTAAATTTTATTCAAAAAAATATAGCATCTTCATATAGACTTCAAGTCTCAAAATGTATTTTTTCTAAAAACGATACAATGATATTTCGTAAAGTTGCAGTTTTTTGACACTTATACCTTTGTTTTTTTTTGGTAAAACTAATCATTTCATATTTTTTTTTTAGGAATGTACATATTACTGTTTCGTTGTAGAAGAGAATTTTACAATGTGCATTGTATGACACCGCATTGTTGCTGCTGCAATTATGAAGCTCTGAACTGCAGGCCCCAGTAAAATTTCTAAATATCTTATGGGATCATTATTTAAACTAAGAAAGTAACCAGCGATGATTATGATGTGCATGCTTTGTAGATGACAAGTGATTCATTATTTTAAATGTCGTTTTTAAAACCCATAGATATTTCAATCACATAATTTCTCAAATTTGCGTTGCAAATTTTCAAAAATCACTTCGCTTTTCTAATAACACAAGAAAGAAACAATTTGTTTTGCCGTATTTTACATAGATATCAAAACACAAAAATAAACACAACGGCAAGTTTCTTTTCACCGAATCGACCGAATTTTACGCAACAGCTTTAATTTATTCCTTTTTATTTTCCACTTTGGCTCGAAATTTGGCAAACGGTGTCAGAGTGTCTGCAATCTTTAGCTAAAGTGAAAAAAACGAATACCTTCTTCATTTTTATCGATCTTCCAGCCAGCTGTTTTCATTACATCCTTCCCTCTAGATAAAGCTAAAGTCGCCATATTTTTGTGTTGCAATTTTAAATTACATATTTTATTTGAAACAAATTAAATAATTATATAGTAAAATAAGTAAAAGCTTTTTTTTTTTAATTTAAAATCTCAATACGTTACTGAATCGATACACAATGAAAATTCGACTGCTGCGATCTAGCGTTTTCAACATTTATCCCATTTTTCTCATTTGTTCGTTAAATAGTTTTTGCATTTTTTTTTTTATTTTGAATATAAAAAAAAACGAAAAAAGATCGTTTATTTTCGAAAATAAAATTTTTGTCGTGTGCAAGTGTGCGAGTGAAAATTTTGTTGACTGCGAAAAGCGGAAAAACTATTAAAAGTTTTTCCCGCTCTCGTCGTCATGTTTGTTAACTTGGCTTGGCAAAAGCAAAGAACTCAAAATTTTGGCGTTCTCGCAAACTTTTCAAAATGAATTTGTTGTTTATGTGAAATAAAAAAAAAAAAACACGCATGTGATTTATAAAGATTTGTGCTATTCAGGAAAACAGCTGTTTAAGGGGGTTGCCAATGTAATAGTATATGTAGTGATCTATGCTAAGAATACTTAAATGTAAATAAATTATTGTTTGTTGATTTAGATTTAAACATATACATATGTACAAAATTCGAAAATGTTATGTGGTGGGTCGTATAATAAACCATTGATTAGTGCTAGTTGAAAAATGTATGTTCAAACGCTTAGACAAGAAATTACAACAAACCCTAATAGTAAGATCTACATTAATTTTAATAAAATTAATTGGTAAGAAACGAAATTTGGTAGATGTTACTTTTTTTAATATTGGAAGTGGAAACGATGTTTTGAGCCAAACGTGATATTTGATTGAATCAAATAAATGTGTAGGATGAAGGATGGTTTATTTATCAACATATTTAAGAACCACATTACTTGGCGCACTACTTAACATCTGATATTATTAAAATATATTGATCTATGCAAATCTCGTATTTTACATAGGTCGACATAAATAAATTTATATTTTAACGATAAAATAATATTTCTTCCACCAAAAACACGATTTCGTAATTATTAACAAGTCAGTGTTTACGACAAATGAATATTTATTTCAACCGAAATAATATATAACCTAATATATGATTAGTAACATAGCATTGTTTTATTTTGCGGCGTATATCAACCATACCATTTTTTAACTATGTACTACCAAATCTTAATACCGATTTACCTTCGTTATTTTTAAACACATGAAATCGATAAACTCTAACGATATTCTACTGTATAAGAATTCCTCAGTCCAGCTAACTTTAACAACAGTTTTTTAATATCTTACTTAAAAATTTATTTTGAACTCAAAAAAAATTTGCTTAAACACAAAAAATCTAACAAACTGTCGTAAAATAAATTGGACAAATAATTTTTGCGTGGTAGTTTAGAAAAATTTGCAACATCAGAATATTAAAAAAAAATATCAGAAAAATCTTGCCAATAAACATTTTATTTATATACATACATGTTTCGTATTTTAAGGATCAAGGTGCATGACACTTATTCAGTTTTTCTTGGGCAGCTCGGAATTCAAGCCCGAGGGCACTCATTTGATTGGTTGTTTCTATGACCATTCCTAGGACCCATCGATTGAAACCACTTTCGTCCAAATTGAACCGAGTTTAGTTTCCCATATATATTTGGCCCGACATTTTTCCGTCTGTTTAAAAAAAATCGTTTTTCTTTTCCTTCAGTGTGTTTATGCACACTTTCAAAACGGTTCGAAAAATTAAGTACCGATCTAAAATCGTGCACAAGTCAAGACACTTCGTGCGTTCAAAGCGCTTTGAAATTTAGTTTATGCATGTGCTTTGAATCAGGGCGAACTCAGTAAAAACGAACTAAGCTGTCGCATAAACATGCGTTTCAAATCGAGTAATGCATGTAACAAGTTCAAATACCATTTCCGTTCTTACCCTAAAACAAAGGCGTTTGATAATAATACCTCGAGTTCGCCCAGTGGTTGAAATTCAACCATTATATTGACAAAAAATACTTTTTGGTATTAAAAAAACTGATATGAAAAGAACTATTTTCTGTCATTACAAATAAAAATCATGGTAACATGTTACCCTATATCTATCTCTTCCTTTGGGATAATACAATATACCATACCAAATTTCATCAAAATTAGTTGATTAGCTTAGCTAAGAAATTATATTTTCTTGCTAGTGGCGAGACGCAACCTACTTAAAAACAAATACTTTTTCTCAAGCTTTAATCTATCTCCATACCAAATTTCATCAAAATCGGTCCATTAGTGTAGCTGTAAAAAAAAATATTTTCCTATTGAGGGCGTGGCACCCTTCACTTTAAAAAAAAATGCGTTCCCTCAGGGCTCAATCTATTTCTGTACCAAATTATATTAAAATTGGACTATTAGTTTAGTAGTGAAAATGTTTTTTCCCGTTAGGGACGTGTCACCGCCCACTCAAAAGAAATATCTTTACTTAATATTCAATCTATCTAGCGGTTCAGTCGTGACATCGTTTTTCCCATTAAGAGCGGTGCCACACTCCCTTAAAGAACTTAAAGCTGTAAACAAATTTTTCTTAAGATTCAGTCTATCTCTAAACCAAATTTCATCAAAATAAGTCCATAGCTTAGCCGTGAAATATTATTTTTCTTTTAGAGGCGTGGCTTACTGTTAGAAAAAATATTGCATTCTGCACTGTCCCTTTTCACAACATTTCAAACAAACAAAAAATTAGAATTAGGGGTAATTTTCACATAGAAAATAATCGTCTTTTAGTTTCGAGTAAGTGTTTTTAGAAAACCTTTCAAAAAACACGTCTTTACATTGAACCTACGATGTGCGAAAGATGTTGAATTGGAACTTAAGCTGGAATTGGATTGCAGGTAGGTAGATTTTAGATTTTATTGCGTTAGGAAAATCTGAATAAGCTTCATAAGAAATGAAGATTTCATAATATGTGGTAGTATATCATCTCTTGCCTTACCTTACTTAAATGTAATCCTTTGATTAAAAAAATAGGTTTTCAAATCTTATGACCTTAATGAAATATGCTTAAGTTTCTGGTAATTTCTTGCAAAATTTAAAACCTACAAAATTTCACTGAAAGTTTCTTCAAAATCGGTTTAGTCAATGCTGAAATAATCTCGAAACAATATGCCTATAGGCTTTCGCTACACATAACCTACAGTGGCGCCACTAAAAACTAAAATTCCGCAGTAAAATAAATATTTTTCTCTTGCAACTTTTTTATTATTAAATTTTTTTAAGAGCAACTCAGTAAAAATTAATTTCCATTGTTTCCGAATGCTCTCGCTAAGAATACTAAATGAATATCCTCACAGTAAATATTGGAACACGTTAATGTTCATTCATTCTCAAACACTAGGACTCCAATTTTCCAAAATCGGACACTTTTGCATAACAGGTATGATATTTCAATTTTATCAGACCGTACGAAGCGATTGACACCCCACTCATCAAAATGGGGCAACGATTTATAGAGAAGCCAACAAATATTTTACAGGTTCGTATGATCATAATTTCTAAATGCCGATGTTATATTTCAGTTCTACAAGAGCGTACAAAGCGATTGATACCTCATTTTTCGAAATCGTTGCAGTAGTTATCGAGAAGCCAAAATACATTTTTTTTTTAGTTATAGCGCTTTGTATGAGCATAATTTCTAAATGCCGATGCTATATTTCAGTTATACAAGAGCATACGAAGCGATTGATACCTCATTTGTCAAAATCGGTGCAGTAGTTATCGAGAAACCAAAATAATTTTTTTTTAGTTACAGCGCTTTATATTAGCATAATTTCTAAATGCCGATGCTATAATTCAATTCTGCAAGAGCATACGAAGCGATTGACACCTCATTTGTCCAAATCGGTGCAGTATTTATTTTGAAGCCAAAATAAACATTTTGCAGGTTTGCGCTTTGTGTGAGCATAATTTCTAAATTTCGATGCTATATTTCAGTTCTACAAGAGCATACGAAACGATTGATACCTCATTTGTCAAAATCGGTGCAGTGGTTATCGAAATCCAAAATTGTTTTTTTTTTTAGTTATAGCGCTTTGTATGCGCATAGTATTTAAATGCCGTTGCCTTATTACAATTCTACAACATTGTACGAATCGATTGACACCCCATTTGGTAAAATCGGTCCAGTAGTTAACGAGAAATTAGCGAAAGAAGTTTTTCATGAAAAAAAATCACTTCCTGCTGTTTCTCGTGGCCTGGTGTTTCACCAAATTTCTGCGTCATTGCTCTGCCCAAAAAAATTGAGCTGAGGCAGCAGGGTGCTTCCGCATGCACTTTAAACCTAAAAGTATGCCACACTTTATTTTCAAAATTTTGTACATGCGTAACCACCCTGTTGCTTCAGCCAAATTTTTTGGGCAGAGCACCGACGCAGCAATTTGGCGAAATACCAGGCCATCAGAAACAGCAGCAAGTGATTTTTTTTTCATGAAAAACTTCTTTCGCTAATTTCTCGTTAACTACTGGACCGATTTTAACAAATGGGGTGTCAATCGATTCGTACAATGTTGTAGAATTGTAATAAGGCAACGGCATTTAGAAACTATGCGCATACAAAGCGCTATAACTAAAAAAAAAAAATATTTTGGACTTCGATAACCACTGCACCGATTTTGACAAATGAGGTATCAATCGCTTCGTATGCTCTTGTAGAACTGAAATATAGCAACGAAATTTAGAAATTATGCTCATACAAAGCGCAAACCTGCAAAAACATTTATTTTGGCTTCAAAATAAAGACTGCACTGATTTGGACAAATGAGGTGTCAATCGCTTCGTATGCTCGTGCAGAATTGAAATATAGCATCGGCATTTAGAAATTTTGCTCATACAAAGCGCTATAGCTAAAAAACAAATTATTTTTGTTTCTCGATTACTACTGCACCGATTTTTACAAATGAGGTATCAATCGCTTCGTATGCTCTTGTAGAACTGAAATATAGCGTCGGCATATCGAAATTATGCTCACGCAAACATGAAAATAGTTTTTTAGGTATAGCGCCTCGTAATAGCATTATTTCTTTATAACGATGCTATATTTCAGTTCTACAAGAGCATACGAAGCGATTGGTACCTCATTTGTCCAAATCGGTGCAGTAGTTATCGAGAAACCAAAATATTTTTTTTTTAGTTATAGCGCTTTGTATGAGCATAATTTCTAAATTCCGATGCTATATTTCAATTCTGCACGAGCATGCGAAGCGATTGACACCCCATTTGTCCAAATCGGTGCAGTATTTATTTTGAAGCAAAAATAAAAGTTTTTGCAGGTTTGCGCTTTGTATGAGCATAATTTCCAAATTTCGATGCTATATTTCAGTTCTACAAGAGCATACGAAGCGATTGATACCTCATTTGTCAAAATCGGTGTAGTAGTTATCGAAATCCAAAATTTTTTTTGTTTTAGTTATAGCGCTTTGTATGAGCATAGTTTCTAAATGCCGATGCTTTATTTCAATTCTACAACATTGTACGAAGCGATTGACACCACATTTGTTAAAATCGGTCCAGTAGTTAACGAGAAATTAGCGAAAGAAGTTTTTCATGAAAAAAAATCACTTGCTGCTGTTTCTCATGGCCTGGTATTTCGCCAAATTGCTGCGTCGTTGCTCTGCCCAAAAAATTTGGTTGATGAAACAGGGTGGTTACGCATGTACAAAATTTTGAAAATAAAGTGTAGCATGCTTTTAGGCCTTACAAAAACAGGGTTGTTAGGAACATGTTTTTATAAAAAATTGGCTACGAAGACTTGGGAAACGAACTCGATTTTAAAATTTTGAAGACTTGGGAAACGAACTCGATTTTAAAATTTTGAAGACTTGAGAAATGAACTCGATGTCAGAATTTTGAACAACAGGGTGTTTATGCATGAGTTTAATTAACTAGGTGGTTTTGTTAAACACCCTGCTTTTGTAAAACCTAAAAGTATTTTATGAATGCGTAACCACCCCGTTTCTTCAGCTCAATTTTTTGGGCAGAGCAATGACGCAAAAATTTGGCGAAACACCATGCCAACAGAAACAGCGAGCGATTTCTTTTCAAGTAAAACTTGTTTCGCTAATTTCTCGTTAACTATTACACCGATTTGGACAAATGAGGTGTCAATCGCTTCGTATGCTCTTGCAGAATTGAAATATAGCATCGGCATTTAGAAATTATGCTCATACAAAGCGCTATAACTAAAAAAAAATTTTTTGGATTTCGAGAACTATAACACCGATTTTGACAAATGAGGTATCAATCGCTTCGTATGCTCTTGTAGAACTGAAATATAGCATCGGCATTTAGAAATTATGCTCATACAAAGCGCTGTATTTCAAAGAAGTATTTATATAGCCTTTAACGTAGGAAAACCTTGAGCGATAATGCTGTGCAAACTATTCATGTTGAAAATTTTCAAACCCAAAATAAAAACAAATTGTTTTTTTTATGTTGCCTAAATTCTATGCCGACTATTTTATTTTTATTAAACAGTGGAAAAAACGAAAACTTCTTCAGTATTTTACAAATTGACGATTTTAATTTTATTATTTGCTTTTGCTTTAAATACCATTAAAATTAGTACAGTTTTATTGAAATTAATAAAATAATAATAATAATGTTTACATACGTATGTATGTATGTATGTATGTATTGTATATTTTTAATAGTATTAAGAAATCTTGACGAGAATTGTAATTAAATAGTAAGTACTTTCTGTTTTAACAATACATAATTCAATGTCATATAAAATTATTCAATAAATCACTTATATCTCTATATAAAATGAAGCAAGCTGTCCATTTGATTAGAATAGAATTTTGACTTAAAAAACTAAAACATTCAGTTTATCATTTCTTTCATATTTTAAGCACCGCGTCTACCAAATCAGCCAGCGCCTGTACGAGTGATTTGATAACAAAAAAGTTATTGCGCTTTTTCAATGAACATTTTTACTGAAATTTATTCACTTTTCGTCTGTTATTTAATTTTTCTTCTTGCATCGGCGCGCAAATTTGAGGACAACGCCGACTTTGAAGCACTGGTCGTGGATGAGTTCCGCAACGAAGACTGATCATCCTTCATGAGATCGTGACGTCTTGAACGCGATGATGGGGCTTCAGTTTTCTTTATCGGTCGTGTTAATGTGCTGGAGCTGCCGTTGAGGTGCTGTTGTTGTTGCTGCTTCCGTGGCAGCGTAGACATCTGTACGGAGCAAATTGAGAAAAGGTTTAACTTTAGCTATTCTTTAAGGATTGAGAAAATGGTTCCGACTGCTCTGAAGTCTAAGCTTCTGTATTGAACTTGTAAGTTATTTTTACGTCTCCATCAATCTACTATTATTAAACAAAATTAAAATTATTTCCAAATTGGCTGCATCGATTTTGATGAAACTTGGGGATTTGATGCACATGTAAACAAAATTAGGATTGGCTAGGTTTTAAGTTTTTTAAGACTCTAAGAGGGGCGTGGAACGATATGATATGATAACGTCATGTCTCCCAAATAATGCAAGATATTTGCTACGTTTATGCGACAACTTCGTTTTTACTGAGTTCGCCCTGGTTCAGAGCATATGTTGAACCAAATTTCAAAGCTTGGAAAAATATTGGGCCAAATATATATGGGAAACTAAAGTTTGTCCAATTTGGACGAAAATGGTTTCAGTCGATAGGTCCTAAGAATGGTTATAGAAATGGCCAATTATGTGAGTGACCTCGGGCTTGGATTCCGAGTTGTCCTAGAAAAAGTGGATATGACGTTTGAAATTTTTCCAATTTCCTAGTTAATTTAAATAGATTCTTGGTTAATATTATTAACAAGCCCAATTTGGTAAACGGATGCAGATTATATATATCTCAAAATGTACTATAAGTAGGCGGAATTAGAAAAATCGGCGTGGTACTTTTCAGTAATCGAAAATTTTGATTCAATATTACTCGAAAACGGCACATGCCATTTTCATATAAAAATTAAGAGGTTATAGAACTGAAACCACTCATCAAAACAAGCTAAGTCGCTACACTAACAAGACTTGTTGAAGGACGTGGCAGTTTTCACAATATTTATAAACGATATTATAAGAGAACCAATAACGCCATCGTTATGAAATCTAATATGGAAGCTATACTTGCTAATGGCTATCTCATAATTAAAAACAGACGCAGCGGTACCAGTGGGCGTTGCACCTCCCACACAAGCAAAAAACGTTAAATGTCATATTTAGTGTATTATGGGAGCGACCCTAACAAAATTTAGTGTAGAGCTATCGGTTACTATAAGCTTTGAAATTAAATGGAACTAAAAAATGTTTAATGTGATATCTATGTAGTGTAATATAGGAGTAATTTTCATAAAATTTGATATAGAGGTGTCGGATCTTATAAATTTTGAAATTATTTGGGGTTCGATGAGATTGCATCAGTGAGGGTGGCACCTTCCATACAAGTAAAAAGCATTAAGTGTTATATGGAGAGTACTATGAGATGATATTTGGTGTGGAGATGTCGGCTACTATAAACTTTGAAAACAGGATTGCATCGGTGGGTGTGGCACCTCTCATGCAAGCAAAAAATGTGGTAATATTGAACTGAGGTAATATTGAACGTACTATTCAACTTTTTTCGTAATTTTCCATATATTAGCGACTTTTTAGCTTTGTTCAACATTTTACGGTCTTTCAACAATTTTTAATAAATTTTCGAGTTTTTCAATATTTTTTCGAATTACTTATCCTTAATCAACATTTTCAATTTTTTTGTTTTGTATACTTTCGACTCATCAACCTTTTCAACTTTCGAGATTAACTTCATATTTTATCGAATTTTGCAGCGATTTTAAACTATACATTTCAACCTCTTTCAACTTTATTCAACATTTTCCATATTTTATTGACTTTATCAGCATTTTTCAACGATTTCAACTTTTTTCAACATTTCCTATATTTTTTCGACTTTTTACATCTCTTACAATTTTTTTCGACTTATTCAAATTTTTTCGAGTTTTTTTAGCCTCTTTCAACATTTTTCAAGCTCTTTCAACTTTTTCATGTTTTTTCGACTCTTTCAGTCTTTTTCATCCGTTTCAAAATTTTTTCAACCTCTTTCGAGATTTTCAACTTTTTTCAAGTTTTCGACCTCTTTCAAATATTTTTAACATTTTCCATATTTTTTCGACTTTTTCTACTTATTTCAATTTATTTCGACTTTTTCAACCTCAATTTAACAAAGAAATAAATCAGTACACATTCTTCCTATCCTGCAATTTGATTTTCGTAGGGAGCATAACACCTCCCATCCTCTTACCTTGTTAAATTCAAATTTCAGGATAAATATTCCACTGGTATGGTTCTGCTAGATGTCAAAGCAGCATTTGATTCCGTTTGGCATGTCGGACTAATCCACAAAATTAAAAGATTTGGAATTTCTCTCCGACTCATTAAAATCATACAAAGTTTCCTATCCAACCGAACTTTTAAGGTATAGATAAGGCTACAGAGCTCTCACAGTACCAATATTTTAGCTATAACATTTATATCGCTGATCTACCACAAATCCAGAATTGTGTTATTTATTTTTGTGCAGACGACACTGCAATCTTGTCATCAGCATTAATGGCTACCGAGGTTATTATAAAACTTCAATATGCACTAACTTGTATTTCCACGCACTTAAGAAAATAGAAAATTTCAATAAGTCCTGCCAAACCTCAAGCCATTTACTTTATCGGGAAACGTAGGTCATGCTTCTTCCAAAAAACAACCTTATCTTAGATTACATCAGTTAACATGGGAAAACAAAGTAGAATACCTAGGTGTTATGCTTAATCCTAAACTTACCTTCAAGGAACACATTTTCTACATTATTCAAAAGTCAATCTTTCGATCAAAATATTTTATTCTTTAATCTCTAAAAACGCTGGCCTCAGCCTGGGCAACAAAATATTAGTTATGAAATGCATATTGTTTGCCACTCTATATTATGCATGCGATGTGTGGGGTAATTGTGCTCTTTCCCATATCAATAGACTCCAAATCATTCAAAACAAAATTATCAAATTAACTTTTAACCTCCCCTGACTCTTTCCTACTCGATGACTGAATGCACATGCAGATGTAAAGTATGTATGTTTCGAATAAGATCGAGAAACTTATTAAGCTCTTTCCACGTTTTTTTAACATTTTCCACATTTTCTTCTTTTTTTTTTTCATTTTGCTGCTTTTCTCACACGTTCAAACAGTTTTCATTATTAGTTCAAACTTATTCTGCGCTTACCTACAAAATTTGACTTTCACAACTTACCCTTTGATTTTGCTCCTGCGAGTAGTTAATTTCGTAACCTTCACTTATGAGTTTCGGTTTCCAGGGTGCCAACATTGATACCGAACGAGATACTGTACGTGTCATTGGCTGTAATGGCTGATTTTTGGTTTTCTGCGCGCGCAGATCTTCGCGTGAGATGGAACGTCTTCTCAATTGGTATGGCTGTGGTATGGCACCGACTGTGGTAGCATGCAGGTACACAACGCTGCGTTGACTATGAAGGCTCGACTCGCCCTCGGTACCGGAACTTTCCGCAGGATAGCGGTCTCGTTCCCTGTTTAGAGTAAAGTTTTGTTATGCGTTTTGTTTTTTTCGCAGAATGCTAGTGCTCACCTGGAGTATGATGACGTGACTCTGCGTTCTGCACTTCTGGCAGGCTTTGGCGGTCCTATCAAATGCTGATGCTGCCTGCGTAATGTGCTGCTATCACCGTTTGTCATGGATGTAGTCGGTGTCGTCTGTCGATCGTTGCTTCTACGGTAGGCGTGGTCATCATACCGATGCGCACGATCAAGTCTTTCGCGTGAAAGTGAACGGGAGGCAACATTGCCATTCAGGCCGTTTTGCCGCTTGTGCTTCTCTTCCGTCTCGGAAGCACTTTCGGAAATGTCGTCTAGATCACGAGACCGTGAATAGTGACGACGCTTTCGGAAATCGACCTCATCTGTGCCGCCATTCTCTAAGTTTTGCATTGATGTGCTTTTTTGACGCGATGTAGCTACACTCGCATTATGCATATAAGAGGGCATAGGTTGTGTGGTGATATGCTGTTGAGGACTGTCAGTAATGCGATCAAGATGATGGGCACTCTGTGAATACTTTTGGGAGCGATTCAATGTGGACGAAACAGATGGTCGAGTTCTGAAAAAAAAGCAACAAAAAAAATTAAAAATTCATGAAACTAAAAATAGGTTGATATTACTTAGGTGTTGTTGTGGCTCTAGATATCGTTGGGGGATTTGAGTCCAAATCTGTGTCACCAAAGAAACGCAAATTTTTCGCCGGTATCGGAGGTGCTACCGTTGAGCGTTGCTGTTTGCTGCGTTTCATACTTGAGGTTTCGTGCTGGCCATTAACGGATACATTCAGCTAAATAGTTTGGAAATTAGGCGTCATTTTGGAAAATGGATATTATGCTTACCTTCTCCTTGGACTTGCTCTTGGAACGTCTGTCAAGGGACTTAAACCAACTCATTTTCTCCGGCTTTTCACTGGAGTTCTTTTTGACAAGTGGTGACTGCTTTTTTTCTGATGAGGTACGCTTGATCAGTAATGGACTAGCTTTAGGTGTGGAAAGTCGGCGACGCATCGATATATCAGTCATCTGAGTGGATAAAAGGTAAAATAGAACATGATATTAAAGGTCGAATTCAATAAATTACAAAGTTATATATCAAAAATAAACGACAAACGGTCATGACAACAGCAACATGTCTCAATTTACCTCGAATATTTGAAAATTCAAACAAGATCTTATCATATGTTTAATCCTGGAAACATAGCTCCAGAAGTAGGTCTTTGAGGCATACCGATAGTTTGATTCAAAGGTCACACAACAGTTTTTCGCTATAATATCTATTTCTATTCTCCAGAGAGTCTGATTCAGACTGAACAAAAATTACAGATAAGCCAATTTCCCATAAAGGTTAAGTGCATTAATTACGCCAGTTCAACCGTTTTAATGATAATCAAGATCAAAAGTTAAAAATGTTTTTTATTAATCTCTCTTCTCATTGGATCAGGCATTTGGCTTTGAATATTTTTGCCTTATCTATAATTTTTGTTCAGATTGATTCTCTGTCGGGATAGAAGGAAGCGATATAATAGCGAAACACTTTTTTATGATATCTGCCACGAGATGAAAACTTTATGTTAATCATAGGATTCTGTTTCTTTAAACTTACGAGATCATTTTGAAGTTGGTTCCAAAAGTGTATTGTCAAAGAAATGTATGTTCTTCTGGAACGCATTTTTGAACTTGTTTCCGGAAGTACTCATATACATACTATGTACTTATATATGTATGTAAATGTATATTGTCCATAACATTATGAAGTATGCGCTGCAAGATGTCCCAGATCTAATTTGGTAATTATTTAAAGTCATATAAATCGTCAACTTCAAAGAATTTCTTTAAGGAGGTTATTCAAAGATCACTTTGTGCTTGACACTAACGTTTTCGTGCTAATTGAGTCAAACGAAATTAATTAATTTATTTCAGCATGCAAAGTTCCATTGCATTAGCGACCCCAAACTTTACTACGATAATTAACACCTTCATATCACCTACGAAAATTGCAGCTACCTCTACAAAAAAAACCAAATTCTGAGAAAAAACAACTGACGCCAAACTTTACCCTTTTGTTGCAATTTTGACCTTTTTGATTGCTAATGAAGCGCATTTGTGTGCTTATCGAATTACAAAAGCATTGCATGCATTTGAAAATATAAAGAAAAAAAAGCCCTTAAGGCATTTGGCAAAAATCGAATTCAACCAAATTATAGCAGAAACTTTATAGGAAGCGAAAAAAATCGCTCTGGAAAACCAAAAACACCCAAGGAAAACAAATAAATGTAAAACGTACAAAATTGCCGGAAAACAGGTTAACATGTACACAGTTGTTGCTGTCAATGGAGATACTCGTACGAGCAAGGTAACCAGATGAAAAGAATAAAATCACTACAAGTCACACACAATCCATCCGATTGAACACTGAAATTCATAACGAGCATCATGTTAACTTCAATTACAGGGTAACTTGCTCAAAGAACCCAAAAAATAAATAAATAATCACCATAAGATACGAACCGAAATTAAATTGAAAAAACAAAGGAAATATATCGCGTTAGGCTTCAAAATCGGTCCGGAAAAACAAAATATTTTTTATAAAAGTGTTCAATTTTTCGATTTCAAAATTTTATGATTTTGACTGAAGTATTTCCTTGAATAAGAAAATATTTTGTTCAAGCAAAATTACAATTCAAATAGTTTCTTCAATCGCGTGAATTTAAAAAAAAAATATTGCTTAATTAAGATATGCTTTTTGTTTGTACAAGCACTGAAGTTTATAATGTCAAAAGAGTTGAAGAAGATTGAAAATATCGAAAAAGTTTGACAAAATCGAAAAAGTCCAAAAATATTAAACACTTCCAAAAAAGTGTTGAAAAAGAAGAAGACGAAAAACGTTAAAAAAACAAGTTCATAGAAGTCGAAAAGTTAAAATGTAACACTATAGTAGCGTTTACATTTGCGTCGGAAGAGATTATCACACTTCAGAAACGAATTCTTCTTTGGATTCAGCGTCAAAAACTACTTGGAAAATGATGAAAAAATTACAGAAATAAGTTTTAAAAGTTTATGTTTTAAGCAAATTTGTGCATAGGATGTTGGTCTTCAAAGAAAAAAAAGAAGGAATTTCAAGAGCCGTCAAAAGAATTTTTCATTTAAATTTTGTTATTTTTTTAAATCGGGGTCGAAGTATAATTTTCTTCCATTTAAATGGGTGCTGTTTTACTTAAGAAAGCTCCCAAATTGACTTAAGAAAAATATGCCTGAATAAAAATTACTCGAAAACCAAAAAGGAATTTTCTCAAAATTAATAGAAAAGTCACAAATATACAAAAAACAAAATCGACTGTTTTAAAAGCTAAAATTAATTTTGTGTTTCGAGTCAACCACTCTATACAAAGCAAGCAGACAGACAGGAATTTTCGTTCAATTTCAGCTGTGCAGCCTGAAACAAAACCATTTCAAATGGAGTTGTGCAGCAATTAAAAGATATTCTATTAAAATGTGTTTTTTTTTATTAAAATTTTGTTTTTTTCCTGGAAAAAATATTGTTCACTTAATGTATCTATGAGCACCTCCCGCGTACCACACTCTGCCATTGCACTTGGTTATTTTAATGTGGCTTCTATTGGCCTCCTGCTATTATTAGAGACTCGTTGAAAACCAACAACAAAATTCACTTAAGCGAGTTTCACATGAAATCGACGACAAGCGCTGCGCTGTGCTGTGCAGCTTGGCTTTGCTCCACATAACAGCAACATCAATATTAAGCCTAGTTGTTGTTGCTATTGCTGTTATGTTATTTTGTGGAAATTCGATACACTTGCTGCTTAATATTGCACCACCACTACCACCACCACCACCAACGGCAACAAAAATACCGACAGCAAAAACAGCAACAACAACGATATTAAATCAAAGTTGAAACATTTTTATGTTGACCAGAAAACACAACAGCACAGCAACTTGTTGCTGCTGAAAATGTTGCTGTCATTGTTTTTGTTTTTATTGTTTGTAGCCAGTTAAATTGCGGTATTTTCTGGGCTGCATATAAATTTTGCACTCACGTTTCGCCTCTAAAAGAGAGCGTGAAACTAAAAGAGGGAGCGCGACCACAAGACCGAGGAAAAGCCAAACATTTCGAGGAACACTTGTGTGCCATGTTGCATGCAACAGGTTGAGTTTTTTTTGTTGTTGTTGTGCTGCTCTTGTTGTTATTGTAATTGGTATCTTAAAGTTTATGATTAAGTCAGTGCAACACTGACACATAGCGTATTTGGCCAATTTGAAGGAACTCTATTTTGACAGCGAACTTCGAATGCCTTTCAAAGTTGATTCCATATTCTCTGTTCGGTTGGGTGTACTCGTATGCAGCGAGCATGAGAAAGTATGTGCTATTAAGTTGTAATTGTTATTGCTGCTGGTTACGTTGTGAAAAATGCTGTCGATAAATTTGTTGCTGCGGCCACAATTTGTTTTGGTGATTGGCGCTTAAGTTAATTTTCGTCTGAGACTTTAGAATAAAATGGGGTTAAACGAATTATGTAAATGCGCCGATGAGAAAAATAACACCTGGAAACTCTGAATTTGCAAAAGCTCGATGGAGTAAATTTATCAAAAATCTCAACAGAGCCTACTTAAATATTTGCTCCCTTTAGATAAAAATGGAAAGAACATTTGTTGATTGTTAGTTCTGTATATAAAATACATAGGGTGCTTGCGTGCGCTTACAGTAAATTGTATGAAAGAATATTTGATTATATATTTAAGTACTGAACATAAAGTTGGTGTGACAACTGTAAAGATTTTTTGTTAGGGTTAAGCCAGCCGTACAAAAAGTTCTAAAATTTTAAATTTAGACTGTCTCTCTTTTAAACCTTTTCTGAAAGAAGCTTTGTAGTTCTATGAAAGTTTTAAGATGTACTTTGAAAGGCAGTGGCGTACCGTGCACATTCAGCGCCATAGAAAATGATTCTTTATTAAAAATTAAAATAACGGTCATTAGCCATAGCACAATGACATACATATATTGCACCTTAGAAAACCTCATGGCACTTGCACACTTTACAATTTTCATTTACTAAATCAAAAATAAAAGGTACATAAAATGAACTCAATATTCCAAAAACCTTACACCAATTTGCCGCCCCCAAATCTTTGCGTGCGGGGAAACCGTTCTCCCCCCTCACCAAATTATAAAATCACAAACGAAATCAAAACCCAATGACCACACCCTTTTGGTTCAATTGACTACTTTTCTTAGTTGACACAAAATATCCATAGTTGTTGTTGACTTAATCAATAGTTTTTTTTCGGTGTCTTATTACGGCAAACTCGCACTTGTGCATAAAACTAATGAAATGAATTTTAACTCAACGTTCCAAACGAAAATCATCAAAGGCAAATTAAGCGCATTAGTAGGTATAGCCGACAGGTTAAAAATAACTTTAAAGCATTTTTAATGCACTCAATATGCCTAAATTGGCAAACAAACATCTTCTGAAAAATGATTTTTAAAATCGAATTAGCACCTTTAAAATGCCTTGTTAAAAAAAAGGTTGCCACGACCAAACTGTTAAAAATTGGTTGTTATTTAAATAAAAAATCCAACGAATAACAATTCTTGCTAAAATCGAATTTATGACATTGCTTCATTAAAATACCACAAAAGCAACATACTTCATTTTTTTTTTTTTTTTATTATATTTCGCGCAACGTATTTATTCTTAAGCTTCCATTTTGGACCATAAATGCGATTTATTAACAACTTGGCTTAATTTTTTTTTATTGTAAATTTTATGCGCAACATGTGTCGTGACAGCCGCATACCAAAAAGGCTTTGAGACTTTAAAATTGGCATTTGTTATGAGGGTGTTACTTTGTTATGGTTCTTTTCGCGCTGTTGCCATTCAAAAATGTGTCAAAGTTATAGACAAAACTTTTAATTGTTAATGGCAAAGAAAAAGAAATAGAAAAAAAGTGTTTTTTCTATTTAGCACGCCCGATGCTAATCTTTGAAAAGCCATAAAACAAAGAGAAAACAATGCGACCATTGAGCAACTTCAAGTCAAAAAGGTTCTAATGCTCTATGATTGTGCGCCCCAACAAACAGCGGGAGATACCAGTTTTTTTATTTACGATTGAAATTAATTGATATTTTTACGAGTTGAAGGAAAAATCAAAAAAAAATTAGCTTGGCTAACCTAAATACTTCGGTGCGCATACACTTTCAGAGGCATTAAAAAACGCATGCTTGAAAAAAAATACTTTACGAGCGCATTGCAGAAGCCTTTAAAACTCGGTCAAGTAGTTTTTATTTGAAATTCTCAGTTTTCTGCGGGAAAGTTTTTATACTTGATTCAAGTGTGGTTTTTCAATTAACCACAAGTTGTTTATGTCTTGTAAAAATTGTTTTGTACAAGAGCCATACCGATTGAGAAAACCAAGTTAAGGGTAGACGTATTTCACTAAACATTCTACACAATTATTACCCCTACAATTTGCCGAAATTCGATATCTGATTTATTTGGATCTAAAAGTTTTCAGTATTCGAGTAATTTATTAATCATTTTGATACAAAATTTTTCCTATAGATTTCACTTGGAAGTTTCTTGTAGCTAAATTAAATTTGTAAATTTTTTGACTATCAAAAAATAAACAAAAATTGCAAAATTCAAAAATTAACATATCAAGAAATAATAACAACCGTAAAATAACCAACTTATCGATTTGATTTTTTTTTATTTTCAAATCATCACGTCTCAATTTATCCGCTGCAAGAAGCCAATAATTGAAAATTTGAATTGCATGCAAAGATTTCACCTACAATTTAAATCAATTTCTTGGCTATAACAACAACAGCGGTAACAGAAATATTAACAATTGCCACATACTTTGGCAATCGGCAGTTGTTATTTGCTGTTGCAACTTCCTCAATTGCAATTGCGCACACATAAACAGACAGACAGACAGACATACGTACGTTCGTACACGCTCTATGCAAAACATCCTCAATTCATGGCTTAAATGTTAGAGACAAGAATTTCAAGGCCAGTCAAGTTGCGATTTAAACGCACCACGCCGCCATCGCCGCCGTTTATAAAACGTGGCAGGCGAAACCACTTGAAAAGCATTGCCTGCCCAGACACAGCGGCGTTGCATACAAAACAGAAGAATGCAAGTTGATGGCAGTGTTATTGTTGCTGTTGTAGTTGTTCTAACGAAGCCCTCAAGCATGGCTAATTATATTGTCAGTCTATGAGCTAAGCTGCTGCCGCCAATTCCTCAACTCCCCTTGACTTTTGGTTTTGATTTTGTTTTATTTTATTTTATTTTTTTTTTTTGCTACTCTAACTACTTTTGAACTTAAAAAGGAAGCTTGCGCACATAAAATCTCGTTAAGAACTTTGTTCAGTCTTTGATTACTATTGGTACAACAACAACATGTTTAGAATAAACATTGAAGTATCGACTGAAAAGTATCGATAATAAATTATTGAATTTGATGTGTTTTTTAGACTCAAATTTTCATCAATAATTACAGTTACATTTGATTTTATTTTTCGATAAGAAACAGTCATAAATTAAAATTGGATTAGGGCTGGTACTTCTTGTCATTTGCAGACAAAAGCCTTACATATGTCGGTCGGTTAAAGATGTTTTTTGAGAAAACATCTTGTGGAGCGTACGACATAACGCAACAAAACCATATAGGATGTGCTCTGTAGTTTTATCATCTTCCCGCCAAACTCGAAACTCAGTTTTTACTGAGCTGAAAGTGATCAAAAATAAATCCTACCAGATTCCGTACATTTCTTTACTTAGAAGCAAAATGTAATCAAATTTAGAAAAAGGTATTGGTGAGTTTTTTGCCGTTCTGAAGCGGCCCGGATCATAAACCTAATGGAAGATGCAAAAGAATTTCTTCCCAATTTTATAGAATTATCATGATCGACGAACATTCTGGTAGACAAAGTTCTTATTGAGGCATTGGAGTAATTTCTTAATAAAATTAAATTATAGTCTTGGGTACAATGACACAAGCGCCAATACTATAGTCTATCTTGGATGTAATGTACTTTGTTGAAAATGTTGACATGGCACATGATCACAACTTGTGATTTATTGCTCAATACAAATTTTATAACTTTGAATAACTTTTTCATTTATTTAAATGAGAAAATGGACCTGATATTTCGGTCTTAAACTTAAAGTAATCTAATGTAGCTTTAAACTCATTGGTTTGGTTTTCAATATATTATCGATAAATAATAGAATTATAATTATTTCCTCAAATAGCTGCCTAGATTATCTCTTTTCATTTTGAGTTCTTTCAAAGAAAAAATATCAAATATCCCCAGTATCGCATAACAATACCATGTGTCTGACACTAACTACCGACTAGAATGTATTTGCTGCTCTACTAAGACATCTCATCTGCTTTAAGTTAACTATTTGCGCTGTGATAAATTAGGCGCCCGCGCATTTCATTCATTCATTCAAATTTGAAGTTGACTTTAGCACTCGAGTTGTATGATTATCTCGCTGTCTCTTTCGCTCCCCGATTGCTGTTTCCCTGTGTGTGGGTTGCAGCTGAGTGTCGTGCTGCAGAATATGTTTTAAGAATTCCAACTTTGTTATGTAAGCGTGGCGGCTGTGCTTGATTGCGTCTTAACTTGATTCAATTTGATTCAAAGATTTCAATTCGATTCCCTTCGCTTCTATAGCGGACGCTTTGGTTTTACTTTTCTTTTGTGGTGTTTTCATTGACGCTTCATCGCTGATTTGCGCAGAGATAATGCTGATTTGCTATGAATGGTGGGTTCTCAACTATTTTTGGTCATGCAATATTACACCAACACGTTTTTAGTTTTAAACTTGACAGATAATTTAATTTGTTGTCAAGAACTTTTACAAAATTATGGAAGAGCTTTAGCCCGCATCGTTTAAGTAAAATAACTCACATATTGCTTGTCTATTGATGTTTTGGAGAAACCACTTGAGACTAAAGCAAATATAACTTAATTGACTCTTAAAAGATGAAAGAAAGATTTATCATGTAGAATTTTTTCGGCATTGACTAGAAATAGCAAACCCATCAACATCACCATAATCATAACCATCGTCATTCATAAACTTGCAATTTATCTATCTACCGTACTCACCTTTGGTTCGCGCAACTCATTCTGCAGATGTCCACGATGTTCACGATACCGCGAACGCATCTCTTCCTCTTTTACCATATATTTGTCTTTGGGCAGCGTTTGCACACTACTTGTTGTGCTGTTAACGCGAATATGCTCCACCTGCTCCTGTTGCTTTTTGCTGCTGCTGTGCGCGCTGCTACCACTTCCACTGCCACCGCCGCCACTACCACCACCACCACCTGTGAAGAGTTGTTTGACTTTCTCGAAGCCACCAACTTTTTTATTACGCTTCAGTGTCTCCTGTCCTTGACTGTTGCCATTGCTCTGCGTTTGTCGCTCTTTGCTACTGTCGTTCGTAGAGCGACGTAAAGTGCTAGTGGCTGTTGGGTATTTGTCTAAATGTGGGTCAAAATGTGAACCATCATCGATTGATCGTTCACGATAGACATAGTTGGTTTCCTTACGGTGACCAGTGGTAGAAGCTTGCAGCTGTTCAGTGTGTCGACGTTCTTTCTTGAGGAACGCATCACAGACTCGCATGTCATCAACGTATGTACGTTTACGCCATCTGGTGGGAAAGAAAAGAATATTATGAAATCCAGTTACTAGGTTATGTTTCTCCAGAGCGATTAGTTAAGAGAAAACGTACATTTCTTGTTAAGTGTCATAAAAATTATCAATTTGTTAATCCTAATTTCCAGTAGACTCGTTCTTACAAATTGAAAATTATTAAATACAAAAGCCTATTCGAAGATATAGTACCTACTTTATAGTCCATAATGTGATAATAAAATCTTACCTTGACGTTAGATCGCCATTGAATGATTCCTTTCTAAAATCGTTTTCAATGCCCGAATCACCCTTATCAAAACTTCTCTGCTGCAATTTGTCACGTTTCAAACTGCTTTGCCAATGATCTTCGTTACTTGCGTGGAGTTGATAGCCGCCACGTTCCATGCCATTTGTTCCTACTTCATAACGCTTCATATTCTCAGGGGAAGATCTATACTGATCGGTATTCGTAAATTGTGAGTCCAAACTCTTCGGTTCATAATCGGCCAAGTGTTGACGTTCGGTAGGCGAATGATCTCGCTTTCCTTTAAAAGAGTCTACACGTTCGCGGTGGCGCGACTCTCGCACAAGTGGTCGACCATTTTCATCCAAGCGCGTTTCTCTCTCATAGACCTCTTTTACACCGCCCAGGCCATCGTCAAAGTATTTTGTGTGTCGATAACGTGATGTTTTTGTCTCGGTTTTAGGTAAAGTGTTTACCAACACGCTTGAAGTCGGTGAAATGATATCTAAGTGCGAGCGTTCTGGTGAGTACTTTTGTAGAATCTCTGTTGTTTGCGGTTTGTGGTACCTTTTGCCGACATCATCGTGTTCCGGCGTCAGATAGCGATGACGGCTCGTAGCTGTTTGTTGTGTTGTTTTGTATTCTTCATGGTTTCGACCCGGCGAGTCGGCATGTGGATATCGCCGTTCAAGCGTGTTGTCCCCAAACCTACGTGTTAGTATACGAGATTCAAGTCGAGCGCGTCTGTAGCCCATGTCATCGACAGGATCTTCTCGTCCAACACCATTGCGGTTAACTGGGCCATGATCGTAGCCGTTTTCGCGTGGAGGTGTAATGCTTCGTATGACTGGTATTATTGGAGGTTCTGGTGGTGATTTGCTGCGCAACTTCGAGGAAAACTCATCTTCAAAGTATTTGCGTGTTTCGAAGCCCAGACCCTCGTCTTCATCGCTTAAATTGCGTGGACTTAGTTGTTGCCACGGCGAAGGTGAGTGTGAGCTAGAGATGTGTATCGTTGTGGGACCAGCCACAGGAGAAAACGAATTGCGCGCATTGTTGTAATGCGTTTTGGAATGGTGTTGTTTTTGTTGTTGACTAGTAGCAAAATCAGTAAAATCTTCGGATGGACGTGTTAGAACGCGTTCAGTGGATCGTATGTCTCGTATTGGTGTTCTGAGTTCGCGCACTGGTGTACGAATTTCACGCGTTGGCGAACGCAAATACTCTCTACGATTATGCATGTGCTGCTGTTGGTCGTCGGTCAAGTCCAGCTGCGCGTATGTGATGCCTTCATTTGGGCGAGTGTATGAGAATGCCGGACCGGTAATGGTAGGTGGTGGCGAGAAACGTTCCATTGAAAGCCGCTTTACCATGCCGTTTACGGTCACGCCCTTCGTAAGCGGCAATTTTTGCGCGGGCAACTGTGAGCTGTGCATATTTTCTTGTGACTTAGCCTGCAGTGTTAAGATTTTATGCTTAATGTTGTTCGAGATTGGGTTTCTACCTAAAAGACTTCCGTCTACCTCGGCTAGATGTCTGCACAAGAGATTTCCGTCTACTTCGGTTTGATGTCTGCTCAAGAGACTACCGTCTACCTCGGCTTGATGTCTGCTGCGTTCGAGCAACTCATCCAAGCCACTCTCATGCTTTTCGCGATCCGTGATCGCTTCGGACTTGCGTCTTTCGCGGTTGAACTGCTCCTCGAAATAGTCTTCTTTTTGGACTTGTTCGATAATTGGGGCCAGTTGTGTTGGCGGTATTTGTTTGGCTGAACCGTTTGGCAGCTGTTGTTTCGAGTCTTTCAAATTGCGCTTGACAGGCTTGCTGTTTGAACCAACATCGCTCTTGCTGCGCACTAAACGTCTGCCACCACTGTCCTCAAAACGAGGGTCGCGATCCACTTGACTGACATTTGTGTCGCTTTTGCGACTAAAGATATTAAAAATGGACGGACGTTTGGAAGGTTTCTTTTCAGTGGCGTCACTTACACTACGAGCCACCGGTTTTCCGGGAGCTTTCTTCTTACGTGTGGGCAGTGAATGAAATTTATTAGGTGTGGCAGCGCTGGGGTCACTGCGTTTCGTTTTCACTTTGAAAATAGGGATGTTATCACCGTTCTCCGCTTTGCTTTTATGGCGTTCAGCCTGAGCGAGTACGAGAGCAGCTTCCTTGCGAATGTTCTCGGCAGAGAGGTCGGCAGGTAGTTGATGATACGCGGGTAAAGGATGTTGGGGTGGTTGTAAGTTGGTCGTTTCGTAGTTCGTTGATTCGTTCGGACGTTTACCTGTTAATGAAAGAAACAAAAAAAATCATGATAAAATGTGGTTTTAAATAGACTTAAAATAGAACTCTTAACTCTAATCGTATCTTTCTTCCAAAGTTTAACAAATATCACTTAAGTTCTTTTTTGCATCATTTCCGTTGCCATTTATTTCCAAGCCATTAGGCTGAGGATGCTAAGCCTGCTAATTTTTCAATCTCACTAAAAACAACACCAGCTTTACGTTCAAAGTCCAGCGAATCTTACAGTAACGATAACAACAAAGCCTCAAAACATTCAGCTTCAACTCAAAAATCCATTTGTACAAAATTACTAGGCTAAAACAACTTAATCTGACCCTGCCATCAGCAGTTTTTTTCTTTCTTTTCGTTTTCAGAGATTCATCAACAACAATAGTCATAATAATAATATGAACGACATGAAAACAACAACAACAAATCGAACACTAAAACGCAGACTCAGAATTCTTATGATGAGTTAAAATGTAATTTTGATTAATGCCAACCGAAAACATCAGTACTCAAACTGAGTGCGGGGAGAAAAACGCGCTTGAACTTAGCGAGCCTCAATCAAAATGTTATTAACGACGATATGCGGGTAATGATGAAAGCCAGCCACCGCTATGGATAGATAAGGGAGGAGGGAGAATCGTGACAAGTAGGTAAGGTGCTGAAAATAGGTGGAAGAACTAGAAGAGGAAGCGGCGGCAACCGTAGGTTGAGATGTGTAGTGACGAAACTAAAGTGTCGAATTACATGCAAAGGCAATTGACGAAAGACATCGACAACGACAACGTCAATGATATTTAAGTGGTGTGAATACTCAAAATACTCCCAGAAAAGCCCTAGGCAAATAATTGACAACTTAGGGGTGAACGATTCAATTAAAATCAAATTAAAATTGGTTGGAAATAAAATTCACATAAAACGATAGAGCACTATAATCATAAAAAAGATATGATCTTGTCAAAACTACTCGATAAAAAAAACTTGAGTAATTTTTGCTCATATTAAGTAATTTTTCCTTGCATAAAGTCCTTTGAAATGAGTTCATGTTCCATTAAAACTACTTAGAGCTATTCGCCTATCATATGACAAATCATTTCCAGAAAAACTTTCACTCGGTATGTATAGTAAATTTTCTGTTGGAAGGAATAAAATATTCTTTTCCTCTTAATTTTCCTCTTTCTTTTCTTAATTTTAGAAATATATTTACTTAAACTAAGGAAATGCTTAACTCAGTTGTTTTCCTCAATAGAAGCGTGATTTCAAAAGAATTTTTCTTTTGATATTTTTTTTCTCTGTTTAACGAGAAGCACACTACGACAATTGTCAAGCATGTGGGTTGATTGATCAATTTTTTTTCAATTTTTGTAAAACCATTTTTGAAGATATTACAGCTCTGCTAACCCAATGTCGCCTGTTCCGTAATCATTAGGTTTTTGAAATACCTATCCATAGGAATATGCTAAATTTTGAAGTATAATCTTAATCACTTTGTCAAAATTCTGCAAATATTTGAATATTTTTTTTTTGCAAAATACGTACATACATACGTAATACGTATGTGTGGACCAAAATTGCGTTTTCAAGGTTAAAAAATATTGAAACTGAAAACATGAACTTCCTCCAACTCATCATAAAAATTGTAACTCTCAACAGCCACTTGTACGCAACAAATATAAGGCCAGTTAAGAGATGCTGCCAGATAAAAGATAGACAGCAGCTGATAAAACAATGGCAGCAGACATGATAACGTCGGCAACAAATGTAGTTGTTGTACAGCAGTCAAGAATGCTATCAACGCACCATCAACAACAAAAACAGACAGCGGCAATTCGCTTGATCTATACGAATCACGTGGTCATTTTTCTGCAAGTTAAGTACGCGACTCATAATTTCGAGATTTTTTTTTTTTTTTGCTCTTCTTATGCTTTGGATTTTAATTCTTGACCAGGCCAGGCCCGGCCGACTAACGACTACTTAACACAATCAGCGCGAAACGTGCTTTAGGTAGAATACCATGGAGGCAACGCGTTGTTCGCACAGTCAGTCGGTCACTTCATGTGATTACCGCGATACGTCGTAGACTTCTGAAATTAACGCCGCAGCAGCAGCGCCATCTACCGGCTAATTTTTCTTGTTTTCAGTTTCATTGGCATGTTGCGACAAGCAATCGAAATGTAGCAATTTTCATGTTTTCGACAGCACAGTTGAGTGTTTGCTCGTTGTTGGAATTACGATGGCACGGCTGTTGTTGTTGCTCGTGCAGATGTTTAGTTCGCTGATGACCTAAGGCTTTTTATCTTAAAATTTTGTTCGTTTAGCATTTATGTTGAAATGTTAGTTTATCTTTTCTTAAGTTTTATTTATTTTAAGTATTTAATTATACGATTTTATATACAAAAAAAAAAAACTTGTAGATGGTAAGCTTGATTGCCCCCTTTTTTTTAAATGAACTCATTAATTTCTATTGGTTATGACTTCCTAACAGTCAAATGCGAACATCCGGTATCACTATTGTTTTTTTAAAAACAAAAAATTTTTAAATAGCTAGTAGTGTACTGAAAGTTTATTCTCAAGCCATATTTCATAGTTTTTTTTTTTGTAAATTCAAAGAATTTTCGAATTCGAACAAAATTTCGTTCGCATGATTTTCATGTATTATTATTTCAAAAGTGGCAGTGAAAATACCAAGTTTTCATGAAGTATGAAAACTACACATCCAATGGAACATACAATTTTTTATAAGATGATCGCAAAAATAAAATATTGTAAAGTAAAACACAATCAATTTTGTTACACTCATGTTTCTTTATAAGCATTCATTACTAGATTCGCTCAATTTAGGTCAAAAGTCAACTTAATTTGGTGGAAACAATAAGGATTTCAGTCAATTAATCACGAAATCAAATTACTGATAGCATACACTAAATAACAAGAGTAACAATTAGCGATAACATACAGCAACAAAAGTTGTAATATTAAACAACATCCAATTAAAATTAATTTGGCAATAAACGTCCATAATTACTACTTGTAAAGTAGACGGTTCAGACCTTCGAATGCTGATTACGATGCTCACATACATACTATATGCTTGCACAAATTGACAACAAATACAAAGTGCGTCATTAAAATTTATGTGAGTTGAAGAAAAAAATATAAAACGAAAAAACACAGATTTTAAAACATTGTCATGTACAGAGATCAGCTACAATTTTGACTGTGGGCGGCAAAAGTCTAAATGACGTTCTTATTACCATAACCAAAAATAAATTAAAAACACTTGAAAGCTCAACGACTTTAACGAGCATTGTTCTGAGCATGAGATAATGAACTACTCGCATTTTACACAGAGAAAAATTAAATTTGCAAGGTAAAATAAAATTAATGTTAATACTGATTTTTAAAGAGCTATACACGGGCGGCCCAAATGCAGAATAGCCATATTTGGTTGAGACAAAATGGTCAAAAATGTTCCATAAAAATTATTGAGTTAATATTGTGTTCTGACATTTTTGGGCGTTATCAAAAGCAACGTCATTACGCCCAACTATAGTCCGATTCCCCAAAATTACATAGCACCCAAAAAAGGGGGCAATATGCTCAGATAAAAAAAAAAATTTTGGAGTGAAATAGCTTGATGTGCACATTTAAAGCGCAATAACGCCCATTGCTATAGGCAATAACACCCAAAAAAAAAAAAACAATAGGCAAACAAAATTGGGAGTTAAAAAACGGATTTCTAAATATCGCCCAACAAGAAATTTAATAAGGCCAAAATACCAAAGGAGAGCACTGACAATATGATAGGGCGAAAATTCGCGTAGTCGGTAGTGCCCACGAGATCTATGGCGTCAGTACTGTTCGCACCATTACTGACTTCTGTGCTGCCCGGGACCATAATCACGCTTGTGTCACATTGAGTAAAGTGAAAATATAAAATGTCATTAACGCCCAAATGTTTGATCATAACGCCCAAAATGTAAGTCATAGGACCGAAATTGAAAGACGTTACGCCCAAATTTGCCAAGAACAAATTTCTTCTTGAAAAAATCTCGCATTATATTATTTTTTGATTCATTTTTTTATTTGTCATATACGAGTATTTATTAAGACTTTGGGGCTTAGGCCCTATCCGAATTAGGTTGTTATGATACAGTGCCTTTAAAAAAAAAAAAAACTGATGCAGCGACATGTTTGATGAAAAGCGCTTAGACGAGTTTTGGCACAATTCAGGGTTTTAAAAAAAAAAATCAATTCTATCTAGTTTCAAGTGTAGCTATCAGTATTGCCTGGGTGTTTTGTCATGACCAAATACTCACACACACTCATACAATTTTATATGTCATATTAATAATTAATTATTTTTTAGATTTTTTAGCTAAAACAATTGATTTGTCAGCTTGTTTGACATTTATTGTCAATTTTTCATAAACCTACTTGCTGCTGTGAGCTTATTAAAGTTCAGTGCCTTCGTGTGAGCAAAGTGATTACCTGCTCGATTACTTTTGTAGCTTGTCATAAAGTTTCATAAAAAAAACTTTGTGTTTACCTTTCTTGACAACCTTTGACAAATTTTCTCGGTTGACATTTTTGACTTGTAGTAGTTTGATTTTACCCTGCTCAAAATTGAAGTGGGTGGTTAACATGTGTTAACATTTTTGTTGTTGGCAAATTACGGTTGACTTGACATGTCTGGGCTTGCGTTACCTTAAAGATATATTTAGCTTGCTTGATATTAACTAAAGATACGCGCATATTGCAAAAATCATTTGATTTTTGGGCGTGAATGTGACAAATTTATTTTCTTTGTATGTGTTGCAGTGTACTGGGTGTTAAACATAGCAACAGTGTTATCAAATGGTATAATGAAATAGCAAATTCATTGAAAATTAAACTCAGGCAAAGATGTATTTACTAGGGTGTTCATTATTTTCACAATTTATGATTTTTGGAAAGCTCAAACGGATTTTACTTGGGTGTATTTTGACAACTATTTTAATGCCATGATTTTTATCGAAGCATAATCTTCCGATAGGACAAAATATATTTACATAGTTTCTTATGAAGTAATAACTTTAAAGTAAACATTATTTAGCTTAGCTATTAAATTTGTTTGAACAAATTTCAAGAAATAGTTGATGTACTATGAAGCAAATTTCAAATAAAAAAAAAACACTTTATTTGTGTTGCATTTTACATTACTATTCAATGCTATAAACACTTATTTTTATAAATTTTTGAAAATTATAGAACGGCATCAGGCACTCAGTTCTGCAAATTGTCATTATTTTACATGGTTAATTTTGGGCGTTTGAATTTCATAAAAATTATTCATGAGATAGCAGTTCCTCTATATCGTTTACTTGGACTTGTCTGAATTGGAAATTGCAGGGGTAATGCATTTCTTTTTTTTTTATTTTCTCACACAACAAATAGTGTCAGCAAAGAAATTACTCAGAAGTATCAAAACTAAATATATGCAAATTGAATTTAAAAACTTCTCGTACCCGCACATAACACACAAAAGCCAAACGAAATTTGCATTCTTAAAATGAAAGTCCCACAGTTTGTTTATGCAAAAACAAAAGACTTAAGCAGCGAACCCAAACACTTTACATTTTAAGCTTTTAATAAATTCGCTTAAGATTATAACTCGAAATAAAAATTTACATTACTTGTCAAAACTTCAAATGCCAAACTCAGCGCCCCTTAGCAATGCTGCATTTGTTGCGTTCAAATTTGGGCGTACACAACAGCAACAGCAAACACTTAACAACATATCCGCTTGATTTTTTTCGTGTTGCTTCTTTTTTTTCTTGTTGCTGTGTTGTGCCACTTGAGTTTGCAACTTGAAATTTCCGACTTAATGAGAATGATGTTTGGAAGCAGCAACAGCAGCAGAGGGAGCACAAACAAAAACTCATGCTGCTGCAATGCAACCGCAGCAAAAGAGCAAGCGCGCAAAAACAACGAATTTACAGGCAACAGCAACAGCAACAACAACAACAAAAGATACACTCGCATTTTAACAAAACTGTCAAGATATGTGTCAAGGTAAAATCTTGTGATGGCATGTAAAATACTCGCACATAAACAACTCGAGGTTCATCATCATCATTCGCAAGAGGCAAAAACGAACAAAAAGCACATAAATTACAAGTGCAAGCAGCAGCAGCGGCAGTGCTGCAGGATTTTTACTGTTATTCGAAAGAAAGAAACAAACAAAAAGTTGAAAAATGCAGATGCGGCACAACAACCAAAGTGAAACTGAAAATTATGCTGAGTAACAACTATTTATTCGAACAAAAAAAAATTGTTGAAGTTGAAGGCGCTTGCTGTTGCTGTTGCTGTAGAAGCGTGTTGAGCAAGTAAGGTATTATGTCGTTAGTAAGTAGCGATTTAAAGAGGATGTTTAAGCAAAACGCATTAATTACGTATAGTGGTTGTTTTATTTTTTTTAAAACACATTTCACTGCACCACTAGAGTTGGCAACGCAGAAGGAATATTTTTTTTCAAGTATTTAATTTTTTTAAAAGCAATAAATGCATGATGTTTCATAGTTTTTAAAAATTTGCATAATTTTTTTTTTGTATTTAAGTACATCATGCATTTCTTAGACTCTTCCCAACAATCCAAATAACCTTTACCAATTTAACGCTTTTAAAAGTTCTGAGCCGCTAAAGTCGAAATTAATTCTAAAGAACCTTTAAGTAACCACGATTATCCATTTTATTCCGTACTTTGCACCAACGCCCACCTTTATGCTTTGCTAATTTTGTTTACCATTAATGTTATTTCAACCATCAATCAAAAGTTCTCCAGTTGCCCCATTCAGCGTACAAGTTGAAGTGGAGTGGAATGCAAATATTAGCCAAAAACGAAAACCACGCCTGCAATTTGGTAATGCTGTCTGTACTGGTAGGAGCAGCAGCAGCAGCAGCAAAAGTAACAAATGTTAATTTCCATTTGAATGTTTTCATTTGCAACTCTTCCACTTGAAGAGCTAAGGTAGAGCTGTGATAAATGGCTTTAATTTATTAAATCGTGCTTAATTTATCACAAAACACCATGAAGGGAGTTGGTGTTTAATAAATTTTTACGTTAGAACTTTGCCAACGATAGACAATAAAATGGATTTTCAGTTAAGAAAAACAAAAGACTTAAGCAAGAAACTTGGTAGCTAATTGTGGCTGAGAAGAACTAAACTAAACCGCTGCTTTTAACAAATGACGTTTTTTGGTTTATTGTTTCAGCAATTTTTTCAATTTATTCCGCAAATTTACATAAAACTAAATTTTTTTAATTTTCTTTTACCATATGAATGTGTATTCTATAAGAATTTGGAAAAAGTTGAAAAATTAAGTGAAAGTTTGAAAAGTTTTAAGTTTCATTATCAAATTTATGAAAAAAAAAATTTAATTAAATTTTGCTCTGAATAATTTTTCTTTTTTTTGTGAATTTGAGGTCGAATGCTTAGGGGGCCAACTTAGTTTGTCAACTTCTAAAAATCGATTTTCCACGGGTTTCGAAAGTAGACCACTTCAAAAACATCATGTTAAAATTCCGAGCTCTCTAAGTATATTTTTCACGACTTTATTTGAGCGCGCTCTCTGGCCCAGTAAAAAAACTAAAAACTTGTTTGTCTCGAAATCACGTTTTTTTATACGGTGCTGGTCTTTTTTCCGAAACTACTGAGCTGATTCTTATGAAATTTTAACCAAATATTCGTCACATATTTTTCTAAACTGACAAATCATCTAAAATATCCTCATTTTTCGAACACTTACAGAATTTGGCACGTCTAGAAAACTCTAAAACACAGACATGAGTTCCATGCAAAATAAAATCGATCTTGTGTACGCACATTTTTGTGAAAGTTTAAAGAAACTCATTTTTATATTATTTCCGTAAAAAATATTTGGAAACATTCATGCAGATTAATGTGCTCTTATAAATCTGCACATAAAAATAATTTTTTAAATAAATTAACTTCTCTATTTGTTATGGTTTTTTTTTTACAACCAATAAATCATAATTAAATTTTCAAAAATCTTTTATGAATTGCATGTTAGGTATGTTGCAATTAAATTAAAAAAAATAAGAAACTTAGATATGCGAATAAAACTAATCCAACAATCACATAAAACTGCGAATTATTGCTCACCAGCGCTGATAACAAATCTGCACAAATCTTTCAAATAACATGAAAGTGAGCCACCATTAAGTGAAAGTCGGTGAAGTGCCTGAAAAATGGGTTGGAATGAATAAGTTTAACTCGCACTGGTTATGTCGCATGTGCTGACATGTGTGTGTGTGCAAGGGGCTTGCTTGCAATAAGAAATGCAAAAACTTGTTAAATGTTAATTTGACAAAAAAAAACACCTAGAGGCCTACAGTGAATCAAATGTATACCACAAAAATACCAAATGTAGCAAGAAGAAAAAAAGCAAACAAAGCAACAGCAACAACGAAATTGGAGCAGATCCTTATCTCATGCCACTGAAAAGGCGGCGGTGCGCGTTGGTGGCTTTAGTCGTTGTTGTTGTTGTTGCTTACTACTAGTGTTCTTTGCTGGCGGTGGTGGTGGTTTTTGTTTATTTATTTGTTTACAAGTTCAAAGCAATTGGCAACATGAAGATTTACTACTGCACGAATGTGATACAGCTATTTATGTCAATAAATAAAATTGTTTTAATTTTTCATAAAAAATATCATTAATTAGTTTTGAAATCAAGTGATTTTTCAGCGTAGCAAAACAAAAGACTCAAGCGCGAAACTCGTTTGCTCCATGGAGCAGTTAAATAGCATTTTTTTCTTCAAACTGGTGTGGTCCGGTCTTTTTGCAAGCATATCAATTTGCTATTGTTAGCTGCTGTATAACTAATTTATGCTTAAAGCGTGGATTTAAAAATTAAAAAAAAAAAGTAAAAACACAACCGACAATAGCAATAATTAGGTAAATCTTATAATTGCTTAATTAAAATTAAGTTTTTACAATGATTGTTTAATTTAAATAATAGAAATTAAAAAAAAACAAGCAAACAAAAGTAAACTTTAAATGCTTGATGTCTGACAGCTTAATTTGACAACAACACAAAAATTAATATGAATATAGCTCTCTTCCTCTTCTTATTTTCACAGCTTTTGAAAAAAAAATGCTTTTTACATAAAATTTCTTGAAAACCCTATTTATGTCCTAAAAATATACACTGTAATATTTATGAAATTCCATGAAATCAAGTGAAAACTTTCCTTAGCACATCAATACCACTCACTGTGCGCGACCAGCTAAATTTCGAAATACAGAGGCTCCCTCCTTACTACAAAGGTGTTTTTTGGGTAAAATTTTGTGAAAATTTAAAATTCAACTCAAATAGACACAGTTTTAATTTGTTATTTTAAATGATGCGACAAAGACTTGCATTTTTTTCTCTTAAACATCCAACTGAGGATGATTTGTAGGCCACCAGCACCAAATAGCAACAGCGTAAGCAACAAAAACAACAACTATCATATAATCAAAACACCTCAAGCTGTGTAATTTACGTCAATTTAAATGCAAACCATTCATTTGGTTCAAAATATTTTTTCGGTTGCGCTGGCGATTGCATGTTGTGACTTGAAAAAAAAAATGTTGTGCGTCTGCATGTCTGTCGGTTGGTCTACCCCATGTGATTTTGACTTTCTGACAATTTTTGGCTGACTTGCAAAACTAAGCAGCAGCTTAGCTAACTGCGTTTGAAATTTTTAACCATTTTTGTACCATACGTTGGCCATAACTCTGTTAAGTTCAGTTTTGGGAGCTATGCCTTCAGATAAATAATTAAGTTTTGCATTAATGCCTGAAACTGCGCAATACAAAAAGCTGTTGATTTGGTATTACAGAACTCAATAATGTGAATTATTTTTAGTGTATACTTTTAGGCTCATATTTATAATTATAAAAATTGCTATTTATAAAAACTAGAAAAATCTTTAAGGCAATGTGGCAGGAAATGGGTTAATTTAAATTTCTCATTCTTTTGTTTTGGCATTTTTTCATATATCCATTTTTTCTGCTTCTTCCTTTGTATCACTCATCACCACGCACGGTTCCTAATGCAATTTAAGCGCTAGTGCTAGTGAAAAAATTTCAAAGCTCACAAAATTAAATACAACGAAATGAAAACGTCCCTAATGCCGCCATTTACTAATGAAGTCGATTTTGGGTCGAAAAAAAAATCTGTAATTTATATAATTTCGTTGTTTTTTCCTCACTGCACTAATATGCTCATCCATGGTGAGCTCATCTTTGCAGTCTTTTCGAAATTTTTTCTCTTTCTATATTGAAACTTAATTTTCGTACCATTTTTTTATGTTTAGTTTTCGTTTTTTTGGCATGTTTTTTGGTAACTTTTTTGTGGATCTTTAATTTGTTTCTCCCACGCGATATTTAAGTTGATGTTCCTTTTTTCTTGGTGTTATATAAACTCGGTTTATATTTATGTTTTTAACCTGCCTATTTATTGGCATTGATTTACTTGCGCTGTCGTGTTGTGCAGCAGTTTTATGTTCACTTAATGTTGATTTTAATTCGCATATTTTTCATGTTTGACAGAGGCCAAATATCACACATAAAACTTTTTTGGGAATTTTTGCCAAACATTGCAACTGGTCAACTTAACTTCACAGACAGCAGGTTAAAATTCGCAGAAATGAGTCTGCAGCTTAAATTTTAAATTTTGAAACAAATCATTGTATCAAACATCAAACTGCAGCAAGAAGTTTGTATGAATGTATTTAGACGGGAATGAGAAAATAATTGTGCTCTAAATGTGTAGTACAAATGTGGATTTAGTGATTTTGTTTTTACATACTATGAAATCATCATGTCTCAAAAGCATTAACATTTGAGACGATCATTTTAATCTAGCAACTTTGTACCATTTTTAAGTTTTCTTTTGGCTTTAGGTTAATATCTGCATTAAGTAAATTTGTTGATATGTATTTAGAATTAAGCTGTGGTAAAGACTGTGAGATTGTTTTTTACAATTTTTTGCTGTTTTCAACTCTGTCACGGCTCTAGAAAAAGCTCCACGCACGCCCACTTTCCTTGTATAAAATGGATTACACAGATTTTAAGGCGCTCTTTTTCTATGATAAAATTTAGCTCAACTAATTTTCAATTTTACATATTTTGTATAAAAACAAGTTCGTCGCTTGTGTCTTTTGATTACGATAAAATTTTCATGAATAGTTATTGAATTAGTGCTATCGTTAAACTATTGTTTTATTTATTTTATTAAGTGCTTTTCAATTACTAAACCAAAAATTAAAAACAAGGAAAAACTACATCGGCACTTTTAACTGCGAAGGTTAAACCAATTCTTCTCCAAAAAAAGATCTTCAATATCTATCTATGTAAATATTTCTCGTTTACATTGCGTCTTGCTATGTTTGTTGTTTTAATGTGCTGTTGTTGTTGTTGTTGCAGCGGCTTAAATTACTTGCGTCAGTTGTTTGCAAAACAAACCAATTTCAAGGATACACACTCGCGTTGCAACATCTCAAGGACACGCAGCTTTGTATGCAAAATTTTGCTACATTTAATGCGTAGCTCCGCAAATGATTAGGATTATCGAAGTGCCTACAGCTTGACGGCGGCGACGTCGACGGCTGTCGCACAGTGTTTTTATCAGTTGAGGGCTGCAGGTTAAAATCGCAAAAGTCGCCATGCACTTAAGGTAGATTGGCTTCATAGTCAAGGCCGCCACCGTCATTCGAAATAAGGCTGACAGCATTGCTGCAGGGGTAGTAGCCACATTCCAATGGTGACATTTGCAATGCTGTAGTTGTTACCGCGCAGCGGTGATAGTATCGTTGAAAGGCTCTTAAGTTGCTTTAATTAAAGTAAAGCAGATGCTGTTGGAGTCGCTGTAGTAGCAATAAAGGTTACCTTAAATTTGTAAGCAGGATAAATGCTCTTAAGAAAATTTAAAAACTTTGACAATTTTCCAAGTATTACATCAAAGTTAGCATATGAAAATTATTGAATATTTTAATGTTAATCTCTATTTTATTCTGGAAAAAACAAACTCGAAAAAGTCTAATTTATGACGATCATCAGTGCTACACAACTATGCCAACATTGCTATTCAAAATATTGTGGCAACAGCGAAAACAAATATTTATCGCATGGACTTACTACATTTGCTATCAAATCCTGCTGTCCAATTCTTAAGCTGACTTTATTTTTCATTGTGAGTTAAATTCTCAATTAGTTTATCGCTTACGCCAGATAAACTTGGCTGCCAAACAGCCTTGAATTGAAATTGAAAGTCTACAATTGAGTCGCAAACACCTCGAAAGCACAGGCACAGCCACAACAACAGTGACAACAAGAGCATTAAAATCGTAGCTAAATGTTCGCTTACAAGCAACAAGCGAGACTTAAAGAAGAAGCAGAATAAAAGCTAGAACTGAAAAGAATAAAGAAAAAAGAATTGGTAGAAAAATGTCACGATTTGCCTGCGTCGTCACAGTTCAGCGCAATTGTGGCGCGCACTTGACACGCAGCATAAAGCGATAGCAGCCCAAGTGGCAGCAGCGGAAAGTGAAACCATTACATGGCTGTCCTTTTTTCATTGCTGCTTCGTTGTCGTTGTTGTTGTTGTTGTTGTGTTTTGGGCCCTTGTAAGCGTGACATGTTATCACTGACGCTTAAAACGCTTGTCACTGTGCGCTTGTCAAATGATTTGACAACTGCGATTTTTAAAAATGGTAGGGAATTTTACGATAGTGGGAGGCTAAAGAGGAAGCGACAGGAGTCGCGACACTGAAATTGTTGGTTTTTAGAATGACACTATCAGGCATATGTGCTGGTACGCTCAATTGGATTAATTGCTTTTTTTAAGTAGTGATGAGTGATAGCATGAAATGTTTAGGTTATTTATTTTTTCATTCGTAAATAAATGTAAAAGAGAATCCAGCGCCAAGGATCCTACAAATTGACAGATTTAGAAGAAGAAGTGGTCTTTGAAAGTGTCAAAGTGATCTAAATTAAACATTTTTGAAGTTAATTTTTTGATTTGAATTATTTGATTTGCTTGGCTAAATGATCTAATCGGAAACAAAATGAATGATCATTTCAAAGAAGACTAAATTTTCTAAAAAAGTCTCGGAGTCGAACGTGTCAGATCAATGGCCCTCAAGATATTCAAATAAAACCACATAAACGTACATGTAGAAAATAGTTTTCAAATCTAATCTAACATTAAAAGAAGGCCCCTCCATTCCAAATTCCATTTTGTGTGAATTCTGTATTAAATAATTTTTACATTTATAAGGTAAGTTCGCTACTTAAGTCTTTCGTCTTTTTTCTACTTTTTAATATTTAAAATTATAAGCAGAATATCCCATCCCCTAAGCTTCACACCATTTTTTTAAAATTGAAATATTTTTCATTTATGTTTTATAAACATAATCCTGATTTTTTAACATCCTGATCTTAAAGAAATTTCATCGTCGAACACATACTATAAGACTCTTTCGAAGATTTTGATATGTTTGTGAAGATGTAATTTTCTATTTTAAGCCGACTTAGCTAAAGAAAATATGGATTGACTAAAATTTTTTACCAAAAATACCCGAATTTTTTAGTGCAATTAAGGAAAAAAATTTGCCGCGTTGGACTGCATATTGTTTTCGGGTGTTAAATAGCACATAGTTACCATTTAAAAATATATATTTTATATATGTCAATCAAAATTTTTTGATATTGTTTGTTATAGACTTAAGTTAAAAGAAAAAGGATAACATTAAAGTCGCTTATGGGTTAAAAAAAAATACAAAGCTGTGCTTTGCTGACAACTTCAGCTGCTGTTTAAAATTGTAGTTTTTACACAATAATTTCCTCCATGTGCTACTGAAAACGCACCTAAATTCAGTAAAGCGGCTTAGCGCTTAAAAATATTGAAATTTATGGTATTTTTATTATACAGCATTTAAATTCGACAATTAGTTATGGCTATCAAGGATTATTAAAAAAAAAAATCATTGACGTATTTGATAACATGAAAGATCGCAATAAAATTTTGAGTAAAACTTGTTTTGAAAACAGAAAAAAAAAATCAAAAATATTATTGATTGAATAGCACAATAATAGTCCAACATGATGTCATCAAGATGAAGCAAAACTAAAAGCACAAATTTATGGCTTAGTTCCATGCTATCATTTCGATTTGTACACAAACGAAAGACTTAAAACGCAAACTTGCTGCAATTTTATGATATAATAGCACGATTTGAAATCATTAAATTCTAGTTTTGCGATAAAACAAAGGAAAATTGAATCATTCTCTCACTCGCTTAACTCAAAATGACGGAAGATTAAACTTTTTTATAGCGGAATACGCTACGAAAGCAAAGTCGCTCAACTCGGCGCTTGCACGAGCAATTACAAGTATTAAACTTTTAACGAACAGTCAATAAAAATATTCAATTATATTCAATATTATATTAGCGAAATGACAGCAATTACAAGCTGAGGTGAGCAATAGCTGTGCGCAAGGTTTGACACTTCAGTGGCTGTAGTTTTTATGCTAAAAATTTGGCTGATATGAATTGTATTGCTGTAGCAAAATGGTCAAAATATTAAGTTTAAGAATTAAATTTATTAATTAAAAAAAAAAGCACACTTCATACCTGAATATTTTCAATTCCAATTTTACCAATCTCATGTGTATTATTTCTCACTATTTCATTTTTCACTTTTTGTTCAAAAAAATTGCAATTATTATGGTGAAAAATAAAAAAGTCTAAACAGCTGCTGCAAAATATTTCCGAAAACACACACAGCAGGAGAAATATCAACACAATGACATGCACTTGAATGCTGTAAAATTAATAATAAAGTTCAAGGTCACTAAATAAAGCTGCTATTTTTGCGTTCAATTTGTACTTTCTGCACTGAAATTAATTGCGTTTTGAGCAATAAGTTATTTTTGATTTGACGCCAAAATTCTTTTAACGATTGATTCTTTTTCTTCATTACAAATTTTTTTAGTCTACTTCATATCATTTATTCCAATTATTTAAAACTTCACATTTTTATTTCCCGAAATCAGTTGACGCGCATGCAAAATATCACAGCAAACTACGCAAATTAAATCAAAACCAAAGCATTCGACTTAAAGAACCTGACTGAATGCGAACTTAACTCGAAAGTGTTGACGCGTCTGCAAAGTGAGCGACGACGACGACGACGTTCGGCCTTTGCAGCAGACAGCAGTTAGCAGCGAGCAATCGCACAGTGCTGCCTACTCGCAATTGCGGCCTGCCTGCCTCACTTGACACCCAACAAAACAACGGACTTAAATGAGAAAAAGTAGCAAAAACCGCAAATACTAGTTTAAGAGCACTAGCTACTATTATGAGTATAAAAAATATTGAAAAAAGTAGTAGAAATTTCACTACAGTAAAATAGAAAATATTGAAAAAAATTAATTTTTAAAAGCAACAAAATCCAGCAAGTTAGAATTCAATTCTTGCGGCGCTTTATTAATTAAGTGTTAGGGTGTTTGTTAAGAATTAAATTTAAATACTAATACTATTAGTTGTAGAACACCTGCAAGATAAATGTATGCACATTTTTTTCAAAATCGATTAACCCGCAATGGTTTCATTTTATACGTGCGGTGCAATAAAAGTTAATAACTTCTATAGAACAAGTGACTTGGTCATAAAATTTGATGCAGCGCTTTGTACTGCAGTAAACTAACGCAGTGCAAAAGTAGGCCAGTTTTAGCACTAAGGCGTGGCAACTTTAACACATGTAAATAAAACTTTATTTGTTTAAATTCAAACAAACATAATTAAACTCGGTATGGTGCCTTAAGCCAAGGTAGAACAGAAAGTTAAATTATAAAAACAAGTGGGCGAGGCATCTTCGCGTATTAATCTTTCAAAAAGACAAAAAAATTATGTACGAAATAAATTTTTAAGACAAACTTATATATTTTATTTACAATTTCGTATTAAAAAGTTTTTTAAAAAAGGTTTTGAAAAATTATTTAAGCCTAATAAAAAGAAACTACACACACAAATAGTTTTGAAAAAAAGTTTAAAATATAAAAAAATATATTTCTTAAGTAAATAAGAAAATTTAAAAAAATAACGAAGTAAAAATTAAAATGAAATAATATTTTTTCAAATTATTTTTTTTCTTTGGTCTCGTCAAAAACAAAACACCCTACACTGTGTTATAAGTAAAAATACGTATAAAAGTTTTGAAGTCCCACTAGGAGAATATTTTTTCTTTTGTGGGAAGGGTCCGTAGAATTACTTACACATTTTGATATAATTAATTGTAACTGAATAAAAAATATTTTTTGATAGTTAAGTATTACAAAACTTTTAAATTTAAATTTTTGGAAATCAAGATTTTGTCTCTTTTTAACCCATTATATTCTACATTTTGTTTTTTTTTTTTTTTTTTTTTTTTAAGACTACTTGGGAAAAAAGTTTAGACTTAAAGCTCTAGTACCAGGAGACCGACCATAGTTTAAGTTTTTCGTTTTGAGGTCGAAAATATGCAAAGTGTTTTAAAAAGTTCAATGAATTTGAATAAGTCGAAAAATCATAGGAAATATTTAAAAAATCGAAAAGTTAAAAACTGCCAATTTAGTGTGAGAAAGGCTGTAAAATAAAAAAAAAATATGGAAAATGTTGAACAGCGTTGAAAAAGAAGCCGAAAAATGTTGAAAAAGTCGTTAAGGTTGTAAAAAATTGTAAGAGGTTGAAACAATTTTGAAACAGTTGAAAAACTCGAAAATAGTTGAATGAGGTTAAAAAGGTGAAATTTGAATAAGGTTTAAAAAGTCGGAAAAATATGGAAAGTGTTGAAAAAAGTTGAAGGCGGTTGAAAAACTCGGAAAACATTAAATTCTCAAAATAAGTTTAATGAGGTTGAAAAAGTCAAAAAAAATTTAAAGAAGTTTAAAAAAGTAGAAAGGGGTTGAAACAGTAGCAAAAGGCTGAAACGTCGATAAAATATACTATAAAAAATGTTGAAAAAAGTTGAAAGAGATTGAAAAACTCGAAAAAAAATTTAAAGAAATTCTCGAAAAATTGAAAGAGGCTGAAAAATTTGAAAGCAAAGAGGAAAAATGTTGAAAAAAGTTGAAACAGTCAAAGAATAATAAAATAAAGTTTACAAATGCCACGCTACCTACCCAACTTTTTGTTACCATGGGAGGTGTCAAGCCCACTGATGCAATCCCATCAAATTCCACTGAATATCAATAAATAACCCAAAACAATAACTCATATATCAAACGATTTCTTGAGTAGTTTTTCATAAAATATCACGTCATGAGTCGTAAACCTTTTTCGAAAAATGTAATAAAAAGTTTGTAATTATGACTACTCAAAAATTCTCCAAAGTGCTAAAAACCACCCAAAAACATATAAAAATTTTACCAGCCAAAAAACATCACATTTTGTTAAATTATTGTTAGTAATAGTAATTTAAGATTATATTGCAAACAACAAAAATATTTTTTTAAGTGCATAGATTGTAAAAAATCGCTACAGTTGTACTCGTTAATTAGGCAAATTTCAAAGTATGACTCAATATTGCGTGTTCTCAAACTTTCAGCGTATTGAATTTAGCAATTTTGAAATGTTTTTTTCTTTTTTTTTTGTGTTTTTTGTTTTGCGCTATTTATTTGCTGTCTGTTGTGTTTATTTGTTTGTTAATTTATTTCTCTTCTATTTCTATTTGCTTTTGTTTTTGCTTTTAATGTCTTAGCTAAGCTGCTGTGGCTAATTTTATATTTGGCGTAAACTTAAAGCCTGGGAAAAATAAACAAAACATGCTATGCCTTAGAGAAAAAAAAATGCTCTTCTAATGTCCAAGCAGCATAGAGTGGCGCACAATTTGGTTTAATTTAAATTTAACCAGCATTTGACAATTTTTAGTCGTTTCCTATTGCTGTTATTGTTGTTGTTGTTGTTCTTATTTTACGTGTTGGCGTTATGTGCGCGTATTTCAAAGAATGACGACATTTTTCAAGTTTAAATTTTAAATAATAAAAACGAAATAAAATAAGAAAAATCGCATAATATGACAACACCTACACCAGCGACTGTTGCTGAAGTGACATGCTACGTTTTTATTGCCTTGTAAGTAGTTTATTTGTTTTACTAAATTGGCAACAATAAGCTGATTGTTGTTTTACTTTTTTGGCTTTTGTTTAATTTGCAAAGCGTTTTCAACAAAATTGGTCATTTTTGCAATTCCAAGCTTATTTCATTTAAATTATATTTGCTGCACAGACTGGCAATAACTTAAATGTTGCTCGATATATTTTTGTTGTTGTTGAGCAGATAGCGCTATGCCTACAAAACAGGCTCTTTAAAAGTTATGTTCGTTGCCTAAGTCTTTTGTTTTGTTCATTGCAATTTTATGACACACATATAAACAATCATCTATAAATTAATGTCATTTAACAGGGAAACTGGCTAAGTAGTTACAAAAACAAATATTAAATTTGGTTGCTATTGCGTTTTGCGATTATTTGCAATCGATTGTTTTTTAAGATTCAGATTCTGCGTCGAAGAAATGATAGAAATTTCATTCATATTTTTAAGAAATTGGGCAGTGATAGAACTTTTGACCCAGACGTTATTTTTAGCATTTTCCAAAAAAAAAAAAAAAAGAGGTTCGAGTTTTTTATTTAAATCGTCTATATCAGCGATGGGCAAAACACGAAAAATGAATTTTTTACACTTTACATTTTTCATACACGGGATTTGTATCATTCAGAAATAAGCTAAAGCTATCGAACAAGCCAACAACAATGCGCACATTTGAGACAGCTTTTTTCGTTTCGTTTGATCAGTGTACTTTTATTTCTATACTCATGTGGTTCTTGTAATTAGCTTTTGCCTTATTGCAGAACTTTTTTTTCGCTATCGAGATATGGTGGGGTTTTTTATACATATTTCTGTAATTGTTGTTCTTGCCACTTTTTTTGTAAGTGGCTCTTGCTACCAAAATGTTGCCCATCTATGGTCTATATGAAACCGTGGAAATGTTGTAGGGTATTTTAAAACTTTGTTTCAAAAGGAAATTTCTTAGCCTTAGATTAGCTTTTCGTACTAAGTGCAAAATTCAAGTTTTAAAAACAATATGCTGCACTAACTAGAGAGTATAAAAAATTGTTCACCTAAAATAAATCGAATATTTTAACAGATATGAATACAAGAAGTTTTTCAAAATAATACAAAATTGCAAGTTATAAATAATAGAAAACTAAAGGTAAGGTTTTGGAAATTTCCCTAGTCTTTCTATCAACTCATCTACAGTACTTTGGAACAACAATTGCAACAACAGCTGCAACACATAAAATTCAGTCAACGTCCGACTGCAGCAACATTTGTTAACCATTTTTACAATTGCCATATTTTCCTAATTGAAAACTGTGCAGAAAAAAAAAACAAACAAATCAACACATTGGATGGAGCAACATATGAACAGCTTCATTTTTGTAGCAGTTTCCGCGAAATCTCCTATAAAAGCTAAATGTCGTTGATTGGCCAGAAGGCAACCGCGTCTAAGCCAATTTCGTATGCAAATAAATTGAGTTTTATGCCGTTGCATCTTGAAGAAATTAGATTTGCATTTCAAGCTCACAAACACATACGACAGGCTGTATATGTACTTGAATCGTATGTGTAAAGCGTAGCATTTATAAAAACCCACAATCAAGAGCAACCACAATAAAAGCAGCAACTAACGCTTAGGCGTAAACAACCAAATCAAGATTAACGCGTCATCACCATGAAAAGAACAACGACTGCCAAGCAACAGCTGTTGCTGTTACTGTCACTATTATTGATATTAATGCAGTTGCTCCTGCTGCTGCTGCTGCTGCCGCTGTTGCAAGTGCACTAGACACACATTTAGTTGAACGATTTAAGCGGAGATTCTAAAACCAAACAAGAATTTTATTTGTTTTGGTTTTCAGAATGAGTGTTAAAAATTTAGAATAAATAATGAAAGTCATATGACAGCCAACTGTTTCCTAACTTTAAAATGAATAACAGTTTTTGGCGCATACATTTTATTTATTTTTCGGAAGAAAAACAAAAGACTTAAGCTACGAACTTGTTAAGCACTTAATTGTCATAGCTAAATTTTGCGCTGCTACGAATTATGTCATCATAGAAAAAACACAAAAACAGCAACGCAAATATATTCATAAAAATCAACACTTAGTCAGATAAATTGCATTTTAATAAGCGACGAGCACATGCAACACGAACATTTTTTTTTTTTTGCAAAAGGGAGCAGCCGCACCTTTTCGTTTGCAGTCTATTACAACTTCATTAAATAAAAACTGAGAAAAACAACAAAATCACTTTTAAAACTTTGCGTGCAGCATCTTCTTTCTGCTGCAATAATTACTGTTTCCACTTTTTCCACACTGTAGTTCAACTTGTGTTCAATTTGCCAAATTTGTCGTTTGCAAGGCTTTTGCTGTTGTTGTCATTATTGTTGCATTAAAATGACATTGAAGTAAATTGCATGTTTGTGCGAATAACAGAAGAAGAAAAAAAAACATTGTAATAAAGAAGTAATTTATGCCAATAAAAAATGAGCACTGGCAGCAAAATTTGCCAAGTTTAAAATCCATGGATTTTGATTTTGCTGCCAAGTTTACAGCACAGGTTCATGTTGGCAATTAAAATGATGTGTTGGTTTTGATTGTATTTTTGTGTGTGTGTCTGAGTGTTAGCAATTGATTGCATATTGTGGTGCTTACGGTGATCATGGTGTTGCTGATGATTGATGCTACTCGTAATGACGCATGTGTTGAAAGTCAGATTTAAATCCTGCTATTTAATAGAGCAAAGTGTTAATCTAGCAATTATATTGCAAAATGTGCGCACTACACTTGCATGTAGAGTGGTTTATATAGATCGTTGTTTTTCAATTTCCGGTGGCATTCCTGTTTGAATTGATATTTTCGATTCAAATATCATTCCCTAAGATATTTCTATAAAAATTGATATTGATTGAATTTCGTGCCTTCTGATATCAAATTTAGCTGAGGTGTAAAAGGTTGAATCACCTCATTGGCATATTCAAGTTATATTCGAATAAAATCTGGAACTGGGGAAATTTTATGAAGTTATGATTTTATTTTTTTAATCAAAATTATAGTCATTTGAAAATAGCAAAAATATAGTAGGTGTGAAGTATTTTCTTTTTATAGGATAAACAGCATATCATAGCAAAGAATATCGGCAAATTATTGGTATTTCTAAAGTAAAAGAATGAGGTTCAAAAAAGAGTTTTCAATTATTTAACCGCAAGTACTACGAAAGCAGGAGACAATGAAACTCAATTTCAAATTCAGCGGAAAAAAATCCACTTATTTAAAATCATGTCATTTTTCCAACTGTTTATCGTTAAAATTTGTGCTCTTGAATAGTTTTTGAATGGCAGCGTTCTAATGAGCGACCGCTCGCAGGTATAAGCCTCAATAGTTCAAACTTTAAACGCGTTTTTCTCGAAACGACATTTTTCAAAACTGCTGACATCATAACTAAAAGAGAAATTGACCGATCTACTTCAAATTGAAACTGAGTATTCTTGAATTTATTTACTATACAATGACCTACGATCTTTCTCATTGGTTGAAAATCGCCAATTTGGCATTAAAAAAACCACAATTTTTTGCCCCAAAGAACGACACTTTTTTTCAGAACTACGCCATTTTGTTAATTTTTGATATTTTTCAAAAATCGTAGGAAAAATCATAGGAAATACCTTCAACTTTAATAACCTTTTTGAATTTTTTTTGTTTTAATTACTCATTCGGCCGGAATCATGTCAGCAGTTAAGGAACTTTTTTTTGGCACCTCCGAAGACGGCACATAGCTCCGTTATTTTTCAATATTTTTGTTAAAACAAAATCTTAAAATATAGCTGAAAATATACCTTATTATGTCCAAAAAACTTCAAAACATTCTATCGAGTATTTTCTTTTAAAAAAATTCGCGAAAATCGCCTAATTTTTCATGGGTTACACTGGTATAGCCCCTCAAAACTTTTTTTTTGTTTGTTCAGATGCTATTATTATCATAATTATGCTAAACTTTGGTTACTTATCAAATATATTTCGAGACTTACTAATGTAGTGAATGAATTTAAATCATTTCCATACGTACCTGCAAAGAGAAAAAGAAACAAAATAATTTCATTAAAAATACAGAATATAATAATTCTATTACTACACAAGTAATTAATTAGAAATATAATTTATAATTTACCCAATGACAATACAAAATACTTAAGGAGTGACATAAACAGCAAATTACGAAAACAATCGTAACACCTTCAACTATTTAATGCCATTTTTATGCTCATTCACATTCGCTTTATTTCCGCTTTATGCATTTGTTGTATTCGCTGTTGGTTGTTTGTTTTTGTTTTCTTAATTTGCATGCTGATGAATTCATTAAAATCTAATTTAAAATAATTTGCAAAAATTATATTTGACGTTAACGCTTCTTGCGCGCTACCGCCAACACGGCAAGTTGCTACTTGAGACACATAACATGGGGTAAATAGTCGTTGTTGCTGCCATTCAGAAAACTTGAATTTTAATTTTAAATTTAACTTTTTTTTCAGCTACAATTTAAAACCACATAGCGCGTAATTTTACGTATTTATTAAATGTGGAAAAATCAAGTCATTAGACGTTTGCGAAGAAGAACTTTTAAAAAAGTCAATTCTTCAGAAGTGTTATTATGCCTGAAGAAAAGCAGCAAGTGAGTTACGGTTATTAAAGAAAAAAATTGCCTGAAAACAAAGGAAAAAACTAAAATCGTTGAAAAATTCTTTCATCAGAAAGTTATGAAATTCTATGCTTTGCAAAAATCACTGAAATAAAATTCCACTTAAATTAGAATTGTAAATAAAAGCATACAGCTTAGAGCGATTATCTTTTATAGATGATTTATTCTCCAGGAAAATGGACCAAAAATTACAAGACAAAATTTCCAGGAAAATGGACCAAAAATTACAAGACAAAACTTGAAGTGATTTTTATTCAGAAATACTACAGAGTGGTCTTTACCAGATAGGATAAATTTCTAGCCCAAGCACAAGGGTAAATCGAAAAACTTATTGTATATATGTTTTTTCAATCATTCGAATAATGTTGCTTACTCTCATATTGAGGTGTTCTCATTAGTTCTGTACATTAGTTAAAAGCAAAAGTTTATATTCCCGCATTTTTTTTTTTAAGTTCAAAATCAAAATGTAAAATAAAAAAAAAGTTCATAAAAATTTTTTTATAAATCGTAAATCAAATGTGAGAAAATTTCAAAATGAGCACTTTGATTTGTCTCTGGATATGCTTTTGAATAAAAGCAACTGATGCTTATTTAATTTCAATATCAGCGACACACAAAAGACTTGAGTAACGAACTTGTTGCGTGCCTAAAAGTTAATAATTGACATAATATTTTAAAACTATAGTTGCTATCATTTTAATTAACATATGAAGACATTTTAAAGTTATCATATTATATTTTATCTAAATAAAAGACTTAGGTAACAAACTTGCCTTCAAATCTCCATATTAAAACATTATGAACAAACGCATAAATGTCAGGCATTCAACGCACTTGCGTTACATTTAAGTTAACATTGTTGCTGTTGTTGTTGTTGTTGCTAGTGCTGCTATTGTTGTCATCTATATTATTATTTGTTATTGTTACTGCTGTTGTTGCTTTGTTATTTGCTTTGCATGCGCCGGCAAAAGCAGTTGTTTACCTTGAGGCCCACTTAGCAGGCAAATAAAAAGCAACAACAATAAGTTCAACACCAACTACAACAACTACATTTTTACGTGAGGCATCAGCAGCATCAACATTATCATCAACATTATCGTCATCATTATCATGCATCTCAAATGCATTATTCTTCTTCATCTTGTTATAGTTTTATTGTTATTATTATTGCTCTATTATTACAATTGTTGCTTTTATCATATTGCATGCGCTTGCAAGAAAAGCGCATAAAGCTTTACAAGCTCATTGGCAGCACAAATTGCGGGCTCTTTCCCCAAACTACTTGTGTCAATTTCGGCATCCTACCAAGTCAGCAGGTCTGGATTAATTGAGTATAGGCAAAATAGATCTAAACCAAAAGTGGGGCTCTATATATAATGGTAAAAATTATTGGAAAACATCGCTGAAAACAGGCTAAAAATCGCTAAAAAATCTATAATAAAAAAATTAAATAAACCAACAAAATTCACAAATAAACTTGATTGCTATCGAGTATGCTATTCAAGGTAAATAACACATTTTCTGCTGTACGGACGGACTAAAATTCAACTTTTTTAGCTTTATAAGAAAATTCACTATTTTGCTTGAACTAAAACGCTTCTTTGTGATTTTTTATCTCGAATAACCAAAATTGCCCAAAACTATTCCACAATTTTTAAGCTAAAATTCCAAAAATTTTAATTTGTTTTAGTCGACTGAATGTTATTAATTAATTTGAAATTTTTTTTAATCGAACTTTACAGTCAATTGCAGTAACCAATATTCTTGTGAAAATTTCACAAATCGGTTAATGCTTTATAAACAAACATGACAAAGACAACAAATGGAACAATTTAACAGATGGCGCAATCGCATAATATAAAATTTGCACTTTGTACATGTCGTTCAGCACAACCTCCGTGGCTCAAGTGTTAGAGCGGCCGTCCACATATAATTCATGGAATGGTCGGGGGTTCGAATCACATTACAAATTAACGAAAACTGGTCTGATGAGGCTATGTATATACATATGAATATGTGTATATATGTGGTAATAGCCGAAACATATGTCACCAATTACCAGGTTAAATTGTTCCATTTGTTGTCTTTTTTCTGTATTTTCGAGAAACACATAAAGTAAATATATCACTTCTTCAATACTTTTTTGGCATAAAACCCTTGTGATTTTTGCCAGATTTATTTAGTAACAAACTAAAGCAAAAGTTTTGAATAATAACAATGTTTTATTCAAAAAAAAAGTCTTGCCATGTAAATTTAACTATTTTTTTGTGCCCCTTACACAGTTGGGCCTCACACATCTGCAAATACTTGATACGACCCTGTGCATTTAGATGCTGCCGACGGACATTGCTTCACTGCTTAATTGTGGCAAAAAGATTTATTTCATAGTTATGCAGAATTTATGACTGAAGCAGCAGCATCATTCCCGCGTGCAGCAACGCTGTTGGCTGCTGCAACAGACGCTGCTGCTTGTAAAATAAGAAATTAAAATTAATATGACAAACGCACGGTGTTTTCATTTTCATCTTTGTCTTTGTTTCGATTTTTATTTTTTTCTGTTGTTGCTTTAGTCCTTTGATTATGTAGTGTTATGCATTGTTGTTGGTTTTATCATTATTATTATTATTTTTATTGCTGTTGCTGGTCGTGTTGTTCGTAGTTCTCTGTAGTTCTACAAATTATAGCCTCATTCTATGCACTATTTTAAGCGTTTCGCTGGCATAGCTTAAGGCTACAACGGTTCGCTGTTGTTCTTGCTTCTCATGCTGGCAGTTTTACTTGCGATTAATAGTTTTATCTGTAACTCAGAGCTCAGGGCCATATATACATAAGTCACATAAGAGTTATAATGAGAATTTAATAAGATAATAAATGCTGCTATGGAATTGCGAAAAAAATAAAGCCGAAACGCAAAAGGATTCTTAATCCCTTGAAAATTTTAATAAATTAAGTAATAATAATTTTGAGCTGTTAAAATATTTATCTTAAACAATATTTTGTTTATCAAATTAAAAATTTTTAAACTGCAAAATTTAAGTTTTTTTTTTAAGTTACTGTAGTTGTGAATGATTTAAATTAATGAAGCTGTAAGTGGCAGCAATAAAATTTTTGCAAAAATACTAAATTTCCTAAGCACCTTAGCAGTTCAAGGTTGGGTTGCAATTAAAGTTGCTCCAAATAAGTCAAATGTGGTTAAAGAATTTTAAGCATTTGCCTCAGGCGTAAGCTTAAGACATGGGAAAATTTAAGATGTTCAATCTTTTCTTTCAAATTTAAAGTAAAAATAAAAATCGGTAGAAAAGTTGGATTTTCACTTCACTCTTAAATTGCAAAAGACTAGTAATTATTATAACATAAAACTGGATTTTTTTTAAAAAAAAACGAAATGTTGTACCAAAAAGAAGCAAAAATAATTCCAATAAGTTCAGTCAAATATGACAGATTTAGAAAAAAAAAAAACAATCTTCAATACATTTGAATTTTAAGAAAATGATGTGAGTTGTAACACTTCAAGTTGTTCTTATGAAAGAAACAAGTAATACTTTATAGCCTAAAATGTTAAATACAATTTTTTATCAAGAAACTTGCGCTGCTGTATATGGCAGCAACAACATCATTAATATTTCTGTTTTGACGTTTAAGACTTCAGTACGATTTTTATCTAAAAGTTCGTTGTTTTTGTTGGATCATTGGAAAAGTTTAATTAGCGAAACAAAACGTGCAAAGTCTTAAATGGCAACATATGTGGGCCGCTTTGAAAAAAAAATCGTCATCTTTTTAGAATTTGTGGTTTTGCGCGTAGGTTTTTTATGCTATTTTTCAAAATATCAATGAAACATCAAGTAAAACAAAAAGCTACAGAATTTGAAGAACAACCACTGGAATAGAATGTTGCATGACAGTGAACATCTCGCACACAATTAACAAACGTTCAACTTGACCCTAATGATATTTCAAGATTTCATGTATAACAAATAAGGAAACTACAACCACTTATGGTGTTGCTTGCTGGTGGTTACTGTCTGTTTGAAGAATATGTTGAGTAAAACAAGTATCCTTTGGTATAAAAAAGTTTCGATTATAAGTTTAAGTCCAAGATTTTAAAATTTAATAAAAATAAAATTTGATTTTAATATGAGTAGCGTCGTAACGTACTTCAAATAATAAAAAAAAATCGTGATATTTGTCACTTAAATCATTCGTTTTGTTGTGCAAAGCAAATCTTTGTTGTTTTCTACTTAAGTTTGTTTCCTAAGTCTTTCGTTCAAGCACATAAAATTTGTTAATTATAAAGCTGTTGTTTACTTTATTTCATTTTAAGCAAAATAAAAATATCAACTAACCGATTCGCTTCACATGCACATCTCGATTAAATGACACACGCGGTCCTCCATTTGCAGCACTGGCTGTTGCGTTTGTTGCTGATGTTGCGGCAGTCACTGGTGGCGCTTGTGGTGGCGTAAGCTTTCTATTTTGTACTCCTTCTTTTTGCTGCTGCTGCTGCTGTTGTTCTGATTTTTGCATTCTTTGGTTTTGTATGGCCATCTTCGCGTAGCTTTTGGTGAATTTTAAAATTTTGTTGCCGTCAAATTGCTGTTACCACAAGCAACAAGTTATAAGCATTGTCGGACCAAATTTACCAGTTGCTTAAAATTGTGTGCATTTTATTGTTTTTCTGTAAAATTTCTTGTTTTCGTTTTCTCTAATTTGACATGTTGTTTATTAAAGCTGTTTATTTTGGCATTTTACTGAGTTGGTATTTTAATTTTTTTGGTTTTTTTTTCGCTAGGCTCACTCTCACTTCTATTTGCGTTAATGATTGTGGTGCTGAAAATTAGAAATGAAATTTCTGCTTTCAGTTGTTGAATTTTTTTTTTTTGTTTCAAATATTTTTTCATATATTTGATTATTTAGTTTTTAGTAGCTTTTTTAGTGAGTGAGTTTTGAGTGAGTTTTGTCTTTGATTTTTTTTTTTCTTTTAGTTTTCATTTCATTAGTTTTACTTTGATTAATAACAAATGATTTGTGTTTCTTATTACTTTTCTTGGGCAGTTGTATTTTTTTTGGTCATTTCCGCCTTGTGATTAGATATTAGATGAATTTTTGTTTTAGTTGAAATGAAAATAGAGTTAAGTTATAAAAAAAAAGAGAAAAAATTGTATACAATTGCAAAAGTAGTTGCGTTCTGTTTTCCGTTAGATTGCTGCGTTATTAATGTGAAAATACGCTTTTTAGTATTCTTTTTTTGTTTTATTTGTTTGTGTAAATTGACTTATAATGCATGCTCGTGCTACAATTAGGTACAGTATTTTTTTCTAAGAAAAAAACTGACAGTGAAAAAGTTTTTGCTAATTTTTGTATTTGCAATCAAAGAAATTAGTGGATTTTTTGTTGTCTACCTTTTTCTTATTTATTTATTACTTTGTTAAGCACTTTATGCCAAAAACTTTATTCACTATTCATTTTAAAATCTTAATTTAATTAACAAATTTGTTTGCTTATTTATTCAACTTTTCTATTTCATATTTTTAAAGTCCTGAAAACAAAGACTAAAATTTTTCAATTTTAATTTTACTTTTTGTTTACAACTCCAAATATTTGACTCAATTTGGCATTACAATGTTGTGGTTTTCCCACAGCATCAAAGAAAATGAAAATAAAAATGCATTCAGCAGCAGCAGCAGCATAAAGAAAACGAAACTGCGCCCGAGACCTACAATTAGTTTATATATCTAGCTGTTTGTCCGTCCAATTGACTGTCCAACTACGTATGTTTGTATGTATGCTTGTGATTTAGTAAATGGCGCAACAATTTCTTGCAATCGATTAGTTTTTTGTTTTTTTTTCTTCTTCTTCTCTTAGTTTTGTTTTTTCTTTTACTGCTGCTGTTGCTGCTTTGGCGGGCACGCAGCGAATGAATGATGCCTGTGCATAGATATCGAAATGCAATTAACTGCAGCCGCAGTAGAATTTTACATGCCTAAATGCCAGAAGACAAACATTTTTGCTTGTTTTCTGCTCATGCGCTACGATTTTCAATGAAAAGAGAAAAAAAATATTGGAAATGAAAAAGTAAAAAGCGGCACAAAATGCCGCCGTCAAAAACAACGTTGCCACCAACATCAACAGCAATATTTGCACTGAGAAAAAGTTTCTTCGTTGCTGGAAAAAATTTAAAAATTCTATTTAACCGTTCTCGAAGGCACTCTGCTCGATGAGCACTTTAATTTATTGCTGTAGCTATTTAGAGCACGTCAGCTAAGCCTTACATTCGTTTCAGTATACACACCTAATTTCAAATCACACCCTTGCTAAATAAGTTTCACTTCAAGAAAATTACAATATTCAAAATCAATGGAAAAGTGGCTGAAATTCATTTTCTTTTTTCTAGAAAAACCAAAATAGAAAACAACATAAAAAAACTTCAATAAACTGACCCAAAAAAAAAAAAAATTAAAAAACACCCTTAAAATTTTGAATCCAAAAAATTGGTGTGCCTGCGTGTCCTTTTTTTTATAGCAAAACAAAATTCTGCTCCATTTTTTATATGAAGTTGGGCAATGTCGGCTTAAATAAAAACAAATCATTTCGCACTTGTGCGAATCCCACTAAACAAACACTTATGGTGGATGCGATTTTTTAAGTGTACTTGCTGCACCGGCGTTACTTCTGCTTTTAAATGTTGCTATTCAAACAACAACAAGAAAACCTAGAGTACTAAACAAAAGCAGCAGCAGCAGGGCTTGACTCCAATTGAAAGCTTTTCATACAAGAAAAAAAGAACAACAACAACAGCAAAAAACATGTTAGCTACAATTCAAGTAGTCATTACAACAAAACAATTTGGTGTGGTCACCAGCACCATAGCAGACTGCATATCGAACGATTTACAAATTGGGCTACACCTTCGTTTTCATTTGCAGCGCATCGTCAGAAGCAAAAACAAAACAAAAAAACAAATTGTGCGACTTTGTTGTAATTGTTATTGTTGTACTTGCAGTAATGTTGACCTTTAAGGTCAACTATTAGTAGTCACCTTAAAACCGCCACACAAGAAGTCAGCAAAAATGTTTATTTGTGGGCTTAACACAAGAAAATAGGGCGCGTCCAGGCCAGCTCGAAAACTAACAACCACAGAAAACACAAAACAAAGAATCTTTTTAAAGTTTAAAAAAGATCAAAGAATTTCGCGTTCATTTTTTATTTATACACTGGAAAGATTGGTGAAGGATATGAATTCGTATTTTTTAAATTTTGTGTTTCATATAAATGTAATAAGTGTTGGTAATATGTATGTTTTCTTTATAAAAAAAAACTAAAAACTAAAACTTTACTTTTGTTGTAAAAAATTACTTATTTTTTCTTTTTTTTTTTTAGTGTGTTAATGCCTAAAATGTTTTTACTTTTGTTTTCACTTTGTGTTTATGTGCGCGAACGTTAAAGCAACATTACGCTCAGAAGTTTTGTGTCAAACGAAGTTCAAGTTCAAAGTCAAATAAATGTGGTATTTTCAGTTTAGGCCGTAATTTGATAGTAATTTTTTTGTATACAATTAGGTTTTTAGATGCTGTGGAGTTTTTAAAATAAATAAAACTTTGATTTAAAAGAAAAATTTGAGAAATTTTCACACGCGAACTATGTTGTTCATCGCTATATTTAACATATTTCTAAGCTAACCTGAACGTATATTTTTATTAAGAATTTTTTTTTTATATCAAGATTTACTCAAAAGTTTGGGCAGTTTTTGGCCAGTCTTAACGCAATGTACCCAGCATTTAAAACTACATATTTACCACATTTAAGTGTTGTGTTAGCCTTTTTCGAAAAAATTAAAGATTTTTTTTTGGGGCATTTAAATGAAACATAGCAAAACAAGTTTGTTGCCTAAGTCTTTCGTTTGGTATTTACACTACTCAAATCATTTTGCTTAATTTTTGACTCTTAATTAATTCGGTATTATTTCTGCTAACATTTGTGCTCCATTATAGATAGCTACATTATATAATTTATCTAAATAGCATTGACAAGAAAAAAATACCATTCGTTCAATCAAAATAAGCAACAACAAAAGCGCCAACAGCAACTCCCGCACCACTTGACGTTTGTTAGCTACGGGGCTCATTAATTTTGTTTGTCTCCATAAGTTTTGGATTAAAGTTTCAAAACGCCAAAAAAAAAAAAAGGAATTCTCGATATGGAAACATGATTTGGGGTAAAAAAATTCTAAGAATTTCAAGAGTGCGTGTGTGTGTTTTCGCTACAGCGAAAAATAAAAAAAAATCAATTTGGAAATTCAAGTGTTGCTGCCGCTGCCACCGCCGCCATTGCTTGATTTGTGAAGTGGATTTTTAAATTGATAACCAATTTTTTGCTATCTTTTGTTGCCATCGCTGTTGCTGTAGCTATTGCTGTTATTACTGTATATCCCCCCTGGTGCTGTTTTTGCTGCCGCTGTGCTTGGCTAATTCATTTAGAACCAATTTATTTATAATTTCGCTTCTAACGTTTCGAAAGTAGTAATAGCAATGTTTTTATATTTTTTCGAATTAATTTTTATTTTTTTGCCAAAAGCGATTTTGTTGTTGTTGCTTTTTTTTACTTGCGCTGGTATGTCAAAATTATTACTCAAGGTCATTTAACTGAGTTTTTTTAACGAGTATAAGAACAAGAACAGCTGCTTTTTAACCAAATTCTAACAAGGGTAAAATAAGCAAAGAGTACGCACCAGCAAACAACAGCTCCTATAAGGACTAACCTTGGACTAACTTTTACTCAACGTCATATATGAATTGAAAAAATTTAATATGTAGGATTTTGGCCATTTTACCCTATACCGATATTAAAATGCCCCTGGCATTATTCCTCAACAACTCGTTAATGGCAGCTCTAAGCTATGCAGCGTGCAACACGTTAAGTAGGAGTTTAAACAAAAATCCTTTTTTTTTTTGCCAAATTACAATATGCAAAACTGTGCGCTTAAGCTCGTGATTGAGACAAATGAGTGCGACAAAAGTAATAACAAAATAATTAACTGACAACTGTCGCCCGCGGGGGTGGGTGGCCAGTTGAGTTAGCTTGCGCTGGGCTTCATTAAGCCCATTGCTCTACAAACACAACACGAATTGCAAAATCAGCGCGAAAATATCGCGCAGTAACACAAAAAAGTAACAATGATCACGATTTTGTATTGCGCTTAAATTGTGCTGGTTGTTGTTGTTGTAGCGAGGGGTATTTCTTTGGTAACTAACATGTGTCTGCATTTAAAAGTTGTTTACAAAAGCCATAAGCATTTCAAGCAAATATACAAATAGTAGCATAATTTTAAATATGCAAAAAAAACGCCATTTAATTCGTGCTTTTAATGGTTTGTTGAATTGTAGCCATCAACCTGTGGCGTCAGCAGCAGCAACAACTTAAAGTAAACGGCGAAATGAGTATTTGGGAGCGGGCGAAAGAAGCAAAAGCTTTTAATGGGTTTTTAAGTCAGCGTAAATAAATGAAATTTTATGGTGAATTTTCAAAGTTTTAATTAAATTTATTTATTTTAAAATGCATTAAGGAAAAGTTTGTTATCGAAATCAAGCTACCTAGCTGGAACGATATTGAACAGTCTACGATTTGATGGTTTTAATTACATTAAATGCTATGGTATTTCCATGAAGTAAAATGTTCATTCAAGATGCTTAAAGTATGATAGCTTAGACAACGCTACTGGGTGTAACAGCTAATTGGATGCGAAATATTATTGCTTTAACGAATGCTTAGCTGGAATGCAGTCCATTTGAGCGCATATGCACATTTTTACTGTCAATCGAAGCGCAAAGATATTGCAAGTTCGTTGCTTAAGTTTTTTGTTTTAGCAATTTGATTTATATCATAATTTTGCTTACATTTTATTGCTTGAGTTTTGTAATTTTGCGCACGTTGTGTATTTTGATTTTATCGTCAAACAGACGCACGCACACAAGCACGATAACGTGAAAAATCAAATTTTGACACACGTACGCATTATCTGAACGTCACCCAAGAATTGTTTTTTGTGTCAGCATCAAAGTCATGACGTCTGTCGTATTATAGAAATCACTTCATTTATATGCTAAAGACGCACAAATATCATGTCTAAAGGACACACAAGTATGCGCAGCTATCGCAAAAAAAGTCGTCGTCATTAGGAATTTTTTTATAATTTGATTTTTTTTTTTTTCTTTTTCTTAAATGAATATACTAGCAATCAAAAGTAGGTATCACAATAAAGCATACAAGAACTATGCAAATACTCGTATATTCAAGGGTTTTCTACTTTATCTTTTTTTTTTTTTGAAAAAAAAAGAATAATGCGCACATTCTAATGAAAAAAAAAAAAAAGAATGTTAAATCACGACAACCGCGCCCAAAATGTGAGTGGACAACTGAAATGATATGTGAAGAAATAGACAAAAGAAGTACAGCGTTCTCGGTGGAGTAAGAAATTTTGATTTTTTTTTGTGCCATTTTTATGCTGAAGTGTTTTAAATTAAAATTGATTTTATTCTCTTTTACAATTTTAGACTTCATATATTTTTGATTTAAGGCATACTTTCATACAGCAAAAATAACTAAAATGTACTATTTTCTTATGAAATGAAATGAAATTTCAATTTCCTGATATGCGATTTTTAAGTAGTATTTTTTTAATTTCTTTTCCTTTTTATGGAATTAAAACTTTTCAACACCAAAAATAAATGCCTGGAATGGATCCGACAAGAAGTCAATGATATTTTGTAATGCAATTGAAAAAGCCAAAGTTCCAGAAGAGTTTCTTTATCGAAAAGACTTCAATTTTCTTTGTAGCTAAATTTCGCCTAAAACTTTTTGGCGCTCGTTTTCAAAATCCATTATGATATGTTTATTACAAATGTTTTTTAAATTCAAAGCACGTCTGAAATTTATATAGTAACTATAATAATAAATCAGATTAATTTCGCGCATAAAATTTCAAAATGCTTACGCTCCAATTTGTAAAAAAGTTATTACACAATTTTTGTGTTTTATTATTTGCAAAAAAGCATGGCTTGTCGAATTTTTGATGAAATCATGCTTGATTTTCAAGACTTGAATTCAATTAATTATTCTTTTTTAATTTTTGTACGGAAAAAAATTAAGGTTTTCATCGAAAATAAAGCCAAATTATTGTAACACCGCAATCGGCATTTGTTTTATTTTAACACAAATTTATTAACCGATTCTCAACGTATTCATGTGCACACTGCTTGCTATGCCAAACAGGTAAAAATATTTTATTTTTGGCCAGTCAGTACGATCACGGACGGCATAAGCATAAATTAACACATTTAAATAAATTTTTAAATCATTAATTTCGTTTTGTACTTTTTTTGTTGTCTTCTTAAATGATTATCGCCTGCATGCAAAGAAGCAACAACAACAACAACAACAACTACACCTTATTTAGCAACAACAATGTCAACACAATCATATTGTAAAATTGTCAACGTCATATCGAGGTGAGCAGCAACAACAGCAGCAGCGAGTTTCGTGACATGCTACCACACAACGCTACTGACCATATTCTTGGATATGTTGCTGTTTAAACACAAAATTTAAAATAAAAAAAAAAAATATTTGCCAGTGCAGGCAGGCAGAAGCAGCTTCGGCATTAAACAACAAAATCAAATTGAACATTTAATGGATATTGATGTAATTTTAATTCGTGTCATTTGCATACCTTTGCAAAAGCTGTGTGCGATGTGCTATTTGCTGTTGCTGTCTTTTTAGTTTTCAATTAACACTTGAATTGCTGTTGTTGTTGTTGTATTAATTTATTGCATTTATTAGGGTGTTTATGGTACTGGTGGTGGCATGCAGCATATGAATGCATTTTCTTCTGCATTATACACTGAATCAAGGTGATCACCACTGTTGGCACTGCGTGCTTGGTTTAATAATGACAATATTGCTGCTTAATATTAAACGTTTGTGTTTTTATTGGATTTGTAATTATAAGTCTCAATCAAGTTTGACGTTTGTGTGTTGTGCACAAGGAGCTATTACAATCAAAACAAAAGACTTAAGCTAAAAACTCGAAAATATAGTTTTGAAAAATCTAATAAAAAGTTTTCAATTTTATGCAATATTTTTTCACAAAAAACGCATTCATTGTTAAGTGAATAAATCATCTTTTAAGTGCTGTTATTGAGAAACGCTCAAACTTTCAGTTGCGGAAAAACCAATGTAAGTTTTTTTAAAATCTTAAAACCCAAATCATCAATCATTGCTAAACCGCACACAATTGCACGAAATTGACAAAACATGAAATATCAATTTGAATCGCACATTCGCGACGGCTGACTGACAAAACCTTTTAAGCACAGCAAATATGTAATTGCGGATATATTGCATGAAGTGTTACTCTTTCAACCTGCGGCAGCAAAGCATAACAAGTGTCAGTGTTTCAACAATTCATTGCTATTTCTGCGCCAACTTAGAGCTGTCAGCATTAATGGTTCCTTGCGCTATTTTTAAACATTTTTTCAGCGCAAATTTTATTTGTTTTACTAAACGTCCGTTCGTTCGTTCGTTTTAATGTGGCTGCTGCTATCATTCATAAAACATCGAATGCCGCAACTCCCACTAAAATAGCAACAACAGCCTCATATCGCAAACATGCCAGACGTCAGTCAGTCATACAGTTTAACTCAACTCAACTTAACTTCTTAGCAACTCACAAAGAAGGTTGAAAGTTCAATGAGTTGTGCGCTTCTTTTAACATTGCGCTTGCAAGTTGCTTGCTCAAGTCTTTCGTTTTCGCTAAACTAAAAATGCAATATTTTTATTTGGTAAAAAGAAACAAAGTAAACCAAATTTTAATTGCAAAATCATGTAATATTGCACAAACCGAAAAACAAAAAATTCAACAAAATTCACGAAAATAAAATGAAATTAACAAACACACCAACAACAAATGAGCAAACAAAGTAAATTTACAAAATATGAAAATATAACAAAAGCAATAAATAAGAAACCTAACAATCAGCTATTGTCTAGTTGCTGTTGTTGCTGACAGCATGATGATGACGATGATGATGCGGTCAGGCTGTTTAGTTGTGCACAAAAATGCGGCGGCAGCAACTGTTGTTGTTTCTTTAATGCTGATTATCAGTACACTAGAAAAATGGGCTAGAAATTTGTTTTTAAAAAAAAAAAATTAATTTTTTAAGAATTCGACTTGTGGTCACACAAGATTGTATTATTTTTTATTTTTGAAGCCATTGTTTTCTTATACTTGCGGCGCATGCGAAAAAATGATTTATGAATAAAATTTATAAAGGGTGTTTTTTAGCCGTTGTAAGATTATGAATTTGAATGTGTTGGGATCAAAAACTATTTGGCATTGTTTGACAGTTCATTGTCGGGTATATGGCAAACATTTTAAATATTTTTCTGTAATGCCACGCAGTGTACGTATTTTTACTTTTATCAAAACTGTACAGTACCTGATAGAGGGCATTTAGAAGAATGATTGAAACGACATGTGCAATTTTTCAAATCTAAAAGGTAAGTATACCATTGTTTTTCCAAAAAATTAAATTTTTTTGATGGCAAATTGAAGAATGCTTCGAAAAGCAATGTGATGCATTGCATCGTATTCAGACGGTTTTAGGTAAAACCTTTTTGGTTTTTCAATAATTTTAGAAAATAGACCGGCAAATTTTTAATTTTAGTTTCAGTTTCTTATATTTCGAAAAGAAAACAGAACCGAGCCTAGCTAAAATTTCAGAAAACTAAGACTTAAGAATTAAACATTTTTCTAGTGCGTCACTAAAAAGAATAACCCCTAAAGTATTGAAATTTTCAATGGGAATTTTCTTCTGTAAAAGAAAATGACTGCTCATAAAAATTTTGTTCACTTTTGTATGAAAGAAAGATCAAATTCATATGGATTTTGCTAAAGTGATATTTTTTCTGCTATCATACAACCAATATTTTTTTTGAGTAATTTTGGCTACACCCAGCAAAACTATGGAAATAAACACTTCACTTTCTCTAAATATTAAAATTTAATTTTTTATTTTTCTTTTTTTTCCAAGTGTAAAACAACAACAACACACATTAAACGAAATTTTCCAACTTTTTCTTGATAGCTCTGTTTTGACTTGTGTGTGTTTTAGCTTGGGTCAAAGTTCAATTGCATTGTGAGGCATCACAACAATCGACATTCAGCTTATGCGCTGTCGCTTCACTTTTATATAGGTAGTTGCATGATGACGTAGCAGCGTTCCTCGTTTTTTTTTTTTGCTGCTGCTGCTGCTGTCAGACGTCATTTTTAAGCTGTTGTTGCTTTTACTCGTATTGCTTTTATTGTTTTAATCAGCAACTCATAATCATAATTGGTTTACGTTTTTATTTTTTTTTGTCGATTTGTTTTTTTTTTATCGTTTGTTGCATGGGAAATTTTGTTTTACATGAGGATTTGCTTGTCGTTTTTATAATTTTGTGGGAAACTGGAGTACAATGACGATGGACAGTAGAACTAAATAATATTCCATAAAATGTGTGTCACACCAAAAAATTTAGTTTTTATTGTTCAAAATAATGATTTGCGAATGATGGTTTTCAAGCATTAAAATACTTTTCATTTTCAGATTTCGTTACCTTTTTCGGACTTTAAGAAACAGATTTTTCAACAAGAGAAAATTGCATTTTATTAAAAAAAAATAAGTGTTCATTAATGTTTTAACACTTTTTGCATTCAACTCCACCGTGCACTGACACAATATTTTGAGGAAGTTCTATTTTTCCTCTCACTGATACAATTGGCAGCAAACTTAACATTTGCGTGTCGAAAGCTATTGGTTTTTACGTTTTGTTTTTGGAGTCGCAGTTTCCCGGTTGTAACCACATGCACACAATAATAAAACTGAAGTTTCTGTACCACATTTGATTTGTACAGAAAAAAAATTACAATTTGTTTCAATTATAAACTATTCGTATACGCTTCCTTTCGTGCTTCCGTAGTTTTCTAAGATTTATTTTTATCAAACAAAAAACATTTGATTTTGTTTTAGGTTTTATTTTATAATTTATATAGGTGCGTCATATTTCACTAATTGATTTTTGCTGTTTAGCTTTCATTTGGTGTTTGATCGATGATTTTTCGCGCTGAACTTTGAAATCAACTCTGCAAAATGTTTTAAATTGGTACTCGTATTCTTGGCAGTAATTTTTATCTGTCATCGACATTTTGTTGGGGTCCAACAGCGACGCCTCAGGTCTGAAAGTTGTTGCTATTAAAAAGGGAAATTTCTGGCGCTAAAACCAAAAGACTTTTGCGACAAATTTAACATTTTAGTAAAAAAAACATAACAAAAATTTCAATTCATTAAAGATTGATATTTAAAGGAGTAGCTCGAGCAGAGTTCAACAATCAATCATTTGAAGCAATCAATTACGATTTACAAATTCACAAGTTTTTACATGGAATTATATTCATTTCAAAGCAGTGAGATCACGTTTCAATAGAAATGAAACATATGGTGCTAATTATATGAATCATATAAATAAATATCGTATAATCTCAATTAAATTATTATAAGTGATAGCATGTACGAGTATAATGCATACACATCTGTGAAATTTAAAATAAATGAAACAAAGTTTTCTATTTCAAAATTTGTCAGTGAAAGCTTTTTAAAATTAGAGTACTAATTTCAAAGTGCTACATACAACGTTCAAGTTAGAAAATTGACTTATTTTTAAAAAACAAGAAAATAATTTTTGACTTAATTCCAATTTAGTATAAGTGACATATAAATACACAATTTCATTATAATTCCTGCACCTACAAGGTGTTATGACAGTAATTTCATATGTCACTTCAAACGCTGAAATAATAAAACTATCGCAAGATATTCACGAACTGATGTGCTGTCGACGCCAGCAACAAATCGCAACGACTCAAGGTCGTTAATAGAAAATTCTTTAAAGCAGTAGCTGCCACTAACAACAACAACAAAAGCGTCAACGAAAGAAAAGCACAAAAGGCCGGCTGTTAAAATACGAAGAAATAAAAGTGAATGAAAAATAAAAGGGGGAAGTAAAATAGAAGAAAAAAATACACAAACACTTTGTCAGCAGTAACAGCAGCACCAGCAACAGCATTTGTCTAACAATTTGTATTTTGTACATCATACTCCTCTCTTACTCCCCAAATAAACTCCCACAGTGAGAAGTACAACAGCAATGACAACAACAACAACAACAGCAACAACAACAGAAAAGATTCGCATGCGGAAACATGACGCTGCACTACGCTTTGTTGTCGCTTGTTGTCGTTAATATGTGTTATATGTTGCTAGCAATTGTCTTAGTTGTTTTTGTTTTTATTGCTACTGTTACTGTTCTGAACTTGTTGTTGTTGTTGTTGTTGCTGCTGTTGTTGCCATTGTAAAATACTGTCGTTTTTACGCTTTACTAACTTCTGACTAAGCCAGAAGCAAAAATTGACTGTAAAAATAGCGTTTTTTTTTTATTGTGTTAGAAGGTTAAGCGGGCTTAGGCTTCGAAGAGCAGCAACATCAGACTGTAGTTGTTGACTCTAACAAGTGTTGACATTAGTTAAGTTGCTCGCTACTTAATGACATACCATAATTGTAACAAAATGATAAAATCTAAGATTTTTTAATCGGTTCTAATGTAATGAGTCACAATGTTTCTCAAAAATTTAATGAAAAAATATTTAAAATGTTACTCATCGTCATCGTCAACATGTTTCACAAATTTTTTTAATGCATTATTTCCCTTGAGAGAATTTTAGCTTTTAAAAAAAACAAAGGCTTAAGCGAAAAACTTTTAATATTATATTAATTTTTACATTATTTTTAAATATTGCTGAGTAGATTCTTTTATTTGTTAAATTTCCTAAAATGTATATTTTCAGTTTAGTCAAGTTCGAAGCTTTAGCTGTTTTTAAAATTAAATTATTTTTAATTTTTCAAATGTTGCATCACAAAAGTTCAAAGCAAATTTTCCGTAAAACAAATCCAAAAAATAAAATCAAGCGTCACACATGTGACATGAAGCAATTTTGCCAAGAGGAATTTAAGTGACTACTTGCCAACAACCGATAAAATGAAAATTGCAAAACAGCATAGATGCAGAAAGCCCACCGCAAGCCAAATGCTAAAGAAATCAAAACCAAACCAAATCTTAACAGTTAGTAAAAAAATCTCAAAAAATTATAGTAAAAACGCATTTCATACGCAATTAAATTAATTGCAAATTTCCTATTTTAAAGAGCTGAAATAGCCACTACCACCGACAAAAACAGCCATGACCATATTAAATGTAGTACAATCCAAAAAGAGTAACGTAGTCGCTTGCGTAACGCGTGTACTTTGTAGCTGCAAATGCACAACAAATTTTATGGTCAAATTTTTAACTTTCGAAATTTTTGCTGTTTTTGTCATTTAATTTGATTTGACTTTAATTTAATCGAAATATTTTTGTGTTATTAAATTGAGAAGGTATATGCTGCATTTGCATTGTTAGATAAGTCCTTTAATTATCAGCTGCTATATTTACATGGAGAAAAACCTTTACGAAGACTTAAACGAATTGTGTGGGCAAAAATACAGTGCCCCAGTGCTTGGAGGCATGACGCATTTTGGAAAATAGTTTAAGTTTTATGTTCAATTTTTAGTAAAAATATAAGTGTGATGTCTCCTTGATTTATTAATTTTTCCTTTTTTTTCATATGGAAAAGACTGAAGACTGGAAGGGATGCAAATTTTTAAAAGAAAATTTGTAACATATTTTTTTTATTCAATTCTATATAAGCCCCTGATGTAGAAGTTTTTACATTCACAAAAAATTTCCATATACCTTTTTGAGGAATTTTTCTTATAAACAATCATCGATTAATTTAATAAAATATTAAAAAATTACTGAAGCAAAATCAGAAATTTTTCACAGAAAACGAAAAATTGACGGGGAGCCAAGGCTGAACAAATGTTAAAAAAAATCCGCTTCCTTGAAAGATTCGCCTTATATGACTATAATTTTTTCACGGTGTAGAAAACCAAAATTACATTACGTAGAGGGTCAAAAAAACAACAGCACTTTATTGCCTTCACGTAACGACGATCATAACTCAGGCGTTCAACAAGTTATTAACTTGTTAATATCGTGCAAAAATAATAAAAATAAAATAAACAAAAAAATGTATTTTCATACGAATGTGTGTTGGTATGTCGCGTCTTTAATGGAGGGCAAAAAACCTACATTCAGTTTTTAATGTTGTTGCTGTTGTTGCTGTCAATTTGAACGTGGCTTATGATTTCATTCATTACAATTTTTATTATGTGGATAAGTGAGTTTGTCGTCGCTTTTTATAAACACTTGCAAGTACATCTTGTTGTTGCTGTTGTATTTTGATCAGTTGCCGCAAAAGGTAGCACTTGATTTTATATTTGTTTCCGCTTACATTTTTTTTTTTTTTACTTTTGTAATGCAGCGTAAATACATGACACATTTATTGTAATGCATTCAAGAACACTTGGAAACGAAAGACTTAAGTAACAAACTTAATACAGTTTTCTGGGAAAAACCATTAAGAGAAACTTTAAAATATTTTAGTGGGCAGTTAAACGTAAAATTAATTCTACTGAGATAAGGCGGGTATGAAAGTAAGGCTTTATCGAAGTTAATTGCCTGAAAATTCAACGAATGGCGCCAGTGTATAATTTTAAGATTTGTTGTGTTTTTCAATATTTTTAGATATTTTTAACATTCTAAACTAACATAACGAAAATGAGCAAGTTTGCAGGAATTATTTTAAGTTTTATTTGTTTCAGTACCAAGTTATTCGTAAAAGTCTTTTGTTCCAAGTGCTATCACTAGCCATTGATTGGTTTCTTTATTTATTTTTATTAGTTTTTTAATCAGCTCCACTAAATTGGCACCAAGCCCTCTGCAACAAAAACTGTAATGAAATTCACACACAAGTCTGTCGGTCTGCTGCTTGCCCAGTGCACTCACTACACATTCATGTCTATCTCTTGGCCAACTTTATATTTTTCTTATCATAGAAACGCCAATTTATGCTGCCAGGCAAATTTAACAATTTATTTTAAGTTCTGCTTTTATTCCTGCGTACAGATATATAGAAAAAGTGTTGTTGTCCAGTTTCCGCGCCCTTTAGAGAGTAAAAAATCGCATGAAATCTAAAACCAACAACTAATATAGAAAGTAATAAAATATTTTGCATTACAAAAACAAACAGATGCAACAACAAAAACAAATGATTACGATTAAACCTATGCGATAATATTCATATTTGGAATGCTATTACGTCTACTTAAACAATGTAATGCCTGCAGGCGGCACACGCTCCCTTCAACAGCAACAAAAATAACAACAACAATAACAAAGGCAGCAGCAATATCGACAACAATAAAAAAAAAAATCGCTCGCACAGCATCGCTGCAAAATAAAAAGGAAAATATTAAGAACCAAAAAAATGTATGTGCAGCAGACCTCACTCAGCGAAGCATACACGGCATCGAAAACAGCAGAAACAGACCTCACATATCAATGAGGGCCAGATTTGGAATAGCGAAAAAAACTATCAAATTTAAAGTTTTTTCTTGGCTTTTCTTTAAATTGAGTCAAGTTCGTTGCTTAAGTCTTTTGTTTTTGAATACCAAAATTTGTTTATTGTTGTCCATGCTCAAAAAACTCGACTATTAGCCAATTTGATAAAAAATAGGATAAAAAAAACCCTCAAAATAGACAAGTCACTTTTTTGGTCAAATCATGCATCTGAGTCAAATATGAAGTCGTGTAAAAGAGTATTAAAAATAGTGGGGCCATCAAATTTTTTACAAATTGTGGGGCTCTTAAAAAAATACCAAACTTTGTAGGTATTTATTTGTAAATTTTACAAAATTTTACTTTTGTTTATAAAAATTGTTATTTTGAATCAAAAGTTTTCGTTTTCAAAGGCACTTTGGTGATTTTTTTAAATTTTTGCACTATTCATCTTCAATTTCTATAAAGCCGAAAATTCTATATCAGTTTGTGAACATTTTGTCCCTTTGCAAGCATGGTCTTCATCACCCACCCAACTATCACACGCACATCCCCACGACCAACATCGAAATCATCATCATCATAATGTAGCACAAAACGTCAATATTTCTTTTTTATGGCCACACTTTCCATTGCAACAAAGTCAGGCGCATGCGTAAAAACGTTCATGCTGCCAATACCGCTGCTGCATGATCGGTTTTATTTTATATTTTCATGTTTTTTTCCAACTCTAACGACCGGAAAGTGAATCCAATCAAGCGAATGCGCACCTTACAAACAACTGACTCGTTGACTGAGTGACTGACTGGCTGACTGACCATGAAATCTACAAAATGTGCCTGCATTTATCTAGTCTGGGGGGTGGTGGTGAACGCAAAAAGCGCGAAAAACAGAAAATAGCTCCAAGCTTGGAACTGCCTGCCTGCCTGCCAATAAAAGAGCAGACGCAAAACCTATAATTTGAAGGTTAGACGCGCGATGCAGCGCTCAAATGCGTGCATGCGTCAATGGTCATCGACGATGGCGTCACAGCAATCATCATCAGATCGACCGCAATAGCAGCTCCGAAGCTGCCACAGTGTGCACAGGCGTTGGTGCGCCCGGTTTGTTTGTAAACATAGATTATTAAGGTGTAATAACCATAAAATTTGTTGCGCCTGTTGTTGTTGCAGCTGAGAAAAACAAGCACAAGAAAAAGGGAATGAAGGAGCACAAAAAGAAAAAAAAAACCGTGCGCAATTTTCACATCAAATTGGTTGCGGCACTTAGGCGATTGGGTGCGGTAGCAGAGGATGAGTGCTGTTGCTATGATTTTAGTTTAACCTGAGATTTAAGGTTTAAAGAGTTCATGAAAAAGGTGGCAACGCTGAGCTTTAATAATTTTAGTGAATTTTTTTTTGGGAATTTTTTACTTGAAAGTTTTCCTTGGAAAATAAGTCCAAAAAGTGTACCTTTTATTTTTCGAGTATTTTCTCGACGTGACTGCGTTACTGACCGCCCTTTCTGCTGCCCAATTGCATTCATCAAAATGCGTTCACATTTGGAACGAAGCTTGGTCTACTGCGTTATTGCTATTTTCGTATGTTGCCGGTTCGACGCTCAAATAGCAAACACACTGCGCATATGTAAAGTTACACTTCAATGGCGTTGGGATGTGGCAACACCCTAACAAACACAAACACATGCAATATTTATTTATTGGTACATCGTATTATTTGTTATTTTTTTGTTATTGGAGTTGCCGTAATTTTTGATGTTACTGTTGTTGTTGTTGCTATTATTATTGCTGTTTGTATTTATTGCAAGTGCATTGGCAATCGGCAATGTAGTAATTTGTTGTTGTTATTGTTGTTGTCGTTGCGTCTATATCTTCAGTTGCATCTGTTTTAAATGAGATTCCTTATCAAATTTCAATATGAATTCATTGTAATTTATATCGATTGTGTGTCGATGGTTTTTTTTGTAAATTTGATTTTTCAACACGTTTCACTTTTGCTTTGGATAAAAAAAAAAACCGAAAAGCTTTATAAAGCCGCTTTAACAAAAAATTATTTTGTTGTCAAGTTGCTTTGGAAGTTTTTGCAAAATTGACGTCTGTTCCTGTGCGCCAGAATTTGTACGAAATAGCTTTTAAACTTTTTATTACATTTTATTACATTATAAAGTAATGATCAATTTCAATAAATCACCATCAGTTCGAAAAAACAAAATATTTCTTTATAAATTACACAGGTCTACGAAATCAAGATTTTTACATATTCTTGACTTATTTCGACCTTATTCACACTATTTTTACATTTTTTAAAAAAAAACTGCAATTTAATTTTAATACGCTTTTGCGAACATTTTGTTTTGTAAAAATTATTTTCACGATTTTATAAATTTTCTTCAAGTCATTTACTCGTAATAGGTAAAGATTTGATGTCCGATAAAAAGTTATTTTATTCACAAGGTTGAATATTTGAGTTTTTTCTTTTTTTTTTTGATCCCACAAACCCCTTGCTTAGGTCATATTTTGATCCCACAAACCCCTTGCTTAAGTCATATTTAAGGTTATTAGTTACTTAAAAAAAATCAAATTTCCATTTTGATAGATTCTCTCTTTTTTCAGTAAATTAAAATTTTTTGAAGATTTTTTTTTAATTTACTAAAGATCTAAAAAAAATTATGAAGGAGTAGGGCTGGGGGGGTTTATATAAATACAAAAAATGTTGAACATTTACAATGAATAACTTAGCCTCAGACGTAAGACCACTGTTTCTTCAAGTCTTATATCTTATCTCTTTCAAATGCACGTAGCAGAAACGAGGACGCGCTAGACTAAAAAATGGTAAAAATGATCAGTACAACACACTTTATAAAACACTAAAAGTCTTTGATTTATTGCACTGTGTTACAATTAGTCATAACATTAACAAAAAAAAAGTTTAAAGAAAAAGTTGCACAAACAATGAACTCAAAACACAGTAGCAAAGGTAATAAAATTAAATACAAAAATTTGAGCTCTTTTGCATTGCAGTCGCTTATCTTTTTCGTTCAATCAGCACTGCGCTGCTGTTGCTGCTGCTGTTATTAATGATGATGTCATCATCATCTCAAAACGTCAAACCAATAAAGATTGACACACTTTTGAGCATTATGACTGCGTGATTTAACACCTCAACCAATTCTAGCAGTAAACAGAGAAAATTCACCAATGAAAAATTATTGCTAAGGTTATGGTTTATTTTTTTGTGTTTCTTAAAAAAAGTTCATATACTTAATAAATTCATAGCTAGACTAATTTATATCGCTTTAAAATATCAAAAATTTAATATTACAGAAAATCAGCTACAACTATTATTTAAACATTTTTTGACCTGTCTTAGACTAAGCCGCACAAAACTATTATTGCATAGTTGCAAAATTGGTTCATATTTCCATAAACAGTTTTTATCAAAAAAATTCATATTCGTGATTCACATGGCATCGGATAGCTTAAATCGTCGAGAAGCACGGATTAGCTCAAATTCATAGACTTAAAGTGTCCCAAATCTACTAGCGTCTTAGGAGGCAACTGCAAATATCAAGTTTCAAAGGCTGTTTAGAGCCCTCCAAACTATTTATGCTAAGACTTTTTTAGTTTTTGTGTAAATTATTACTAATATAATTGTTATGAGCGTAATATAAATCCAACAAGATAGCATTCAAAGAGTTGATAAAAAAAACATATTTCTTTGGCTTCAGAATTTTGCAAAATCTTTTAGCGTATTTTCATGTTTCTTGTTTTTGTTTTTCTGTCTGAGCTGTGCTAAGCTCTTATTTATTTATCACAAAAATCACGGCAACTGTTACACGATACTTTAAGCTATGTTATAAAAGATATTTCGCAAGCTGTTAATCTAAGCGTAAATCTGCAAAAAATTAAACAAATTCTAATGTTTTGGCTTTGTCTTTCATTCAGTTCTCTTTTTTTTTTCTTGTTAACAACCGGCATTTTCATAGTAAGCGTAGCAGCATGGATATAACAAATTAAAAAGGCTTAAGTTCGCAAAGCTACGGTTTTGAGGATTTATTTATTTTTAAAAGTGTAGCCTATTTAACGATTTTTGCCTTAGGCATTGAAGTAAAGCTAAAGTTCTTGGAAACTTTTAATTAGAATAGGGCTCAATTTTTATTATGTTTTGTTATTGATATTCTGTATGCGGTGAACTGACTAACATTTTTACCAATTAATCAATTTAATGACTTCATTGAAAGCTCCAACGCAAAGATCGATAAATTGGCGTTTGAAAACTGGGTTAAAAAAAATGCTCTTAACTATGGCAGTTTTATGGGCTAATCAAACAGCAGCAGCAATAACAACTTTGATTGGCGCCCCGCGTGCTCTATAAGATGCGTTTTATAAAGGAATTTAAAAAAAAAAAACAAAACAAAACCCAATTTTTAATTACAGCATGCAGTTAAAAGAGATAAACAAAATGGTAGCTAAGTTCGTTGCGTAAGTCTTTTGTTTGTACACACTTAAGCAAAGATTAACTACTTAGGGCCTATATGTTATGTGTGTGTGAAATAACCCTTTTTAAATTCGCTTCATCAGCTTAATTGACTGAAAGACACTTCAAAGGTTTTTGCCTCCTTTTCGTATTTTACATGGAGAAAATATTGTGCGAATTACAGACGGGAGTCAATTAAAAAGCACAATAAAAATAAGGGATCATGAAATAACACGGCCCGTTGTTGAATGTAAGCTACATTTAAGTTTTTTACTCTTTTAAAATTTTTTTTTTTTCAATCTTTGTGTTTTTCTGTGAAACAGTCCTCTATTTAAGTCGAAACTAACGTATAGTAAAATCGCAGGATAGACAAATATATTTTAAAGACGGGATGGAAGACAATGAAAGGCATTGGATGCATTGACACATATTTTATTTCTATTAATTTCATTAAATAATTCAATTGAAATTGAAAAATCCTCGTATTTTTATTCATTTCTTCAAATTGAGGTATAGTTATTTTGCTTCCAAACCAAACCAAAAAAGTTACAAGAAACAATTTAATGAACAAAATTGTACAAAAACACATCTATTTGAAAACTATATCACAGTAACAACATATTTTTTTCTCACTGTGTCAATGCCACATTACCATAAAACCAAACTAACGTGCTATGCCACGGGGGGGTTGCTAAAAAGAATCTCTGCAAAACAGCAGTAAAAACCACTTAAAAGTGTTTAGCTCACACTTGAAAAATATAAACAGGTACTCGTACCTTCACGAAAACCTCGCCTAAGGATATATCTAAAAAACAAGAAAGAGAACAAAACGAAAACAAAACAAGTTGATTGTCTCCAAAAATCACTTGACAAACGACAACATAAAAAAAAATCAAAACTATCGAGCATTGACTGTGCCAGACAACCTTTGTTGAAAGGTTGAAGACCATTTTTGGAAAAACAACAACTTTTTGGCAATACGAAAGTTAAAAACATTAAAAATTTTTTTGTATTTTGTGGAGGACATTAAACCAAAAAATAAATTGGTAAGCCTCGATTGATTTGATCGCAGTTTTTATTTCAGGGCGTCTACGTAACTTTTTTTTTTTTGAAAAATTTTTAATGAGGCTGCATCGCCATTTTCGGGCATTTGTTGCACAACGATCTTGAAGTCCTTAAACTGTACGCATTTTTGGACATTTCAAGGTCAGCGTGAAAACTTCGCATCAACGATAAAAATGCATTAAGGTTTTATTTTTTTTTTTTCTTTATTATTGAATTTTTTGGCACAGCAATAACTTCACTGCCCTGTTGTCTTAATTTATGCCATGATGTCAGCAGCTCGATTTAATTTGTTTCGTTCATTCATTTGGTTTCGTTCATTCATTTGGTTTCGTTTGCATTCTTCATTCACTCATTCATTCATACGCGTTAAGTTTCTCCATTTCGCTGTTAAGCGTTTAAATATTTGATTTTTTATTTAATTTATTTATTATGGCCAAAAGTCATAAACCTATTTTATTGCTTTGGTATATTTACATACCTTTATGCCTTGGTTTTTGTTTTGTATATTTGAAGAAATTTTTTGAACAAATTGAATTAACGCAAAGGCACGGCAAAAATTTGAAGAACTTTAACGAAATTGCTGTGAACTTTTATAAAATAAATATAAGCTTTTATAAAAAACATAAAATTGTGTCTCTAGTTTTCATAACACCAACGGAAATCTTGAATAAATTTAAGTTTTTGCATCACTCATTTTTATTAGTTTTCAAGTTCGTGTCTTAAGTTCTTTGTTACTGTTGCAAGAAAAGTGATAATATGGCTTGATTTAATATCATACAAATAAAAATAAGATTCATTTCATAATTTTCCGACGTTTTGGTGGGATGTTTCCACCTTCTTCAGAGATTTTTACTATAATCTAAAATGTAATTGGATACGAAAACTTTTTTTCATAGCAGAACAGCAACTAGTGGTCGTTTCGTCCCAACACGTATTGTAGAAAAGTTGACACCTTAAGCCAGACCAGAACCATAATACTCGTACACTATACTACTCTAACAGCAGAAGGGAATATTTTTCGCCGATAGCGCCCCCATTAACAAATTTGCTAAGAATCAACTGACTGTTATACTACCAGGTTCAAATTATGCCTCAATAGTGAATTCTAAAAATTCTTGACAAATGAGTACATGATAAGAGATTCCGGTCACAGGAAATAGCTCTAAAAATTATGGTATTAAAAGATTAACACTGGAATATCTTAATTTCAAAAATTTGACAGTATGAAATTTAGGCATTATCCGACAGAAATTATCTTGGTATCGTATACCATATAAAGAAAGCTAATCGCGATCAAGCTCACTCTGGATGATATGGCTTTGAGTTTTCACCCCAAGCTAAATTAGGGGCTATACGGTATTTGAGACTTGGAAAGTTCCTGCCCGTGCTTTACTCAAGTTTTAAGAAATCTATAAATAGTTTGGAACTAGTAAAACCTTACAAAATTGGTGTCATGGGTTAGCGATGAGCTTTCAGGCCGAAGCTTTTGCCATCATATTATTTTAGGGTTTCGAAACCTATAAAGAAATGAGAAGCAGTCTAATTTACAAATACCGAATGGAAATTCTTTTCAGAATTTTAACTAATTACTAAAAAAAGAACTCAGAATTTATTACTTAAATTTTGTAAAAAAAAAAAAGTATTTTTCAATTAAAAATTGACACAAAAATTTTTCACAAAACAATTAGCAAACAAACCAACGAACGACTATTTTCTTTAAAATTTTTTAAATAAAAATAAAATCAGCTCACCTTTGTAGGTAGCGTAAGAAATTAATTTGAGCTCAAGTTGTTTATTGTTTAATTAACAAAAGCGAAAAAAAAAATAAGCAACAAAAATGATAAAACGTCGCTTTAATAAGTCAACCTCAGGACAAATGCCAATTTTGCTGTATCTTTGTAGAGCTCAATTTTCTTTGTTTTCAAGCGTTTTGCAACGTTTTACACTTTGCTATATTTTTTGCTGCTTAGTAATTTTATTAAAACAAAATACAAAAATAAAAACAGCAAAACTCAACAATTTTGAGCATAACTTTCTATTGATTAGTTTGGATTTTGCAGAGTTTTTGCTTTGTTGTTGACTCAGATGTTGTTAGAATTTCTAAGAAATAATTTTTTTTTTGTTTAGAAAATTTATGCAAATTCGTCAATTTCCTGCGTTTGCTTCTTGTTTCTATCTTTTATGCTTAGTTTTATTTTCAGCTTTTCGATACCAATTTTTTTTTTTTCTTTTTCTTTGTAAAAGTTGCTTCTTAGCATTTCTATTAATAAAGGTGCTGCACAGGAAATTCATCATTTTCAATAATTTAGCTTTTGATCAAAAATTTTTACTTTCTTTCGCTTTTATCTCATGTGAGAAGTTGATGTTTTGGAGGCTTAACGGTTCTTGTAGAATTTCCCTGTTTAGCTTTTTAAGCATTTCAAAGTGTTTACCACGAATATTTGGGTTAAAAATTGAAAGTTTTTATTTCCGTCATTTATTAAATTTAAATTTACATGAAATTAAACGCAATTAAATTATGTGTGTTTTTTATTGGGTTGCTGCTAATGAGAGCTACTTAACTGCTGTAATAAATTTGAAATGGTGATAGTGATTTAAGTATATACTGATGTAGATTTCTGAAAAATGAGTTAAGTCAAAAATTTCTTTTTTTTTTTAAGAAAATGGAGCTTGAGGAAAGGTGCCAACAGTGAGACAGTACAAATAGTAGGATAGTGCGAACAGTAAGTCAATGTGAAATGTAGGAATAGTAAGTCAGTGAGACAACAAAATGACTCTTTCCCAAAACAGCAAAACCATGTTTTTTGTTATTTTCTGCTCTTGAAGAGTCAACATCGGAAAAATAGTGCTTTTATAAGTAATTTATAGATTTTATAGAATAGTGAATATATTCAGTCGAGTAGTTAGTCGAGCACTAGTTAAAATAAGTTTTTGTTATGTGTATGTACTTTGCATAACAGCAAAGAAATGCCGAAAAACTTTAGTAGATTTTTCAAAAACAAAGTAGGTTCTTATTCTAAAAGATAAGAATGTAATCATTTATCAATTTTATTGGAAAAACTGTGAAAAACAAAAACAAAATAAATGAATAAGAGTTTCTTGCGTAGAAGTGCAGTAAAAAACTAAGTTCACAGTACCAAAGATGAAAGTTGTCGCCTCTATTAATGTTCCCAACAAAGCTGTTCAAATGATTTCACTGATGCGGGTTAGATTTTTCGAACTACGTGAGCAGTTTGAAACAATCTATTTAAAAACATACTTAAACAATCAATAAGTTTTAGTTAGTGTTTCACCGAGGCTACGAGGCAGCCTCGTTTTTGACTACGAGAACGAGGCGAGACCGAGGCGAGAACGAGGCGAGACGGAAAAATAAATTTTCCTCGCTTGACCGAGGCGAGGCGAGATCACACGGCACCTCGCCTCTTACTCGCCTCGGCCTCGCCTCGTCCTAGCCTCGTTTTCGAAACCAAGAGCGAGGCGCGTTTTGACGAAATCTGAACTCGTAAGAATCATATGCAGATTCAAAATATGAATGTAATTTTTATAATAAAATCTATATTTAACTAATATTTTAGTATTTTATTTTGAGTAAGCTACTTTGTTTTATTTTTAATCCGCATGTGCTTCTTACGAGTTCAGATTTGGTCCAAGCGCTAATGCACAGAAGTGCTTGGATCGCATCAGCTTCTATGTGACTTCGCCTCGATTGATCAGTTAGGGAAGCATGTAAGGCTATAAGCAAAACTGCATGATTAACAATACTGCAATGAAATTGATTTATTCTAATAGTCTTTCTAAGAACCGGTAAGGTGAAGCGAAACGCACAGGGTAATGCTAGTATATAAATAAAAATCAATATATGTATGTTCGTTGCTAATGGACTCCTAATCGTTCAACCGACCGACGAAAGATTTGACATACATATATGTTTCTTATGATTTGGGATGCTCCGTAATATAGTTTACGATAAATGGGTGATGCCACCCCCACATAAGAGAAAAACAGAATTCATCATATATTATCAACAACTTGATGCAGATTAATAAAACTTGGTATATTTATAAAAGGTAGAGGCATAACTAAGATTCAATTAATAAAATGGGCGGTACCATGCCTTCAATATAAGAAAAAAATTAACTTTATCATATCTCAATATCTATTTGACGTAGATAAATAAGATTTGTTACATATTTTGCTTATAGTTTGTAAAAGGTTCATAGCTTAGTTTGGCTTGGAAAAATAGGCAATGCGTCTCCTTCCCATATAAGAAAAGAATTAAATTCATCATATCTCATCCAATTCACCAAAAATAAAAACAGATATTTTATTTTATTTCTTGAGGCTTGATCAGCCTATCAGCCCTGATACATATATAATTTTTTATTTATTTTAATAAAAACCTCGCTTTTTTACCGAGGTGCCTCGGCCGAGAACGAGGCGAAGCGAGGCGAAGCGAGGCGAGGCGAGGCATGTGATGGCAAGATCTCGTCCGAGGCCGAGGCGAGGCGAGACTTAAATTTATAAAACGAGGCGAGACCGAGATCAACTAGAACCTCGCCTCGCCTCGGCCTCGGTGAAACACTAGTTTTAGTGAACATTTTAGTTTAAATAGAATTTATTTCATTACTTTTGATTTTTGTTTTTTTTTTTTTAATAAAAAATTGTTACTTTATTTCATCATACTCATACATTTTTACGGTCTCACTGTGCACCTATTTTCTCTAGGGTACTTCTTTTTTATAGAAAATTTTCTTTAGTAACCCGCTTAAAATGTTGCACATGCAATTTTCAAATTTATTGTTTTTTTTGTCTAAATTTTTACCTCATTATATTTAGCATGAAAATTTATGAATTTTTATTTATTGAAGAAATGAATTTTTCAAAACATGGAACTTCTAAATTGTCTTTTTTTGACAAGTGCACAAAAGTTATAAGTCAAGATTAATTTTAATACACTGAAAAACAAAGTTAAAAGAAGTAAAATGTAGATTTTTCTCTTTTTGGATGCCAAAGTTAAAACTTTTATTGACTATAATAGATCTAAGCGAAGATACGTCAATAGCAGAGCTATCGTCAACACAATTATACTCCTCAAATTTAATGCCAACTTAAATTAATAAACAGCAACTTAAGAAAGTTTTAATGCATTCAAGTACTTGAATTTTTTTTTTTTCTTTTTAAGAAAACAAGTTAACTTAAAATAATCAATATTTCGAAATATATATGAGAATTCCAATAACAATAACAATAACAATAACAAAAACACGGCATACCATCGCTTCACACACTCAATTTGAAATTTCAACAGCACTCAACGTCATACAACAACTAGCGCTGCAGCTGACACGAGGTGTCGAAAATCCGCCTGGGAATCTTTAATGACCGAAAAAATCGCAAATTATCGAAAATTTCAAACGTGACTAAGCGCAGAGATAATCACAAATATTGTGTGTACTTTGCTATTTTTAGTAAAAAAAAAAATCAAAATTTTATTTGCTGCTTAAATTTTAAAGAATTTGTTGCCTCTTTTTTATTGCTAAAATTTTGTGAGTATTTTTTAGTATTTGCTAAGTTAACTCAGCGTCAAAGTTAGAAATTATTTATACAAAATTTGTAATATTTTTTTTTCACTTGAAATTAGGTTTGCCACATTCCGTAGTTAACGAATTTATTACTCACTATATCAGTCAGTCAGCCGTTCAACGACTTGAGACACTTGAGACACTTGACATAACTTTCAGCTTTCAACTGCCGTCCACAGTGAGTATTTAGAACCTTTGTGTGGACTTATGTAGCAGATTTATGTTGCCGCTTGCCCGTCTATTATGAAATTTTATTATTTGTTTGTTTTTGCGGGTTTTTCTACGATTTTCTATTCCTTTGAAGTCGTTAAAGTGACAAATGGGTGTTTTTTTTTTAATAAATATTTGCACACTTGTTTACAATATAAAGAAGATAAGATATAAATGAAAATATTGCAAAAAAGCCGCAAAATATTTGCTGAAGATTAAGTGCATTGTTCGATGAAAAATTTTTATATATGTACTTATGTATATATTAGCTTATAACTCAAAAATTACTTAAGCTTTTTGGTTGCAGTTTTCACTTTTTATAAGAGATTTCTTGAGGGAAAAAACTATGTTGAAAATAATTTGTTCGTTGCTAGAAAAAACAAAGTTAATTTTTTTCAAAAATTTTTCTCAATCAATTTGACTACAATTTTAATATGATGTCCCTTCGGTATTTTTTGTCCATAACCCCCAAAACTTTTCAACACTTAGCATAATTTTTTAACGTTTTTCTTTTTTTCCTTTTTTTATTCGAAGATTATTTATTGAAAACTTTTTCGTCCAATGCAAATAGTGTAAACGATCAAACGAAGGCAAGAACTAAAATTATGATTTTGAGGAATTTTTCAAATTTTTGTTAAGCTTTTGAAACCAGAAGAAATTGGAAAGTATAGACAGGACCTAATGTAATTTTTTCTAATATATATTTTTTTTTTAAATTTGATATGGATGAGCTGCACCTTCCTGCAACTCTAGAAGACATTTACGCTTTTATAAAAATAAAAAGCCTCATTTTACAGGCTTTCATTAAAAAGTCTTTTCCGCTTGTTTTTTAGATTTATATATATGTTGAGACGCTTGCGCGACACAATGAACTGTATGGTAGTTAAAAATGTATAAGATCAACTTTACATAAAGTTTTTATTTCCATAAAGAAAAGGCAAGTTATATAGGACACAAGAAATCAAAAATCAAGATTATGCGAAGCATAAATTTAGTGTTAAAGAATTATAATGAAAAAAAAAAAAACTTTTAAATAATAAATAAAGCGAAATCAACCTAAACACAACATACTAAAAACACTACAAAATTCTCAGTAAGCAAACAATTTCACAACAGCAAATTAACTGCACGCCGCCTTCTTCGCAAATAAATAACAACTGCGTTGCAATAGAAATCGTTAATAAATAGGTAGAAAACGTAGCAAAAAAAAAAAGTAATCATTCAGAAAACTGTCACGTTCGCACACACGTGTAGAACAACAGCTTAAGATCCGAGCGAAATGGTAAATTTTGAATACTAATCTGAAGCACAATCAATTGGAAAAATCGATAAGTTTCTGGATTGGCAAAGAAAGTTCAAGAGTTTTGTATGAAGCAGCATTGAAAAATGTAACAGCAACTCTGTCTGCTCTGGAAGCGAGCATAAAGAGCACTCTACGCAGCATCAGAACAAAATTTCAGCTGAATTGGCAGCTACCATGTATGATCCTTTGGTATAAACTCAAATTTATTGCAAAGTGTCCAAAAAAGTTTTTTGACCTCAAATTAAAAAGTTTAAATTGAGAGCCAATAACAATAACAATTATTCAATGTCAGCGCGAACTTTTTCTTTCATTTAAAGTTGATTCAGTTTTTATAAAAAAGTTTTTTATTGTTAAAATGTTGCTGTTGTGTTTCCAGAGTGCTAACTACAAATTGTTAGTATCACAAATTGCAACAAAAAAAAAATAAACTTTAAGTCTTAAGGCGGTTGAGGGAAGGGCAGCTGGTGGCGTTTAAGTCACTCAAGCCGTTTGACTGCTGCTTGTCCAGCTTAACAGCGAATTAAACGATCATTCACACGTTAACGCATGCGCCATGCCTGCGATTAAAAACATTACAGCGTCACGGCTGACAGGGTTGAGTAAGGGGGGAGTGAAATTAAATAAAAAAAAACGCTGTTGGTATGCTGCTGAAGGGCACGCGTTCGAACTGATTTACTTGCATTTGATTTGTGTTCGTTTTATTTTGTTGATTTAATAAATTTTATATTTTTAATCAACAATTTATTCGTACAGCCATGCAAATAATTTTAAATTTGCGAATGGCAAAATCAAACAAAAACTTGAGTGCCTTTATATTATGGTGTTTTTATTTTTTTATTTCTCAAGACGAAGTTAATGATTTGTTTAGTCTTAATCAAATTTGCTAATTCATGCAAATCACCCTAAAATAAAAAAATTCAAGTTTTATTTCATTTTTAGTTTTGTTTTAGCTTGTGCTTTTATAATAATTTTTTTTTCTATTTATTTTTAAATTTATTCCTAAGCTTTGAGTTCAGATTTAGCAAATTTTTTCAATATATCTACGTATGTAGGTATAAAAGATTTTTTTGTGAAATAAATGAATGGAGATAGTGCCATTTCTATTTCGAAATAACGTAGTTTAGTCATTTGATTTTATAAATTTTGAAGTACAAAAATTCTGATCAAGGCATAATCGATGCATAAATGTTCACCCGTTATTACCGAAGATTTTATTAGAGAACTATTCGTTTTAGTTCTTGGACCATCAGGAAAGATAGTTTCAAAATTTTAAGCGAAAAAAATTCACAAAAAAATTTAGGTCATTCAGTATAAGCGATATCATCTAAAGTGTTTTATAAAAAAAAATTAGTAATCGCCTACAATTTTAGGCCTGAAAAACGAGGGAAATTTTCCGAAAAACGAAAATGTAGTTAAAGCAGAACCAAAATAACAACCGCAACCGTTGCAATCACAATGTCCACTTCAACAGTAGCAATAAGCAACCAAAACGATCAAATTTCAACGGAATCAGAGAAAAACAACCATTTGCCAGAGCATTGATTTCATTCTTTGACCGTTTGATCTGCTGTTGTTGATTTCGATTTAAAGTTTGATGACTTAATTTTAAAAGAAGTCAAGCTGTTATTTCTCCTTGTTTGCGTCGTCGCCTGACCTGCACCCTCCCATTTCTTACTTTTTTAGTTTTTTTTTGCAGTGGTCTCGTGTTTCATCGATCGTTAGCCTCATTTAATGCCCCTATTTTAACGACTGTTGCCTAATGTTTTGCTTCTTTTTTTTTTTTTTGCGTAACCCTTTGCTGTTCAAAATCTTGCAGGGTATTTTTTCATATTTTTTTATTTGCTAACAACTTCAAAGCACACAAACAAAATGTAGCCTGGGAAAATGCTGCCGCTTGCTTTAATTGTGTGGCCAAAATTGAGAAAAAAAAAACTTTTTGATGTTTTAAGGTTTTTTTTTTCATTAATATGATACAAATTTATGTAATTAAATATAATAAAAATGACAAAAATAAGATGACCATCAAAAAGTTATGGAAATTATCTAAACAAAGCCAAAAGGAAAATATATGGCTACAATAAAGTCGTATGTTTTGATTAATTAACTGAAAATTTGTTAAATAATTTGACAGAGTAAAGTGGTAAGCATTTAACAAAACAAAAGGCATCGAAATGACCTTTAATGCTGACGTTTTTGCAGTGATTCTTAAGATTTGAATAATCGAACGATGGTACCTTGAGAAATTAGATTTTCATTTCAACTGAAAATATTTTGATTTATGTGGTTGAGATTGAGATAAACAAAAAAAAATGCACAATTTCAGCATGTTTTCAAGGGAAAGAGAAATGAAATTGTAATAAATTTGATATTTTTTTTTTTTTTTCATTTTGAAAGCATCATCAATGCAATTTCGTCATGTTTTCAATAAAATTTTGTTATTGTTACCATTTTTTTTTCGCTGAAAATACTTCAAAGCAAATTGATTTATATTTAGGTTTCGTGATTTTAAATGCAAGCGTGATATTTTTGCACACGTACATATTATTTGACATCGATTTTTTAAAATATTTTATTTTAAATATTCATATCCCGATCGTGCTCATTCGACACTTTGTTTCAAGCCGATAGCAAAACATATCGCTTAGATTAAAAGTTATGAAGTCAACGTAACTTGAAATATCATGCGTGGTATATTAATGCGATTAGTCGCATTTTAAATGTTCTTTTCTTGTAGATTTTATAAATTGTTGTTCTTAATTTGTGATTTTTTTTAAGAATGTTTAAATTTGCATATGAAATTCCCAAATTTAAGGCCTAAATTAATTTTATGCTAAGAAAGTTAAAGAGTTCTTAAAAGATATATGAGGCTAATAACACTACGCAACAAAAACTTTATGCGTAATTAGAAATTTGCATTTTCTCAAGAACTTTGTATTAATGTGTGTCTAGCACATATTTTTGTTAGTTTTTATAGCTAGTCAGGATACAGACTTAGCTTTTTTCGATTATCGAGATCCTTCTACGAAGTACATATTTTTCTGCGACAAAAGTAAACATATTTCATCCACCGAATATAGTAAAAGACTTGGTAATTATTAACAAGTGCATGTTTGTGGCAAAGAAATATTCGTTTGAACCAAAATTTTATTTATTAACTACAATCAAATACATACATGATTAAACAAAGCTATGCATTATAATCACTAAATATTGATTTATCCAATCACATAGCACTACTTTTTAGATATGTACTTACAGTTTTGGTCAACTTTGCGAATTTGTCTTAGCAAGTCCAATTTTACCGAATATCTTTGCTCTATGGTTTAACTTCAATCCTACTATTATGTCTCCCTTTTCGAAACTAACACACTACGTGTCAAAGAGTTATCTCTTAAAGTGTTGGCTTTTATAAAAAAAAAGGGCTAGTGGAGCCTGAATTCCATGTGCCACTAAATATTTAGTGATAGCTGGTACGAATTCATTTACTTTCAATTGCTTGCTGGAAAAATAAATTGAATATCACTGATCGCTTAGTTTTAATGGGGCCTTGACTCAGGATCAATACCTTAAACTGATATTTAAAATGTAGGCAAAATTAAGGGACATTTCCCTTAGGTCAAAAAAATAAGTGACACACGAATTCGATATCTGATTGTAACTCATTATAATTACTATTTTTCGCGACAACTCTCTATATTTATAAGGTCGCCATAACATTTAACGATTGTAACTGGTACTTATTAGTACAAATAATGTACATTACAAATATCATACATATACGAAAAATTATAGCCCAGTCGTACCTTTTCTTTTATGAGAAAATCAAATCGTTCTATAAAATGCACAAATTTATATTGCAAAGTCTCATAGGTCAAAAAGAACCTTATTGACAACAGTAACATATTCCCTACTAATTGTTGTGGTACATGAATTTTTTAAGTTACACTGAAAAAGTTAAACAATAAAAAAAATTTAAAGTTAAAGATGTTACAGCCCCTTTCCATATTATACTTACAATTAGTAAATAAATGGTAAGTTGTTTTTTTTTTTAAATGTGATATACACAGATACTGTACATGTCATATTAAAAGATAGTGGTTGTTATGTGGCGTGATTAGTAAAATTTAATTATTTACTTTAAAGTTGAGTAATTAAAATGACAGTAAAATGCTGAACCAGATTTTAATTGGATTTAAGTAGTGAATAAGTTTTAGTCATAAAAATTCTATAAAGTTAATCAAAATTGGTCGAGATTAAATTACTAAAAGCAATGTCATTTGAAAGACATTAAAAAGCGCATTAAATAGAAATAAAATTTTAAATAAAGTTGACGCATAAATGGTTAAAAATAAAAAAAAGCTTACCAATTAAAAATATTTAAGTTGAATTTGCTGTTACCGTTGTTGTATTTAGTAAGACCTGAGAGCCGGAATTAAATTTGGCGTTTTTTCAAAACATTGAGGCAGCTTAAAATTATAATAAATTGCACTTTTATTCAATTAATTAATGGATATTTTTGCATAATTCATTGATTAACTGTCGTGTTGTTGTTTTTCTAGTTAAACACTTGTGCAAATTACTGCAATTGTTGTTTATGTTATTATTGTAATTTTTGCTCTAATTGTGTAAGAAAATATGCAAAACTTTATCAACATAAGTAGATAAAATGTGACGTAATTACAAGTGTCGTAATGGCGTAGTTCTCCACTTAGCACTTAAAGCACTGATAAAAATCTAATTATTCAGTTGCTACAAATTACAAATTTTTAACAGCTTTTTTGAAAAACAAAAAATTAAATTCACTTTTTTCTTAACCTGCGAGTTTCGTTTAAGTTTCTACTTTAAGCTTTTATTATAGTACTCGTACAACGTCAATGAAGATGATACGCGAAGTCGAGTTGCACTGCAACTTTTTGGCCAAAATCAAAAAAAAAAATGTTTAACGATTGTGTAACAGTTTGAAATTTTTGCTTAAGAGCTATTTGTCTTTTATAAATAATCAATGTATAACATTAATGTTTTCGTTTAAAATGAAAAAAAAAGTTCGTTGTTTCGAAAAACTTTTCCCAAACTCAGTGTTTTTTAAAACCAATTTTATATTTTCCAATTCTTTTAATTCACAAACACACGCGCCCAATCAGTAGTTAACGCGACCACGTCTAAACTGCGACTGCGCCATTGATTTAACTTCATTGACAGACTCAATTAAGTTGCAATTCAGCTCAACTTTGGCCATCTACAAACTCTCACGACGAATTAAGCTCGCTCTCGCAGTTTTTTGCAGCAGGTTTCAATTTCAAATATTTTCTGCGTTGATGAGTTTTTTGTTTTTGTGATTTCTACGAAGCCTAACTTTAACTTGCAAATAAGCCGGCTTTTCATAGTCACACAAGCAAAGAAAATAAAAAGCAAAACCAAAAACAGGTACCACTCTCTCGCTCGCAAAAACAATTGAGTGCGCTGCTCAGCTGTGTGAATTGAACTTTTTTGTTTTGCTTTTTAATTTTTGGTAAACAAGCGAGAACCAGCTCGCCCATACATTCTTAACATTTTTCATTACTGCTCAATGTTGTTGTTTTTGTTTTTGTTTTTGTTAACATTGTGGTGAGTAGGTTGTAATTCACCCTACGTCTACCAAATTGCTTTTGTTTCTTAAGGTTGTTGCCTCAAAGGTGAACTTGTTTGCATGGCATTAGATATTTTTCTGCTTAAATTTGATGATCAGTTAATTTGATTGATTTGATTTTATCGAGCATCGATCAAAGCAGCACTGCATCGCATTAAGATTTTTTTTTTTTTTGGTTTTTGCTGAACATTTTTTACTTTGCTAAAACAATTTCATTGAAAAATTATGTGTATTAAATAAAGTACATCGCACTACTTGGAAATTATGATTTCAATACTTCAACTCATAAAAAAACTCATGCAAAAGTAGATTTTGAGTTATTACCTATTTTTCTATATTTTATCAAAAAAAAACCGCATTTCTCAGCTCATCCAAAAACCCTTTGTAAAAGATTGGCGTATCTGATTTTTGAGTTATATCCAGTATTGCCAAGTTAAGTTGAAGAGAAGCAATGGCAGACATTTTTAAAATAAAATAATTTTTCCTTGTAATGATAAAAAGTAAAATTTTTTTGGGAAAAAAATGATGAGCTTTTTTTTTTTTTGGTTGGCCACTTACCAACCCTGGTTATAACCTTATGAAAAATTACACAACAAAGATTTGGTATAGTTTTTAAGGTTTTTCTAACTTTTGAATTGGTGTCTGGATGAATCTTAATTTCGACCGGTCTAATGTATATGTAAAATCATAAAAAAAGTTTTTCGATAATATAAAAGTTTAAAAAAAAAATTTCGAAGCTTAATAAAAACTAAAAAAATATTTTCTGAAATGTACTCCAGCTACTTACAATGCTATTCATGGTCAAACTTCAAAAAAATATGAAAATTACTAGACGCAGTTTTGAAAATTATTGAAAATCCTGATGTTTGCATGGTTAAAAAAAATAAACTTAGACTTTCGAAAAATTTTCAAACTGTCGTAAAATGGGTTAAAACATATAAAGACCAGTAAGCACACGATTTATACACGAAACTTCACTTCAACTGACAGGCATTCGACCGTCTCACTTACAAAGTAACGCCTTCTTTGACATTTCATTACGAACTTTAATTTTTTTCGGGACTCCTCACTTTATTCACCGATGAGGTTACCCCGATAGCGACTGCGCAGAATATTAATTGCAAATTCATTATCATCACCGACAGACAATCAACAACAACAACAACAACAGAATTAAATAAAAGAACCAACATCAGCCAGCAGCATCAACGTCATACGCGCGTATTTAATTAAATACGTACGAGTGAGTATGGGCGCCCAAAAAAAGCGCTATTTTAAAAACAAATCACAAAAGAAGTGTTGCCAATTAAAGAGAAGAAAAAAGTATTAGCCTTTTTTATTCAGTCGGCTAAGAAGTCAAAGTCATTGTAAGCCATTTTTTTGTTTTTGTTTTTGCTGTTGTTGATCACTTCGAATGAATGGGTTTCGTGCAAAAAAGGTCATGTGAACTTTTACTACTTTTTATTTTACATTTTTTGTATTCTCAAGTATTATGGTTTTAAATCGCTGCTCACTGGAGATTTGAATAATATGCATAAATTAATTCATTTTTAATTGAATTAAAAATATCGCTTCGAGCTTTGGAGATATACGGAGTACCCATAAAATCACGTTTTATTGATATTATTTTTTTACGAAAAGTAATAATTGAAAGTAAGAAAAAACGTACTTGTTCCCGTCTTTTCAGAAGCATATATTGTAAATACGAGTAGTACAGTATGTAAAGAATTTTTCATTTTTAATATAGCAGACTTTTTTAGTATCATCTCATCGAAGGAAGTTAGTCAATATAAGCCAGTAACAAGAAGATTATTTTAAAGTAGTCCGAATTTGGAATTGATATAAAACTTCAATGCTCTATGGTGAATACGCATTGTGGTAAACTTTCTTAAAACACACAAACATTTAATCATTTTAAAGACTCAAAAATACCAGAAGCAACGCCTACATGTAAAAGACACATTTAGAACAAGTAACACAACATCTATGAAAACAGCAAAAAATACAGAAAAAAACTGGTATTCACATAAAAGGCTTTGAAAGTAACCAAACTGCTTAGTGATAAATACAAATTTTGTAAAACTTAAATGAAGATACAAAAAAATTAAACAAAACAGATGAATGAAAAGTAATCACTCCATTGACAAATTAAAAAATTGACACGTGCATGTAAAAACCTAAAAATTTGTAAATTTACTTGCACAAGGTATTTAAAGAATTTGCAATCAGCACATTTGCTTTTTTGTCGTTTACCATAACTGGTATGTATAACTTAAGAGTTGTTTAGCTCAAAAATGATGGAAACTTTAATTAAAGTTGCAACATGTACTTATAGTACAAGCTAGGAATGTTTAATGACAAATTTATAATTTTCTGATAAAAAACAAAAAAAAATATAAAAATTTAAGCATTGTGTTCAAAAACGGCTTTTAGGGAAAATGGAGTTTTGTAATATTGTCATAAAATTGTTCATTTAAACAAATTGAACTGTTTTTTGTCAAATAGCCTCTTCTTCCCCAACAAAACAGTCATATTTTACTTCAAAATTATTCTTGGTATATAAAAGAGCACACACACGTTCAAACAGTTCAGTTTAAATTCGTAAATTAGCATCATATTTTAATAAGAAATACTGAATTTAAAGTGTGTAAACAGTATTTTCAACACTTGTGAATTATTGTGTAGCGTTAATAAAGCAACAACTTTTAAATATTGAACATTGTGTATTTTATTGCTGCAGGAAACAGTAGCGCAACTCGTAATGAACATGAGTCGTTTATTTTATAAATTTGATCTTTGATCTTTGCACTTTTCTCTTTTTTTTTTTGAAAATTGAATGCATGTTTTTGTGAAAAATGTTGCTGAATCAACATTGGCACATTCTCAGTCAATTACAATGAATTTTACATAAATCGATTAATTTTTATTATTTATTCATCAAATCTAAATTTTTTCACATTCAAACGGTAAAAAGGAATAGTTTTTTGGTGTCATAAACGCTTGCGTGAAAATGTCACCCAAAAACGGCCGACATTCTGTCCCGAAGCTAAGAACATTACCTTGAGGAATGCGCTTTTAGTCGGTTAAGTCCATCAATGAAAATTCGCTTTAAAAGCTGAAGGCTATTCTGCCAATCAATTTAAAAACGTATAAAGGAATAGATCAAGCGCTGGCGTAGTTCTATTAGAAGCGGTGGGGTCTTTTTTGAAGACGACGAAATAAATTTTGATAAATAAATAATTTTCTTTCGTTTTTATTTAACAATTCCAGATACTTTTACACAGAATGTATGTCATACGAAAGTTAATTCAACAAGCTTTAACATTAGTATATAAAAAATTTAAATAAGCCCTATAGTTCTCGAGACATGACGATTTTTCTAAAGCTTAGGTACTCTTTATGTATCTCAATTCGTCTCGTTTCGTCTCTAATTTGGAAGCCTAAAAATATGCTAGTACAATTTTTATGTTTCTAATAGAATTATTCATTCATAGATATTTTTGTTTTCATTAATAAGATAGTAGCATATTTTCAGGCATGAAAATTAGAGACGAAACAAGACGAAGAGAGATATATAAAGAGGCGCTCAAGCTTTTTTTTCGGATTAATAAATTTAAATTGGGGACAAATTGTACGTATTAACAATAGTCAATAGGTTAACTTTTTTTTAAGGAAATGAATATGAAACAGTACATTCATTAAATTAAACAAATAATATAGGTTTTTTTTCATAAAAAAAGCAAGTAAAATTTAATGAATTTTATGCGTTTAACGAAAATTAAACCAAAAATTTCATGGTTAACAGCTTAAGTCCGCACATAAGAAGGCAGGCCAACAAAAAGTGGTAACAGCAGCGCAGTAAACTGTCAGTTATTTACGCGTTATCGAACGCATTAATTTCAAGTTTTACCATTAAGTTTAAATTCATCAAATTCTCAATAGCAACTGTAAACCGAAAACACGTTTGATTCGGTAAACTAAATCGTTTTGCCATTTAATTAATCAAAATTTTAGGAAAAAATAAATAATAAAATAATACAAAAATCCTCCGGAAATCGATGTTGTACGCGAACCTAATGCATTTTTTAATGTAATTTTTTGCTTCAATTATTATAATTTGTTTTGGTTAGTTTTCATTGTTTGTTGGCCAAAACGTGCACGACAATTAATTAAGTTCGCTCATTTTGCGCAATTTTGTCTGTCATTTGCATTTTTAATTCGCGCATTTTAGTTAATTTATTATGCAGGTTTTCTAGAGTTGCGATTTTTTATGAGTTTTTGTTTATATATTTTTTTTTATTTTTAATAATTTCGTTCCCATTCATCTTGTCATCAGCGCTACCATCTTGTTAATTACATACGTTGTTTTTGTGTGTTAAGTTTTGGTTTTGAGGCAACACACAATTCAGGGCCATATACCTCTGCACTTGCTCTGTATCGATTTTGATTAATTGTCAGTCATTAAGAGATTTAATGGCGTCATTAGAGGAAGCACTAAAATGATGATCTTTATCAGAAAATTAATAAAAGAAAAATTAAAAAATTTAATTTTCTCTTAACTTGACTTTGACATTGTGCTCCCTGAAAAAATAAAATTATCGCAGCTTTTTATACAAAAACTTAATTAAAAAATAAGAAAGTGCTGTGCAAACAATAAATCTCCTCTTGCCAATATTCAAGCAACTGCTGCTTGTTTTGAGTTTTGTACCAAAGGTATTGGAAACTTATTAAATTTTTTTATAAATTCTACATCAAACTCAAAAATAAGCAAAACAAACAGTTTAAATAGGCTTTGTTTTGTTACTGATTTAGGAAAGAGGCAAACATTCATTGGGTAAAAACAAATACAAATAGAAACGCAATTTGACCCACTTTTTCAAAATGCCGAGTGAAAGGCTCTTTTGCTTTATGCCCATGATGGACTTTCATTTAAAATCTATTTTTAAAGTTATTCTTAAAAGATATTCATGCGTTGTAAGCAGGGTGGCCAAGTTGAAAAGAAGCAATTCCCGGCCTTCTCCATAAAAAATTGTAAAGATTTTTAAGAAAAGTAAGAGAATTCTACAGAACGCTGTTTCATGCTTTCCAAATTTTTAACAAATCATACAAAAATTTCCAAATAGCCAGTCAATTTTCCAAATTTTCACATTACCAAAAGGCTTGGTTACATTTTCATACTTGAGAGGCGTTCTAAGCTTTCAACTTTTTGAGCGCAAATGCAAAGTCCAAGTCCTAACGAAATGCTTGCTTATTAAAGCAGGAAATATTTTCTTGCTTTTTATCATATTATGGAGGTCATCAGACACCACATTTTTTAACAAGTTCTTGAGAGTTACAGAATAAGCCAAAAAAACATTATCATATACATAAATATACAATCTTATCGATTTCAAGTTTTTCGATGAAAAAGTGCTGCATACTTTTTTCTTATTTTTTAAAATCTTAAGATAAAATCTAACAGAACGTAGACATTAATTTAAACAAGCGATTCGTGCAATTTACATGTTAATGAGGCAGAAACCAAAATAAAGATACTGGTTAAAATCAAAACAAAATCACGAAATTAACTGTACGAAATTGGGGGCGCCAGCACTAACAAGCACCTGCGGCAAATTGTGTGCATGTAAGCACAAGAAACAGGGTTTAGTGTCAAAAGTGCTGTTTTTTTTCTGAAGATAATAAAATATAAAATAAAATGTGACATCAGCAAAGATTTTATTTTACATTGACTGATATCATATATGGGCTCGCTTTTGGCCATAAAATCATTTCTATTTAATGGTGACTTTTCGCATTTCTGCTAATAAACTCATCAATAGAATGAAAGCAGAAAAAATTTGCATATTTCCGGCGAATGATCGTCAATGCTTAAAAGTTTCTCCACGCAACAATAAAAAAAAATCTTTGTTAAAAAATTGTTATTGATGATTATTTCTGTTATATCATTTATCAAAAATCAATAAAAAATAAAATGGTCTTATGACAAATTTCTTAATGTGATCTTTGGTGCTATCTACATCCTTTACTTCGATTTTTGCTTAAGAACACCTTCAGCTTTACTGCCTACACAACAGTCTGTTTCTGCTATTGCAATTTTTATTTATTTTTCTCTGGAACTTGCACAGTTATGTTACTAATTGGTAACACATTTCAGATCTATGACAACAGAAAAACGATAACAGAAAAATTAAAATTGGCAATACTGTCCTAATTACGACGCTAGGTGGCAAAACGCCCCCTCTTTTGTTTAAGTCGGTAACAACGTAAATAAGTTGAACAACCGCTAGTTTTTAGCAAATTATCGTTAAGTGTTGATGGTTGCCTGAAATATTGTTGTCTGCTTTTGACTGAAATTAAATCGAAATGTTTTTATGTGTTCACTGCAATTTATGATGTTTGATATTTGTATTTTTTTTTTTTTTTTTCATTTTAGCTTTGTTTCTTTTGTTTTTGTGTTAAACTTTCTTGATTTTTCTAAATAAAAAATGCAGCAAATAAAACGTAACAATTTGGTTAAGCGACCGAATATAAGACATCAAAAATTTGAAGAAAAAATGTAACTACAAAAAAAAAAGTTGGACGTCAAAAAAATTAGACGATAAAAATATTGAACGACAAACAGGTTGAACAACAAAAATGTTCAAGGACAAAAGTATTGATGACAAAAAGTTGGGTGACAAAAAAGTTTGACGACAAAAATATTGGACGACAATCAGGTTGAACGACAAAAAGGTTGGACGACAAAAGATTGAACAACACAAATGTTGAAAGCCTAAAGTATTGATGGCGAAAAGTTGAACGACAGAAAATTTGAACGTTAAAAAAGTTGGACGAAAAAAAAATTGGTTACAAAGCGCGAGTTTTATTTTAAGAGCTCACTCTCCCTTAAAATGACAATTTTCTGGGATGAATATCACACGAACTATTTAAAAACAAAACAATAACTTTTCAATGGCATAGGGTTTCATTACAATAGGTGGCTATAAATACCTGAATGTCAATGTTAAATACCAGATTGCCCGTACTCTTTAAATATTTTTGTGACAATACACACGTTTTGGAAACCACTTTGTCTAACTGCAAACTTAAGCTCATCAGCACGGAAGGTGTCAGGTTGACAACTTAATCATGTAATCAGTAACCGACGTTGCTATTAATAAAATTTTCAATTCAAGATAAATTATTTTTTTTTTTAATTATTTTGATTAATTGTTTAATATTAAGAAGAAGCAAATTAATAACCTAAAGGTTTTAAAATATTTCTAAAAGTTTTGAAGTGTTTATCTTGTAATAAGAAAAATATCTTTTGTATATAAACAAAAATATCAAGAGGTATTTTTAGTTATTTTTTTTAAATCTTGATTGGCAAAAGTGTGAAAAGTTACAGCGTAAAAGGTCAAGAGTGATTGATTAAGCTGTGCGTTTACTCTTGTGGGTATCAATGGTCATATTGCTGACAGCATGTTTATAAAGCCTATAGTTTTCTGTCAACAAAAAAAATTCTATTAATAAAATTAAAAAATACATATGTAGCTTTTTCAATGAACAAATCATTAAAGTATGTTTCAGAGACGATTAAAATAAATTAACACTTTAATGTCAAAAACACAAATTATTTAGTAAATTGAGCGGAATATTCAGAAATTATTCCCCTAAAGGGAAATAATTTTTCCTCTACAAGTAAGCCAATCCAGTATGTTTACATTATAGATAATAAAGCAAATGTATATTTGTACTATCACTACAATTACAAATATATCACTATAATTTACTTTCTTGCATTTAACCAAGTGGTTACCAGGTAAAGGATGTTCACGTGAGTTCATGCACAATGCGGAAATCGCTAGAATATCAAATATTACCGCTAATCATTGCAAACTATGGCCATTCTTTTTATTTCTTTCTCAATGCTGAGATCAACAATTTCGATCAAATTACCATAAATTCCTAAAGCCTTTCCCTCATTACACTTGCCATGCTGCCCCGCCACAATCTCTTTCGCTCTATCGTCTCTCAATCCCAAGCGGTTCACTCGATGTTCAGCAGCTGCGCCTGCAGCTGATCGCTCCCTTAAACTTTATATGACCAAAGTCAACTAACCAATCAGCCAGACGGTCGGCCAACCTTTACGTAGCCAACGTTGGCCCACAACTCACATCGAAAAGAGTTTCTGCATTCAATAAATTTCGCAAATATTTCGCTAATTCAAGCAGAACCAAAAACTAAAACTTGGTCCCAATCTCCGTTGCAGCGCAATGAAGAAACAAAAACAATTTATTAACTAAAAGCGTGAAATGATCACGTTACTTGCGATACGATCCGATCCGATGCGCTGCGCGTTGCTGCAATCAAGTGGGCAGCAGATGCAGCCGCAGCAGCACCATTCTAGAATCACCACCGTCAACAGTTGAAACCAGTTCCAAACGAAATGGGCAACATTTAGCAACAAAAACAAAATCGAAACGCTAAAGACAATCGCCAGCAAAATCCGGAAACGTTCACCATTCTCAGCTGCAATGCAAAAAAACAAATCACAATATAACTAAAGTAGGCGATTAGGCAGTACTGGCCCCCGGAACGTCTGCCACCACCACCCTACCAGCTTTCAATGCAACTCAGCTAAGTCTGTGCTATGTATGTATGTATGTATGTATATTTAACTGATCGATGTAATCCAATCCAATAGTCCAATTCTCGCGGGGGTTCCTTCTGAGATGCCTTTCATGTAGCGTTAGCTTTTATTATAACATTTTTAACACTACAGCAACCCAACGCAACGCAACGCTACAAGAACAAAAATCAAACCAATAAAATAAAATGTGGCGAAAAAAATTCACCAACCGTTGCCAATTCAAAAAATTGCATCAAAAGATGGCAATCACCCATCAGTACAACCGCTACAACAACAATAATCTAGTGCACCATAGCTTCAAAGGCAAAAACAACAACAGCAACTACAACTACCGTTGAGAATTGTAGATGAATTTTTCAATGCGAGAGGGAATGGCAACACTTAGCAGCCGCCAGGGTGGCTACACGGGCCGCCTTAAAATGAAAGGAAGTTGTTTGGCGTTAGATTTGCATCAGTAATGAAGTTGGTAAAAATGCCTGCAACGAACGCGGCGATGTTCTTCGATTTTCTTTTTCTTTAATGGACACAACTGCCACTGCAATTGATGGTGTTGCTTCCTTCTTCATTCATGAAGTTTTCCCTAATTTGCAGTTTTGTTGCGTTCATTGAGATGATGCGTTCTATCGGTTTGCTTTTACGACTACCGGTACGTAAAGTTCTTCATTCATTGATGATGTAAAAGCAGTGGCGCGCGTTGTTGAAGTTTTCAATACTACAAATAAGACTCATTGGTAATGGTTTATTCGGAATATTTATTGTATATAGTAGTATATTACTGGTAGATATCTACCAAAATATTCAGACGCATGTGAGGCGATATTGTTCCAGGCTTTAACGCGAGAATATGTCATAATGATCTCAATATATTTTTTTCTGATGGCCTTGGAAAAACCAAAATTATGGTATATTTCCTTATACTGACTTTCCTTGTGCCCCCTGTTATATCTAAGTACCACTCCCACTGGGAATCATACGATCTAAAGGGACTTTAAGGGTCATATGAAAGAACTGGCTAATGACGACGATATCGTCCTTCAGCCGTACCGATCATGCGATACGCAAACCAACATTACAAAGCTTAATGATCAGGAAGCTAAGTAGTATTGGACTTCGTATTAAGCGAGAGTTGTCTTTAGATAAGACAGTTTAACCTAAACTTCCGATTACAACAAAGATAAGAGGATTAATAAAAATTAGTACTTGAATTGGAATTTCGTTTTTCTTATAGAGCTCGTATAGAGCTATTAGTAGTCCTCACGTCTGTTCGAAAACAAACGTCTGATCATCCGACTCAAAAACTTCTCTTTCTTTATGTGTTTTTTGAATTTTTTTCTTACATCGAAGATAAAAAATATGAAAAATTTTTGCCCTAGAACTATCCATCAAAATGCTTTTAAATAATTTATTTCTGATTCGTTACATCAGCATTCAAGTAGTTATAATTGATTTTAAAAATATACCTTTGCGTCATCAAATGAAATAAAGTGAAATAAATATATTTGCATTAATAATTGAATTTGCTAAGGTTTTGTGCAAAAAGCTGTCCCCGTCTAATTTTATGTATACAGTCTCTCCAATAAGAAAGGGACCGGAGCTTTCTAAAAAAAATATATAGAAATTTTACTTTAAGAACACTATGGCTTCTCTAAAAAACGCTCAGAATTATTTTAAATGGCTTATAATTTCAAAATGCGATAGCTCGGCAAAAAAAAAAAGAAAATATTTCAGAAAATTCAACTGAAAGAAGATATACGAGTAGGATCGCTTATATAGTTTTTTGAAAAAAGGAAATGTACGGTGCAGAATATCTCAAGAACCTTACGTGATGGAATTTTTTGAGTATTTTCGCGTAATCAGCACACAAAAATCTAATAAAAACACTACTCGAACTTTAAAAAGGGATTTTGTTGTAGGACTGTGATATTATTAGAAACGTATGATTCTCTAAATATGCTAAAATTTAGGAACATATTAATTTGTTTTATATTTACTTTAAAACATTTACACTTCTGAGCAATTCCGATTTCTTACTTATTGAAAAGACTGTATAATAAGAGGCATCGTGAAATAGAAAAAATTTAACAATCTGCCGCTCTTCGCATTCGCGATAAGAAGTTTCAAGGCAACGCTCTTAATGTAAATACAATCAGTTTTAAGTAGTAATTAGTTTTACTTAAGCTTTTGTTTAGTCCTGAAATACAGTGTAAAAGAATGTGATCTAAAAGAAGGTTCTAAGCGAACACCTCTATGTACTGCCTTTTTTGATCTTGGAACCATGGAACTGGGAATGGATTTTATCTCTTACAGTGAGTGATTTTTAAATGTTCTTTATTATTAATTTGTCTGTTGCTGTGGCACATTTTTTGATATCACTAAGATGATGCAGGCTTGAAAGTTCTTTCAGGGATGCGAAAAATTTGTCTTGTGATAACGCTGTTGTACGTTTGCAACAATAGATTGTCCGCTTTTGATGGGTTGACCTTAAGACAGGGCACTATATTTAGCTCTTATATCGCTGTTGTCTTAAGTCAAAGTACTCAGACATGATATTATTGCTCAAATTTTATAAATAATCTTAGTACGTATGTTTTTATTAAGCTATAACTTAAAACTTATTCGTTTTATATTCGTTATTACATATTTTGTTGAATCTTTGTACGCTTACTTATAAGATCTGAATCTTGTAGCGTTTTAATTTTATTATTTTTTTTTTTTTTAAATAACTAAATGAAATGAAACTGCGTGATTTGGAGTCAAGTTAAAATCTGGTTAATTTAACCCGTTATCTGTTTGCAAATAACAAAAATGAATCTCGATTATCCAAGCTGTTATACAGCTTAAGATAAAGAAATGTTAGATCATGCTGGAGATAGGACCAGTCTTTTTAGATGGCTACAGCACAGCGAAGTACGTTGCTCAATAGAAAATGGTTTTTTACCATTTCTTCTTCAAAAAAAAATAACAAGGAATTGATTAACAATACACATCAGGTTGAAAATAGTTGTTTAGCTTTTCTCTCAGTGTAGTTCAACGCACTTTTATTTTAGCATTCTGTAGACATTGTCAATTGAAAGTAGCCAAATAGAGAAGAACAAAACTCCTCATATCGCATTCATGAAAATCCACTTAAGTTATGGAACTTTTTTTCAATTCACTTGCATGTGCAATTTAATTAACACTAAAAATTTATCGATCAGTAGCAATACGGTTTGCATGGAAATTTCTCAGCTGTGGCTACACGCCACTGCGATTATGATGCAAATTTATAATTAAGGTGTATAAACTCAGCACTTCATAAAAGCATATTTGCTGTTGTTATGTAAAAATTAAACACCCCATTGGTTTGGATGTGCTTCGCTTGTGCAGTTAAATATCGTACACAGGAAAAATGTTTTTAAGAACTGTAGCCTGCCAGTTAAAAGTGCTGTTTTGAAATTTGGCTTTCAAATTATCACATTTGTTGTTTAAGAGTTCGATCGCTGGAATAATTGCTTATTATCTCAGAAGTTCTTTTAAAACCTTTACATAGCTATGCACTTTACTGTGGAAACATTTGGAGGAGGAGATGCCTTACGATGCTTTACTACAAAGTTGTAAATGATTTTGACGTTGTAAGAAAATGGCTACTTCAAAAGCTAGCGTACGCCCTAAAAAGTGTGTACATGAAAGTATCGCATTTTATAATCTTTCCGACGAAAGCGTATAAAAGTTTTCCGGGAAAATCGTTGATACTTCAGCAAAACTTGGGAACTGAAACCAGCTGTGAATTTATATAGTACTTGTCAACCATTTCCACAAAATAGTTATTTACTGTAGATAACCCGTTTCGGGTGTCAAAATAATCGTTTTAATTGCACATCATCTTCTTTATGCCTACACAAACTGTAGTTACAGTTAAATATTTTTTTACTTTTAAATTTCTTTCAAATTTGCATGTCTCAAATTATTAGTGTCCAATTAACTAGTTCATTATGACTTAACACCACAAGTAAAATATAGTGAAAGTTTTAAACTGTAGATTCGTGCTTAATTTACCATATTTCTATTTAATAAAAATAAGCATCTAAGTAATTTTTCACTATAATAATATACATTCAGTAGTATGGATTTAACTAATTTATCTAATACGCGCTGAAGGTAAAAAATCGACAGCATTCAAGTTAGAAATTTAAAGTAAAGCACCCTACATCCGATATCTTTAACTCGACATTTTCGAATTGAGTCATTAATCTTCGTGCTGTCGTTCACATGTTTTTCACTAATTTATTGGTAGTCTACAATTTAACTACATAATTACTTTCTAGACTATTTAACACGCTTACTATCATGTACCACACTCTTGAGTTACGATTTGTTTGTATGAATTTTGCTTTACAAAAAGACGTAGACATGTATTACACTACATATATGTATATGATGACAAGATTTTTCATAATATTTCTTGCTTTGTTTTAAAGTTTTTCTTAGTTCTGCATGGCATTAACCCATTACTCTTCGATGCAGTAATTGAAAAAAAAACAGAAGGAATTAAAATTATTCGAAAATTCATTCTGAATTTGATATGTGTCGGTAAATATCCAAAGTGTCTAAGTACCTCTCTGATTTGCGGACAAAATGAAATAAACTTAATATTTTATTTTAGTTTAGGTTGCATTATTTTTAGAAATATAATTTTTTTTTTAAGGCTAAGGTTGATCTTTTCCGATTTTTTTTTTTTTTTTTTTTTCAATTTCGAGTTTAAACACCAGAAAGATAAATTAATTTGGCGCCGCAAGAATTTTCAAATTATATTCTTGTGTCTTAACTCTATTTAAAAAAAAAATTAAAAAAAGTTCAGAAAAGATCAACCTTTGCCTTTTTTTTTTAAAAAAAAGGAAACTTAAGTTTATTACGCATTTTGGATATACAGCGGCTCATATGTGATTTATTATTTATTTTCTCTTGGTGCATGTGATAAGTTTTTCATTTCTCTAAAAGGATATTGAATATTCACAAATTGCAATAATATGCTCTATTAGCGCACATTTCTTTTACATGGGGGGTTTACATAACTGGTGCCCAACTCTATTCACATATTTCATAAGAGTCGTTTTGCTAAATTTCGAATTTTCTAATATGCGCAGAATGGGTTAGTTATGTGATTTGTAATGTTTGTTTTTTCCCTGCTCATTTACAAATGAATCCAGTTTTTCCCGAAAGTAGTTTTATTCGACAGCTTAATACGTGATGGCATTTAATGCTGTTTTTCTATTGTTGTTGTTACATTTACTGTGTAATTCCAAATATTAGTACTTAGTTTAGTGCAAAAATAACAACAAGCACAGAAAGATGCAGTCCGTGGGTTTGCTCATTCATTCATTCGCTCATTCATTTATTGCTGGAAATGAGCTCCTACTTTTAAGCTTATCGCGCCTGCATCTTGAAACCTGGTGACTGGGTTTACGGAGCTGCTGCAATGAGTGCTGGTATCTAAGAGTTTTCTCATTTAATGTAACCAGTTTAGTTTGTTCACTTTATGCATTTTCTTTCATTATTTTTTATTTTATTTAATAGTGGCAATTTTTTTGTGGTTTTTTTTACCTTTTTTTTCAATTTTGGCAAAACATGTCGTCATTACGTAAAAGTTGCTATTTGTGTATGTGGAAAGCAGCAAGAAAAATTAAATAAGCTGCGTGCATGACTCATGCGTGAGAAACTACACTGTCCGACAGAATATTTTTTTTCCAACGCACTTCTTTTTTGAGTAAAAATGTATTAATTTTTTCTTGCACTTTTCATGTAACTTTTTTGCTCATTTTAAAATCAAACTGAAAATTAATTAACAGATTTTTATAAAAAAAAAGTTTTCAAATAAATGGCATTCTTGAGTCCAATAAAAAATTTTGATTTTTATTCTTTCAAAAGCTGTGTGATAGCTTATAACAGTTTAAGGGAAAAACTTTATTCAATTTGGTGAAGCAAAATATTGCATGTCACCTTTGATGTCTAGATAAAATTAAAGATAGCTACAAGCATACAAATCGTTTCATTAGATTATTATAAGTTTAATTTTGTTCGACTTTTAGCGCCATCAATGAGTAAATTTTCGAAATTTTTCAAAAAAAGCACAACATCACAATTAAGTTCACGTACCTTCGGGATGTAAAATCTCAAATTTACAACCCCCAGACGACGCGCCGGATTTTTGCATCAACTGATAAAATTCATCTACAAATTATCGTAGTCTTCTACCACAAGTTACAACTAAAAATTAATTGAAAATTCTAATATTTTTCACTCTCGAATTAAAGCAGATGCAAATGTTGATATAACAATTCGTATAGTCCGTTAAATATTTCGAAATAGTGGATATATGTAGTTACATATGTATTTATATATAACTACGACATTGTGCAATATAAAATCGTCAATTTCAATTCAATTTCTTCATCGACTGCAGCGAAAAATATAACGCAAAAATTTGTTTGCTTTCTTTTTAAATAATGCAAAAAAAATTATGTAAAACAAATTATTTTTAAAATGTGCTATTCCTTTGTCCATTGCTGTGTGTATGTCGATAATATTTTCAAAATAAATAATATATAAAAAATGAATAACTAAATAAAAAAATTAATGTTTTAAACAAAAAAGATTTGAAGTTTTTTTATTCTATTCCGTATAGTTTTTGAGACAGTTATTCCGTTTCAAAAAATTTTACTAAGAAAAAAACAAAGAGTGCAGTTATTTAAAAAATTGCCGTATATCGCTAATATTTTATGTATCGGGATATTTTTATTTAACAAAAGAATGACGAAAAGATGCAATGAAGTGAGTTGAAAATTAAAATGAAAGTTAAAGTTATACTATATGTTTTACTGTTAACAAAAACAATCGCATTGCATAACCAACAATTTCAAATCATTTCCTTAAAACCTTAGAAAATTATCTAGATTAATTTACTAAGAGATTTTACAGCACTTTTCCAACTAAAGTTATTTTAAGGACTCAGCGTTGTAGTTAATGAAAAAAATGTTTAATTCGAACTATTACCAGGCTAAGTCGGAACAGATCATAATATTCGTTTTATGATAAAGAATATTTTTTTAAATAGTACAGATTTTGTTTAAAACGTTTTTGTATTTTGAGGAAAATTAAAGTTAAAGTTCTGTAGTAAATTTTCAGTATACATATTTACCCACCAGAACGCAGCAATTTGACGTACATAAGCTACTCTTTCATGCACTCAACTCAGTTTGACCCAAATTTTGCTTGTACACCTTGGCACCTAACCCCCCAAAAAGCTTTAATGTAGCAAACAAGCTTTAAAAGCTTTCCATAAATGAAAAAGCTTTCGGGCATTGACAAACGTGAAAATGAAAACATTACAACCCTTATATTTTGTAAAGACAATAAATTTTCATTGATAAAAAGCAGTGCTTTCGTAGGTACATAAAGCTTCGAAGGGCAAAAAAATCTTTTTAATCTGTGTTTGAAAAATATTTTAGTTCAGTTGTTTTTAGTAAAAGCTAACGTGATGGTAACAAGAAAACATCATATTGTAGTGCAAACTCGTTGTGCTGTTTCATTAAAAAGTGTGAAAGAAATATTCATAGAAGAAAACTTAAAAAATTTAACGTAAAAAAAATTGAGAGTTTTGAAGGATAAACTAAAATATTTTTGTTGTTTTGAAGAACGTTAATCTTTTTTAATCCATTGCTGGTGATAATAATAATCAGTGTTACTTAAATTTCTAATAATAAAATAAATGAAAATAAATAAAAATTTATGTTAACACAGAAAACCCATTGAATTAATTAAATTAAACAATTTAAAAATCATTAGATAAAAAAAAACAAAAAAAAGTTAATGCAAAATCTTCTTGTTCGACTTAAAGTCAACAGAGTACAAGAACATAAAAGTGTTGACAGTCTCTGAAAAAAAAAGCTCGCTAATGAGAATAACCCCCGAAGCAGCGGTAGGTGTCAGAAGCATTTTGTTGCAATTTTCCTTTAAAAAGTTTCAACAGCAAAAGCAACTATAAGAAAAACGAATAAGAACAACAACAACCTGACAACTCAACAAGGTGACAACTCAAACAAACCAGAGCAACAGCAAAACAAAAAAGCGACACCAACACTAACGACCGTTGCTAAAAATATTAACAAAAACCAAAGCCCTTCATTGTCATTGTTGTTAAACATCAACAGTTGAATCAGCTGTTCCTGTCTCTTTCACTATTTGTTTGTTGTTGTTATTGTTTCTGGCCACATTCAACAAATGCATTTTTGTAGTTGTTATTGTAGCCCTCGTTTTCTTATATCGCACTGCATCCAAATGTTGTAAATGTAGCCCTCGTTTTCTTATATCGCCCTGCATCCAAATGTTGCAAATGGTTCAGGGTTACAATCAGTAGTCAGCACCAACACCAACACCAACGCTACTGGGTAGCAGGAAGTATCATCATAATTTGACGAAAAAAAAAAAAACAACAAAAACTTTTCGCTAAATTACTACCTATTTGAAAGCAGCTAAGTAGCTTTTGCGTGTGTACGTGTGTGGCGACGCCATAAAAGTGGAAATGGCTCTTATACGTTGCTGTTTTGAGCCCCCGGAGTTACCAGAATTTTTCGACACATTCGTACAAAAGTGCACGGATCCAACATGTAAGTACGAATAGAAAAAAACATAATATACAATCTTTTTACATTGTACAGTGAAAGCTCCCGTCACGGACAGCTCCCGCAGGCGGACGAATTTCTTGGTTTTTAGTAATGTTTTTAGAACAAAATACATTCCGGTGGGAGGACATCTCCCGTGAACGGACGATTTCATTGGAACCGTGGGTGTCCGCCCACGGGAGCTTTCACTGTATTTATTTTTTCTTAAAAGTCTTCCAATTTTCGGGATTATCAGAAATTAAATGCCCTACACTGTATTAAAAGAATTGCACTAACCCACAGTATCGGCCAAATTGACTGTAAAATTCTGTTAATTTACAGCTTGGCCAGTTTAATAACTACTGAAGCAGTACTGTGTAGTTTTAGTAAGAATAATCTTGTTTGCCAGCAAACTTACTATATCCGATAGTATATTACAGATAAAACTGTTATTAAACAGTTTCGATAATAATTACTCTAAAACTAAAACTACTCTCTGAACTAAAACTTTTTGGGTTACAAATACTTGGCTGAAGAAATTATTGAACAACATTTCGATGACTAGATCGAATTAAATGACAAATATCACACAAGTCTAACGAACTTATTTTGATTTTTCTTTAAGCAAATTGAGATGAAACGTAAATTCACAATAAAAAATAGATCAGTAAGACAAGCGACTGAGTCTTTAACTGTACCCAATGAAGGGCTGCGTGACCTATTTTGTTTAAAACTCAATGAAGAAATTAATCTTCTGAGCCCTGGACAAAATTTATGGGGCATAAAAAAAAACTATTAACTTTTTACGTGCATCTAATTTGCCTATTCCGCTTCAGCCAGAAAAGAGTGTTGGCATTCAATACTACCAAAATTTATTTATTGACACACACTTATGTCAATATACAAAAAACGATACTAGCCACTCAGCTTTCAAGAAATTGTTTTTACAGTCTGTTTCGAGTTTTAGTCCTGAAATAACGCTTTACACCAATTTCAAAATGGAGCAACGTCTTATGCAGTTGTGGAAAAATAATAGTAATACGACTGGGAAAAACATTATTTAGTACCAAACATCTGTACGATAAAACAGAACCAAGGCAGTGTTCACATTGCCTAGAAACATTATCGATCCACATTTTCTTGGATTGACCTTTATCAAGAAGTATTCTACCTCTCTGCAAAGCATTTGACTGTACTAAAAAAGAAACAAACAAGCTTATCAAAGTAATTATGGATAAACACAACCTTCTCCACGATACATAATCAAAATACAAAATCTATCAAACTTTTAATTTAAAAAATTTAATTTCAACAAAACCCATCGGTGCATATGGCCTCGCTGCCCGGTATCCTCCATAGTTTTCAAATTTATTTGTGAAGTATGTTTTTAAAATAAAAATAAATAAATAAATCCACAATATATATTTTTTTATCCATATAGTTAGTTAATGCCAAAAAATTTTTAGAACACAGAATGCCGTAGTCAAACTAACTATATAGTAGTACCGTAAAAACTTTATAGGTTTTTATTTTTTTTTGTTTTGTTTTCAATATAAAATTTAAAAAACTGTATTTTATAGTCATATCGACCTTCAGTTTTTTTTTTATGTGATATATTTAAAAAATTCTGCCTATGTGGACTGGATTCAGACCTTATCAGCATTTCTCATATTTGTTTTGACATGTCATTCCTAGTACTAAATATACAATAGACTTTCGGCAGGTCAAACCTTACATTGAAACTTATTTAATAATAAAACTTCAAACCATTAACAAAAACACGACAACAAAAAATAAGTCTTGTAATTAAAGGAAAATTTTATAAAAAGCATTTAAAAATAATTGCAGTTATTAAACTAAAAACATTGGAAAATAATACAAATAGCATAATGAACGGAAAAAAACTTGCATACATGCCACAATGGGGTGGTTCTCTATTCATTTAAGGTTGAATTTTTTATGTGGAAAACTGTTCCAAACGATGTAAATAAAAGTATAGAACTTATAGAAGTAGTATAAAAACACATTTTTGGAACTGAAAAACTCGATCATATAAAACGTAACTGTTACGTTACCAAATGAAAGTTACGGAAAGACGTAATAAGCCATTTTGAAGCTTGTTAATAAATCTATTAAATTAAGAAAATTTTAAATTATTTCAGCATTTCCGTTTCCGTTTTCCGTTCTTTAATTGACATTGATAATCCAATATAAGTAAATACTCGTAAGTCAAATTCAAAGAAAAAAATCGCAACGAATTTTTTTATTTATCAAAAATTAAGATAAATCACTCTAATTGCAGATATACATACGTACAAAATGCATACAGAAAACTACTACAGCATAGAAACAAAAAGGAGATTCTTGTCAGCAAAAAAAAAAATAAAAAAAGTATGACCAACTAAACGACTGCTTGCCAAGAACACAGCAGGTCACTTCAATTTAATTTTTTATTTTTTTCTTAATATTCACGAATTACACGATAGATTCTTCAAATGCAAATTGAAGTCAAATTCATTCTAATGAAAAAAGACCCGCAGGGTATTCAAGTGCATGACTCTCGGAATTACATGCAAGCGCTACCTACCCTGGTATTATGAAAATAGGTGTGTCCAGTGATGTCGCTAGATGGAAACCTCTTGCAAGTCAGCAGATGATACTTTGTGTACGTCGTATTTAGCAAATCTTGCAATTACCATTTATATGGCTATTAAATTCGTGAGTAATATGTAAACACAACGGAAATGCAATTCAATTAAATTTAAAATTTTTCACTTACAAATAAGTAATTTCCTTTAATTTGTAACAATAACATCATGTACCTAATTGGCTAATTGTCTCCCCTTTACTTTTTGATTGGAATGCCATATTAAGGTGCTCAAGTGTTTTACTTTTTTTTATATCGATTTGTACCCATTTGAACTCATGGCAAAAGTATTCAATAATTCAGGCCACACGTAGAGCAACCAAGGCATTTTTGTATAGAATTTTTTATGAAAAAGGCGAATGGTCTCTTAGTACGATAGTCATACATTGCAAGGTTTGCCAGATATTATGTCATTTAGTAGCTGGGCTAAATGTATTTGGTAACACCCAGTTTCAATGGCATATGAGTTTTTAGAGAAATATTTCTTTTCTTATTTTTTTTCGTATTTTATAAAACAAACGGAAACTGCTTTCAAACCGGAGGTGTGATATTTTAGAATGCTTGAACAAGTTGCTTGGTGAGGCATGTGTGATTGCTGTTTCTTTATGCTATTACGTCTTCTTGTGTATGGTGCAAATGATCAGCGATGATGGCAACATAAAACGCTAGTCTACTTTTATGTTGCCATCAACGGCAAAACTATTAAAGTTGTTTTCCTAAAAGTATGCAATGTAATTTAAATGTCGAAGTACTGTGGCTAGCGCAGTTGAAATTGAATATGCTGTAGGTTGTAAGCCCTCAACCGCGGCCAAAGGCTGTCCACTTACAAAGTATACAATTGATAAATTTTTATGTCATTTTTTGCTTGCCACACTATTTATGCATATAAGCTGTGGCTCTGGGCTTTCATTTATAGTATGTCAATCACCGGCTTCGTTAGCCACAGTAAATCGGTAATAACATTTCATTGCATACATTTACGCTTCATCATTTGGAATTTCATCTTACTTGTAATAAAAACCAAATCCTTTAATCCTATAAAACAGTTCATGCCAGTCAGTTATTAAATATTTCAACAGCACAATTTTAAGTGCTTTTTCGTCTCGAAAAATAATATCAGAAATGGCGACGCAAAGTCATATGACCTTTTTCATCGTTGAAACGAGCTAAGGAGTAGCGAAAAGTTTCTTTACCACCAGACGTAGGGGTAGCGCAGAGGAATAGCCAACAGCTATATTTATACACTTCCATGGCAGCGCATAGTTCTTCCTTCAACGTGCTGACACGTCCTTTATTTTGCATTTAGATTGTTGGCATGAGTGAGGTTTGTGAATGTGTTAGCGTGTAAATAATTTTCACTTTGTATTCGCTTTGTTAGTTTTGAGGACTATTGATTTTTATTTTTATGAAGTTAATACTTATTTTAGAGATATCAAATAAAAATTGTTAAGTTTAACATTTTATTGGCCATATACGTACATAAAATGTATAGTGAAGAAATTGAGAAATTTATTGTAAAGGAACACTTACCCGCTTAATAAATGATGCCAATATATTTCAGCAGGAAGTCATGTTTTCAACATTGGATGTGTGATGGATTTTTTTTTTCAATTTTAGTTTCCGTTTCAATATTTGTTCGAGGTTCTATAATATAACTATCCTCGTTAGTATTGCTTACCATCCATCGTTCCGGAAGGAGCACGGACACTTGCCGAAGCCCGTGTTTTTTATTCGTTTCCACTGTCGTTTAAAGACCTTCAAAGCATGCGTACTTATTTCCACCACAAATATTTTGCCTTGATCTGAAAAGATGATCACAGCCAGATTTATTGCCGCTGGGGAAGGAAGCAGTTGTTCCGGGCAGCACTTTGGCAGAAATGGCATTTTAGCAACTTAAATTTTGAATTTTTATAAAAAAAAAAATAATTTATGCAAGGGAGCTTGCTTTGGAAACGTTTCCAGCGAGTAAAATTCGCTATCTTTTGCTTCGGTGAAGATTTTGCACAATTTTTTTATTTTGCTGTAATTTGTTTAAGCTTCATTCAAGCCACACACATTAGGATTTTTATTTCACACCACGAATTTTTTAAAGATTTTTCATTAATTTGTGACGCTAGTTTTGAAATTATATTTTTACTATTTTGATTTTTCAAACATGCTATTCACATGCATCACGTTATTCACACACACCAAACTTGAGCGCTGGCGTATGACTTCAGAGTAGTTTTTAGTTGTGTGAATGCGCAATGCGTCGGAGTAGTAGTTCGGTATTTTTACGTCGTTGTAGTGGGGATTTGTGCGTCGGCGTTCAAGTTTCAAAAATGCTTAAGTTAATATTTAAGTAAAAGAAATGTTAAAAAAAGAGCAACGAACTTGTGAGCCGCAGTTACAAGTCGCAGAGTGTAAGCAACATATTATCAAAAACTGTTTAATCAAGAAATTTGAAAAAATTGAAAACTCTATTGAAAAAGTGTGAATTTTTAAAAAACTCAAAAAAATTGAAGTTGGCAGCCCTTTTTGGAAAATATGCACTACCAATGATTTTCTCCTTTGGGTTTTTCTTCTTTTGACGTTTCTCCATTCAGCCTTTGACAGTTATCATTTAACATTTGTTGATTGTCATTTTCTATGCTGCGGTTGCTGACGAAATTCACTTTTATTAAGTATTTTAACAAAAGAAGTAAAAGTTCTAGCGCTTATCTAGAATACAAATTGCAATAAATTGCGATAAATAAACGAACAAAAGAAGGAAACAACAAACGGCACAGGCGGCAGCAAAAATGTCTGGTAAGTGAAAGAAAATTGCCATAAAAAACGGTATAGGCATGGGGTTCTACCTTCTACTAGTCGACCCGGAGGGAGGCCGAAGTGGGCTGGCTGGTTGTTTGTGTTGGCCGAAAGATCAAGGAAAAATAACATAATTAAATAAGATAATTAAAAGCATTTTGCAATGCGATAAGATTACAAAAATTCCAGTCACACACGCACATTTCGCTTCCAGTCAATGTATGTATGTCCAGTCTAGTGCCAGTGTGCTAAGGGCAAACTGCGAACCCAAAATAACTGCGGAGTCACACTGTAGTTTTTTGACTCTGGTTCGTCGGTCGCAATGAAAAGTGAATCGTTGCATTTTAAAGCTGTAGCAGGCGAAAACAGAAATGTTCAGCTATCGATGCATGCGTCTTGTTTTGCAACCGTCGCGGAGTCCTTTTCATACGCTTTGCATTTGTTTCTGTCTTCCAGGTTGCTGTGGCTGCTGCTCAGCACTGCGTCCGCGCTATAAGCGTTTGGTGGACAACATTTTTCCCGAAAATCCCGAGGAGGGTTTGGTAAAATCGAACATGGAAAAATTGACATTTTATTCGCTTAGCTCACCCGATAAGTTGGATCGCATCGGGGAGTATTTGTATCAGAAGGCAACGAAGGATATAAATCGCAAACGTTACAAGTAAGTAGGGTGTATGGAGAGAACAGTGTGATGATTAGCACATATGTGACTCATGTGTATGCTATGTCTTACGCTCTTTTATTTTTTTCGCAGATTAGTTGAAATTGCTATGGAAGCAATGGATTTGTTACTGCAGGCCTGTCATGCTCAAACTACTCTCAACTTATTTGTTGAATCTTTTTTGCGTATGGTGCAGAAATTACTTGAAGACTCGAATCCTAATTTGCAGATAATGGCAACAAATTCGGTAATGAATCCATGAGTTATTAAGGGCTCATTGCGAAAAACGCAAGAAAATTTGGTTTTGAAGAAGAAACAAATATGTAGTGCTTTCAACTGCATTTAAATATTGGTATTAATCTCAATGTATGGATGACATCCTTTAAATTGGTTTCTTCGTTAAACAAATGTAAAAAAATCAAATTTTCCTCAATTGACCATTGTATGGCTAAAAGTATACTGAAAAAGAAATGATTTTCAAGCTAGATCACTGGTTTAGTTTTTGAGATATTTCTATCTGAAAACTTTGAATGAACGTAACATCTGTAAAAAACTAAGAGACATATTAAACAATTCTGGAAAAAAATAGTTTTTTTCTTGTACTCGTGCAACAAAAAAAAAAGCATATTTTTTCTGTTTGTTAATCAAAATATTTTTGATTTTGCACTTTTCAGTTTGTTAAATTTGCTAACATCAACGAAGACACACCTTCCTATCATCGTCGTTACGATTTCTTCATTTCGAAATTCTCTTCCATGTGTCATGGAAATCATGACAACATTGAATTGCGTGACAGCATACGCTTAGCTGGCATCAAAGGCTTACAGGGTGTCATTAGAAAGACTGTATCAGATGATTTGGTTGAAAATATTTGGGAGAAGCAACACATGGAAAAGATTGTGCCATCTTTGTTGTTTAACATGCAAGTAAGTCACATTAGAAATTTTGCACTTTGATTTTGTTTAATAGTGTTTTTTGCGAATTTTTTACCGTTTATTTTTTATAACAAAAGTTTTCATTAAACGTTATTTTTCTGAAGAAAAATTTGCTAAGGGTAAATTTTAAATATATATTTTACAAATTTTGAATTTTCTAATTTAAAGAATGAAGCACAGAGATAAATAATTTCCCTTTTTTAATCTCTTTCAAAGTCTGGTGATTTGACTCCAGTTGAGGATGCAACAAATGTAACAGCACCTGTCTTAGCAGAGGAGGTGCTACGTGAGCTTGTAGGACGCGCTTCTTTTGGGCATATACGTAGCGTTTTGAAACCTTTGCTAACGTAAATTTTTTTATTTCTTTTTGATAATTTTTTCATGTGAAGATTAAAATTTAAATCTTTCAACTGCAGACACTTAGACCGTCACGAACTTTGGGTGCCTAACACTTTTGCTATCCACACTTTCCGCATTGTGATGATTTCAATACAGCCGCAATACTCTTACACAGTTGTTGAAACTCTAATGCAACATTTGGACAATAACTTCAAATCTTCACCTAAAACACGTACCTCACTCGCAGTCGTGCTTTCCAAAATTATTGCTATTGCAGCTGGCGAGAGTGTCGGTCCGTCTGCATTAGATATTATCAATAATTTGCTTACCCACCTTCGCACCAGTGTCAGCACAACCTCAGAAATTACACCAGAGGAATCACAATACCAGGAGGCACTCATCAATGCACTTGGCGAGTTTGCGAATCACCACCCAGACTATCAAAAGATTGAAATAATGCTCTTCATTATGAATACTGTGCCTGACTTGACCAAGAAGAGCAAAGGTGATCAAATGCTGCAAAATATTCTGCTTAAATCATTGCTTAAAGTTGGTACGCAATATAGTACTGTATCGTTTGAAAAAGCGTTTCCGGCATCGTTTTTACAGCCCCTACTCAAAATGGCACGGGCTCCACATGATCCAACTCGTGTTATAGTAATGAATATTTTCCAAGCGTTACTCGATCGCCATCAGAATGAAAAGGTTTTATCTGCGGTCAGTGTGAAACCTTATCCAGCTTTGTCACAAGAGCCACCATCACGCTCTGACATTATATTTACACACAAGTATGGCGCAAATATTATGCAGGCACTTATTGACAGTATGGCGTTATCGGATCGCGTTGATGCGCTGGCATCCAGTTACAACACGGCTGCACTGCTTATTGTTGAAATGGCTTGTAGTGAAACGGTACAGGAATTTTTGCTGTTTATATTAGGGTAAGAAAATGTCATAATTTCTTAAAAGAATGAATTCGTTTTGAACTTTGTCTATGCAACCAAAATTTTATTCAGATTACATAGTTTATGTATTACTTTAGCATTTGAACTCACTAATTTGCTGCCATTTGTCTGTTGAGGGGCGTGTCCAACTCTTCTGAGCCCTTGGTTCAGTGGCGGATTCAATTTCCTTTGGGTGGTGGGAGCAACCAATTTTTTTATTTTTAACTTTTTTTCAAACTTTTTATTAATTTTATATGGGATAGAACAATAACAACAGTAATTTTAGGTCATAGCACTAAAAATAATTTTCGGATGTAAATCCATGACATTAGACATACAAACAACAGAAAACAAAAAGAGAACAACATTAAAAATTTCACAGCAAGTTGAGTGTTGAGTGATCCTTTGAGATCTTTACTATTTAATGAAAGTAAGAAACTTTGATGTTAAAAATTTATAAGTTTTCTTATGAAAATTATTTGATTAGAAAAAAATCTGTTGAGTTCCTCTTGATTATACAGATTGACTGTGATCTAGTTTAATGTTGGAACCAAACGGCGATTTTCGAGAAAAGCATGTCACTGCAAATTATACTTTTGAAGCATTTCCAGTGTGACTTATAAGAGGGTGAGCAGTAAATAAAAACATTCTTCACTTTGCAACCCAGGCATTTTACTACGGCCACCTGTACCTCAGTGGAAAGTGGCCGCCGTGGTAGTCGCAACTCTTATTTCACGGCGTCCATTAATTATATCCTGTCGAATCATACATAGGGCCTCAAATGCAAATTTACTTTAAAAATTACCAAAATCTCTTTTTTTCGAATACATTTTTTACTAATTTTTACATTCTTCTCCACAGCATACAGCAAGTAGCTCTAACTACCGACGATTTGGAACCTGCGCACAAGTGCAACTTACAATGCATTTCAATTTCGCTTCTTGCATTAATTTCACGCGCTACTGGTATTAACAATCTTTTAGAGTATACACAAAAAATTATTGATGCACGCAAAGAAGAGGCTCCATACTTTTTACCTCCGCTGCACGATCCTAAAAAAACTAAGTCGAAAATTAGTTTAAATCTTCCCCATTTATCTATTGATAAAATGGCCTTGGCCGAGTGCTTACAAAATGCTGGTATGGACTTTAACCGTTTGCAGACTGGCGCACCTTATGCACTCAATCAGTTGGATAATCCAGCACACCGTCACTCTTGGGTAGAATCGGTTAGCAATCAAATGACACAACGCAATAGTTCTGCTGATCTGACGGCCTACAATGCTGATGCAGATAGCATTAGCAGCTCACCAGGAATGGCAAAGGTAAGATAATTTGCTGTTTGAGAAGCAATAGCATCCTACCTAGCACAAAGCTCGTTTTCGATATCCAAAATAATAAAATTAATGAAGTTTTGGCGAATGAAACTATCGTTAAAGATTATCAAAAATGAGCAAACGAACACGTTTGCGTTTTTAACTTTCCATTCATATCGAACGTTTGAAAAATTTTTTCTTGCAATAATGAAGCTTTTTATTTTTTAAACAAACATTGAATTTTGTTGGACTGGATATTATAAAAAAGAAATACATTTTCGAAATGCAAGTCAACACAGAATGTTACAGTTTCATCAATAACACTGCGGCTTAGTGTTGCTAAAATTAGGGCTCAAATTTGAGTAGCAGAACAGAAACAAACATAAAATCTAGATCTAGACCTTTCGAATTTTATGTATTTTTGTTAAAAAGTTGATAAATAATTTCTTATTTATAGAAAATGCTTGCTCCTGAATATAACTTTGACGCAATGAAACGAGCGCTGGCAGAACCAACGGAAACTGTTAAGCGTGAACAGCGTGAGAAACAAATGCAAATCGTACGCACATTCCGTGAGAGCGATTTTGAAGATTTGGTACGTCGTACAGAACCAAAGGTATGTAATGACAACAACAAATTTTATATTTTTCTTTGCTAAATATTAAGGTTTTTGGTTTTATAGCACGATGTTATACAAAATCGCCTTAATGACCTCTTCAACTCCTTGGCAATCGAACGTCAAATCAGCCAAAGTGATATTAAAACTCAGCAGAGTCAAGCAGCTGCAGCTGGAGCGCCGCTGCAGAAACCAGTATATGAAACTAATTTTCCGGAACTTTTCTATTATTAAGAATTTACTAAATTAATAAAAAAATAATTGTAACAATAGTTAATTGTTATGATATTTTATAAATTTTTCAAGTGTTGATATGTTTGTTGTTGAAATGTCTATTATACTGTCCACATAAATTATTTTTAAATTGAATTAAAACTTTTAACTTACTGCGTGCTATAACAACATTGATATTGTTCTTAAATTTATAAAAATATAGACTCATGCGCAAACTTTAACGCAATAATCTGTACAAGCAACATACCCACAATTAAACGTATCATCAACATATTCATATTTATGTACTTTGTTTGTTGATCAAAAATTGTAAAAAATCTTCAGAAAATATATAAGCATTCTCTTTAAAGTCTAAAGTACAAAAAAAAGGAAAAAATTTGTTACTAAAAAAAAATTATTTTAGATTTGCAATGACAAATTCATTGGTTCCAACAACACAAATTACAACAACAACACGCAGCCGCAACGCATTTATGCATTTCCTCAGCAATTATCGTCAGCAACATCAACGTGCATGCAGTAGAGCTCCAGCATGGGTTATAGTTTGCGAGGCGGCAGAAGCCTGGGCGAAAATGCCATTAAATGACAAGTATTTCTTTATAGAAGCAGCTCGAAATACTGGCTATGTTTTTAAGTCGCGAGATCGACGCATGAACCGCGTGATGCGTCATTTACGACAGGCAATTGATTCCGGTGATAAATGTGATGTGTTGCAGCTTTCGTTAGCTGTAAAACAGATGCAGCTGTGGAAGCGTAAGGTGCTACAGACAATGTGCGACAAAATGTTTAAATAATATGACAATGGTCAGTTGAAAGTGACTGTGTGTACATGCGGTATGCTTATTTTTTCGTATTGTATTAAAAATTATAAAATGAAGATCGTTGTAAATTGATAGTATTAAAGGAAAAATTCCTTATAAATTTTTTGTTATATTTGATTTTGAATTTTGGTAGACCTTTAGACTCATAAATTTATTAAGTGCTGATCTGACGGCCTACTGGTAATGTTCAACATTTTTCGCAACGCAACTTCATCAGAACTTCCGAACTCCTCAAGAATTAAAGTTTTTGGACCGATTTTTTAAATTGATATACATAAATGGTGGAGAATAGAAATTTTGCAAATTTTTATACAATTCCAGCAATTTGCATTAAAAGTTCATATAGTGTGGTTGGACACATAGAAAGAAAAATGTATGGGTGTTGTCACGTTAAAATAGCCAAGTTCGTTCACTTTCTATGCAATGTTTTATTGCATGCACATTCCAAAATTTAACATATCGGTCATTTCACGCCAAGCGGACAGGGAAAATGGGGTCATGTTTCCAATTTCAGATATATTTGCATATGTTGCACCTGTATATTTCATCGACACAGAAGCAAAATATTAGAATGGCAACACTGGTTTACAAAATATAGGTCTTTGAATATTTGATAAGTCGTTAGGTATGTACTACTTCAAATGCCATTATTCAGTTTAAAAAAAGTCTGGTAAAATGAATTAACCACTGGATTTTATACTTCATTTATTGGCCTTTCAAACCTCATAGTTGGATTTTAAAAATAAATAAAAAATACACTGAAAAAAAAGGGAAATATTTTTCTTTATCGTTTTTTTCAATGTTCGCCTAACAAAATTTTTTTAGTGCATTAAAAGAAAGCTTATATTATGCTTATACTTCGTGCCAAGTTTGTTGTTGGTGCGTCCAGCCGTTTTGGAACTATATGCATTGCAATGCCGAAACCCGAGTCGAATCAGTTGATTTTCATAAAAATTACTTCTTATTTTCATAAAAATCATGACATTTTCATAAATAACTTGTTATCTTTATATTGTATGTTGGCGTAGTGTATAGTGGAGAAAGAGTGGCTGACCTTGCCACTTCATCTGCTACAGAGTTCCCGGGTATGCAAATATGACTAGGAACCCAACATATTCTTATTTTGTTGTTTGCTATAAGTATGTCTCTAATTAAAGCTGTTCACTGTTATTTGGGTTTCGAATAGCATTTATCGTTGAAAGTGAATCTGTGAAAATAATGTTCTTAATACATATTGGATTTGTTTGGAAACTGGACTGCGTATAGGATTGCTTCGGTTTCTGCTGACAAAATTGACGTGTAGTTAGGCATCAAAGACTTACAAATGACTATGTTATTTTCGTTTACTACGCTATAAGCTGTAGCTGCGTTACATTTGGATCCATCAGTGTGTATCGCTTTCCATACGATCTTAGATTCGTAAAATTTCTTTTGTTTTAGGCAGATTTATTTTAGAAAAACAATTGTACTCAATTTCGTTACTGGACGATAATTGAACAAATTACATTACTTCCCGCTGTAAATTGGGACTAGAGAACCAGTTTTTAGTTCTTTTGGAACTAGCAAAATTTGCAAACATTCATTAATGAAATGAGCCAGTGACCCTGAAAAACTAATATATGTTCTCACATACAGTTATTCCAACCGGACCATTTGCTGACTTTGGATTTAAATTTTTAATCGCCATTTCAACTTCTAAGTTTTAATGTAAATGGTGCAAATATAATGTGAGCAATGAAAAAGTAATGTTTCGCGGTTATTCGGGAACCTTGGAAAATAATATTGAGTAGATAAAATAGTTGTCATGAATAATAAAATGTTATGTTTCTTGATACAGCTGAAAAAAAAAAATGTTAATTAGTTCTGACAATAAAGTTAAATTTATTTACGAGTAAAGATAAGTTGTAAAATATTGAATTTAAATGTTATTTAAATTATTTACTAAGAAGTTTTTTGTAATTGAGATGCCGAGGATAATAGTGTTTCCAAAACATTCCCTATAAAATGCATCAGAGCAACCCCTTCTGTCTTTAAAAATCTATTCGTAAATTGGAAATAAAAACTTATCACTAAATATATAGATCCTTTTTCCTTGTTAATGTTTTTATTTTAAGTAAGTTTCTTTGTGCCTTTCTCTAAGGATTTGAATATTTCCTCCATTCGTTATCAAACTCTTTGCATTTACTCTCAACTTTTAGTAATTGAAATAATGCAAACGAATCGTATTGCAAGTGATGTGGACCATATTTGTAAATGCGTGGTAATGCGAAATTCTGTCAATGCTAAATCTTATTGAATTTTGACAATTTCTAAAAAAAATGGAAATCCATGGGTTTGATGTTATGGAATTTCTCATCTTTCCATTCCAAATCGTTTCGTAAGAAATTTAAAAACTCCTGACTGGTACTTGCTTGCTATTTTAATTAAGAAAGTTTGACGTTGCATAGATTGAATTGTGGTTGCGCGATGTTTGACATATGAGCATACTCGGCTGTACTCATGTATCCAAATACTTTTGCAAAAGCCAAGATACAATTTCTTAGCAAGATCGACAAACAAGTTGGAGCGATTTGACTTATAGTACACCTGCAATCCTGCGGTGTCCAATTTCCCTATACTCTGGATCGAGAACATTTTGGTTTGGATTTTACCTACAAACAATTAATCAAGAAATGTTTGCTCTGAAATATCTCCTCCATTTAAAAATTTTAATTTGTTTGCAGAGGCAAAAATGTCGCGACCTATGTCGCACTTACACAACAAAAAACTACTCCGAAGTCATACGCCGATGCTCAAATTCGGTGTGTGTAAATAGCATATAACGTCATATGAAATCAAAAAAGCCGAAAATAAGAATGTTGTTTTTAATTAATTGTATGAAGTGTTAAATTTTGCAAGAAATATGGTGCATCATAATCAATCAAAAAATTCGACTTTGAATTTTTTGTAACTTGGGGCTTTTTTGATTTCATATGACGATATATTCATATACACTCAATTCTGTTTTCACACGGTCTAGGAAAAAATCCATGATCTTTTACCATGTCAAAACAGAATAGGTGTATTTTATTAAATTTCCACACTAATATTAATCTAAAATTCTTTCTATTTCAGACTTAAAAGTCGTACTCAAGCTGAATCGTTTCTGATTGTGATTAAGTTGGTGAAGAAATGATGCCTCCGGCTGCAGTAAAGGTAAAATTCTTATATATAAGTAGATTTCATTTACTAATTTTTTTTGTCTTTTTAATAGAATGCTGCAGCATAAAAAAAACAAAACAGCGGGGTTAAGCTGCACCAATGCAGCTAATACCACGATAGCCGCTGGACGATCTTTTGATCGTTTAACATTTCGATGTTAGAAGTAAATTTCAGTTATAAACACATTCAAGAACCTGTTGACATTTAAGTAAAATTTTTCTTAGAATCTTTTTGGAGTCCAAAACTCAAGCTGTCGCTTCTGCTACTGTTATCCAAATAAAACACTCATAACAAATGTTTTTTAAAATAAAGAATTTGTAGAAAATACAAAAAAGTACATATATTTTCTAATATAAAACAATTGGAAAAACTTATATAATGTATTAGAATTTGTGCATTAATAACTTAATTTCTTACATACTTAGTTCGTGCGATAAAAAAAGTTTTTTAACATAGTAAAGTTTATGAAAATTAATTTACCGAAAGCACCGAGATGCCAGCTTTATTTCGTATCTTTTTTTATTAACGTTATATTTCTTTCATTTACACGCTAAACTTCATATTTGTAAACTGGAATCTTTTATATCAATTCTTTTCTTAAAGTAAGTAAAACCAGCGTAAATCTTGATAGTACAAAAATGCAGGTCTAAAAGACTTAGAACCTAAAGTTTATAAATTTTAGTTTTTTAATATTCCTACAATATAAGTGTGCGTAATTATTTTAAAAAGAAAAATCAACGAATATCCTTTCATAGGGGAAATTTAAATAAAAACGTAAGTTTAGAAAAATCTTAATTTAATAAAAATATCAATATTTACATAAAATTTTAAGTGTTTATACAAATTTATATATGAACAATATTTCTTTGCGGAGTATTTTCGCGTATTACAAGGGCACCTATCGAATGGCACCTTAACGATAGCCTTTATTTTTGACTGGAAGCATGATAGTTCGAATTCATTTCCTTTACATATACATTTAGAAATTAATTGATTATAGTTATTTTAAGTAAATATACACAGAAATGCATAAGATATGTTACAGCGTCTACTCTACAGAAATTCCATCGATGCGGCTGATGATGAGGATGCACCCGAACCCACTGAAGACGCTATCGACACAGTCGAAGTGCTAGAGGATGAACGATGTGTAAGTCCTGGAGCTAAAGCTAAAGCTGTTGGTGGCGACGGTGGTACAACACAAACAGCTGAATCGTCAGAGTTTGTTGGCGTAGAAGCGCGTTCACATATGGCACCAATTTCAGATATAGGAATCGTTGCATTATTCTCCTCAGCGGTAAGGCTATTCTCCTTAAAGGCTTGACTCGATGGTGGTACGACAAGCAGGTTTACAGATATAAGCAAAGGATGAACAAGTTTTGTATCCATAATCATTAGCGTCACCTCTTCATTTTTTTCCAAGCACAACGAAGTTATGTCTGATTTTTGTGTAAATATTGGCTGACGTTGAGAATTAATAGAAGTCACAGATGCTCTGTTCAAATAAAGTTGGCAATGAATTATTTTTTTGGACAAAAAAGGCATTTAAATAAATACCTTATCATAAATTGACGCTTTGTCTGGAGGCTCAATAGACGTTCGTGCTCGTTACGATGATGTCGACGAATGCTCAACACGCGTGAATCGGCAATGAGAATGAGATCTAAGCCAAAATTGAAACCAGTCCAGCGCCACTTTTGATAGCCAGGCTCAAGTAAAATACGACCACAACGCATGCAGTTTTTAAAGAAGACATCTGGATCGAGATTTTGTGGACTAAAAGTAGAGCAAATATTTCAGTGATAACCCAAAAAACATAAAAATGATCAGAAGAGAGTGACAGACATAAGAGCAATGTTTAAATCATACGAAAACATACCAAACCAATAAGATTTTAAATTAAATTACGCCAAAAAAAAACCAAAACGCCAATTAAAATGTGTAGGCAAGAATGAAATAAAGTCATACTGATGATTTTAAAGCTCCAACGTAACCCGAAGTGAGCGTTTTATTTACGAAAATTGTAAAACCAATTTTTAATTCATTAACTATAAACGTATTCCAACAAACGATTAAATTGAAAATTTCTGCTCCTTGCTACGACCAATCAAACCAACACTCTCATCGATGTAAATGGTCTCGATACTCACCCTTCCTCTGGCAAGTGATCAACCTTCAATATCGAATTCCAATGGCTAAGGACATGACTATGCAGCCACTCTTTTGGAATGATGTTGTCGTTAAGTACAATTTTCAAGTCCATATGATGATTGGTAAGATACTGTGTGCGCAACGCTTGAAAAGGTTTTACGAATTGCTGTCCTTCAGGAGTAGAAAGAAACGAGCGCTTTTCTGTGCGGTTTGTAAAGAAGTCTTGTATATTATCAGCTGAGGTTTCCGTCTCACCAGCTGCTTGTTGCGGCGACTGCTGCTGTTGTTGTTGTTGCGTCGCCTGTGGATGTTCGGGATCGTAATTGGGATGTAAGCGCAAATAAATCCATGTACGCAATAGTGTATACAATGAGAATTCCGTTTGCATTACATATAGATCTGGACTAGAAATTAACGCAGTCATTAAATCGATGCTTATGTGACGTAATATCTTTAAATATTTAGTATAAATGCATAACAAATTGGTTTCAAGCCACTCAAACGTAGCCTTTTTTACGGTTAGTGTTCCGTATTGACACGACGCCTCATAGTAGTTAATGGCGGTCTAGCATAAAATTAAACATAATGAAATTGATCCAAACATCATTTGTTACTAATTTTACTTACCTCAGCATTAATAGTTTCAATCATTACTTCACCACACTTATCAATAATGCCATCCAATTGAAACAGCGTTGCAGTCGCCAAAACTGAGATCACTTCTTTTGGATCAATTTCGATTTCATCTGAGTACATAGAACCAAAAACAGCATCAAGAGCTAAGTTGAAGAAGAATATCAAAATTAACCCAGGTACAAAATGTATCATTTAATTTCGCGAATCGAAAAATTTCACATTATCACAAATTACGTATTGTAAGCCTAGGTCAGCCTTTTTAAGAAAGGCAAATCATCTTATCAAACCGATATTTTGAGAATATGAGGAAAAGAACTTCGAGGTACATGTATGGTGATTATATTTTTTATAGTTGTTAGCGATGTATTGTTTTTTTTTTGTCATTTTTGATTTCTTCCCAAAATCAGATAAGCTATTTTGCTTTTTTCTTTATAGTCGTTTTATTTGCTTTATAGCGTCGAAACTCTAAGCAAAAAAAAAAGTTTTCTACTAAGTCTTCATTGCGATTTTATTTTTTATATGTAACAATTACACAAGCCTACAAAAAAAAATTTTTGGTCATATCCAGGCAGAGGTCAGTTTACGTTTTTGTTTTGTTTGAGATATCCTTGCTCAAAATTTCGAAGAAAAGGCAGATTTAAAGACTCACTTAAGAAAGTTACTTTACGTCCCGTTTCAATTTCGAGTTTTCTTTTGCAATAGCAAGCTCCCTTCCTGGGATATCGTACATTGGAATAAAGATTAGCTTTGGTGCGCGATGTTCTTCAATGGAAGCATGTATTGAAGAAGGCAACAACACTATTCGACAAATTATGAAAAAAAAAATTGTGACCTATGTACATACTTGGCTTAAGCTATGTGTGAAAAATTATATTACAGTATGTACTTTTAAACGATGTTTGAATATAACCGCTTCAAATAAAAAAATTCTATGTGTGATGTGTTCGAGTTTCTTTCATAATTTGGTTGATTTTGTTCGGATTAGGTCAAAGCATTTTGTTATACTTTACTTATTATCGACCAACAATTCGTGAGTACTTTCACACTTCATTAGGGCCCTTTATTTTAACACTATAAACATGATTTTTGTAATAACAATTCCTTATAAATTAAAAGGAATCCGTTGACCTAAGCACAATATCAACACCCAAAAATTAAATAAATCGGTTTAGAGCTATTCTTTTTAGACCCTATCTTTACCGTTGGTAATTTTAAAAATCAAATTATAGTACCTTCTAAGGTTATGCGATCATCCAATATTTTAATATGTACAAAGTCTTGACGCGATTCTTTCCACGAGCCATTAAACATACTATAAAAATATGGACTTTGACATAAGTAAACTTTGTGTAAATTCCAAACTTTTCCCAATGCCATCACGGCGATGTCAGAATTTTTCTGTTCTTTAAAAAGTGCTTGATAGATGTACTGCGTAGTAGTAAGTAGTTTTTTTCTGTAATGAAGCATTTGTATTGGTTAAAAACTGAAAGTGTTATTACAGATTATGAACTTACTTTTTAGGTGACTGTAGCTCACTGTTCTTCAGATCACCGGCGGAAGAACTGGAATCTAAACTATGTTTCCGTTTACGTCTTCCGGTAATTATATTAGCCACGCTGCCACTACAACTTTGCAATGGCTCAGCTAACTTGACCATCAATTGACCCATCTCGCAAGGTTATGAAGAAATGGGACAATAATGGCCGCTGTTTCTTCAGAATGTGGTCAGTTATGCTGATTTGCTGATTGTATGGCTGGCGTTTTAATTTGCGTTGCTTTTTTTGCAATTTTTGCTGCTGCTTTTAAGACTAAAATATAAAAGGAAATATCAAAAATATTAAACATTTTGCATTAAACACAACACCACCAATGCTAGTAAGGCGTTAACATGTTATCTATCGCACTAATCTTATCAATTATTTTATTACAACAAATAAATCTGGACGTAAAACAAAAATATAATAATTATAGTAAAATATAGCAAATTGACTGTTGTAAAAAAGCAACTCACGTTAAATGAAAAAATAAACAATGACTACTTGAAAAAAAAAAACAGCTTGAAATTGACTTTCACGGAAGTAGGGTATACTCGTAAAATCCATATCATGCGATAATTTAGTTAAAAATTATAGAAACTCTTTCTGTTGAAAGCAGCGAATTTTCATGTGATGAATGTTTTAACTATAGACAAAGTTTTATTTTAAAATTAACTTTTGTTATTAGTAGTTTAGTAAAAATATTATTTGTTTCAACATAAGTGCCCAGTGTCCGTATGGAACACTGCGAATTCAATATGGACTCGCTTCTTCGAGAAACGGGTTTCCGTTTCGGATCCGAAACGGAAATGTTTTCGTATTAAATTCCTCTCAAAAACGCGTATCGCTTTTTTTACTTTTTCGGATTCGTCTCGAACTTGGAACGGACTTCATATGCGAATCCGTTTCGTACTAGTTTTTTTTAAATAATACGAATTCAAGACGGACTTTATTTTAAATAATACGGCTATTCTATAATCACACGTAGCTTGTTCACTCATCAGAATTATTTAGAAATTCTGACAAGTGGTTCCATTCGATTTCAAGATCAGCTCCACTACATCGATACTTTCAAAAAAATATCTTGCAATACTTTGCAGAAAGATTGGACAAAACTGGGGTGAATTTCAAGAAAAAGGGTGTGACACATTTTATACAAGCAATGGGCAATGCAATACTAGGAATGGCTCAGATTATCATTATACACAAGAGCATTTTGACTTCCACATATAGTTTCACTATTTATGCAGAGTAGAGTACTAAGTCAGATCATTATTCCAAATTTTGTAGGAAATCATGACATCGTGATTCCCCAAACCATACCGAATTGTACTTTCCAGTGGAAAGTTTTTTACTCTTGGCTGCATATGAAGCGCTATCTGAAAGATTAACTTAATAAAAACTTCAAAAGTTTACTCCACTTCTTAATTATTTCAAAGGTTTTACTTAGCTCAAATTGAAGATCCAACAACGAAATGTAAGAGGTCATAAATGCTACAATTAATAGCGAATACATTAATGGCCGACAGTTAAATACTACACGAACTAATTTTGTTCAAGAAATAATACAAATAGATGATGAAACTCTTCGCTTTTCCATTTTTCAGTTAATTATAGATAACGTAAAAATGTATGTAATAACCTATTACTTACGTAGTTTACACAAAATTCTGTTTTAGTTGTTAGTTTTGCACTTTCCCCTTAAAACAGCAATATATAAATCCACTAGAAAAACATATTTTATAGGCGCACAATTTTTATTGATTTTGTGAGAAACGTGTATTTCTGTAATGTAACTTAAGTTGCGTGCTAAAAGCACTGACGACATCAATCATGATGACCTAGTTTACGATAGGCTTTAATTGGGTCATGTTTCGAATAAACAACTATGATACAGAATGGCCAGAACGATAATAAATATTTAGGCATATCGTACAAATTTTTATATGAAAAGCATAAGTTTATTTTATAATATTACATTAGAACATACAAAAAAGATGCATAAACAAGGTTAACATCAATGTAAAACGCTGCTCCCCTTAACGTAAACAAGTCAAAATATGAATGACGTAAACAAATTTACTTTGGTATAAAGCCTTGAAAGGGAGATCTAGTGAGATGACCTTATACTACATATAATTTGTAAACATTTGATTTTGTAAAAGAATTTAAGAAATTGGCAAGAACGCAAATGATTAGTCAATTCATATTAAGCTCTTTAAATTTAACATATCCGTATTTATGCAACATTATTATGTTTGGTAAAAACTAAAGTTCTATTGATGCCTAGGTCATGGTTATATTGATTTTCTATGACGGATTTCGAAACAACTGGTTTGATATTTTTAAGCAAAAGCTTGTGTATAAATTTAAGATCATTATAATTCCTATGTTTCAATGTAAGCTAATGTTAGGCATGTATGGTATAAAAAACGGCTCACAGCATAGGCTTTCAGTTAATTTTTATCTATTCTTCTTAGCTTATATTGTTGTATTTTAAAAATTTATCATGTGTCGAATTCTGTTTGTCTTATTATCTCGTAATTGTTTGGTGTGTCAGTACATTCGACTCGTAATGGTTCGAACTCAAATGTGTCTCGGCATTTAGATACGCTTCAATGTTAATGTTTAATTAGGGTGGTTTCTTGAGCCTGAGGTTAATACACATTCAAAAAGTCGCTTATTTTGAATAGGTTTCGGTTTTGAACAGTGCGAAAGGCTTTTAATTATTACCACAAAAGCTGCCCTAATATTTTTGGCAATAACTATTCATTTATTAAAATTTTTTTTTGATAAAAAAGGATACAAAAGTATTGTCAAACATTTCCAAATTTTGGGGTATTAACATTTTTGACAATTTTATTAGGAATTGTATGCTCTTTGTCTTGAGCAAATTAGTTTTCTTCTTTGACATTGAATTTCCATTTAAATTATGAGAAAATTATATCAGAACAGAAAACAGCTCGAAATGTATATGGTAAATTTTTTTTTTGAGCTTTTTCATAATTTTCCCGAAAAAGAAAATTAAAATTTTTCAGAAAAATTAAGTTTCCTTGAATTTTCTAGAAAAATTAAAATTCCCAACAGTTTTTTATTTACTTTACCAGAAATCAGTTCGAAATTCTTATGATATATTTTAGTACCCAGTTTCGACTTGGCAGACAACTATATTTTAAAGACTTCCCAATCTCAAAAACTAATTTGCCGAAAATATCAGTCTCGATTCCCTTCCGGCAAATCGCATACATTTTTTGAGTAAAGTTTTGAGTGGGAGAAAAATGTTTCTGTGGAATGAATTTTTAGGGAATTCTTTGAAGCTCTCTGTTTGAATTCGAAATTTATGAAAAAAATCATAAGGTTTCTTAATCTTTTTTCGGTTTGGAAAAAAAAAATCTCCCTGCCGTACACAAAATATTTTCCAATTTTCCGAAAAAAAAACTGTTTTGTAACTCGAAAATATCTCGAAATTTCCAGTTTTTTGACAACTCACGTTTGTACGTCTAAGATATTTGACCATAAAAGTTTTAACCATGATTAAACTATATTATTCAATCATGGTTTTAACTAGATTTTTTTTCCATTTTCTGTGATATTTTATTAAGTTAGACTTTTATAAAATAAACTATTCAATACGGAGGGAAAACTTTGTATCTTTTACTTACATCCTTAAGTCCACAGAATTGTTTTTATCACATTCATAAGCCACCTTAATGACTTTGTTTACATTGATTTTTTGTAAGTTTGTTAAAATGATGTCATCATGTTTTTATTCATACAAAGTAGTAGTTCGAATGCATTTGTTTACAATTTTCACATGTTGCCTTAACGAAGTGTGCGTTTTTTGTCACGTGACGTCAAAACGTATCGTTAGGTAAAAGCGTTAATATAAAGCGTAAAATCAAAATAAACAATAAAATGCTTATTTATGTTTCTAAGGGTCAGTTTAACAATGTTTAGATAAATTTAATATTCAAAGTCAAATTGCCAGTAAAAATTTCAAATATGGTTTAACTGAACTTTTTAAAACCAGCTCTAAATCTCAATAGGGTTTTGAATATTTATTTTTGAGGAATTAACTTTTTTAAAAATTCTTTGACTTAAACGAAACCAGTAAGGTTAATAAGACGGCTTAAGCTTAAACAAATACGAAAATCTTTTCCAAAGTAATTTCGCACCTTGAATTCAAATCTTGTAGATTGGTTCCTACCATCAGGTCAGGTTTTTGAGATATCCTAATCTCTTCCTCTTTAAAGCCCATTTGAATTTTTACAATTTGTACGCCTGTGTAGTCAGGGTTGCCAAGTTGAAATCAAGGAATTAACGGCCTTTTCAAAATAAAAAAATTTTCCTTAATATTATGTAAATAAGAAAAAAAAAATTTGTTGCTTCTTTTTTTTAGTCTCCAATTTATTTTTGTGAAAAATTTATGACTTTTTTTTGCTAAACATATATCAAAAAAGCTCTAATTAGCGGATTTTTTCGAAACTTTTCAATTCCTACAGGGCCCCGGCTTTGATATGCAATTAACGGCTTGGCCGCGTCACAAGCGGCGACTTGTGTGCAATCATTGAGCAGCTTTAAAGATATAGGTAAGAAAAAACTTACAATATATGTATGCACTATATGTAGTCAAAAAATGTAATTATCACTTTAAATGGTTTCAAAACGAATAACATAAAGACTATACACAGAACAAGTCTCATTGCTTTAACCAAATACGTAGCAAATAAGTGAGCCATAAAACTGGTTTCTCAACATCGACGTAAAGAAAATAAAAGTAAAATTTATGAAATACAAAATTACGTCATAAAGTACCAAAGCTTGGAAAAATAAAAGAAAAAGAGTCATAGATTACAAATACAAGAAGACAAGGCCAATTTTTTAAGCTTCTCAAGTCTATAAATAACTTAAGCGTTTATTTTCTGCGTTGTTCATTTTGGGGATGTACATTAGGGTGAGTTGATTTTTTTGGTTTCAAACAGGTTTATTAGTTGCAGATACATGAAAGAAAACTTCTGGCACAAGGAGAGCTCATAATATTAATATATACTGGTAGCTCATGGAGCTTTTTAGTTTCAATACGATTTATATGGGAAAAAATACTTTATCAGACAGACATATCTCGTGAAAAAAAAAAATGTACACAAATTTACACAAGCCCATTAGAAAGAACATAAAATTTTGCATGAAAAGGCATCTATTAATTTTTTCGTGAAGATAATATTTCGTCAGTTTATTAGCTTTCAGAGTTTTAAGATTGAGAAAATATCAATTTTTTTTTTTTTTTTGTAATAAATTTTATGCTCTTTTCGATAAGCTTGGTCCCATTCGTGTTCGTGTTATTTTTTTTTTTCATGAGATATGGATTAAACCGTCTTGAGTGCGAACCCCTTTTTCGGCCTCTTTGTATCCCGCAAACGTACCGTAAATGGCAACTGTAAACAGGTAGAGCAAAAATATCATAATGTAAACATTAAACTTCTATCCAGTTATAAAATATTACGATCGCTCGATCTTTTATGTTTGTTTGCATAAAGAGGAAATACTTTTAGCTTTAATTAACTATTAACCATATATCGCCTCAAAATATTTTTTCTAAAACACAAATAGTTAGTACATGTCTACTTGAGAACCATTTATGAAAGTTTCAACGTTGGGTAAAATGTTAACCTGAATAGCCTTGTCGAACTTTTACCAAAATGTTGTGGCCAAAACACCTTGAGTTGGTACTAAAATTCGAAAAAACCATGTTATGGCATATAAATGACATTTTTTATCGTCTTTGACGGCAACAGTTTTAGCAATGCCTTGAATTATTTAGAGGCTGTGCAGATGTGTATTTTAATTACATTTCCTTTCGAATTTATTGACACATGCACTGTTTAAGCAGTACCTAATAATTATGAAACAAAATCTATGCCAAAGTTAATGTCTCTCAAAAAATTCATAATAGTTTTTAATAAGTAAATGCATATACAAATCACGTAACTTTTATATTTCATTCTGAAAACATTTATCAAAAACGCGCATGCGCAGAATTTATAATACATATTCTTAAACTTAAATTTCTTTATTGAGGTATGTGTCTGCTACAAATGAAGACGATTTCATTTGTAATGAGCATTTTATAAAATATATTAGTGAGTTATGTATATTAGTAGAGTAAACCAAACACCTCTGTCAGAATTAGCCATTGGTTCAAGTATAGAAAAAACATATTTTAATTAGATTCCACGACAGACCCTAATTCCTTGAGGAAGGCTAAGGAAAATTAATGTATTATATATGTATTTTGTTTTAACAACAAATAACTATGCAATTGTTTTAAGCAAATGGCGTTTTCTCAAAAAACACAGCCAAAATTGATAATTTTTACACAAATTTTCAAACATTTATATTTTAATAAATCTTATTATTTTTTACAACTTTTTCTATTATTTTTTTTTTTTTTAAAAACATTTATGTAATTCTTTTATTTTTGTTTATATATATTTGTTGTCCTTATCATTTTTAATTTCTATTTTTTATTATTTTACTTTTTTCTTTTGATTTGATTAGATTTCAACTTATTTATCTGATGTTTTATAAAAAATACTTAAAATAATATTTGGATCTGTCACTTGGAGAGTTTAAACTTAAAACGATCGCTTCCGTTTCAAATCTACAATACCAAGTATCAATTGATTTATATAACAGCTCTTTTGAACTTTCAAATTAACTTTAACAAATTGTGTAAATGTTACGAAAATGTCAAAGTAAATAAGGCTGTATGTGTAGGAGGAGAAAGAAATAAAAATCGAATAAAGAAAAAACCGCATTTTACAACAAATAGTGGGAGAATCGAACCACGGCGCAATGCATTACAAAAACCAAACAAACGAAACGCCTAGACAGCTCGACCACCGACCGACTCTAAGCACAGACAGCTGAAACTGAATGTACATCAATCTATTAGCATACAATATGAGAGAAATGGAATAAGTAAAAAAGAAAAAGACAGCATAAAGTGTGAAATACAGCAAGGAGGTAAATAATTTAAAATGAGAACTTTTAGTTAGCTATTCAAAGGCAGAAATTGAAATGTACACATTTATATTTCCGGTAGCAATGAATCTCCTTCGTAATAAGCTGAACCCTTCTATTAATATTGGGGATAGTTTACGAATATTTTTTAGCACAACATGCGAGTTCAGTGACCGCTACACAAGCTGCTTCTCGGTATACATAAATACATTTTTCACTACTTTTATCTAAACTCTTGTAGTTTAATATAATAAATAAAATAAATTATCAAAAAAGAACATAAAACAGCAGAAATAATATAAACTTTCCATACGCCAAAGAGAAATAAATAAATAAAATATTTCTAGCCTTTATATTTAACAAAATTGATAAATCTTATGGTCCTGATAACAGTGATTTGCACGCAAGTATTTGAACACATTTAGAGCAAATTTTACCTGCACTGAATTCTTCCAACTTCAGCAAGTTTTAAATGTGATTAGCAAATATGTATGCTACTTATAATCAATTAGGTCTTATTTGAACTGAATAAGTTTTTCCGAATAGTTTTTTTCATACCCGCTAAATGATGTCATGCTTCTTTAAAATATCGTCTAACCAACTGAAGAAGTGATCGTGCTGTAGCGAATCGTAACACAACGATCAACGAAATCCGACTGAGGTAGTTGGTATGAGAGACAAAGAATCGTATTCCACGAATGATAAACTTCTTATCAGTATTTTTGTTTTGATTTTTGTTGGAAGAAACACAGCAGAAGGTAGTGAGAATAACAAGGTTTAGATGTCACTTAGTTACGCTACTCTATATTAAACAAACGTTAATATTTAATGTTGAAATGGTTCAACCAAACAAGCGTACAGCTTTTACAGCATCTTTGCAAAAATTGAAAATAAAATATTCCTCAATAGTAATAAAAATAAGACAAAAAATTAGAAAATAGGAAAAGTATGAGCTGATCCAAACAGCACCTAAGTGACTTACATTCCCTGTTACCATCTCAGAAATGTGTCACAATTGAGCATAACAATTTATAGAGCCCAATGAGCTGAAATGATAACGTACTTTTAGAAAAACATTTTGTATCTCGCTTGGTTCCTAAAATATTCAATGAGATTCAAAATTTTCTACTTCATAGAACATTATATCGCTTGTTTGCTGGAAGAATGTAATACATAGCTCAAAAAGCAAAATTTGGAGAAAAACGCATTTAGAGATTTCAATAATTTCCTATTTACGTGTAAATAGATTAAAATATGTATGTCGAAATACTTATACTCCTCTCACAAGGCAAGTTCAATACATCCTATTATGATTTTTTCACATAAAATAAAACATGAAATGACGGTTACTTTTTTCTTTTATATATGACTATCTACCAGCAAATGAACGAACGATATGTATTTAAGTCGTATATTTAATAACTTTAGTGGGGTAATTTTCTGCTTATGGTATGTTTTCATCCCATTGAGTTTTAAAACTGTAGGGAATGACAACTTCGACACGCCTTTGTGAAAATTTTTCACTTTGAAAACAATTTTGTAAGAGTTCAGTGAAGATTTGCGAAAATATGCTATAAACATATAGTCTATTTTCCAGGCATATTCAACTGAGCCTTTAAGATATTGATGTAGTCAGAATGCTAATTGAACATAAAAAAATTAAAAATTTGTTTAAGTAAAATACTTTGCCCATAAAGTCTGAAAATTTCGCACCGTATCTGCAAGATTTGTTTTAATAAGTAATTCGCATTTGCAATCGAAGCACTACTGTTGCTTATGAAACTCAAACAGATTAACTTAAAATATCTATTTTTAAATATATTTTATGTCATTGTCTGTTGTGCAACGAGCGTATATTTTACGCCTTAATGTACAACTCAAATTTTTCGAATAGCTTATCTTTTTTGAGGATTGCTTCTTGAAATTGTATACAATCAAATTATTTGGATGAACAAAATGTTTTAAAAAAAAACAGCCCTTATTTACTAATTGCACAAAACTCATTGAGACAAAACTAAAAATTAAAAAACCCATTCTGTATAACTCATTGCACAACTTCATCAGTTAATGCTTTAATTACTTTTTAACAGCCGACTTATATAAATATTTATCACTATCTTTAAATATTTTCTGTATAATGTAAGAAAAAAGAACTTAGTAATCAGACTCAAGTCACGCAAACATTTCTTTATAAGAAAACAAAATATATTCTCAACGAAGATGCGAAAAATTTAACCAACACTTCAGAGTTGCACTTCTGATTTATTGCTTTGATAAAATTAAGAAAAAATGTATTTTGGAAATGAGACTTGGGTATAGGATTGCACATATGAATATAGCTCTAAATTTTATATATTTGCCTCGATAAGTTTCATAATTTTTGCGATATTTTTGAAGTTTTCGTTTTTATTTATTTTTTCGATATTTTTGTATTTTTAAATATTTTTTTTTTTTTTGCTTTTCAATTTCAGTGACTGTCTCGGTGATGTAGAAAAAAAGAAAAGTATTGAGTATTATTATGGAATATCGAAAAAAGTTCAAACTTATCGGCAAAGGCTGAAAACTATCAAAAAGGTCTACACAAGTCAATACACAATTAGCGAAAAATTCAGAAAACATAAATACTAGTCAAAACTTACAAGAAAAAAACCAGAACTTATCGAAATAAAAGTTTCTGCAAAAGTTTCATTTTTAGGAATTTGAGTAAAAATATGAAGAATTTTTCATTTTAAATTTGTTTTCCATTTTCCTTACATACAGTATTGGCCAAAACTAAAGCACCCCCTGAGTACATTATTTTCACATCATATTTTTTTTATGAAAACAACGTTATTGAACCATATTTAGTATTTATTTTATTTATCTATACCTTTATTGACAAACAAAATTTTAAAAAATTCTACGTCTCATAAATAAACAGTTAACATTAAAGGAACATTTTAAACCCGAAAACTTAACGGACAAAACTAAAGCACCCCCTTTTTTATGGTAAATAAAAACTTTTAAAATTAGTACTTAGTTGCGAATCCTATATTCTGGACGACACACGCACCTCTTTAAGGCATAGAGGATATTAAATTTTCAATGATATCCTGCGATATCCCGTCTCAGGATATTTTTAAGGACTGAATGGATCTTCCGTGGTTTCTCAATTTATTCTGATGATATTCATGTTAATAATATCCCACAGGATCTCAAGAGGATTCAGATCGAGGCAGGCCAACCAAAAACCTCTACCCTATTGCTCTAAAGCCAGCCCTTACAAGCATTAGAGACATATTTTGGATCATTGTCCTGATGCAACCTTCATTCAAATGGTTTCTCTGCATAGGCATATGGCAGCATCACGTCTTTTAATATGTCAATGTACATGAAGTGATCCATACTTTCTTCAATCCTATGAGTTGGCCCAATCCCTTGACCAGAAAAGAAATTTCAGACCATTACACTGCCACCTCCATTATTACAGTGGCCTTGCAATACATAGAATTGAATCTTTCTCCTTTTGGCCTGCGTACTGTACTGTGAGAACTTAGAAAATTAGACTTTAATTCAAAAAAAATGAGAGGTTCTCAAAGTGAATCTGTGCCAAAGATAGAGATACGATCCTCTTCCCGCAGAGAACTTACAAAAATTTTCTGACGCTTAAAAATGTTTCCGCAAATGATGTTTGAAGATATGCTGCACAGCATGAGATATCATGTGAACTGCCCAAATGACACTTATTTTGTCCAAAGCAACACAGGGATTCCAAACTTAAAATAAAAAATGAGCGAATTCATCTAAATTAAACCACATTGTGCTTGCCTTTGGGTGATAGATAGCCTATACACAAAATGTAGAAGCAAGACTAAAGAAAAAGGTAAAACTGTCATGTTTATGACGTTTGTGTTTTGCATTTAGTTGTTTTTTTTTTTTCGTAATAGCAAAAATCACCATCAGAAATAAGTAAATACAACAAAATTGGAGTTGGAACACACACATAAACGAAAATTAAATGTACCGTTATTAGGGGATATAACAAAAACAAAAATCAATAAAAAAACTTACTGTAAATCGCTGCGCGTAAATTTCACAACAACAAAAGCTCTGTACATGCACTTTCCCACTGTTTTAGGAAAAAACTAATTATTATTTGTATTTTATCCACTATTTTTTGCAAAACTTTGCATAAATAAAGACGCAATGCAATACGCAATTAGGTGCGTAATAAAGTTGCTGCGCTTTTTGCATATATACTTCTTTAGTTTGTTCACTTCTTCACTTTTAATATTTTCAATCATTTAGAAATTGCACAAATAATTCTGCACTTGCATCCTTTTTCACATTCACTTTTTTAGTACATCCAAATAGGTCCATGAAAAATAAAATAAAAATAACATAATACCCGACGCACAAATAAAGTAACCAACCAAATGCAACGAAACACCAAATGCGAATGAAAAAGTAACAACAAATTGCAAAGAAACAGACTCATCAAAAAATCAGCTGTGTGGGTTGCCAAACATCTACTATATTGTATTGAATGCAACATGCATGTTCATGCATATGTAGTTCCGTTTCTCCCTCTTACATTTGCAGAATCTTTATCCGATCTAACACCCATGAATTTTTACGTAATAATGGTTTTTCAGAGGATGTCAGAAGCAATATACGGAGGTTTTCGGGTGTTAGGAGAGAATTTGGTGAGGCACCTACCACCAGTCATACACAAAAAAAAAAACACTTCAAATATTATATCTTGCCACTGTTTTGAAACTTGCTACTTGAATGTACATACATATATTGCATACTCTAAGTACCTGTCGAAATGTAGTCCAGATTCGGCAACAGGGTGTGACACCTATCTTTGTACTTAAAGCATCTTTAATTATAAAATTTGTTTTGTGTTGTCTGTATTAAGCTCCGCGAAAAACATAAGCGGGTGTAAGTGGAAGGAGCCGCGGCGGGCAACAGCTAGTACGATATTACAAAAACCAAGCGAAATTTACCCCATGTCTCGCTCAACAGTCATGGCAATGAGCAGCTTTATTCCTATTTTCGACGTCTCCGTCGTATTAGGTATGTATGTACGAACAATGCGTATAAGAATGCCACCACTTTGGCGCTCCGTCGGTATTAGGAATATGGCCGTAGATTAAATAATTTTACCCAAAAAATTATAACTATTTTCTACGTTCGACTATTCAATTATATGATATGAGATCAAAGGCAAATTTTTCCGATTTCGAATTACTTGATACTTAAACGATTCTAACCTAATATTAATTATTGATTTTCACTTTCTGCGTATCAAGTGAATAAGAACAATTTATCGTTTGATATTGTAAAAAATATAGTTGTTATGCATTGGACCTATGATCAGAAATATTTTACAAATTCCAAAAACGCCTTATTTAGATTATTTTTATTTTTTTAGATTTAGATTATATCTATGTATACCAAATAATCAGGAACTCAGAAAAAAAAATATTGTGAGGACGATAAGCTTCGCGTAAAAAACTTATATGATCAATTTTATGTAATATTGACTTATCTTCAATTTTTCCCTTACAAAACTAAACATCCGAGCGGTGGGAACTTTTTACCAATGACCTGAATATTTTGAAAACTATTGGTAGAATTTTTCTATCAATTATACGATCAATTGAAAACGAGATATTTACAAAAAAATCCAAATTTCCGGTCATGATTTAGATGGCTTGTGCCAAACACTTCCGATTAAATTTAAAATAAATTTGTCACATCATTCGAAAAGTGGATAACAGATCATCCTGATACGCTGGCTATAATCTTGCAGCCGGATCTTGAGCTATTGAGTGTATTAGTAATTTGGATATAATAGATGATACACTTTCACAAGTGTACGATGTTTGTGGATGCAATTTTGGTTTATTTCGGGTGAACATTATTTTACAACAAATCCGCAAGTGAAATGCCTGGAATCGATATTATAAACACTGGATGACAAGAGAAAGTACTTAAAAAATAAAATAGAGAGGTGAAATTTGGATTAAAAAAACCGCAGGTATGAGCAAAATTAAAATTCTTAATGTGTACGATTTTATTTCGATAAGAAGCTACAATTTGACTATTTGTAAGTTAAATCTGCTTTATTGACCGCTAAAACCTCTTTATGGCTTAAACAACTCTTGAATTATCATGTGATTCAGCTCATAGCGCTGTTGGTAACGCTTCGTGTGCTTAACCCAATTTGTCTTGGCACGTTTCCATTTGCCCATGTGACTTGCCAGCAAATCTTCTTTACTGGCGTTTTTTAACTTTTTCGCAGCCTCTACGGTTGCTTCACCACACACTTCCTGCTCCAAAATTGGAATTTTAGGTAAATCTGTTTCTTCTGGTGCTGGCATAGCAGTAACCTCACGAATTTCTCCGCGTTTCAACTTAGTCAGTAGTTCAATGCCGTTGGCTTCCCGGACAACTGGCGATGGTGAGCGTCGGTTGCGGCAACATTGAATATTTAAATTTCGTGGTTGATTGGCCATCCATGCTCGGCAAATTGGATAAAGTTCGGTACACTCTGTGTATTTGGATAGGTCAAGGCTGCGATCAAAAAGTTTCATAACAAAACTTTCAGCTTGTATGCGCTGCATTTGCTGCAGCGCCACTTGTTCTTCACGTTTACGCCGTTTACTGGGCGTCAGGTTAAGTTTCGATGGAGAAAGACTCTCTTGGCGCGAGCTACGTGGTGACTGAAGTAAGCCAGTGCTGGAGTCTCGACGCACTTTTGGTGGTCGTCCGCGAGCCGCTGGCTGTTTAATCGATTCATTCTCTTTAATGACGATGTCGCCGCTGCAATCGCCATTGTCTTCTTCATCTGAACCACCATGTAAAGTTTCATTAAGAGCTCCTCGCAGGCGTCCACGTGCTTGTTGCATTTCACTTTCTGTTTTGCGTTTTTGAGTTGGTGTCCTCATTAGTTTATTTTAAATATTTAAATAATTTTCTATCCGTCCTAGGCTGTGCAAAAATTTAAAACTTTTGACGTTGGATCGATTGAAGAATTTGACATTAGCTGTCAGTACTTCTGACAGTGATGCCACTTTCACAAAATCCTACACATAGTTTTTCTCGTTTATTTTCTAGTTACTCGTCATGGTAAGGGGCCGTCCATAAATTATGTAAGTCAAAATAGGGGAGTCAGGGTATCCGGCAAATTCTCACCAAGGAGAGAAGGGGTCAACGAAAATCTCACGTCCACTTCTTAAAGCAGAGAGTATACATTACTGTAGCAGATTACATCTAAAAATTATAAGCAGTCTCACGGTAGGGAGGGGGAGTCCCGCTAGAACTCACCAAGGGGAGGGGGGATCTGAATTTTCAAAAAAACACCACGTAATTTATGGACGTCCACTAAGCAGTCAGCACAAAGTTCTATTCATATATCCAACATGCCCAATAAGGCATTCTTAATAGATTAATTTTTAAGTTTAATTTTTATAAAACATCACAGGAAAAGTGGCAAAAAAAATGTGTGATGCTATACTTACTTGAAAAGTGAAAAATTTTTTTTTTAGCAAAACTTGATAGTTTCATTTTGATATGTAAAATTCCATATCCTACTTTTTTAAGATGGTATTCACTTTTTTTACGATGGCATTGCAAGTTCTTGGGTATTGAGTTCGTTACTTCGGCGATGTATTCAGATGAACTTCTTTTGTGAGGGTCGTCTTCTGCTACTCTATGTATGTATTAATGCTTCTTCATGTTACCTATGGTCTGAGGCAACTTTTTTGCAATAACAGCTTTCATGAGTCAGTCTCTACTGCCCAATAGTATTTGTACGTAAAATAGCAACTGAGTTATGAGCTCTCACTAAAGTTTTAATATTTCACATAAATTAGAATTTCACTTATTACAAAGATTTAAGTGGGGCATATCTTGACATTGATACAAAAAACAAGTTTTTAAGAACCAATATTTACATATGTATATTTGGAGTCTTCACACGATGTGCATTGAAACAAGGCAACAAATCAAAAAATATATAATTTCAAAAGTTTTATTTTTACTTGAAATACCAATGCATTGTATTTTAAAATATAGTTCAAAATGCAAGCTTTTATAATAAATAAAAACCAATTTGTTGGTTGTTGCAATTGCTTACAAATTAAGAAAACTAAATAGAACAAAATATATATTTTAATATAAAATGTTTACTTTTTGTCATCAATTTAATCAAAACTTAAGTTTTATTTCTTTTTGTATTTTATGATGTACGATTTCAACTACATTTTATTCGTTTGAAATCTACTACTACCTTCTGTACACAAGCTTGAATAACAGCTATTTCAATACAATAGTCCTAAAAATCTCCTATATGTATGGATGTATTTTTGCTTTTTGTGTATGCATGGCAGCATCGCGTTTCCTTTGCCATAAATAAATTTAATTTAAAGGAAGTTAACTTTATAATTACACAGTTAACTAAATAAATTTAATTAAGTCTAGACAACTAAATATTTATCACTTAATCACATAATTTGTCGCAAGATTAAAAATGGGTGCTTCGTCACCCACTCATTTAACTTTATAATAATTTCAAAATATATAACAGTGGAACGTTATAGGGCCCTATCGCTTGCTTACTTGATTGACTGCTGTCTTATACGATATCACGAGGAGCGGTAAGAAAATGGACAGAATTAGAAACCTGATGCGTTATTTCAGAGAGCGTTTCCTTATGAACACCTCCGAACAGTATCAATTCACCATGCCCCGCTACCATTGAGGATAGTATTAGTCGTTCTGGAGCTCCTGGAATAATGCCATAGTTCTTATACTCCACCCATTGCAAATGGGGATCCTTGGTGTCCAATGCCGCAGACAAATCACAAACAAACAACGAAAGCACATTCCGTTTGATGCGCTTTGGTGAAGGTTCCTTAATTTTTTGTTCGGCTAAAGCATTTCGCCGTGAGTTGCGAATAGCTATCATTTTTTCTTCCATGCGACGAATTCGTTCGTTATGATCCTTGGACACGCTACGTGAACGGTTCTGTACGTTAAAAGCAGCCATGCGAAACGGATCCTTGAAAAAATTAAACTTGTAAAGCTAAAGTTTAACAGGTTATTTTGTATTAAGGGGCCACAATAGCAGCGTAAAAACTAAGCAAGTTGTGAGAGTTTTTTTCAATGGGACAACAAAACTAGTCGGAATTCTCGAACAAGTACTTAATTGTATAACATTTGAACATTAGAAAAAATTTTTTCGAAGCCGTGGATAAAAAAATAAAATGTCACTGGATTGTAGGTTTATTTCGATATCTCAAATCTTGCAAAAACAGCGCAAAAACTTCAAAATTTCAAAGTCAATCGGATATAAATTGTCCGAGTTATGTATCCGGCCTACTTCAAAAACGTTCTTTCGAGCAAAACACACTTTGGCGAGTGTTCACCGTTGAAAACTGTCCCATGGGAATACACACACTTGCAACGACTAAATTATCCGAAAAACATAATTTTAGTTGTCTCAAATTAACTTTTCATAAAAGAATTCAACAAAGTACTGATTAATAATTTCGAGACCTTGATAGTGGTTGGAATGGCTTTTTGGCTAGGCAATTTTCTACCTTTATAATTCTACCTTTAGCCATTAGTAGCTACTAAAAACTTGTTTGTAATGATAAATTTTAAGTTTCTCTATAAATTTAAAAATAGCTTAACACTTTTGATTATTAGGTTTTAGTTTACGTACTACACTGCGTAGTTTCATTAAAAGAGTAATATGGTATGAAAACTTGAGTGATTTTCAAACTGTTGTAAGTCCGAAAAATCTGATTATTTTTCTTGGATCGTAGAAATCACTAAACTATTAAAATGAGGGACTTATGTTGTTGCATTATTTCTAATTACCTCATAGAGCTCATCAAAGCGTCTTGGATGCAGTGGTTCATTATCTCTGCATCGTAGTGCCAAATTTCGCTGTAATCTGTTCGCCGCTTCAATTTCAATTAAATTATTGCCTCCCGCTGGTTGTGCAACAGCTACAGCATTTACTTCATTATCATTACGTACGGCACCGTTTAGGCATGGTGAAGTTGAAGCACGGTTTTGATTGCGCTCTTCGGGCGCTCCACCTCCAGAAGCCAGCGCGGGTACAGCTGAGGCATGCAACTCACTTAGTCTACCAGCGCGCGGTTGCAGAAGATTGTTATTATATAAGTTATTATTATAGTTATTCTGATGCTGATTTAAGATTGCGCGCCGATTCGCAAAGTATTGTTCATCCGGTCCATGCGCATGCAGGCCACCATGACCTCCACCCATACGAAAATTATCCAAACGATTGTGATTAAGCGGCGGATGAAGTGCAGCACCTGCGCCGGCGAGTGCTCCTGGACGCTGAGGTCGCTCTAAAGCATTATTAAAATTATTTGGTGCTCCCATAGCAGCGCCGAGACGTGGTGCCGGCATGCCACCACCGACTGGAACACGTGTCTGCTTCATCATTTGAAAGTCTTGCGGTAGATTCGGTGTGGGACCGAGCACAACCAATTTTGAGTCAACTTTGCAGGCAGGATTACACCACATGTGTGAAGCACCAAACTTTTTGTTACGCACTGGAATCGAACGCCAAGTCCATTCATCGCGTGTCATGTCCAATAGCCATGCATCAGTGTATATGCTGTTGTGACCACCGCAGCCACCAACAATTAGCAAATGATCATCATCCAACTCAATTTGAAATTGACCATATCGTGGCGGTGGCTTTGTGTTGCCTGCAATTCGAGGCGTTGTCCACTTAAACTCATGCAGATCAAGACACCAGGTCTCATTGGAATTGTTATTCACGCCTTCAGCAATTTGATAGCCACCAAAAACAACCATGCGATTCCGGTGTACACTTGCCGAGTGACCCGCCATTGGTGGTGGACTGGGAAATGAAGTGCGCACTGTCCAACGATGCGCCGCGAGATCATAGTAATGTAGTTCATCAAATAAACACCACGGTTGATATGGCGGATGCAGGGAGGGATAACGCCATCCACCAAACAGAACAAGTTGCTGATTCCAATACACCATTGAAGCGCTGCCTTTTGGCGATGGGTACGAACCCATCGAAAGTGGTCTTTCCCAGCGCATCTCAGAGAGATCGAAACGCCAGAGATCGTTAAAAGTTGTGTCAGAAGAGGAACCTCCTCCAAATACGTACATGGAGTTTTCGTGCATTACAGTAGAATGTGAAAAGCGTCCAGCAATAATGGGCATCGCATGAGAAAAATTGTTTGAAGATGAAACGGCAACGGTTGCGGAAGATGCATATAAGGAAACTGTTGAGGAGGAGGTTGATTGAGAGCAGGAACTGTTTGCAAAAGCATTTGCAGCAGCCGCCTCGGCTAGTGAGGTTGCAGTTTGCTGTGAAAACACTTCCCATCTTAGTCGAAAGTCAATCAAGCCTTTGTGCAAATTCATTTTTGAGCGTCTTATGAGATCTGAAATTACAAAAAGACAAAATATTTAAAGTACAACTAAAAAAACGCAATTTGAAATAATTTCGTCAACACCCTTTTTTGCATGTTTGTTTTATTTACTCAATTGTGCTTTGATTCCAATCCAAGCTAATCGAGCTAACTACGAAAAGCAGTTACACTCAAAGAATTCTAGAAACAATATAAAATATATACATATGTTTTTACAAATTTACCATTTTCTATATTGTTTCACAATGAAAAACAAATTTCGGCCGTGCTGCAGCAAAATTACACAGAGATTACACTCAAAAATTACCCGAAATACACCAAGATCACACAAAAATTACACTGGATAAAACTTTAAATATTTGTTAATTTTAGGATTCGAACTACGGTTAAGTGAAACATTAATATACTGGTTGCATTGGCAGCAAATACTTTTCGATAGTAAGTACATATGCTGTTTATATATTTTTAATATATTTCATAAAATTTTTGTTTTTATATACGTAAAAGAACCTCGTATCAAACTGAGCCGTTGATGTACACAAGAAAACTCTATGAGTGCACTTATTTTTATCCACATGCTACTCACTATTTAACGATTGGGAGTGCCATTCCGGGTTACGACTAACAAGCGATTGTGAATCACACTCCCTCAAACACGAATGCCAATAAGGCACAACACTCGCAATTGGGTGAAACTTGTGATCGTCTGTGAAGATGTACGAAACACTCACATTATCCAGGGGGAAGCGTTACAGATTTATGTATTAAAATTAACTTTTTTCTATCTCTAATTTGTTTTCTTATTTACAATATTTTATTTAGGCCAACAAGTCTTTTTATATTACATGTGGAGTAAATTGAAATTGGAAATAAACACCCTGGAAATTATAGTCGCAAAATTAAGTCAAAACTTGGAAGAAAATCTTGCATGAAATTGAGAAAATTTTAAAAAATTGATTACGAATAATAAAAAACTCGAAAATATAAGACAGCGTGACGAAGTGCTATATTAATAGGTACATACATCTCTGTAAGACCTTATTGGTAAAGCATTGGTAAAACTTGCGATTCGTTAAAAAAATATTATTTTTTTCTTACAGAATGGTTAGAACTTGTTAAAAGAATAATTCAAAATATAGCTAAGGAAATTTCAAATAAAGCCGTCTGACAGACTACAGTGATTCCAACTAACTCTTCACTATTTCACTCCAACGCGCATAGAAATATTTTCATTAAATACCTTAAGGAAATTATTATGTGCTCTCAATCTATAAATTAAGATGCTTTGTTAATCTAGTTTTAAGTATTGTTTTAGTAATCTCTAAGAGTTCCTAGCCCAGTAGATGAATTAAATAAATAAACTTACTCTTCACTATTTCACTCCAACGTTTGCAAACTAAACTGCACTGTTCTAAGTCTTTATAGGGCGGCAAATATGTAAGGATAAATTCGATTATCTCTTCGGGCAGCTCATTGAGCTGCACAGCCATTGTGTGGCTTGACTGTGCTCTTGTCCTTGGATTATCCATTATCCTTGTAAGGGCAGTTATGACCGTGAATCCTGAGTGCAGGTTTTGTAGCCTAAATGTTAAAAAATCACGTTTTTTCACTGTTTATTGTTGATTGGACACGGATTTAATACTTTTAGATGATAAAAATTAATCTTTTATTTTAAATTATCTATTTTATAATTTTTTTTATTGAATTCACTCGAAGAATTTACATTTTTCGATGCTGCAATTTTTCTTTTGACAGTTAGCATTTTGTTTGACAGTAGTCGAAAGCAAACAAAGAAAAACAAATTCAAGAACGGTAATCACGCTCTTGCAACAATGCAGCTAATTATGCCCATTTGACCAAACTTCACCATGAAATTCTCATTAGGTCAAAAAATTTACCATGATATAACTGGCCGAAGAGAGAAAGCCAAATCAGAAGCCAACTGGACGAAAGTTTAAGAATCCTGAATTAATGAAAATATTCAATCATTTAATTTATATTATTCAAATTCTTAGTTTTGATGTAGATTGCTAAAAAATAGCATTCATATATGTGAGTAAAAATTTTTCAATTGCTCACATGAGAAAAATATCAGTTCATTAACTCACCTTCTGAATTTCCATCATTTTAAGATTTGCAAATGTCAAAACCAGCTGTTCGACAAACCAGGGTTACGCGCAATTAACATATAAAATGTTAAACGGTTTCTATAAATTTAAAACATGCGAAACCGTTTAGCGGCGCAATATCCGCATTAGCGTCCGCTACAATATACTTAATGAGGGTATTCCTGAAAACGCGAAAAAGCCTCGAAAACTGCGTAAACTGCGAAAACTGAGCACATTTTCGAGTCTCGAAAATAATTTGTATGAAGAAAAGTTTGCTCAACTTTCGAGGCTAATTAGTTGAGCAAGTGGCCTCGAAAAGTTGGAAAAAAATCAGTGTTGCCGTATGTCGAAATAATTTGCTGCCAGTTTGAAGTTTCTTTAGAAATTGGCACATAAACTTAACAGAATGATTTTTAAATATATAAAAGCGCAATTCTCAGAATTTTTGTTTGTTTACCTATTTGTGTTTTGTTATTTATTAACTTAATTCTACATATTTTTTCGTTTTGGTGTGATACATTTTTTTTCATGGCAGCGGTAACACTGATCAAACTGTCAAATTGCAATTGCTCAATCGTTTACGAGTTTGTATTGATAGGGGTGTTCCTGAAAGCAAGCTCGAAAACTTTCGAGTTTTCGCGTTTAGAGGAATACCCTCAATGTATATACGCGCAATTAAATTAATTCACAATAAAAAATTGCTTATATAATTGTGATTTTCATAGCATTACATACCTAAATGATTCTTTTACTTTCCTCGTTCTGTATTCTCTCAATTCCTGATTAGGTTAAAAATGTTTTTCTCTCTTCTCTGTTGCAGTTTAATGTACCTCCAAAAGTTCAACGTGTTTCTTATCATTTAAAAACTGTGTGCCTGGTTTCGCTGCAAATGCTATCTATTTTGAGAGCTTTAAAAATGTTTGATGGCATTAATTTAAGTGATTTCTTTCGAAAAATTCAATGAAATCTATTTTAAGAATTTTGTACTTTTTTAGCAAGCAAATAAATAAACACTTCGCAATGAAACCTGAAAACACCGATGTTTTTGATTCAATCAAAGCTAGCGTCAATATAAAATCTCTTATTATTTCTGACGATTTTCTAGATTTATTTGGGTACTGCAAAAGTAATGAAAATTCTAATTCATACATAAGTAGATAAGTATTTAATTTAAAATTAATATAAGAAAAATTTACATTTTTAAGAAGTTTCTTAAACATATATATATATATAAATATTAAAAAAAAAGACAAATGCTCTATTCTTTCCAGAGTTTAGTTTTTTCTTCCATTTTCAATCATGGACAAATGTTAATTTTAAGACGAGTTGAAATTTGATTTTTTTTCTGCTTTATTAAGTTTTTATTGTTGGAGTATAGGTTACTGTTTTGTTCTTGTAATTATATGCTTAATATTTGGATTTGTAGGTATATTTTCTTCTGTACTTGTAGTTGTAGCAATTGATGTCTACTAGCGCTGTACATTTATTCGACCTTGAGCAATTCCACGTCAAAGGTCAATGTTGCATTTGGAGGAATCACTCCGGGATGACCGCGGCTGCCATAAGCGTAGTCAGGTGAGCAAATTAACTTGGCACGTTGTCCCACAGACAGTTGGGCGACACCCTCATCCCACCCCTTAATCACCTCACTCTTACCAATGGTAAATTTGAAGGGCTTATTGCGATCCCGCGATGAATCGAATTTAGTCCCATCATCTAGTGTGCCGGTATAGTGCACTGAAACCACCTGTCCATTTTTTGGGAATGTGCTTCCTGTAAACGAGTAGCGATGTGAAATTACAGCATCAGTAGCGTCGACAAGAAGAGACGCCATGCAGAATGAGATGGAAAAATACTAGGTTAATTCGGTTCACTTGTACTCAACGATTTATAAACTTACCATCTCCGGGGGAAATTGGCACAACTTGGACACCCATTTCCTTTTGATGTTTCTGCTTTAATTTATTAAAACGAAGTTTAAAACTTTTTCTACAGCGTGTTTCCGTGCGGTGTTAGTGACCAACAGAAATTTTTTTCGGTTAGAAAAAAAACTATAGAGAAAAACTGTTCGAGTCTCGAATTACCAACTCGTTGCTCGTTACTGTAAATCAATTCGCTGAAAGTATGTGGTTCGTTTTGAATTTTATGTAATATAATATTTTAAAATTATATCGTCTTTCAAGTTTTTGCCTAATCAACAATATTATACTTTGTGGGAAAATCTAATCACCTTGTTAAAATTAATTCACACTTCATCGTCAAATTATCGGGTTTTCACTTATTTTTGAATATCTGCCACGGCTTCGATATCGAATTCCAGCCGAGTCGATCCCGGCCACTTGGTAACCTAACATTTTTTCAAAATAAGCTTATTTCCGGAAATTTTTTCTCTAACAGAAAAAATGAATTTTCAACCTTAATAGTCAAACATCGTGCATATATGTATGTACATAATACATGTAACTCAAGAATGCTTAGTATTCGAGAATTTATTTATTATTTATTTATTTAAATCGTTCCCGAAGAATTCTAGAATATGAGGTTATTTTTAACATGTCTAATGTACATACAGCGACATATACACACTCATACTTGCATACATACATACACATACATACTTTTCGCCTTCTCATTAATACATTTTTTTTTTGAAACTTTGGTGATAATAACCCCTAGAACATATCCCTTGTATACGCACTTTTAAACATATGAACATACGTGTATTATATTAGTAGAAACAAAATTGTCATACAAACAAAAAATTTATATAATTTTTTCAAACTCAATTTTTATTTCCTTTAAACAAATATATATTCATATTTAAAAAAAATCAGTAACAAAAAATTAAAGAAACAATTTTAAAAACAAATATTTTTTTTATATAATAAGACAACTTATTGGAAAGAACTGCTATAAATACTTATACAATTTGTTTGACTTAATGAAATTTTAGATTATATTTATAATGTTATGAGGAGAGTAGATGCAAAACTAGAAGCAGTCCTTCAACTTCTTAACGGTTTCTATAAATTTAAGACATGCGAAACCGTTTAGCGGCGCAATATCCGCATTAGCGCAGATAAGCGTCCGCAACAATATACTTAATGTATATATATTTTTTTTTATTGTATTGTATTGCTAATACAGGCAGTTAAACGGTTTCTATAAACAATAAATTGCGAAACCGTTCAGCGTCGCACTATCCGCATTAGCGCAGAATAGCGTCCGCAATTTAATATATATAAGTTGTGAAATGCGGCCGTGACCACCCGTCATTTCAGGTTTTGTTTTGTGTATAAAATGTTAAACGGTTTCTATAAACAATAAATTGCGAAACCGTTTAGCGTCGCACTATCCGCATTAGCGCAGAATAGCGTCCGTTCGTATTTAAAGTCCTTATTTGTAACGATTTTTAATACCAAGAATACTTGTGATAAAATAATTTTTTATGAATCATAACCATATACCCTCAATGAAATATAACATAATACTCTGCATATGTTTTTTACGAGTTTTGCAACTACGCGCCTCGTATATACGGCATGCAACTAAAGTAGTCGAGTTCAATAAATTCGATTCGAATTCGATTAAGATCTTTATGTAGCTTTTGTTGTTTATGTTGCATTTGTTTAAATTACCTAAATTATCTAATTAATATATTGTTTATTTAGAGCACAATTGAATTATTTATTAAATATAATTAATTAATAATTAATATATTGTTAATTTAGAGCACAATTGAATTATTTATTTATATCGATATAAGTTTAATTCTTTTTTGTGTTGATATTCACTTGAATGAGAAAAATTTAAGATCCTAAATCAGACTTCTTTCTTAAACAGTTAAATATTTTTTTATTTCACTTTCAAATATTTAGTGTTGCTTTCAAACCCTATAAGTTACAATTCAATTTTTATATATTGTATTTAAGTACATGTAAGCAAATACATGTTGCTTACAAACTTTCTTAAAGTTAAAATATAAATTATTATAAAAATACTTACAAAAATAAGCATAATATTGTGAAAAAATATAAACTACATTTATTAGCGTAATGGCAAACTTAAAATCATGCTCAAAATTAAGGAATTGCAAAAATAAAACAAAGGAAAATTTAAAATTTAAATTTAAAAATAAATGGTAAGGAAAGAAAAAAACAAAATTCTGTAAGTGAAAATTAAATTGTTAAAAAAATAAAACTATTGGCATTCCGTAGCGTGAAATTCTTCGTGTTGTAGGATAAAGAAAGACAAAACGAAAAATAATGCAAAATAAATTATTGTTCAAATTACTAGTGAAAGCTTTCCCAGAGTATTCTTTACACTTTTATTTCAAAAATTCGGATTCGACATAAGTAACATTTTTTGGCGAGCCTAAAGATAGCAACAGTTTTAGTAAGCTCAAATTATTTTCTGTTCTGACAAACCACAAAGTTTTTGCACACGTCTAAAAGCTGTCGCTGACTTCACACCCGAGTTCAAAAACGACTATGAATATATAATTCTCAACTTTATAGAATCAACAAATCAAAAATTAACAGTCCATGGGATTTATAAATACATAAACGAAATAAATGAAAAAGTACAATTCAAATTGCGGATATTAAGATAACATCGGAGGTATTTAGTATGATAGATATGATTTACCTCAATTTTTTATTATTATTAGCTATATATGGATTTATTTCTCCAAAACATTTGGTTTGGGGGTAACAACAGGCGTTATTGTTTTTCAAGAAATTTTTTTAGCCTGGATAGTTTTTTTACATGCAATCTGCTATACATACTTATACAATTTGTTTGACTGTTCTTAATGAAATTTTAGATTATATTAATAATGTTATGAGGCGAGTAGATGCAAAACTATTTCCTAGTTCCACTTCTTCAACTGCATATTCTAGTCAAATTATTTTTTAAAAACCGGGCATAGTCATACCAAACTAATGAACTTTTTTTAAATTTTCGTCAAATATTCTTAATATTATTGTATGAAATATAGCATACGGAAAAAAGAGAATCATTTATAGAAAAAAAAATTCTAATTTTCTAATCAAAATAAAGTTTAAAATAATTTATATAATATTATTAAAAGATTTGATTAAAATTTAAATAACTTCGGGATTATCACTGTTTTTCGATATATATGTATATTCCACCAGTTCACAAAAATGTTTCGAAGAATCATTCATTGAAAACCAACAAAGCATTTTATAAGCAAAATTTTCATTTTTGAAATAAAAGTGTAAAGAATACTTGAATAAAAACTATGCTTATTTTAAAACATGACTCAAGTCAAGAATGGTGAATTTCTAAAATCTGTTGCTTATAATAATCTAATTTTACAACGCACATATGCTTCTTTAAACATTATACATATCATATTTTTGAACATGAATTTAAACTATTTTTAAACATTCGAGTTCTCGTACAATTCTTTCTAGGATAAAATCTAACTGAAAATTTAAAACTTATTTTTGTAGTGATGCCTTAAAAGTTTGAAATTTTTAACTCATTCATAATTTGAAATTTAACAGCAAAAATTTACAAAATCAATGCATCTAGAAAAATTAATCAGTTGAATTTTACTCCAAAAAACTTTCAAACTGACTTACTTTCCTTTTACAAAATTCGATCTGATGGTAGATTTAACATATAAAATGTTAAACGGTTTCTATAAATTTAAAACATGCGAAACCGTTTAGCGGCGCAATATCCGCATTAGCGCAGATTAGCGAACGCGCTATCATATACTTAATGTATATATTTTTTTTTTTTTTTTGTATTGTTTGCCAATACAGGTTAACATACAGGAGTTAACATATAAATCAAGGAAATATAACCCCAAAAGCATTGTGTTTTATGTTGCTTTATTTTTACATGCTTTTGAGGTTATATTTCCTTGATATACACAAAATCTAGACGTGATAGAGGGAGTGGACAACGGAATATTTTTCAACGACCAAAAATACTTATAAGAAAGACACCTACTCTTTTTTGTTAAAAAAAATTTGTGGTCCTGTGTTGCTATCGGATCTTTATTTTTCATCGCTCAATTTAAAGCTTAAGTTATTTCTAAGACGTTGGCGATGATAGACAGTTTTTCGAATTGTTATTTGCGAGTTCGTGTGCACAACTTTTCTCATATTCTTTTAGTTTTTACATGATGTATAAAATTTGTGCAGTTTCTTATACTCACCTAACAAATACTATTTCCAACCCCAACAATTGGGATTTTTCTGATTCTCAAAAAGAACTTCGCCCACACGCAGTCGATATGGTAAGTGTCCTGGCATTGGCCGTGGTCGTTTCGTTGGCATTTTTGGCAATTTCATTTCTAATATTCTGACATTATAGTAGCGGGCGCCACCATTGGGTCGCACAGGTGGCACACGATTAACAATTGTCATGGTAGGGTCAATACTTATAAGCTTACGTGTCCCATTTGCATCATGCTGTTCGATGTCGCAATGCTGCAACAATTCATTTTCTGTAAGAAATTCAAAATTGCAATAGTTGCAGCGATGGTTGATGCATTTTGTATGACGTATTAGATGACGATCGAGTAGATGCTGAAATTCAAAAATATCACCGCATTTATAACAAATAAAACGTCCTCCATTTTGACAAGCAAGATGATAATCCAAATGAACTCTAAAAAAAATGCAATTCGGATTATAAATGCAAAATTATATAAATAATAATACGGAATGTTCTTACTTGCTAGTAAAACCACATCTGCATTTTTTACAATGAAACCAAAGTCTCATTTTATGATCTACGTATTCGTGCGCTATTAGAAGCACTAAATTATCGGTGTGAAAATCACAGCCAGGAACAAAACAGGAAAGCCAATTAAATTGTATTTGCATTTTAAGTTTATCTAGAAGATAATGATCTAGTATATGAGATGAAAAATATTATTATTACATTTTTGATATAGCTATGTATATTATACCAAATTCTTTGTCTGTTAACAATTCGTCATCAAAATCGTATGTTATGTCATCGCTCAGGGAAATATTGCTTGCACTATTACTATGTTCCTCAAGCCAGTGACCCGTAAAACGCATTCTTTTTGTATACATGGTATCAGCTATTGAAGCAGTTTCAAACTGATCATCCTCCTCGTCTTCTTCATTTTCCGTTACCTCATTTGAGTCATCACTTAGCCGACAATTTTTTGCTCGAGAGGCTGCGTGAGACATTGAACGTGTCATGCGCTTTTCCGGTTTATTTGTTTGTGTCTGTTCCGTCACAGAGGCCTACAACAATAAAATAACATTATTATCATTATAATAATGTTATTTTTATATTTTATACTATCTTGATAATAATTATTTATAATTATCCCTTCGAACCCTAAATAATACTGAACAAGGATTTGGTGAGGAAATACTTTTTGTGATAAAATTAAAAAAAAAAAACGGATCCAACTGAAGTTTTTGAAATTCAGTTTTATTTTTTTTTTATAATATCGAAGTTAATATATATAAAATGTTTTGATGGAGGTTGGTTGAAATATGGAAATATTTCGTTTTGACACCCGGAGTTCGATTAGTCTGCGAGGTTCATCCTATTGATGTTTTATACACTTTCCCTGGCAAAATTTAAAATATGTCAATTTCTTTTTTCATCATTCTATTTGACGCACTCTGGAAGTTTAAGCCATTTCCTAAAAAGGTCGGTTCTAAATTCAATAAAATTTTCAATATTCACGTCCATACTTTCCATACTAATACTACATATTTAATTGTACATTCTGTGGTTCAACTCAGAAATATTTTAATCTTAAATAAGCCACTTAAGAAAGCAACTAAAGAACTTTTAAAATTCAGCACTTTTCTAATACGTAACAATAAATATTACTAGGAAAATTCGTAGTTATTCCTTTTATTTAAATAAGTAAATTCTCTTCAAATTTATTCAAACGATTACATAAAAGACTCATTTTGCTGGAAGTAATTTATAGCTTTTAAATCTTCTCTAAAAACAAAATTAAAGTTATTTAACAAAATGATTCAATTGTTGGTTTCCATAATATACCAAATTACAAAGTAATGTGCCACATGAAAAAAAAATATAAAAATGCAGCAGTTTTGGTTTAATTACACCAAAGCACAACCGTGCTTTTTTTTGCAATGGAGGTTAAAAACTAAATTCTGAATATATGTATGTATGTACATTTTCTCAAGAGGAATTGAATATAATTTAATTTAAATTTTGATCACTCATAGGTTTGGAATTAAAAAGTATTTACATATTACTACACAGTTTTTGCCGCTTGCGATATTCTTTGGAATTTATTAACTTGATCATTACCTTTGGCACAAGCATAAGAAACAATCTATGCAAGAGCTACTTTGGCTCTCTAAAGTTAAGGAAAGCTAGAAGGCAGATATTCTTGCGGTCTAAAGGTAAATAGCTTAATTTTGGGACTAGTTTATTGAGTGGAGATTTATTAAGGAAGAGACCTGTGCAATCTAGAAACATTGATAGATAAAATATGAAAATCTCACCAACTGCTTAGCCAAGCATGTAACAATGTGAAATTCATGATCTTGTCGTGCCATTGATGCTTTTCCACATGTTTCACAATAGAAGCGCTGTAAGTGTATATGTTTATGATCCCGTAACTTTTTCATGCTGTCCAATGTCACTGGACACTCGTTGCAGTAAAAAATACGCTTTCTGCTGGCAGCACGAGAGGGTGCTGCAGATTTATCCACAGTGGGACTCGAGATGAGATGTTCAACATAAGAGTCTTTGGAAACTGAGTTACGTGCGCGGCAACGACGCACATGGCGTGCAAAGTAAAACTTGTGAAAATAGGGAGTCCGACATTTTGGACAGATCAACTGTTGCGACGGTAAACGTTGAACTACATATTTGTTAATTTTACCACCAGACTCTGTAATTAAAGCTGACTCTGAACGTTCATAATATACCTCCAGCATCGAATGATTTTGTCCAGCTGAAAGTGCATCCGAATCTGCAATTGAAGATTCTTTTGTAGCTTCCAAAATAAACGGCACGGAAAGATGGGATGCAGATGGAGGAACAGGGTTCTCCAGCCCATGCGGTGTCGGTGAATTTTTTGATATGGATGAGTTTCTTTTAGATAAATCTACGGGGACAGTTTGATGTTGCAAAAATTTTTCTCTTTTTAAACGAACGATAACTTCAGATGGTGAAGATTTTTTCGCAGAAATGGGTAGCGTCTTGCTGTTTATTTTCGATTCGTTGCTATGACGTGGCTTTATGGGTGAATATGCGGGCGAGGGTGAAACATCACAACTCTCCTTTATGTGTGAGATTTCCGTCAAAGGTGCTATGACTCCATGCTGTAGACTTGTTGTATCTGTAATGACTAACGTTGGTGCTAATACATTAGCCGGTGTTGATGTTGCTGCTGGTTCCGGAGTACTTGGTCTGCTGGCTTGCAGTAATATTAAAGTTGGCATTGCATTGCTTAGATTTGTGGGTGTGGCTGACTTCTGCTTTGGTGATTTGGAGCAACTTTTGGTGGGACTAGAGTGTGTTGACACTTTTTTATTTTTTTGTACGCTTGGTTTTGGTAGGCAGGTGCTCGTTTGCTTTTCGGTTGATATGTCATTAGAATTTTGTGTTGAATTTGTTGTTGTATTGGACGCCTGTCCGTTTACAACACGTCTTATGCAATTCGTCAAGTTGCGAGTTATCTCACTGCTCATATTAATTTTAAGAACACATTGCACACAAATGTTTGCTAGAGCAGGTTCGACGTTTTTCAACTGAAAAATTAAAAAAAAAAAAAATTATAATAGAAGATAATTTATTTATACATGTAGTCCTGTTGTCGTGCTAAATTGCATATTAAAAGTATCCTTTCAAGTGCTAAGTGTAATGTGAAATTCAGCATTTTGCCTTTTTTATTTCAGAAGTACTGGTCAGCTTTGTCGGGGAATTACTATGGGAACTTGTAAGTTTTTTTCATTTCTCCAATATTACTATAGTTAGCAAAGTTTTAGAAAGTTATGTACTGCATATAAATGATGAAAATAACACTAATCAACATAATATCATGTGTGAGACTTATGATAGAAATTACCCAAAATTACCACTAAATTGGGTAATCAGCCTTAGAGTTTACGAACGCAATATGATGCGAATAACGGATAGACCAAAAGATTTATGGGAACTGTGCTGATAGGCGTGTCGCTTGGTCATAAATATTAAAGATTTTAATATAATGAACCAAAAATATTAAGTTAAAAAATTGTTACCCGAAATTTTTTAATCAAGATAATGATTTAATGGTTAAATTAAAGAATATTTATCTAATTTAGTGATTTATTCGAAAGTCTGAAAACTCAATCTCTGGTACTTTGATTTAATGGTTAAATTAAAGAATATTTATCTAATTTAGTGATTTATTCGAAAGTCTGAAAACTCAATCTCTGGTACTTAAGTCGATACTAAAAACATATTATTTTTTAAATTTAAGATTCAAGTATATTTTGTCAAATTGAACGGAAATTGTGGAATTTGGGCAACAGTCAGAGCTGGGCAGGAATCATTCCTAGGAATTGGGATCAATTTTTTCGATTCCATTCCATCTAAATTTCAAAACTTTTTCCTCGCAAAATTCTTTCGGGTAAATTTTGCCTAGGTGTCACGCCCATTTGTGCATATTCATTTAATTTCCCCTGATAGGTATTTTGGGATGTTCACCAGGTTATTTTTTTGATAATTTGTGGTCGTAAGCTTCTTAAGTGATATATTTTTGATTAGTATTAGTTTTATTCGGTGTTTCCGATGTGAAAATGGGTAATTATCCGCCGACTACTGTTCAGTAATGCTCCGATTTTTATTTCCAACAAAATCTGACTAGTACACTGTCTAATCTATTCAACTTACCGGAACTTCTAGGTACTTCGATAATGTCTTCCTCATCTCTAGGTTTTCTCGCAAATCTACCAGCTCATGTTCGCCGCGCTTTTTACACAATGCACATCTTTTTTCCTCCAGTACGTCAACATGCTGCGGTTGCTGTTCATTTTTTGCTGGAACATTTTTTGTAACGTCCACTGTCTTGTTAAGTCCATTTTTTGGCTGCTTTCGCTTCACCAATTTTGTTTTTGCCGACTTCTTTTTCTTTTGTCCGGTGGCTAGCGTTGGCATTTTGCTGACTGTTACCGTTGCTGTTGCGACTCCGCCATTCATGCTGAGATCCCGTTATTGTTCAAAAAGCCTTATTGTAAAATTGCATACGAATCTATCCAAGAAACGCCACCAGTGGGGTACAGCAGCCAAGCCAGCAGACTTGCTTCACCCAATCCAAATGTTTTCACTTTAGTTTGAGTGGCGTATGAGTTTTCACCGTCTGATCGGTTTTCACTTTTTATTAAAATTCTAAATATATTTCTTTTAATATATCCACTTTTTACTATTATGATTTCTGAAATTATGCGCGGCTCCTTCGCTCACACGCACAGCTGAAGTTTTTATTTTTCACTCACTGTAGAAGCGTCAAGGTTTTGTTTTATGGCGCAGCTTTCGAATGTCAAAACGACAGCATTGCCAGCTCACAGGCGAAAAAAATTATTGTCTTCCAAAAAACTCTTTTCGAAAAACTATAATATTTAACCTTATGCTTGCCGGTTGAAATTGATAAGCAAAAGAAAGTTTAAGGCAACCTGTATGATATGTAATGAGCTCAAAAAACAATCACGCGAACTAATAAGCAAAAGAAGGTCTTTCAAATAAAAAATTTAAGCAAAAAGTTATATTGTAATTCATAGCACTTTGCATATCGATATTGAACAGTAACAGACATGTTGCACATACCATAATTAAGCTATGGCAACCGTGAATTGCTATAAAATAAATGTGATGCGTTCGAAGAAACAACCAAGTGCGAGTGTGCCTCGGTTCAGAAGCCACATATAAATACGCACAACACTTTGTCAATATGCCCAATCCAACGTCAAAAGATGACTCGACCTTATGTGATTTTGTTAAAATGTTGTCCTTGTTGCTTTCAAATCAAATTTTGAAGTGCTTCTGAAGCTCTAAATTCAACGTTTTCTGAACCTTTCAAATTTAATTTTTCTGACACGTTATCATTCTGAAGTGATTCTGAAAGGTTCCAGATTCAACGCTTCCTGAACCTTTCTGAAGGTTCCAGACTTATTGTTAACTGAATTGTTCTAATGAAATCTAAATGTTTTATGATTCAATGTTACTTTTTTGTCTGCATTGTATATATATAGTATATACGAAATCACATGTAGATACTTACATGGTTAGAAGTAAATGAGTAAATGTGAATACTGCCAGGCTGGTTCTCTGTTTGATGCTGTATTAAGCCCAATTTCCATGTGATCTTATCTTATTTTATCAAATATCAGGGAGGACATCACATGCTATTAAGATAGCAAATGTATGCTATTCACTCTCGCATTCTCCAAGCGCATTAGGTTCTGTTCGCATGCTTTTTCTTTCTTACAAAAATTTGATTTGATATCCCTGATATGGGATAAAATAAGATAAGAGAAGATCACATGGAAATTGGGCTTTAAGTATAATTTTGTGTTACCATCTTCAATTACAAATTATGAAACCGTCAAACAATAACTATTAAGTATCAGCTTCTAAAATGAAACAAAAAATTTCAGAGTTCAACGACGCGTAATAAAATATTATTAAAAAGGCTGGCATTGAAAGATTGCATAATGCATTCTGAAATGAAAATGTAAGATTTTTAAAACGTAGCTCGAAGTTTGTAAGATTCATGTGCGACTTTTGAATGGTTTATGAAACTATATATGCCAAGTGAGGACTTGACTTAAATGACAAAAATACAATTAAACTTTAATGATGTAATAAAGTAAAAAATCCGAAAAGTGCAACGACCTCATTGATTATAGAATATGTGCCTTACAGCCATTTCATGGTTGGCTACTATCTCGCCATTTTAGTCGCCGAGTAAAAATTGGCTTTATAAACATACAGCCAATTTCTTCTCGGCGACTAAAACGCGAGATAGTAGCCAACCATGAAAGGGGGGTTAATCAATGCTTCTCATATAAAATCTTTAAGGGTACAAAGTGAATAAATTATAAATTAAATTAGATCTGATCTAACCTGATTTTTGAGCTCTTTGCAAACAAATTTTGTTGAATAATGACAACTATACTAAGAGAATAGGGTAGCGATTTTATCAACCAGCTGCCTTGTAAATTAAATTATAGTTGATTTTTTTGAAGAGGAGATTGTAAAATTAAACCGGAAAAGATTAACTGAGGATCTTGTTAAACAAAAACGTGTGCTCCTTTTATTTCAATAGAAACAAATTCAAACTTGCGTTTAAATGAGAAAGTTTTTAATTAATACCTGCTATAATGCCATTAGAATTCAAAAATCATACTAAATACGATTTTCTTTTTTTGAAAATTTAACTTTTAAGAGTGAATCTTCTTAAATACTTTGAAGTAAAATGAAAAAGTTAAATTTGTTTTTTTTTTATTTAAATTTTTTGAATGTTTTATTTGTTTTATTTACTTTCAGTCGTTTCATTACTTAATTTGTAGTGTTTATAATATAGTTTTATTTAAATATTCGTGTTCCTTCACTTAAAATATATGATTTAATGTCTACATTGAATTTTGATTTAAATTTTCACTTTACAATATTAAATATTAAATCAGTTAAACCAACAACTTAAAAAATATACATATATGTATTTATGTATAAGTTTGTTAAAAAAATATTACAAAAATGCAAAAATACACCCAAAGTGTACCCGGCTTTTGAATAAAAAAATATATATATTTACAATGCACTAAAATTACGAAAGTACAAAATGTCGAGCATATTGCATTGCCCCCAGCGCGGTTCTAAGAAAATAAGTAAAGTTAAAGTCATTTCTCAAATTCAATAACTAAAATAGATGAGTTTATTGAAAATTATATCGAATCAATGAAATAACTTTTAACAAAATTTTAATAAATTTTTCTTTGTACATTTTTAAGATGCTCGGTTTGCTGATTTCTTGAATTCGTTACTTAACTACATTTTTGCATTGCATTTTGCATTGATTTGTTTTTTTTTTTTTTTTCAATAGTTGTACAAAAATTAATCGTTGTACCTAATGCCGACCAGTCGCTACCTAAACCTAAGCTTTTAGTAGAGTACATAGTGGTCGAATTTGGGTCCGTTGATTTAAATGTCTGATTAATGTTTGTAAATTAATAAAAAAAAAGGAAATAAAAATTACGGTCGATTTTATTTATAATTTTTTTTTCGTTTCATTATGATTTACTTTGTTGTAGTCACGTGTCAGTCTTATAAAATTGAAAACAGGAAAAGAGAAAATAATTAGTTATTTGTACATTTCATTTATTGTTCTAAACATAAAATTAATATTTATAAATGAGGTAGATATATTTCGTTTCAATTTATATTAACTATTAAACTATTTTTGTTTTTAAAATAAAATCTTAATGAAAACATAATTTAAGAATCTAAAATCTGACTTAAAAAAAAATTATTTTTTAAAGAAATCACTGGCTTGTATAGTTTTAACTATTTGTTTTCTTCGATTAACCTAATTCAATTTACTAGTAGAAATATATCCTTAAGATTTCATGCAAATGTCTGATTTGTCAGGTAGGTGTAGCTATAGCTTCTTTAAGTTTCTTAAGGTTGCTGTACTTCTTACCGGTAAACTTATCTTTCAATTTCACGTTTTGCTATAATCTTTTTTCGCTTCCGATTTCAGTCTTATTGAAAATAAATTATAGCCGTATTAAATAGTTACAACTCTATAGGAAACACGATTCGAGCAAAATTTCGAAATGGATAGATATATTTATATCGATTGCATTTAGTGGAGTTATCGTTAGCGACAAACATTTGTTTTTTCCTTGTTTTCTTTATGTATTGACGATTAGATAACTTGCACAACAGATCTTCCCCAGAAATATTTTAAGAGTCGTTTATAATTATTTCGCTAAAAATTATCGATATGATACATCATTGACACAAATGTAAACTCTCCTCTTTGCTATCACTACAAATCACCAATCAAATATGATTACGTATGATGAAATTTGATTTTCTGATAATTTCTTAACTCTCGTCGTGTATTTGTGCATGTGATATCATCTTCAAAGCTATGTATGTACTTATGTCGCTGTTGCTCGACGATTTACTTCATAACCAGCCAAATATGGAATAAAAATGTGGCTGATACGTATGTGATTCATCGAATTTTTATATAGAAATCACAAGTCTACGTTGGTCACTATCGAAATTGTGCTCATCAACCCAATCACGCAATTTGTACTTGAAGAACCAGCATAAATATGTTTTCAATACGTTGTGAGCAGGAGCGGTTTAAGAAGGTTATGATACACGCAGAATTTCATATTCTTATGTACCTCTTGAACCAAAATCTGAAGACTTGTTTTCATTATCAATTCAAGTTGATTTTGATGGCCCTCCAACTGAACGCTGAAGACCTCTTTTTGTTCATGGAGTTCAAGTTGACATCGAAATCTTCTTTTATTTTTTGTTAATTAAGTTCATATATATTTTTTTCGGTCATCAAGTAGACTTCGCTGTTCTGAAATTTTGCATCGGGTTCTGTAAGGCACCTATCTTTGTTCAAAAAGGGAGTCTGGATTAGCCCATGTTTGTAGAAAATATAAAAGTTATGTTTCCGCTGAACATCACTGCAATATTTGCTCAAAATGTCCCAAGCAATGGATATTTTCCCACAGCATTTCTGATGTCCTTTCCACTTGCATCTTTATAATTTTTATTTATAAAAAGATTCCACGAAATATGAAACATCCATTGGTCACATGCACAAAACACATTCGTACTTCATTTCGCACTCCACGATGAAGGTTAAAATAAAAGTCTAATCCACAAGTTCATGTTTGTATCTTCATTATCGTTGATTGAATATAGCGCATTGCTTAAATTTTTATTTTTAAATTGCTGGTAGTCTCTTCTATTTTCACTGAATTATGTTAGTGCATTTTACTAAACTAAACCAATTATATTTAACAACATTTATAGTTTATCTTTTTTAATGGGTTTTTAGGCACACGGTGATTTTTGACAACAAATATTTGCATTTTCTTTTTTACTAAAACTAAACCTGGTGCAATTTTTTTTTTATTAATATTTCAGCACAACTTTTAGTGCAACATCAAATTCTAGTTTGCTATAACGATTATAGTAGACAAAATTTAATAAAATAACACACTCAACGGTTGCTGTAATTGAGCAAATGTGCAGTTTATGTAAAAAATTTGACATATTCGGAAACTCCGCCAATTCTACTACCGCTATGTATACACAAAATTGTCAAATTTAAAGCTTCTGTACCGCAATTATTTCGAACTAAACGAAATTTTTAAAAATTTATAATGAAAAATGTTTTTAATGTTACGTTTGACGCAAAATATAACTTCGTCATTATGTTTGTAAATAAAATAAAAAGTTAAAATTATGTTAAGATAGAACTTGCAATTCAGCTTTTCAGTACTGTGTCTTGGATTACAGAGCCTTAAACAAAATTTACAATTAAAAAAAAAAAATATTTAAAAGTGTCCCTATATTGCACGTATTTTTTTTAAGCTAAGCCCTAAGTTGTCCTGGCTAAAGAAAAAAAAAAAATAATCCATTCTGCTTAACTTCTACCATACCTTACCAGCACTCTCCACCGCACAGCTAGTGCTTTACATACGTCAACAACTGAACTCGTCAACGAGTTAAAAATAATGAATCATAACAACTGTCGGCTGCGTATTGCCAAGCCATGGTCAGCATCAATCAGTCGGCACGACCTTCGTCACTTATAATTTCTCGTTTCATAGCGCTTTCGCTGATCAAAAAGTCAACACTGCCTGCTGCTGCTAGTTTTGCGGCAGCGCTCATGGGTGGCACAATTACACCACCACCGATTTCACCTCCACTGCCTGTCGTTGTGGCTGGCAAAGGTGAGTATGGTGATTCTGGTCTCCTAGTTTCTTCTGAAGAGATGCAGTCTTTTCGTGCTACTGATAGGTCTTCAACTTGATCATCTTCATCGTCAGCGTCACGTTCGTGATCGCGTTCATGTTCTCTTTCACGGTTATGTTCGCGCTCTCGCTCTCGTTCCATTTCCACTAATTCACGCTCGCGCTCCATTTCTCGATCAAATATGCGACGCTCCTTCTCCCGTTCAAGCATTAATTCGTGATCAGGGCGTGCATATTTCATTGCAAAATTGGGACTTGGTGAGCGTGGTGCATTGCCATTAGGCCCAGGGCTCGTGGACATGCGATTTACAGCCGCGTGTGCAGCGGCAGCCAGTGCCATAGCATGAAGAGCTTCGCGACCAGCAATATCTCCGCCCCGATTTTCTAGAGCTTGCTGCAAAAAGGCATGGTCCAGTAGCGCAGCAGCATGATGTGGAATGGTGGGTGGCATATGGTGATCAGAGCGATGATGGTCTTTAGGCACATGATCACGTTCGTCGCGACTGTCATGCATCGATGCTAGCAGCGGCTCTGATTGGCCATATGCATGTGAGTAGGGGAATGCAGCTGAGGATTCAACACTACTGGGACTACGTTTCATTGTGCGATTCATAGGTCTTCCGGTGGTTATACCCAATTTTTTTACCTTGTCGTAGAGGGTGCGTGAGGGAACACCAAACTTACGTGACGCTTGCAAAGCGCTCATGCCATCACGAACGCACTGTATGGCTGACATAATGTCGTTACGCGTATACTGTTTGTATCGTTTCCACTCTGGTTTTTGGTTATTCGAGCTGGAACCAAAGTTGCCACCAAAGTTACCTTTAGGATCAAAACCATCATCATCAAATGAACGATCGGTATAAGGCGAATGTGGTTCATCCGGGTATTTCTAGAAGAAGAGTGAATGAAAGGACATATATGGAAATTAGTTAAATTTGTGTCTATTCTTATCAGCTTTGTTCTAATTTCAAATTACTTCAAATTTCTTCACAACATAGGTGGAGCTTACCTTATCACTGCTGTAGTCTGAACCGTTGAAGTTAATGTTATTGTTGTGTACTCCAGTAGCACTGGTATGCAGTGATGATTTTTCCACTGCTGACTTCTCAGGCTTAGTGCTTGGCAACATAAGTGGCATTGGCTGCGACGAGTCGGGCGGATTACTTTGTGCCAAAACGTTGCGCAGTATAGGCGTGTCGCGATTCATTAACATGCTTGAGATCGACGAAAGCTTTTTGCGCTTTAGTGGATTCATATCAGGTGCGGATTCATAGACGGAGCTTAACATTGCAGCAGCAGCAGCGGCTGATGGCATAACGGGTGAGAGAGGCCATTGACCGTGTTCTCCACCGCTGGGGCCTGGCTGTGATTGCTGATGAGGAGCTGACTGTGTTGTAACCGATGTTTGAGCAGCAGTCGTAGCCGAGGGTCCAGGAGATTTCGAGTATAAATTAGAATATGGCGACTTATAGCTGTTATATGGCGGCGAGGAGCTACTTGTGGGTGCAGCTGAAGGTGATATATTACTTGAGGTTGAGATCACTGATGAGGAATTCATAGCATCTGTAGGATGATGCTCTTTGGCACCACTTCCTCCACCATTTTGAGGGGTTGTGGACGAAGTGGCAGCCGACGAATAGGGTATACTTGGAACTGTTGAAGTGGCATATGGATTCCCAGCACGCTCTGCGTGCTCATCGCTCAATTTATTAAATTTCTCCTTAAGGTCGGCCATATCGAAGAGCCCTTTCACTTCAAGTTCCTCTGCGATGCGCATAATTTTCGGAATTTGACTTTGAGTCACATTCACCTCACCGGTGTACATGTACTCTAATAGTGCGCGCATCTCAAATGCCTTGACTCCGGGAAAAATTATACTGCAGTGATCCATCGGCACATCCTGCAGGATTGACTGGAAATATGGCGAATTCGCGGCGAGGACCACACGGTGCGCCTTAAACTGCACCTGATCGTCAACCACAATTGTGCAGTCCACATAACTCTCGACTTTGATGAGAGCATCGAGTATCTCGACCAAATTCGACTTGTGGTTATTCCATCGCAGACAGTAAGTCTGCCCCTCTGTGGATGTGGGCGGAAGAAGTGGTGGTGGCGGACCACCCATAGCGGCTGTGAATGCGGCCTGCGTGGTGGGTGTGGTTTGTGGTGCCGTCGTGTTTGATTGTAGATCTGTCGGATACGCCGAACTCAACAGTGATGAAGAGTGATATGCGAGATATTTGCGTATTTTGAGAGCCAGTTTAATTTATTTCTAAAAGCATGGAGCTGTAATACGAAAAAAGATGGTTAGAGCGTAAAAGTGCAATAAATAAATTCAAGAACACTAAACTTCCTCATTGTTGCAAAATTAATGTTTTAATTATAATTGTATTCAGAAAAAATATTGACTTTTTTTGCAAATATTTTCAAAGTAGACTTGATTTTCATACAGAAAAAAATATAATGCGAAACTCAAACTGAGCATCGCACAAAAGTTTACAAAGTAGTTGATTTTTACTTTTAAAAAAGAGTTTGAATGTGGCTACTCAAAATTACTGTGCTATGTCAAAGCGCCTGATCGTAAGTTGTCAATACGCAAAAATGTGGCTACGAGTTTTAAGCTAAGTCTACAGTGACTTAGCTTGCATAGACCATTAGAATGGCCATAAAGCACACGGAATATTTTTAAGATTTAAAAGAGAAGATCTTCCGATACTTCATGAAATAAACCGAAGGACCAAACCATTCTTAAAGTTTCAGTGCTGCCGTTATTTGATTCCATTGCAGCCTATCAGAAACTTTCCAATTGAATTGACATTCACTTCTTGAATACTTAAAATGCGTGTTTTTATACAGTAAAATATACAAAAAAAACTGCATATGCGGTAAAAAGTAGACAAAAACAATAAAAGAAATGAAAAATTTGTGTGCAACGCACTTCAAAATTCAAACATCCCCCAAATTGCGTTTCGCGGTTCAACGCCAACGAATGCGTTGAATTTTCCTGTTTTTCTTGTCGTTCCCGGCTTCTTTTTAATGAGGGCAAAAGTACAAAAAAAAAACAAACGCGCTTCCTTGCCGCTTTGCAATAATTTTTCGCCGTTGTTTATACTCAACTATTGTTTTTTTTCGGAAAATTGTGCGTTTTTTATTTAAGTCTGCCATACAGCATAAATGTAATACATAAAAAAGTGGACGGCATGCGAAAATTAAAAAAGAAACAGGCTTTAAGAATAGGGGTGGAAGCGTGAGGTTTATGTTTGTGTGTGCGTTTATTCCAGGCATACTCATATGTATTGAAAAGCTGAAGATAAAAAATGTTCCATACCCAGCAACATTTTTTGTTACCAATAGTAAATATAAATAACTGAAAGCGCCTAAAAGTATGCAAAGCGTGTTGTTAAAAATTGCACAGCAAATCTATTGTATTGTAATAGTACACTTTTAGTTCTTCGAGTTTTGTTTCAATTTTCGCAGTATTACCTTTGACTCCGAAGACTCTTTCTGAAACTGAAGTAAAAAGTTTTTGTGGAGATTGCACGTGTGAAAAAATAAATAAGTTTGCCCTCTTCTCAAAACCAGAATCGATCCACTGGACATCAACATCAATTTCTATTTAATCTTCAACCCTTTCAGTTTTTGCATTTATCGGAGGAGCCACTCCCATTTGTTCAATCTTATCTTTTTACGTTCTAATTTGTCAGTTTTTAGCTTTGTACAAAATTTCGCTAGATTCCGTTGAAAAACTTTGTGGATATGGAACTTAAAAATTTTGATTTGATGAGAGGTGCCACACCCATAAGCCCAATTTCATATATTTTTCGTCCCGTTGGTACGGTACCAATGGTACCTCAGTCTATTTGAATTGCTTCGCAACAATATTACGACTTATACTGAAATGATTTATGGCAAATCAAAAAAAAAAAAAAATGGAAGATCTCAAGTTCAATAAGGAACATAAAATGGAATTTCTTTGAAAAAAATTATTAAAAATTCAAAAAAAAAAATCTTGAATATGGACATTACATAATGTCTAACAAATTTGTTACGAAGTGTGATATGGGGAGGCGTCGGCTGATCTGTTACATTTCATTGAAGATATATGATATATGTATGTAATCTTTTTGCGGTTATTTTAATTTTATCACTGAATTTGGAATCATTGAACAATTTTCAATAAATTAAAAAGATAGCTCTAAATAAACAGAGACAAAAGAACAAAAGAAAAATGCAAAGACAAAGTTCTTAAAATCACCACATAAAAAGCCTTTTGTGCAGACTCAGGCGCTCATATCAAAATGTTGCCCTTTTTTAAAGACATATTGAATTAACAATTTCAAAAACTTACGATTTAGTCAGCGGTTAGCTTACAAGATATAGCAGCTCAATAGCTTGAAAGATATACCATAAAATATGTCGTTTTGAATTTTCTATAAAGAAAATACATTTTTCGTGCAAAAATAGTTATTTTGGAGAATGATGCGATTTTAGATTTGACCTTAGTGTCACTTATAATTTTTGCAAAATAAACCGTATTTTCTCTCAACAATAAATATTTATGGATAAAAAAATTTAAATTTAATGAATAAAGTGAGACAGGTCAAATCCTATCTTATGCAGATCTTTTGGCTGGAAATCGATCTTCTACAACGTTGAACTTAATATTTTTTTCTTTAAGGGTTACAGTGCCCTTTAGCCGCTACCTTAAACCGACGCTATGAATCATACTATTTGGTGTTTAACTAACCTGTAGCACTCGGTTTCTAATTTTTAATTATTTTAAGTAAGTATTCCGTAATGAGATAATATTTTTTACAAATAAAAACAACCTTTTTTTTGAATTGATATGCACTTATGGTACAGTGAGACATGTGTTTGAAAGATGGAGTGTCAATACTCAAGTGACCAACATATGGTGAACAGGCATGCGTGCATATCTCCGAAAATAAACTACATTTATGTAAAATGCAGTGCAAAAAGAAAATAACGAAAGCATTTTACAATTTTTGACAATTGGAATTTTCACATAAAGCAATTGATACGCAACATATGCTAGCTGTCAAACTCATCGATATAGAAGTTGTAACGACTTCTCTGACAGCGGATATTTGAACATTTTAAAGTCATTTAGCAGCAAAAATTCATCAGCAATTCGCGTAGGCGTTTCGGAACTAATAATATTTTGTTTTTTTTTTCGAAATACGAACATCATTAATATGGGTAACGATTTTGATGGAAAAGTCGGCATATTGTTTTTTTTTTATCATCCATAAAATAGCAAAGTTTTTGCCTGGCAAAATATCCTATTACAGCGGCGTCACAAGTGTTTGCAGGTTGATCGAACATTAAAAAAATATATAAAAAGGAGAAACTCCACAAAAGCAAACAAAAGAAAGTAATAAAATGAAAAATGATAGGTTTAGGGGATCATTAAACAAAAACAACAACGACTGGTCCAGACAATACCAAAGTTATGATAAGGATGACGATCACACAATGCTGATCAACAAGAACGAAATGATCGTCTACAATGATCAACAGTGAAAAATGTCAGCGCAAAGGAAAAGCAAAAAAAAATTAAAAGGGAGCAAAGATTATAAATGGCAACTCATACTTTATAAGAAAACGATTTGCCAAGTTTTTTTTTGGTTTTCACTGCCACTTAAATTTTGGCTTCTTTATTTATAAATGCGAAGAAAATCGTTTTTGTTAGAGATGCATTGTTTGCACAATTACGCAAAAAACTAAGATTTGCGACTTCAAAAAATAAAAAAAATTATCTATGATTTGCAGGTTAAACAGGGTGGCACAAAATAGTTATTATGACTTGAATCTGTTTTAAATTTTTGTTCGATTTTTTTTGAGGATTTTTCGAACAAGACTTGAAGAACGGAACTACGAGGATCCACGAGTATTTCATCAGCGACTATTTACACCGAAAGGATCATCAACTCATAGTTCCTCGAAAATGAAGCCGGTGCCGCAAATACTATCAATGGTACATTAGTACCATCAGACGATGCTTAAGATCATCCACAGCTCTTGTTCCAGATTGAACTTCAATTGGCAGTCGTATATACAGGACTTAACAGTTCCCGACTGTTTTCATTGGACTTATTTGAAACTGGTGAAAATCGTCACCAGCTACGATACGTTATCTATCAGTCTTAGGTCAATCAAACTGTTCCTTTGTACAATGTACTTAAAAAAAATGGTAATTTTGCGCCACCTTGCACAAGAGACAGGACAGAGTGAGCCCAATTTCAACCTCAAAAAAAATTCCACAACGCAGAACGTTATCAGGTAGTCGTTGCTAGAACCAAACAAAGCCCAGACATATATAGTAATAAATTGTGTGAAAATTCGCAACAAGAAATGGAATCATATGATTATAAAGAGCAGTGGAAAAAGATATATGAAATGGGATTAACTTTTTGGTAAGGCTTAGGTTTGACAACTATGCATTAAGAGGATGTTAACACATTGAAGTTAAACGTCTGCAAAGTACTTTAATTTTAATTAAATTATCAGACTTTTTTTGAGTGTGGGCTCTCAGTGAAGAAGTGTATAATAATAAGTATAATATAATTATTATTTTTAAATAATGTTTTGAGTTCAAATTACCACCACATTTTTTAAGCAATATTTGCTTTTTTGATGAAAAACTGCCATAACTTGTAAGTCCTTTGTTGATGCCTATTTTACTGCCGTATTTACTCACATGCATCAAACATACTGTTATATACGACAAAATTTAAATATATACATACCTCAATTACCAAGTATTGTTGATGTGGTATTTTACTAAAACATTCATGTTATATATTTAAATCAAAGTCTTGTTAAAATGAAGTCGAATCAACGTAGGCCAACTGCGAAAAAATAAAATTTTTGCACCAAGCGATAAAGAGGGTGATAGAATTCAGATGTCACCAAGGGTATTATAGGATTTCTAAAGTGTCCGATTTCAGCTCATCTTTCCAAAAATTGGTTGGATATAGACTCATGACATCACAAGACGTGGTCTCAAGTCCTCAAAGTGCTTGTTTTGTGTATAGTTTCTTCCAACAATTGATGGAGTTCACGTAACTAGGAGCGGCCTCAGGACCAATTATGCAAAAAAAAATTGTCTGCTCAATCGATGGAGAATGAGCGAAAATTAAATTTAGATATCACCCATTTTTGTAAAAAAAGTGTTGGCTGAAAATAATTTTGGATCGCAATAGGGCACTTTGGGAACCCGATATCAGCCTTGGTGACATCTAAACACCATTTGCGGCCTCTCTTCATCAGATAGTTCAAAAAATGTACAAAATACATTTTCGGCTTGTGAAAAAAAAAAAAATTATTGCAAAGCAAATTCAGATAAATATTTTGTAATATTGGATAGTTTTCGCAATCACAAAAAATCAATTATTTTGGGTCCTTGGCTATATTTTTAAAGCATTAAGGAGCGAAATTTCCCTGTTCGCTTCGAATGTACAAGAAAAAACGATAGGTCGGTTCCCACAGTAGTCAAATTCAGCCCGAAAGCGTTCCTGTACTCAAAATATATGTTAGGACTAAATCCTGAAAATTGGACTAATGCATTATTGTACGGAAGTACAGCTAGTAAAACTTGTGGTCATTCCTTTAGAAACAATTAGCCAAATGTTTGTTTTTTAAAACATTAATTCGAATTTAGTAAACTTAAAAGTGGTAAAAACATAAATACGATAAAATTAAACTTCAAACTTCAACTGTCACAGAAGAGTACAGCTTTTTTGCCCAGTTTGCAAAGCTTTTTTTTTTTTGTGAGAAAGTTCGTTTGTTGCTACCAAAAGCTCTTATACAAAATGTTAAATGATCGCAAAAAAGTGATGCCAAATCTTGTAATAATGCGAAATGTTACAAGTAAGCTTTTATGCGCGAAAGCGCTTATTCGTACTTATTAATGGATTTAACTGGATTTTAGCATAACGCACGAAAAAAGCCCTTAAGAGCAAAGCCGCATTTGGGAGAGTATGACTGTGTGTGTGCGTGACACTTTTAGTTTTTATTGCTTTTTTGTTGTTGTCGATTTTTTGTCCGAGTTTGTGCAAGTTTTTTCTTTATAATTTCAATTAATTATTTATCAAGTACCTAGAAATAATTACGAAATTTTGTTATTTTAATTTGGGAGAGCCAAGGGAACACAACAATTAAAAATAAAATGAGGTCTAAATATTTGAAGGTTATTTTTCTTAGACATTCAGCGGCTCAAATTTATTTATTTTTGTGTTAATTAAAATTAAAAATCAATTTTTTTAACTCACCTTGAATTAAGTTTTAGGCAATGCTGTTGCATTCCACTGTTAGTTGAGGAGAATCGGAGTACGTTTTTAGTTTGCTTCAATTTTTTTTATCTCAGTTGTTTTTTAGTTTTTCTTAAAATGTTGCAAAATGGTGAATTTTGAAAAAGTTTTTTTACTTATCAGAATTTAGTACACGCACACAGCAAAAATAATAGCCAAAAATATTTACGAAAAAAATTAAACTAAAGCCAAATTAGTAGGTCAGAATGTGTGTTGAATACGTGGGTTGCTGTGTGCGGATGTTTTGCAATATTTAGTTAATTTTTAGTGTTTTTTGAATTAAATTTTTCACAGGTTATGTTTTTTTTTTGTTGGTTGCTTTATCTAATTTTTAACTTGTAATTTATTTTTTTAATTGCACTTTTTTGTTGTTAAAATTTTGTTAAGTTTCATTAATTTTGTCGTAACATCACGTCTGGTTGCACTTTTTTGCAATGTTTTATTTACCCAGTTTTCGTATATGAGTTTTTGCAAAATTTGCATTTACTGTTCCACTGTTAATCCATTTAATGTTTTTGTTAACTGCGCAAAAAAAATTTGCTTCAATGTTACCAATGTTCTCTCTCAGTGTATTTCAGTTTTTAACTTTAATTTTCTGCTTAGTTTTGATATATCAAAACTGAATTTTTATTTGAAAACTGCGACACGTTGCGATGTTGCAGATACGAGTTCTCAAACTTGAATAAAACTGCGTCGCGATTGCATGCAGAAAGTCATTCGAATTGTTTTTCCATATACGAAAATCGACTCAAAATACAAAGCAAAAAAAAAATTCGACCATAGCACACAAACAAAAAACAATTGTACGAAAAACGTAGGGGAAAATGTAAAAAATTTTTTTCTCTCTCAACTGCGGGGAAATCACGGAAAATTCTGCAGTGCAAGAATAGCAACGCCGCAAACTGTGCTACATACTCACGTAGCACAGTTTCAGACAGCTCAGCCCCAGCGACGGAAATGCACACTCGTTTTCCGTGTGTGCGTGAGAGCGATATACTACTCACTTGCATGCCTTGCTGCCAATAGGCCAAAAAGAGCGAGCAATACTTTCGCAGAACCGACGTCAATCCAATCCGCAGCAACGCATCCCCTTAAAATATTTTTTTTTTTTTCGATTTTCTATGCGTAAATTTTGCGTTATGCGGCGCTGCAGCAGCAAGTGCGTAAAAAACAACAGTGTCTCAGATAATATGGGAGAATAAAAAAACAGGAAAAACGTGCCAATGCATTGGTATTGGTTGCAACTTACGATGCGAGTGTGCAAAAGAGAGCACAGCGCGCAGATCTTTGCGTTGCGTTGCCATTGCATTGCGTGGCTCTAAACTGCGTTGTATTGCGTTTAGTGGCACCCACCAGCAGTGGAGTGCGTGGCGTAAAATTTTTATGTAAAGTAAAAAACGTGTTTCTTTTACGGATTGTTAATTGAAGCAAAGGGCAAAAACATGAAGTCAACTTTAACAATTATCGCAGTCTTTTTTTCTTCCATAAAACTAAATTCAAAAGTGACTTTGTTAAAGCAAAACAATGAGCCAGGGTAAATTGCATATGGATATTCTATAGGCTTGAGTTGGCATTTTGTTTTTAATTATTTTATACATGGGTTTGTTGTTTTGATCAAAATTATGAGAGTGGCATTCATGTCGTATGAGACTGAAAAGGGTGCCACAAAAGTCGCACATGAAATTATTTCTAAATTCATTTAAACTCAAGTTTTTAATTAAAAATTGTATTAAGTTTTAGCTCACCCTTTATATACTTTATATTAAAGAGCAAAAAGTCATTGTCGCAAAAAAGGTGAAGGTTAACATTAGGTGCAAGTAGCCATTTTGTGTTTGTAGTTTTACAGAGAATGTATTTCTAGAATAGAAGATCGCTTGGATCTAGTTTTGAGCCTAAAGAGCTATCGAAAAACTTGGATATGGCCTTCATATGTATACCCAATTCATTGAAAGTTTCTGCACAGTTTCCTGTAGCTGAAATATAATTTCAGAAGTAGTAACAAAACTAAACCGGCAAAAAAAATTATTATGAGCTATCGTGAAGTTTTCATTAAAAATCGTTCATCGTTTAAAAATTTTATGATTCAATTTATGTATATGATTCTTGATTTTCGTGGTAAATCTAAAAATGCAAAAAAAAAGCGCTAAGCTTCTGCACTGAAGTATGACTGTTGTAAGGAACTTTAGGTATACCTAACGTAACCAATTGTACTTCTTTTGGGAGTACAGTATCTACATGTGTGCAGTATGTACTTCTTTGTACTGTTTTGTGTTTGCTTTTTGTACTTCTTTTAACTATTATACTTAAAAAGTAAACAGTAAAAAATTATTAATATTTTATATAAAGTACCTTTTTTTTTGATCATTCAATTTTTTGTTAATTAAGTGTGTTATTTTTCTTTTGTTCTGCTTTCAGTTCGAAATATTTGTATCCGATATTTTGTGTACTTCTTTTCAATTCGGGTTGTACTTCGTTTTGCTCCGAAATAGTTGAGCACTCTTACCTATTAAACAGAAAATATTTGAAATACTTGACATATGGGATAGTAAAATTTTTTACATAATAAGGGGCTTAAAAAAATTTTTCAAAATAAAATGTTTTTCGTTTTTTCGAATGGCTATACATATGTATTTCCGAAATCAGCCACAATTTTTGATTTAATTATCGCTCGAAATATAAATAACATAAGTGAAAAAGAACCAAGACAACAAGAATCAAAAACAACACACTTTAAGAAATACAGAACCTCTGGAAACATTAAGGCTTCCAGAAAAAGTATGGGCCCGGATGCAAATGAACCCTAACCCCAAGTGCCGGCGGCTCTACAGATACACACTTTGGTCCTCTGACTTGTATAATAGTCTGCCTAACGTTTTCTATGTCAAGGTCAACTTGACTTTTAAGATCACAGACAATAATAACACAATTTGTACCCTTACCATAGAAAACAATTTATCTCACTACCCTTTTGATCAAACTGAATTCTATTGAACAGTGCAAAAACGTTATCGGTTATAAAACGATCAAAGGATAAATTTGCATATAAGGAATTAAGATTGAGTAACTCTGATTCTTATGCAAATTTTAATAACGACAACACTTATTTATGAATGTTAAACAAGTAAGGGTCGTGAATTCTTTCAGAATAGAAAATAAATCTTATATACTCGTACGTAGTTATTTAAAAAAGAACTTAAGTTTAAAATTCAATAAAATTGTAAAAAATCATATTTCTTTTCGCTTTTTGTTTGCAACCTATTAATTTCTATGGCAGCAAAAAATATTTGATATCTCAAATATTTGCAATTGTTCTATAACTTGTCTTCATTACAGTTGACCTGCATCGAAACTTTATTTGCGATCAATGACTTTTTGCAATCTAAAATCAACATTAGAGAAAATGCACTCAAATTATAATCACACTTATGCGGGTCGGTCATTCCCATTTTTGTGGCAAAAATACGATTACAATGTAGTTTAGTTTTCTTTTTCTCAATTTGCGATAAGTTATAGTATTGCTATACAACCAGAACGCACTAAGTAATTTTTTTCGATTTAAGTTTAAGTGCCCATAAAATTAAATCTATACTACAAGTATGCAAAAAGTTTAAGCCAATGCTATTCATAAGCTTTGTACATTGTTTTAACAACATATTTATTTGATTCCACTAAAACACACTTTTTTAATATCAATTTACACAAAACTTAGTTTTTTGACTTAGTTCCTTCTGCTTGTAAAACAACGATATACATATAAATATGTACACATATAGATATTTGCGGTGTGCCAAGAAACAAGTCAAATTTGCATTTGACAAAATCTATTGTAGAACAATAGAGTATTCGCCAATGTGTACAAATGTTGATTTCTTGTTTCTATTTTGCGATAAGAACTATGGTCTTTTTTTACGAAAAATTTCCTTATAAATTTTAAATACAAGTGCACCAAAATTTAGTATACCGAAAACCACAAATTTGAATATAAACTACACATTTTGGCAACCGGAAATCAGTGGCGCAGCTACGATTTTCGAGGCTAAGTTCGGCAATATCTTACGGGGGCCACATAAATAAAACTTGTTAAAATCTGTATAGCGGTCATTCTTTTAATAACTGCACACTTTGTTTTTTTTTTGACGTTTTTGAACATTTTTTTAAACGAAATATCTCAAAAACAGTAATAGATAGGATAAAAAAATACTTAATCAGATTTGTTAAAAAAAATTAAATAAATTCGTTAAAACACTAGTTTTTTCAATTAAAAAAATTTTTCTCCAAATATTTTCAATATAACATCCTCGGTTTTTTTAATGTTATTGCTCAATCAATCCTAAGAATGCATGTGCTTTCAAATCGAAATTCTCGACATAACTTTGGAAAATATGAGTTTTTATAAGAGCCCGTATCGCCAACAAACTTTGAGTGAATTTATAAAAAACAGTGACGCATGTATAATGAAAAGATGAACTGTTAATTTTATAGTTATGACAAAAATAATAATATTTGAACTAAGATCACATTCATAATCAAGGACACAACTTATGAATATTGTGCCTGTAAATCTTATAGAATTCAAAACTAAATTTCTACACTTCAGCCTAAATTTTAACATGACCTTCAAATGTGCAAAACTGCATTTTATGACCAACTCTTTCCTGATAATAATTATTATCTTTTTCAGAGTTTTGCATTGAGATGTTAAAATGCAAATTAACCCTTTGGTATTTTTACTCTACCTGGTTCATTGTCAAAAGTTTTTTCTTCAATTACAACCAACCATTTGCACATTCTTATGAGCTGGAAGTCATAAAAAATTGCAATAATTGCCAAATTTACCTGCGAAATATTGAAAGGCTTAATATTCCTGGAAAATTTCATGAAATTGCCGAAAAGGGTTGTATTGCTTGTTATTGTTTTTATTGTGAATCTGCCAAAGCAAACCATTGATATGAACTACTCGTAATAAATGAGTCAATACTCATCTTTAAACGGAATTAAATTAAAATAAGAATCTCATGAGCATTTCTTAAAAAACAAGGACATTTCGGTATTTCCGAAACAGTGGCGTAGCTTGGATAGGTAGCGCCCGAGTGGCACCGTGTTTAATTTGATATACTATATGATAAGTATACTAAAATTATTATTTTTTTAGGGAACTTTTTAGTGAATTTTTTAAAATTGTTAAGAAGATTTTACTGCAAGTCTAAAAGGAACTCGGACTCAGGTAGTTGAGTGAGATGTTGTAGTTTTCGAACTGAGAAAAAAGAGTATATACTTCTTACTCCTAAAACTACATTGCCTAACTTTTGTACTAAAAGAATCAACAATATTTTCATGTGAGAGCAATAAATGAGCGGCCCTATTATGCGGACTTAACTCCAAACTAATGTACTCAAATATGTGTGAGAGACTCCAGTAGTCAAGACTTAACGCTATAAGTCCTTTTGGAGGATTCTTGTCAAGAGAACTATAAATAATTATGTATTGCCACTAATATTATTTAAATTTTATTAAATACCTTAATTCAGCATCATAAAATTAATGATCGTAATTAATTTTTCTTCTAAAAAATACTGGAGATCATTTCAACAAACATCTTACAAATGAAAAAACCGGTTTTCATTTGTAAACCATCCATCAAAATCTTTAAATATTTAAATAAATTTCGCTAAGCCTTACGGATAAGATTAATGCGTGCGAGAAAATAAAAATTTGAAAAATTTTTATCTCAACCCGCTTAAAGAGAGAGTGATAAAACTTTCTAAGTAAATTTCTAGCAGACATGCAATAAACAACCCTTTCATTGGAGAGTCTACATATCGAAAACATTAAGGCCTCTCTGTTGAATAGACTGAAAATCTTAAATAAATTGTTCTTATACCTAAAAGTACATTATTTTCCAGACACTTCATATATTTTGTATCTTTCATAATTAAAAGGAAAACTATTTGCCTAAAGCGCATAGACGAGACGGTAGCTATAAATAAATTTGCATAACATACGAGTAAAGAACGTTTCGTTAACCCTTCATTTTCCAAAGACAATAAATTGTATGTCACAAATTTCTACTCGCTAAATATGGCATTTAAAATTGAGTTGTCATAAAAGTAAGCATCGAAAGTATTCGACTGTTTGGTAGGTGGTCTGTTACCTTTAAGATGCAACTACGTATTTGCACTTAGAAAACCGGTACTCCGAAGAGAGTTAAAAGGAGAGAAAAAGAAGAAAAGAACAGCATGAAATGCTTCATATGACACAAAAGATCCATAGAACAGCGCATGCGGGCGGGCGGATTGTTGGTTAATCATTTGTATTGTAATAAATACAATGATATGTATGAGTCTACTACTATTTTCTTACAATACCGATGTGTATACAAAAGTAATTAACGCATAAAATGAGCAAAAAGGGCACCGCAGCGCATCCTAAATTAACAGTTTTTTGCATAAAAATATACTTTCTTCTCTTCGTTTCTTTTTTGGCAATTTATTTAAGGTTTTTGTTACGTTTTTTCGACAGCGTATAAAAAAAGGAGTATATCAGCAGATTGGTTTACCTGTAGTGTTATTTAGACACGTCTTGAGCCGCTTTCCGTTTTATTACTATGGCGAGATTTTCATTTTTGTTGTACGCATTACAAGTAGGATTTGTAGCAAAAAGGTGATAATGGATTTCAGTAGATAAACAATTTAGTCTGCTGTCGAACTCGCACTTGTCAAAAGTTTGTTTTATCTCTGCCGCATAGACGATTTAACCCTTAAGTTAGGATACACACAATTCTTATCTATGCAAGGACAACAACTGAGTATTTTCAAATTGGAAGACCAACATTGTTTTTTAGATTTTTTTTTTCATCTCTAACAATCAGCATAGTCTTTAAATTTTGCGGGACTCGGGACCAAAAACTGAAGAGTGACCCCTTCTAAGAAAAATGTTGATCAAAGTTAAAAACTTCGTTATATAAGAAATGCATAGAAATTATTGATTGATGAGCAAAAAAAAAGAGGTCCTTCTGTTCCTATGTTGAGGCCGAGGCCAGAGCCCCATGGCCCCTTGCCTTAAGACGGCACTGCTAACAATTATCTTTATCGCTAGCAGTTTAAGAATGTTAATTGCTAAATTTAAGGCAGTGAAGCCGTAGGATGGATGTCATAGGAACCGCCCCGCCCCAGCAGAATCACTGATACTACTGAAGCAAAAAGGGTGGGAATGCTCTAAATAAGTGGCTGCATTCTAATGAAGAAAATCTAAAGTCTTATACGAATGTCTAAGGCAGAAACGCCTTAAGTAGAAGTTATACGCGATTAAGACTGCTTATGCCGAATACATATAAGAAATTGTAATAAACTTATTAAAAAAGTCTAAATAGTATCGTGCCAGAAATGAAAACTATGCTCTGGAAAATATATTTCTCAAAACTAATGTTTAAAAAAATGGTTTTTAATACACACAAATAAAGTTGCTTAGATAAGTATATACAAAAATACTAAGATTTTGAATTCTTTTAATATAAACAAACAAAAAAGAATATGCATTTTCCAAATAGTAACTGTACTGTTTGTTTCGAAAATATCTGCAGCGCTAAAATACCCATGCAGTTCATTCACCCAAACAGTACCGGCTCCCGGTAAAAATCGCGCGTTATCATGTTAAAAACACTAACAACAATAAAATGTCTAGAATCTTATCGCATTTTTTGGGCAATATGTTTATAGAAAAAATGCACATGAATGCACACTCGAAGTAGAAGTGGAAAAGTACATTAAATTCATAGATTTGCTGTAAGCAGCGCTGCAGCCATTTACAATGCAATGGGTTGAGATATGCGTAGCACCATTTCAAACTATTTAATCTTATCAGTATGTGTAGCTTGGATTTAAAAAAAAATATTATTTATGCTTCTAAAGTATCAATTTTAAAAAAGTGTCTCGGGAAAAAGTTCAAAGACATCGTTAGTTTTAGGTCAATAAAAAAGTCAACAAATAAAATACGCAGTTATCAAAATAGAAAATGACAAAATTAAGAAAATTTGAAACAAATAAAGTTAGAAATTCGATAAAATTCTTTGACTATTTATTTTAAGTGAAATCAAATATCAAAATCAATCCATCCATAAAATAATAAAAATTAAATAAGTTAACAAATCGCAATTAACAGCACAATAGTCATATCTAACTAGTTAAAACACACAGCCCTGCTCAAGCGCGTATACAGTAGCTGTATTCTGGGGGTCTTGACCACCTCCGAAATGAAAGTTTGACATAGAATTTTAAGTAAATGTAGTAAAAAAAGGACAACATAACGCCCCGAGAAATTGTAAAATGATAAGTCTACTGCTATTTATCGTTTCGTATTCGAATTCCCCAAGCAACAAACACCCATAGTATATCAGTTTGAGGACTATATTGGAAAGACGGAAAGTTGTTATAGCCCAAAAGTCCGCTCTAGAAAAACGAAGTGTATAAGATTACAGGATGGGATGTACGGGAAAGATCTAGAAGCATTTTAGTGAAACTAACAACTCATTGTTACCTTGCCAAAGCACGTTTCGATGTCCGAAATACCCGAATTTTGTTCAATTTTGTTATTATATAAAAATAAATTCAAAAATTGAGACATCCTTTCCATTATCTTTGGTGTAACATAAGTGCATACTATATGTTTTTGTCAACAATGACCAAATCCAACAATCCCGCTCAGTTGAAGATGCATCTATAAATGGAATAGCAGTATACAAAATAGTCCAAATTCGGCATTATACTTTAAGGTTGTTTCCAAGCAAAAACCAAAAACCAAAAACAAAAATAAAATAAATAAATTTTTAGAAAAACTAATCCTGGCTTTTTGACTTCACTTAAAACAAACTAATTACTCGAACGCACATCTCATGAAAAAAGATTTGCAAACATCATAACGTTACAACTTATTTGATCGTAATGACTGAAAATTAAATAATAAAGGGATTTTCTTGGCTCATTATGTGGACAAAATCCCAAAATTTGCACATAATCCAACCGCAGCTTAAACGTAGGATTAACAACATGTTTACTTATTGAAATTATAGAAAGTAGGTAAAAGTGTTCATTTTGTTTGAGGATGGCAGATTTTAGATGTACAGGTATGCTGTATTTTCCTTTGACTTCTGGAGTTCACAGTTGAAATTTTTTTGTGGCTTCAAATTATGGTGTATGTAGGTACTGCTCATCTGTATGTAGTACTTGAAACATTTGTTATGAATCTTTGTTAAACGATCGATGCTTGAGGTTTTTCTTAACGACTGTCTATGTTTAGTTTTAATTCTTTTAACATAACAATTAATCATTTTTCAAATTGAGATCAGTTCTTAAAATATAATGCATTTCATGTGGAGCGCCGGTTTGATGAATTCGTCTAAATTTTTATAAATTTCATTTGCATTATGTTCGTTAGATTAAGTGGAAGCTTAGCTTAGTACCATTTTATCCTTGATTTGATTATCTCTATACACTGGAGAAGATATTGGCCGTACTTTTCCAGAAATGGGACCGATCAGTGCGTTACATTCAATGTTGAAAGCCATCATTTTGTACTTCGATGCGTGGCATGAATGTTTTCTATTTTTCTCTAGCGATTTTGGAACCAAAAAACACGATTAGGCACCACTGTGTGGCGCTACATTCCATACAGCGCGTGACTGAATCAATCTACTGGAGAAACGTTTAGCGTGCAAATTATTTTGCATAATGAATCTGTCGACTTGACGTTTTTGGATTATTTCTTTATTAAGTCCTTAGCCTATGCGTATAAGCTAGCGGTTTTAAGTCATTTGGAAGCCAACGTTCAAGTTCCAAAGATCGATGGATATGACTCCTTATCGAATTGATCACTCTACAACTCAACATGCTTGCTAGCCATTCCAGAGGCGCTTACTAATGACTCAAATTTGATTGTGTAGAAAAAATTCTCTGCAAAATGATTTCCAAATCTCGCTGCAGAAATTGTGCCTATTCTGTCGTTCGAAGCAGTGAAGCAGCTTACACATTTTTGTTTGGTTTTAATTTTACTTTTTCCAAATTCTTTGAGCAATTTCAAAAATGGCCACCAAATTCAAAACAGATGCAAACGAATTTCGCTGCAATTTTCCAACTTCCCATCAATGTAAAAATAAAACAGAGGGAAATTTGAAAATCGTTATCTAAAAATAGCACATTTTCATTTTCGTTTCATTTCGCTGATGTTTGCTTTATGCAGCAGACACATTTTTGGGAAAAAAAACGAGTAAATTAAAACTGCCATTTGCCAGTTGTCGCTGCTGTACTTTTGCTCCGCTTATTGCACATGCACATTTGCCAAGTCGCTGTCTGTCCGGCTGTTGTCTATTGCTGATTGTTGTAATTCTCATAGGCATCGAGATACTTAGAAAATGTTGTCTGTTGTCTCTGCACTATTTTTAGCCACGAATCACAAAAATGCAGAGCAGCAAAGGCGGGGGAAATGAAAATTCACATTTAGTATCGTTTTTTTTTTTTTTTTTTTACATTTGTCGTATGCTTATGTTGCGTACGCAATTATGTACATACATACATATATGTATGTAATCAGCAATAACAACAACTAGAGCGGCAGCAATTTTGCTTTTCAAAAAATACGAAAAAATATTGTGCGTTTTTTTGGACACGAATGGTTGGTAAAAATGCAAAAGTGCAATGACCCGGCACCATCGTTGGTTGGGCCGCCAACGCGTCGGTCTATAGACCGATGATCGGTTGGTGCTGCTGCTGCTGTTGCTTCACGTTTATTTTGCTGTAGTTCCACTTTCCAGCAACATGACGCGCGATAAAAAGTTGCTTTTTTGTTATTTTTGTTGTTGTTGTTTCTGTTCATATTTTGGCTATGCATTGGCGTTGTTGTTGCGTTTTCTTTTTTATTTATTTTATACTTTTTACATTTGGTTATTTTTTTTTCTCTATTATTATTACTTTTCCTATGCATTTCTAGACATTTTCAACAGAAACATCAGGAACAGCAACAGCAGAAGCAACGTTTATTTGTTTTTGTATTAATGTTTGTATTTGTATTTGTAGATATATTCCAGTCAAAGCAAACATTGACAAAATTCGTTATCTGGCCATAATTATCGCGAGAGTAAAAAAAAACATCAACTATAACTTTTTATATAACGTTTTCAATTTTTTTTAGATGATTGCATTTCACCAAGCTGCATGTCTGTTGCAGCACCTTGTATTTTGAAGTTTTTTTTTTTTTCATTTTAATCAATTTCATCGCTGAATATCTTGTTAGCGCGAAAGTGTGAAGTTTTTTTTTTTAAAATAGCATTAATGTGTGGTTTTAGTTAATGTTGCAAAAATGACTAAGGTTTTTAAAAACAATTCAGAATTATTTACGACAGGTACTTGTTTATGGGACATTCTTTGCCAAAACGAAACCAGTTAGAAATTGAAGTTTTCGATTCAGCAGATTTTTTGTTTTTTGAGGATAGTATGCATTTTAATATGTACTTAATGAATTGTCATTTATCATTTCGGCTTAAGCCAGACTTTGTTATCTGCTACCAAATTTTGAGAGTTTATATATACGTTAATAAAAAATACTTAAGAAACTAAATCTTATATTTTTTATAAATTTTTGAAATGTAGCGTAAAAATGATTCGACACGCTGTGGAAAGATTGATGTTTCATTATCAACTACTTAAATACATCCCCTAAAAAAGTCAGCAAAATCGGCGACATCCTGGTCCAGTTTTGACTTGTAATACCTCATATGTACAGGTAAAATTCACCACATTCTTTTTTCCATTTTTCTGATCCCTAAGCTCAGATTCTAAAAATTGTTTTACAGAAAGTTTTGCTAAATATTGATACTTTGTTCATTTTCGTAAGAGTATTTTTTTACTGCTTAGTTAGCCAGTACAATATATTTTCTAGATTTGATTTTATTTTCGTAAATATTGAAATTTCATAATTCAAACTGCACTTGAATTATTAATTTGTTATAATTTTTACAGAAGTTGTAGACCTTTAAAAACACATACATACTTCCCTTGTTATTTAAGCGCAACGTGGCGTATGAGCAACTTTTACTATAGCTGCTGCATTACTAAAAAACAGTAATTAAAAAAAGAATTTAGGAAACGTTAGGCACCATTAGCGTACTTCGGGGAGGGCGGTAGCTCCGGGCACAACGGGGGCTGCAAATGGTCCTTGGTTTCAGCGTATTTAATGGATTTTGTGGCTCTCTGTTTTTTTAGTAAATAAATATAGTAAATTGGGATGTGCAGGGGTCCCATAATTTTCGTTAGGTTTTTGGAATTCGAAAGCTGATTAACTTTTATATTTTTTTTAGTAAATAAAAATTTTAGGCGGTGAAAATTTTTTAGTACAGTACGCTTCTGTTAGGCACCATCCCAAATATTCTTTTTTCTCTCAAGAATATTATTCATGTGAAAACTTAGGAGTCAAGGTTTGTCAAAACAAAATTGTCAAAAAATTAATATAGGGTGTTTGATTAAACCTGACAACATTAGTGTCAATAAAATTTGATATTATGCTATGAAAAAATTAACACCGCAACTACGCTTATTAAATTCAATAAAATTTAAACTTTAAATTCACTCAAAGTTTACATGATTTTTTGCAATTATGAAATGAAACACACATAGAATTATTTCTTATGGCAATTTGTGTGGTTTGTGGCTTCTACTGATAAACCAGCAATATTTAACGCTTTGAAAATCGACATAATATGAACAACGCATTTTTTTTAAAAACGCTTCTTACGCTTAAGAGTGTTTTCCAAGACGGAAATTTTTTTGACAGAAAAAACACAAACTACAGAACTTTCTTTGGTAAAAAGTCACGAAAATTTTTTCGGTTAATTTTTTTTTGTAATTAACAACTAAACTTTAACAGGGATTTGCCAAAAAAAAAAAACATTTTTCTCATATAGAACACAATAATTTGCGAACGACGATATGTAGCTCGTGATATTTCGCAAATAAGAGCTCAATTGCTCGAAAAAGTGATTAAAAATTTGACCTCCAGACTGCGTTATATACGGGTCAGCCACGGCTATCATAATATTATTCTGAAATAACATCATTTCTGAAATCATAACCATTTAAATACTAAATGGTATACAACATTTTATTGAATGAAATCAAAATTCAAGTCATTTGGACAATGTTTTGCTTTCTTTCACTTTAACCAAGAAGTAAACAAAATAAACATCAAAAATAAAAATTGAGTGATAAAAACTCTCGAGAAAAAATAAATAAATATACCATATTTTAAATAAAATCTATACTTGAAAAAATTTAAGTGAAAATTTAAAAAACATTTTCATAAAAAGCAAGAGCAGTACAAACCGTCTGATTTATTGTATTATCATATCATTTTCTCAATATTTTTTTTTGTGTATCAATTCGGCACACCTTTCTGCAAATGATTATTCATTCACATTTTTTCTTCCGGCAACTCTATGCGTTCAAATTTTTTTGGCAACACTGTTTTTTTACTAATTGCATTATATAAGAGCTTTTGGAATGCACATAAATGGAGCTGCCAAATTTCTTATAAGTTTTATGGAATTCTCGTGCAAAGTTAACATTTTTATTTTCTGGCAAAAATTCGTCTAATCGTTGTTTTACTTGAAACGGATTCTTATGTACTGCTGAATTTTTATGACTTCAATCTTGAATAGTTTTCAATATATTTCATGTTATTTGTTCTTTCTCACACTTAACATACAATAACTTTTTGTATTTGTTTTCTGTTCTGGTGCCACGTTTTATTTTTGCACAACTTTTTTCCAAAGATGTGTTTACTTTTTAATTTTTTTTCAAAGTATTTCAGTACTTTTTGAGTGGAAAAAATTTCTAAGAAAATTCGCTGTGCAACGCGTCCACAATTTGCAATGTGGGCAAAAACTTTGCTAAAACGTCCGCCATTTCTTTGCAACGCCGCGGCGACATGATCGTCTGAGTGCCGAATAAAAAATCGCGATGATCGCAAAAAAAGTTCTCGCCATCATTATTTTTTATTTATTTTTTCATTCTTTATTTATCTGTGTTTATTATGCAAAACTAAATAAAAAAAAAAACACAAAATCATAGAAAAAAAAAGTTTATGTTGTAAGCTTTTTTTCTGTCGTTCTGTAACTTTTGTAACGTGGTTTGCTGCTGCTAAGCAATCTAATGATCAACCGATCTACCCGAGTTTCGCGTGCTTGCCGCGAGCACTGACCTTGAATTCAACCAACTGGTGGCAGCGGCTGTTTTTTCATCGTGTACGAAAAAAGCTCTAGCAATTTTTTTTTAATAAAAAAATTAAACATTATAGAACTTTACAACAATACAGCTACACAAATACAGTACACACTTACTTAGCTGCAGATACATTTTAAAGTTTATATTTGTAACTTATGTTTTGACAAAAGTCTGCGCGAAAATAAGAAAGCAAAACATAACAAAATAAAAGAAACGTAACGAAAAAACCGAAAAAAAAACTTCCAGAGCTGACGCCCAATATATAAAAATACGTAACAAAAGCTCACCTCCCTCCAAACCCCAATTTTGTGCCATCCCGTAAAGGGTCTCTTTTTCATAAGTGCGATGTTTAGGGTTTACAATTTGCATGAATTATAAAATGGAGTAGATTTAGTAGTAGTACTTTGCATTCGGTTTTGTTTTTTGTTTTTTTTTTGTAAATAACTAAGAGGTCGTTTCGTTGTTTTAACATTTTGAAGATCACTTATAAATGAATTATCTTAATGATTTCACTTTTCATTACAGTGCGATAATTTGTGTTACAGAATCATCTGCAGTTACTTTAAGGCGATGAAGGCTGAAGAGTTTGCGTGTGCGCACTATTTTCCTTTTTACATGGCCATGTTGAGAATCATAAGAAAAAACAAAACAAAGCACTGCCAAAATTGTTTCCTTGCAGAAATTTGTTTGCGACGAAGCAACTGCAAGAAAAGTATCAAATATTTTAGAGTGACAAGGATAAAGATATGCAGCGAGGGAATTTTGGCACTGCACTTGTTGTTATGGTTCTTAACACATACATGTAAAAGGGAAACTCTGAATTGTATCAGCTCAAGGTTACTGAGGAGGGTTTTGTGGCAAGTACCAGAACCATGGCAAAGTTGACTTTGAAGATTATTGTTCTTTTAAGTTTTTAATCTGCATAAAATGCTACAAATATTTGCAACTTTTTTGAATTTCGATTGCAGTCTGCCACATTTAGAAGAATTGTGTGTAAAATAGTATTGTATTAAAAATCTACTCCCAATGCGCTCATATGTGAACTCTGCTACAATAGGCGTTTGATTAGATTATAACTTTGCGAAAATGACGAATTTTCATCATCTATTCAAACGTTGATATACATATATAAATAAAATAAAAATAAATGTTTCTTCGTTTTTGTTTTGATGTAATAATAATTGGAAGGAAAAATTTTGCTAACGTTGTCATTCTGGTTTCGGTCGCTTTATATTTTAGCACTATTTGCTTGTTGTAATGTGTACTTGATTGAGCAGAGCAGAGCAGAGCTGAGCATATCACTTAAACAAAGAATACACGAAAAGCTCCCCACTTGTTTACAAGCAATTTTTAGTAACGCGAAAATTCCAAATTCCATACTGGTAAACAAAAATAAACTCAAAGTGTTGCCTTGGATGAAATTACGCCGTTGTTGTAATCTGAAAGGGAAATTGTTTTTGTTGTTTTCGTCTGGTGTCTAGTATGTATGTAGAAATATGGTTTATTAATCATTGGTTTGTAAATTCGGCATTTTATTGCTATATGCATATGTTGTTGTTGCTTTTGTAATTTGTAAATGAACGGTTTCGAGGTTAGAAAAATATAAAATTTAATTATAAATCAAACTAAAAAAAGACTCATTTAAAATCTATCTAAAAACCATTAAAAAAAACTGCACATATTACAGGGTTTTTCGAAAACATTCTTATCTGCCTTCAAAATGTTTGTCATTCAACATTTACACATTCCATATTAGAATTGCTAAATAAATATAAGATTTTATTTAAATTATGTCAATAGATAAGTTTTGAGAACTTGGGTTTTTACACTTAATTACAATTTTTATTTCTTCATTTGCGTTACAATGTATGATTAACTTTGTTTATTTACATGGATTTTTCCGCCTACATTTTTTAAATTTTTAATGTTGACTTTTCATGTTAGAACTATGGACTTAAGAATAGCACATGTAATGTTTACAGGAGTTTTCAACTCTTTAGAACGTTGGTATGAAAGCGAGGCTGCAAATAAAAATATTATCCGCACGATCTTCTGGAATATACTGAAATTTCGCATGCTGTAAAACTTGTGAGCATAAAAAGGTAATTAGCTTTTAATAGTCCTTAGGGAGATTGCATCATGAGAATTTATCATTTCGTCTTAAGTAATTCGTTTGCGAGTTTCCAAGAAAACGAGGATAGTAACAACCGAAGCCGATGGTAATTTCAAAGATGGAATACAGAAATCAAACATAAGACTTTGCAAAAAAAGTTTTCGTTGAAAAACCACCCACATCTTATCACTTTGCCTTTGAAACCTTACGAAGTAGGACTACAAAAAATGCTGAGCCTAGATGAGAGCACCTTTTAACGCTCTGTCAAAATTTGTTAATGAATTATCTGCGTGATAACTACTTCATCGTTGTTTAGTCGTGTTCTACACAAAATATGACTTGAAATAATTTTAACAGAAATTGGACTCCAATGTTAAGCACTAAGTTTAGACACTTAAAAGCAAGCTTATCATAATAACGCTTTTTTTACATTGATGTCAACAAGCGTACTTTTCTGAACGCCATGGAAATGGCCAATATTTTAGACTTAAGGCTTAAATTTAGATGTTCAACCAAAGCGGCTGTTTTTTCAATCTGATATTTATAGGTTTCGGAAATTTTTTAAACTTATTAATCCAGATATAATAAAGCTTAAATTTCGAAAAAGTTTTCGTATGAAACTAAGAGTTAAAGTTCCAAATAATTTTAGCCTGAAAATTGTGAAAATAAAATCTAATCGTTTATTATCTACATTGCCATGCAAAGTGATTTATTTTTTTTTACTTTCCTGCGTTTTTAATTGGCAACACTGCTGACGAGAACAACAACTGCGACGCCATTACAATCTAAAAATGTTAGCGGAAAAATGGCGGTCATTCGCAAAAGCTTACAAATTACTCAGATACAAATGTAGACTCTAAATATCTATAGCTAAATGAAGATTTGAATCATACAACACAACAAGAATCCGCTGAAAAGATGAGAAGAAGACAAAAAAAAAAAATAAACTACAAAAAGTTTTCAATGTTGTAAGAAAGCAGAGTTTTCTTGTTAATTTTTTGCTTAAATTTATAAAAATTCAAGAGAATTTAAAAAAAAAAGTCAAGAAACCCATAATTCCATAGATGCGCAAAATAGCTAGGAAAAAAAAGAGATATATTCACATAAAACGTAGTTAAGAGTTACAATAATACCGTATGCGCTAACATTTGAACAAAGCGAAAAAAAATGTGTCCGTCTAATTCTGCGAAAAGAACACCACGTAGAGCAAAATCCCGCAAAAAATCATGAAATAAAAGAAAGAAGAAAACAACGTGGCGGCTCCTACATACAAAACTGAAAAAATTATACAATAAATAAACAACAACTTTGGCATTAACATTGAAACTGAGCGACGACGGCTGCTACAAACTTGAACTTGACATTCAAGCAAAACAACAACAATGCGAAAAATACAACCGGCGAAAATAAATGTGCGAGCAAATGTAGCAAAAACAATAATTAACGCATGAAATTCGCGCTCAAATAGCCAAGAGCCCCTCTCTCACGCACTTAGGCTACCCGAAGAGCCGACATAGCGCTTCCCTAACCTACCTTAAACGCATTGGTACGCACGAACCACGTCGCTGAAATTCGCGTTCTGCGACGAACAAAAACGATGCTGTACGAAGTAACAATTTTGGCAAATGCAAAAATTCAATTCGTTTGTGTCGTTCGCAAAATTTCACGAACTTTGCACGAGCTACGCACAATTTTGCACAAACAACCAATCAGCAGTTTGCGAAAAGTTCCAAGTTCCAAGCAACGAGAGTTTAGCTTTTTTTTGCTACTCTTTGATTTTGTAGCTGCAATACAGGGTTGCCCTAGCCAGCTTTCAATATATATTTTGGGGATTACTAATAGACTACAGAGAGGTATTTTGAGGTCGTAAGCGTGTGAGTAGGACGCAGTTTAAGTTATCACCCTCAAGCACCATCCTAATTACACCTATGCTCGTAAAAAATTGAAAATCCAATTTAAAAAAGCGTATGAAAAATGTATGGAACATTTCGATAGAAATGGATAGCATGAAAGAGTGGCAAAGCAGAGCAAAAAATTGTATCGAAAATCCGAAATTTTGAAAAAATTTAAATTGTACATATTGCAAAATATTGATAAGGTCGAAAAGTTTTGAATAGTATCGAAAAATATTGAAAAATCTGTTAACATATCGGAAAATAGTCGGCAGTCATTTAGTTTATTTCAGAGATATCTGCACAATACCGTATTTTTAAGTTTTATTATCCATTCCAAAGAAGCAATTCCCGGCATTTAAAAAAAAAAAAAATTATCCCCTGAAATGGTAAAAAGCTAAATTTTTTTTAGAAAAAAGTTGATTAGTTTTTTTTTTTTGTGTAGGAAAAGCTTGAACTTTGTTTTTTGTTTGCTCGTTCAACAAAAATTTGGAGTCTATGGCACAAAAATTATCTAATTCCCGGTTATCTCAAGAATTGCATTAGATGCTATACCAAGAAGAGTCCTATCGATCATTGGAAGTGCATTTCCTTCTGCATTTTTATTTAAAGAAATGGATGAATTTATGCTTAAAACCCTTTCCCATTATATTAGCGCAACTTTATTTTTATTTAGCACTCCCTGGTTGTTTGTGCAGAATTTGTTTTTTTATTTTTTGCAAAAGAGCGCTTTGTTGCTACGTTCCTCCTCACACTTATGCAAATAGTCTGCTGTCTGGCGCTATGTTTTTGTTGCTGCTGTTGTGCTTTTGCATAGTACTCGTACTATATAGTATTTTTGCCACTGATAAGACGCCATTTTTGCGCGCCATCTAAACTACTTATTTCAACACAGGCAACAATATATAATAAAATATCACAAAAACATAGGTATTAAGTAAAAGCTTTTTCTAGTGGAATATTTTTGTTTTTATTCCCTTATCATGAAAAAAAAAAAACATTGTCTGTGCGAAATTCTTTGCATTGCGTCATTTGTTTGTTCCATTTACAAGAATTTAGGCTAAAGCTTTCTAAAGTTCTGATTAAATTCATTCGTTGTAACCGATCGTCTTCGTTTTTTCTTTCCTCCAGAAGAACTCAAACAAATCGAAGGCCTTCTCCATATTTATCGTCAGCTGTTTGATATTTTGCAACTTCAAGAGCTTTACAAGAAACGTTAAAAATATAACATAAAAGCTTCAGGAAAAACTTTTCGGACTAACTTATCTTTTGCAAAACCCAAAATTATTTGCCAATTAGCTCAGTTTTGCATATTAATGTTAGCGATATTGAAGCTTTGAACCAAAAGTTGTATGCGATTTTATAAACATTTTATTATATAAATGTTTATATGTATATAGCAGTACACAATAAAAAATTCTTAATACGTATAGTTAAAGTTTTTGTGAAGTGTGAGAAAAAAAAGTATGTAGGTGCTTTGTTTGCTTTAAAAAAGCCAAATTTTTGAACAATTTTTTGATTATTATTTTAGCGACTATGCCAATTCAACTATAAGAGAAGCAATAATATGTATGTTTATACACAAGTCAAAGTTTAGAGTGACTTTTACAAAACTTTTTAATTTCATAATTTTTATTATTAAACTATCAGATGCCCGCGACTTTGTACGCGTAGCCTGTTTTTCTGCGAAGGCAAACAATTTACTTTTTTTAAATAGAACTACAGTCAATTTTGTATTCTTCTTCACAGATCTAGAGTTCTTGTTGTTTTCTCTTCCATAAATATTCTTTGCATTGCCATGTGAAAGACAAAAACAAAGCACACACACAAACTAACACATTCAATTAGCCTAGTACACATTATCAGACATGTTGTCCAACATCAATGTTCGATAATGTGAACTCTAGAAACGACCGCTTGACACACATGTTGGATGGATTTCAAAAATTGTTGATTTTCCTGCTGCCTTGTCCAACCATACAACCTGTGTGAACTGTTGTCAAGCCATTTAGGACAGCATATGTGTTTTCTATGTGGGAACGTACTGTAATTTTTTTTTCATTGTTCACAAATTCCGCGTTGCTGCGTTGATAAATTGAGAATGAGAGCGAGAGTAAAATTTGAATATTCTCTTCCATTGCATTGCCACTAACTAACACACTAACTTGCCATTAAACGATTTGTTATGCTTACATGCTTCTTTCTATGTGCGAAATTAATTTTTTAGCAATTTTAAAACTTTAATATTTTGATATTTAACATGAATATCGTGATAGTTTTAATCCTATGTTGGGACCAAGCGTCTAAGAAAGATGACTAAAAAAATTTGATCAAAATTGATTCAGTAGATTTTGCGTGACTCCCGTTCATCGAAAACAACTATCATTATATTTATATAGATTATTGTGGTATACCAGCTCTAGCGTAGAAAAAAAGGGGTGGGGCGAGCAGGTTTTAGAAGTTGTTGATAGAAACTATCTCGATTGATGAACAATGTTTTTTGTTACTTTAAAATATTTACAGAAAACGTATATAAATCAGTAGCATACCTAGGGGGGCGGGGGTCGAAGCAGTTAATCCGGGCGCAACGGCTACTTGGGCGGCAAAGTGGTCCTTGGTTTGTATAATATTTAATTAATTTTGTGGGCCTTTCTTTTTTTTTTGGAAAAGGAAAATAGAAAATTGGGATGTACAGGGGTGAAAATATTTTAGGTAGGGGCGGCAAACTCAATGTTCGCCCTAGGCTCGAATATGCACGGGATGCTACTGATATCAATAAAAGTTGATATTCTGTGGGGGCCCAGGATGGTCCGCCTCTTATGCTACGCCAATAATGAAAAAGTCTTTCGCGTTCGATTAAAGGCCTAAGTTTTTGAGTTAAAACTGCACAAGACAGTGGTTTTGAAAATCGTTTGATGTTTTCTTAATCAAAAAGCAATCTTTCACGAAAATCAAAAATAGTTCTTGAAAAGTTTGACCTTGATTTTCGTATATGAATACTTAAAAATAAATCCAAAAAAAAAAAAACACCTTAATGGTTATTCAGAAAGCAACAACTATAAAATTTAGAATCATTAAAACATGAGTAACAGGTTAATAACTAAATATTTTTTTTTTAAATTTAACAATAAAGTTGTTGCAACCTTAAAAAAAATACACTTCTATAGGATATATAATATTTATGACTATAATAAGATAGCCAAAAATAAATAAAAAATATTAAATGAAGATCATTACAATAAATTCACCTTTGAACACATAATATGCAGCTTTGTATTATAAAAATGGTGATTTTACCATAAAAATCTTAAGGGGATAACAAATTCAAAGCAAAGTAGTTTAAGAGATAATACGGGTACCCTTTTTAGCAAAAACAAAAAAAATCAATAAAAATACCTGCTCCCGCTGGAAAGTTCAATAACCCACATTGCAACAATAAGACCTGGCACGATCAAAACTGTGGATCAATAAAAACAATAGAATAGGAACGAGCAACATCAAGAGAGAAAGAAGAGATTGTATTGTTTGGAGAGACCGAGACAAATTCAAAATGCTGCTAAACTCGTGCAAGGATCGCTGTTAAACACACAGGACTGAGGGTGTTCAGCATGTCAGGCATGCGATCAACTGCAATGTTCACAAAGGATCATTCCAACACAAATGAAGCCTGGGAAAACTTGGCTTTTTGATTACAACATAAAAAAGTCACACGATTTACTATTAGCAACAATATAAAAAAATAAACAATTGAAAAAAATAAGAAACACTGAGTTTTTTAAGGCCAGCACAGCAGATTGTAAGTGAAAAAAATTTAATAAAAAAAAAAATCGAAATCATCAGGGTTTAATAGAAAAAAAAAAAACATTTAACCAGCTGAAACCTGTTAAAGTTGCGTGAGCGTAAAATGATGCTGAAATGAAATAAAAAATCAAATGCTGGGAAAACTTTGGAGAAACAGCAACAAGGGACGTCAACTGGCAGCAACAGTTGCAATATTTTTTCTTTTTTTACATCGACATTTTAATTTCTTCCTGTTACACTGATCGACGGGGAAAAAGTTTTATTTCATAGTAACACTGGTTGGAACTAAATTGGGTCAAAATCTAGTAATTTTTTTTCGATTCGGGCTCTAGTTCTAATTTTTGCGAATCTTTTTTCTTAACTTTTGACCGAACACCCAAAAAAAAAAAAAAAAATAGACAATAAAATTTGATCGCTGATTCCGAATTCGAAGTTGTTTTTATCCAGCACGCCAGGTTTGTTTTTCAGTTCAAGAAAATCCCGCAATCATAGCAGACTTACATGAAATGAATAAGATTAGAGAATTTCTTTGAGTTGAAAAAAAAAAAAGAAATACACATCTACTCCAGATTCCGAATCGTCGACAAAAAATTCATTGGAAAAATAGTTTTCAGCATTCCCGAATATTCTTCTTGTGTCCTTTATTTTTTTATGGACCATAGGGCCTCCACAAAACTCTTCCATCATGCACGATCGTAGCGAGTGCCTTAAATTCTCTCTGATATTGCCACGATTCACGTATTTCCTGCTCTAGAAATGTGATCAAATTTTGCCAATGTTCAAGTCAAAATAAAAGGCTCATTTTACGTAACGCTGTTTTTCGACTTTTTGATCACCCTGTGCCACAACCTGTTCAGACTGAAATTTTAAAATTTCAACTCGTATCATGAAATACAAAAAGTAAAAATCAGTCGTACAGTGTTATCACCGCATAATTGCATGCTTGACTTGAATCCGGGAGTTTCCTTCCCCCTAATAATGCAATCATAATTGTTTTTCTAAATTAACAGTTTGTTGTTTTACCAACAGCATTATTGCGTACTCTAAGTCTGAAGTAAAATGTCAGGATTTTCCCATGACTTCTGTTTTCTTAAATTTTTTTTTTGGTTTTTCCACAAGAGAGACACGTTGACACCAACACGACAGGATTCACATGATATTCTTTAGATCGTTTGTTGTTTTTGATGATCGTGACACCTTGTGTCCTTATGTTGTAACACACATCCTTTGTTGTGGGTTTTCTAGCTACGTACTGGCATTCTTTTCTTTGTATTTTTAGGCTACAAGATTTACCAAAGCCTTTGTTAATATTTATTCCTGAAGATACACTTGCTTCTCTTGTCGATTTGTGTACTTCGAGATTTTGTTGCATTATTGGATTTACTTTATGTAATTAGACAAATTGTTTTCCTGCTGTCATTTTTTTGAAATTTCCACCACTATTCTTTTTTTTTGCTTAAAAGATCTTTCAAGCTTAAGAAGGGAGGTAGTTTTCAGATTTTTTTTACTATAAAAATGTATAATTCTTTATAACAATATGAAGCTTTCACTCTCAATGTCATTCCCGATGAAAACATTGAAAATACATTAGAGAGTGACCTTAAAATTGATTTACGGTGCATCATAAAGCATAGAACAGACAGCGTAAGGTAAAGAACGTGTGCTCAAACCTCATAATAAAACATCAGGCAAAGAAACAAATTTTACTAAATACTTTTTCATTCTTCTGAAGAAAAGTGTGAATGCAAAATTTGGTTTTTAAGAAAAACAATAAGAAACCCCTTCTTATATTCAAAAATTTTATATTCTCCACAATAAAGGGCATTTCACTTATAATAAAAAGATTATCTTAAGAATTAATTGTCTTATTCGATATATGAGGATCATTACGATAAAATGCATATGGATATGCGTGTCTATATGTCTGTCTGTCTCTATGACTGACTGTATTGAACATAAGGAAAGTGAATGAACCCTCTAATTATTTAGTTTGAGTGCATCAAGCGTGGTGCCTCCTACGGTTTCGTATTTTTCGACACCCTCTAATTTTCCGCTGTTGTAGAAATAAACACGAAAATTCAACTTTTTGACTTTGGTTTTATTTTTTTTTTTTTTTTTTGTATTCCTTATGAGTTACATAATGTAATTTTTATGCCTTCACATTTTTGTATCTTTTGATATGTGTGTTTATCGTTTATCAAATGTACATTGCAACCAGTTGTGCTGTTGTTGTTTTGTTGATCTTCAAATTTTTTTGCTCATTTCGTTTTATTTAACCCATTTTCACCGCTGCTGATGTTTTTTTTGGGATTTAGCAAACCAAAAGCATTAATTTGTTTTCAATGAAAAAAAAAATATTTAATTTCATAATTCGTAAATCGCTTATTTTCGGTCAAAAAAAAAAACTAAAAATTTTATTAAAACCTAAAATTGTATTTTTGTTTTAGCATCTGACATATTTTTGAGAAGGAATTTTTCTTCAATATAAGTGGAATATTTTTTTATTAATTTGCTTATAAGAAACATAATTAAAAACATATACCGCACGAGCAACTGAAGTATAATACTTCATTTTCTTACTGTTACACAGTCATATTTGTTTGCCTAGTAATAGCCCAAGAGCCCGTTGTAGAAAAGCCGAGTGTATAAGATTACAAGATGGGATGTACGGGAAAGATAGAGCGCCATTTTGGTGAAATTGGCTGCCTTGCCAAAGCCAAGTAAAGTTGATGCCAGACGTAATACAGGCAATAAAACAGCCATTCGAACGGGGCAAAAAACGGAAGTGTTTTTCATGGCCATCTATAGAAAAGCAGAAGTCAGCGAAACCTGGCAACATTTTTTAATGCGACTAATTTAAAAATGTTATGGAATTATATATTTTTTAATAGATTTCGTTTGATTGAAAAGCATTATTTACTTTTTTTCTTACAAGGCATAATAATTCATTCGAACGGGACATATTTTTCCATTTTGGTTCACATGAACAATTTTTCAAAACGACTTTAATATTTATGTAAACAGTAATATTTAAGATATATACAGTAATTAAAAAAAACAAATTTAATGTTTATATTTATCAAATTAATTAGTGAGATCAATTTTAACAAAGAAAAGAGGAAGGAGTAGATATTTTTCTTAAAAAAATATATGTAAAACTTGTCTTTTTGCTGTTAAAACGTTTTTCCTGTAAGAGGCGTGTTACCGCCCACTAAAAAAATATATTTTTACTCAAGTTTCAATCTATCTACATAGAAAATTTCATCAAAATCGGTGCAGTGGCACAGCCGTGATACCATTTTTTCCCATTTGGAGCGATGCCACGCCCCCTTTAAATAATCAAAGTTTCTAATAATCTTTCTTAGGATTCAATCTATCTTTAAGCATCGGTCCATTAGTTTAGCCGTGGAAACTTTTTTCCCGTTAGGGGCGTGGCACCGCCTACTATTGAAAAAAAAAGTATACATGTCCCATCTTCTCTTCACAACCTTTTCAACAGAAAAAAAAAATTTTCGATTATGTTGTGTTATGGCAGTTAATAACTGGTTTAACCGTTTTCAACAGCATATTTATTACACTTATGTTTGCGAACATGACCAACTTCAAACAGCTCCAAAAATTTAAAATTTAATTTTTTTTGCACTGGCTTTTTTTTTAATTATGTATATGAAACTCTATTCGTACAAAAATTTTGACACACTTGCTGCTGTTATCAATTTCGAAATGAGAACATATGATGTTTTTCTATGTTATTTGAATTTTACAGTTAACAGAGATTGGTTTGATGTTTTTTCATTGTTTTTAGCTAATTGACGTTGGAAGAGAGATTTTTCGGAAAGACTTTCATCATGTATCACCTGGCCTGAATTAACCTTACAGGCAGAGTAGGCACGTGCCTACGGCGGCAAGATTTAAAGAGCGGGAAATATTGCCAGAAACTGTGAAAAATTGTTGCATTTTATTCATTTTGAAATTTTGTTTTCATTTTGCTAGGGTTTTTCGTTCAGCAAAGGACCATTTTTTTTGCTCATCAAAAAATGTATCGTAAATGACAAAAAAAATTATTTTTTCTAATAAATGAAGAAGTTTTGAGGCAGGGGGCGGCAATTTTTGCAACTGCCCAGGGGCGGCAAATTTCTTAATCCGGGCCTGTCAGCTCTCTTTCACGCTTAAATATTTAAGCCAAAATACTATTCAATATTACAAAAAAAGAGAAACTGCATTTATGCAAGTTTGCAGGTAGTTTGCTCAATGTGACAAATGAATTCTGGTGTAAATTGTTTAAATTAACAAAATTTCAACATTTTCCTTAGATAATATCAGATAGTAACGCTTTTTAAGGGTTGCATTGTTGAATCCTGTCCCCAACATGGGTTGCTACCAGTTTTTTGGGTCTTGATTTTTGGAAAGTCTATTCTGTTTTTTGATTTTTTTTTGCGTTAACACGCGAACACTTGAATTTCTTTGTGCTTGTAAATATAAAAGCAATTACTACGTCTTCCTAACAAATCAAACGTAAAGTCAAAGCATAATATAAGCTAACGAACAGAACAAAATAGAATTTCAGAGTACGGCAAATTCTGTACACCACCCTTCGTTTTTCTCCTCTTGTCAACAAACAAGAAGAATATTCGGAAAAAGTTTCTGTGTGTAAACGTTTACTTGGTAAAATTATCTTCAACAATTCTCAAGCAATTTCCATTCCAGCGAAAGGCCACAATGTGTTAAGCAAACTTTTTTTTCGAGAAATCTAAATTAAGTAAATTCTTTCCAAATTGGTATTCTTTGCTGCTGCTCCTTTTTGTAAGAAAGAAGTAGCAAATTTAACTTAACAATGCAAGAAAGAGATGCACGCAGTGAAGTGGAGCCCAAAAAAAAAAAAAAACAAAATAGAAAAAGAAAAAGAAACTCAAACCTGAATTTGCCGACAAAAAGCAGAATCATGTTGGTGTAGGGCCGGACCGATCTGTGGCCGTGGCGCGACCCTTTCTGCGCGTTATTGCAGCAACGTTGCGACTCTTCTGCACGATTGCAATGGCGACGATGACGCGCATTGTACGCGTTTTAATCGAAGATGGCGGCGGGTGTTTTTTCGTTTGGTACTGCATGCTGTTGTTGTAATTTTGATTTCTTATTCTTTTTTTTTTTGTTGTTGTTGCAAGCACAATGCAATTCTTATGTTTGTTGGAGTTTTGTTGTATCTGTTTTAGATTGCTATTGTTGTTGTTTGTGATGCAAGTCACGCATTCATTGCGTGCAACTGCAATATTTTTTTGGGCTGCGATTATTTTGATCGTTTCTGTAAGAAAAAAATGTGAAAAATGATTAGAAAAGGGAAATAAAATATACTGGTGTACGAAAGGAAATATAAAGTACAAATTTGTAGAAAGATTAAGAGCTTGGCATTTCTTCTTGAGTTCGATTAGTTAGTTTAAATAAAATGTTTAGGGCAAGGCAGGGAACTCTTCGTTCACAAAAAGACTAAAGTCGAATTTTCGTGCAATATAAGAAAAGTACCTATGTTTAGGTTCATCATAATTAGTTCATTGTTGTTTTTTGTTTTTTCTAATGATAGGCGGTGGCACGCCTCTAGCTGAAAAATATGTTTCCACGGCTAAGCTAAAGAACCGATTTTGATAAAAAAGGGTTTGGAGATATAATCAACCCTAAGAAAGGATATTTGGAACAATGTGTTCTTTTAGTGGGCGTGGCACCGCTCATAAAGAAAAAACGCTGTCACGACTGAGGCGCTACATAGATTTTGATGAATGGTATTGGTATGAAGATAGATTGATTCCTGAGTAAAGACATTTGTTTTGGTGGCTGGTGTCACGCCCCTAACAGGAAAATACGACCATTCTGCTAAATTAATTTGACGATTTTAAAGAATATTTGGTACAGAGATAGATTGATTCCTGAGGAAAGATATTTATTTTTTAATGAGCGGTGCTACCGCACCGCAATACTTATGAAACTTATGCAATTTCGAGATTTTGAATAATATTTTTGATTCATATGATTGGAATATGTTGTTTGACAAAAATGATGTTTCGGCTTGCTTTAATATCTTTTTGGATAAAGTTCATTCAAACTGTAAAAATAATATCCCATATAGTGCTAAAAAAATTCACAAACTTCCGTGGTATACTAAAGGCTTAAAAAAACTTAAAAATTTAAGAAATAAGTTTGCTAAAGTCTATATCGCCACGAAAAATCTTGAATATAAGGCTAAATTTGAACAATTTTCAAGGGAGTTTAATGTTTTAGACAAATTTCTTTATAAAAAATATATTCTAAGGATTGAATCTAATATTAGAGATAATCCGAAAACTTTTTGGCAGTATGTTAAATCAAAGAAAAGTGTTGCAGATGTTCCGTCTGAGGTTTTCTGGGGTAACAAAAGTTCTATCAGTGTTGAGAATTCAGTCAATTTGTTTGCTGACTTTTTTCAATCAAACTTTGAACTGGATGCGGATTGCAATGATCCCCTTATTGTTAGCAATATTGAGTTGTTTACTGTTTTTGGAACTCTATCCTTGTCTGAAGATGATGTCCTTAAAGGAATCTCAAGTCTTAAAAATACTACCAAAACAGACATTGATGGCTTATGTCCTCTGTTTTTAAAAAAATGTCCTTCTCTTATTGTGCCCATAACATGTATTTTTAATATGTCATTGAAAATGGGTGTTTTTATTGATAAATGGAAAATTGCTTCCATTACTACCATTTTCAAAAGTGGTTCAAAAAATGATGTTTGCAGTTATAGGCCCATTTCTAAACTTTCTACTTTCTCTAAGCTTTTTGAAAATCTCGTCAAGGATAAAATCTGTTTTGCAGTTAAAAAATTTATTACCCCTTTTCAACACGGTTTTGTTTCTGGTCGTTCTACGGTCTCTAACCTTGCCGTTTTTACCAATTATTGTATTTCAGCTTTTGAATTGGGTTTTCAGGTGGATACAATTTACACGGACATATCCAAAGCATTTGATAAAGTTTCTCACAAGATTTTACTAGCTAAACTTTCAAAAATGGGCTTTCACTCGAGTTTCCTTAACTGGATTAAATCATACTTGAGTAGTAGGGTATCATTTGTGGAACTTAATGGTGTTAAGTCGAGAGCTTTTATTGCTAGTTCTGGAGTGCCTCAGGGTAGCATTCTTGGTCCCTTATTTTTCATTTTATATATTAATGATATATGTAATTGCTTTTCACATTCTAAATTCTTGCTATATGCGGATGATCTGAAAATTTATAGGATCATTCGCTCTAGTCTAGATGTAGTTCTGTTACAAAGTGAGCTAGATAATGCCCTTGATTGGTTTAAACGAAACCGTCTGAATTTAAATATTCGCAAATGCTCATATATTTCATTCTCAAAATCTAATAATCTGGTTCTGTCATCCTACCATATTGATGGGGTTTTACTAAATTCTGAGAAGAAAATTTGTGATCTTGGTGTTTTCTTTGATTGTAGTTTTACCTTTAATGATCACCTTAACTTCATTATCCCCAAAGCATACGCCTTACTAGCATTTTTAAAAAGGTATCGCTATGATTTCGATGATCTTTATACATTAAAAGTTTTATTTACCTCGTTTGTGAGATCCAGGCTTGAATATGCTGCTTTTATTTGGAATCCGTACTATGCTGTTAATTCGTTACGTTTAGAAAGAATTCAGAAAAAATTTGTCAAATTTGCGTTAAGGTCTCTAAATTTTACTGACCCAATGCCCCGTTATAGTGCGCGTTGTCAGCTGATAAATTTGAAGTCTCTTGAAAAAAGACGAAAAATTCTATCTCTAATGTTTGTATATGATATTATTCGTGGCAATATAGACTGTGTTTCACTTCTAGAAAAAATTGAATTTAATGTGCCTCTCAGGCAATTACGTTTTTCAAGTTTTTTTTATGTTAAATATCATAAGACTAATTATGCATTAAATGAGCCACTAACTAGGGCTTTGCTCCATTTTAATAATTTATTTGCTGTAAGTTCTTTAGATTTTTTCTATGAAAAAGATGTATTTAAGAAAATGTTATGTAATATTATCCTGTAATTAATTTATAAGTAACTTTATTTGTATACTTTTTTGCTAGTCTGTAAGGATGTCTTATCCATAGACTTAAATAAATGAAATGAAATGAAACGATTTTGAGGAAATTTGATATGGAGATGTACTGAAACTTGAGGAAAGTTATTGGTTTTTAAGTAGGCGATGTTACGCCTTTAATGAGAAAATACAAATAATTGTCACAGCTAAATAAATGGATCGATTTTAATGAAATATGGAATGGAAATATATTAAAACTTAAGAGATAAAAACAGGAAATGGGCAACATGATACCATGATTTCTATTTTAGGAGCGTAAACAAAAATTGTTTTTCTTTATGTCAGTTTTTTAATACCAAAAAGTATTTTTTGATATTTTTCATAATTCATTATAATGGTTGAACTGTAAGTGCGTGAACTATAGTCTTTTTAATTGCAACGTTTAATTTTTTTTCTTTCTTGGAATAAGAGCTATTGAAAATTAACTAAATTTGCTGTCAAAAACAATAAATGAATACATAATTTTGATTTTGATGCGTATTGTGAACAATCGAGCTGAAAAATCAAATAAATATGTACCATATATCTTTGGGAAAAATTGGTCAAAACACAGTCTCTCTATTTAAATATTCTTGAATAATTTACTTTGGCTTTTCCCAAAACTTTAAACTGTTTTAATGATACGAATTTACATAAAAAACAATTTTTCTTAAGATTTAAAATTTTCTAACATAGTTGCTTATGGCGCATTTTAAAGCCAATTTGAAAAATTTATATTTCTTTTTGCCAGATCAACTGCAATCAATGGCAAGAGACCTGTTCTGTCCCAAACAAACTTTTCTTTGAAGATCTGCTTAGGACAAGAATTTCCACAATGCATTGCGAGCTAATGAACCGCACAGCAACGCATTTAACATCTTGGCTTATTATAAATGCAGAACCTTTTCTTATGCCTAATTTTAATGTTCTTATAAGAAAAAAGAGTCGTCGTCACACAATTTATGCATTTCTAGCTGTGAGATCAGAGAAATAGAAAGAATTATAAACTTTATGCGTAGGTTTTTATTTCACTGAGATCGAGAAACAGGCAAAAAGGTCATTGATTTCTGAAGTGGAGAAAACAGGTTGTGGGAAACAATGCCAAGTCGAATCGAATGTGGAAACTATCAGTGCTTTTATTGGCCATTATCTAATGATGCACTCTTTTTTTCTTTGCTTGATGTGACATTGACAAAACGCAGGGTTGCCGCAGACCCATTGAAAGTGCTACAACAACCCCAAAGAAAATCGTTGATTGCTGTCAGCATTTTATTAATGGCAGGCAATTAATTTTGAAATGCTTCTTTAGCTATTGCAATGAGATCTTCTTGAAGAGTATGGTAAAGAGCGTTAACTTTGTGTATGAAAACAATAAAATTCAATCAAACGCTCATAAATTGAACATAAATGACATTTCATTCGGATACTTTTTTCAGACATTTATTTGAGCTGTCAAATTAATTAATGTGCCGAAGGTAAAAAAACTTAGAAAAAGTCTTACAATATGTTGCCACCTCAGCGATGCTGAAAAATGCAAGCAATTTCACAGCCACTTGTCAAAATACTTTGTGTACATACCTGTCATTATTTGGACGATCACTTTATATGATTCGGTGTATCCAACGTTCAAATTTTACTCATGTTTGCATTTCGTCAAAGTTAAAAAGAACCATTTGTTCTTTAGTTCGAAATGTGGCGCATCATTTTCGTATTTTGGTGTATCTGTGGCATTGGCATTTGAAAGTTGAAAAGTGCAAACAACGATCGTTCTTTCTTATAATGCTTTTGTTGTTTCTTCTATAAAATATGCTGAAAAGTACAAATTTTCTAAATAAATAATGTACTATTTAGAAGAAATACATACTAACATACAATACGAAATACTTAAGGTATCGAATAACGTCGACATTTGATACTTAACGGTTCATAAGGATACAAATAGTTACAGTATACATATATCGAAATATAGATTGTTTTTAAAACTTCGTAGATAGGTAGATAGTTCCTATTTTGGGCCATTTAAATACAAGGTTGAACTAACAAACTAGGTGCGATACATCAATTATTCTCCAATGTTATCGAAACTGGCTAAGCGAGTTCTGATTTTCCATTAGTTTTCCATTTGTTGCAGTTGCCGTATTTGTTGTTGATATTGTGTGGGTCGTTAACCTGCCAGAAATTCATGGTCATATGGTACTAAAAACAACAACCGAAACAAATGAAATGCCTAAAAAAAGAACTGCGCTCACTATATACGCGACAGCAAAAAAAAAAGCCAAAATGCATTTGCAAGAAAAAGTAGACAAATAAAAAAACTGAAAAAGAAACAAATAAAATGCAACAAGGGATGGTGAGAATTATGTAAAAAATGGCGGACATCCAACAGAATATTGTATCTTTACGATATTTTTGTTTCTGTTAATGATGAGAAAACGATTTTGTGAGGAAAAAATACGAAGTATCGGTATTTTGTATCACAACATTAACATTATTCCAATACCTTTTCAAGAAAAAATCTTACTAAGTACACGTTAAAAAAAAATATTTTAAATGCCTCACAAAACCAATGCCTGACCACATAACTGATCTAAAATCATTATATCTCAATCATCAGTGGAATTAATGTTCAGCGTCTTACAAGAAATGTGTCCAATCTTTGAGGAGCACTGTTTAAGAAGACGAGTACTTAATAGGTATTTGACAGGCGATTTTCTTTAGAATTCAGAAATCTTTTTTTATTATTTTCAGGCAAAGTTTTCATTTCTATATTGATGATTTATCATATTTTGTAGAAATCGAATTTTCATGGACGGTAATACTTTGCATAAATAGGCAGTGACAAAACGATTTCTTCTTGTTGGAAATATTGTGAAGAGGGACAGTGCAGAATGTAAGCTTTTTTCAAAAGTAGGCGGTGCCAAGCCTCTAAAAAAAAAGTTTCTATGGCTAAACTAATGGACTGATATTGATATTGTGGAAATAGATAGATAGATAGCCCCAAGAAAAGGTATTAATAACTCTGTAATCTGTTGGAGGGCATGCCACCGCCCCCAATGGGAAAAAACGCTGCCACCGCTGAGCTGAAACACTAATTTTGAAGAAATTTAGTATAGAGATAGATCGAACCCTTAGTAAGTGATAGATAAAGAGATAGGGCAACATGATACCATAATTTTCATAATTTTTTTCAAAAAGTTTTTATTATTATTGATTATATAGCTTCGGTTACTTGTTGGTTTACAATCGATATTTAACCGTTGCATTTTCCTTGTTGCACTAAGAAAGAAGTAAATTTCAAATCCTAATTTTGAAGTTGAAAATGGTACTATGTTCTGTAGTATGTTTCTGTGTCACAGTGTCAACATAGCATTGCCATTTTTGTTTTTTAATCCACCTAGATAGATTTTTTTTCAGTGTACAATTTCACCAGTTCTGAAGATTTATGCTGAATTTAACTAAAAATACATTTTTCCTTTTTACGAAAAGAGATATTTATGCTAATGATAAAACAAACTTCGAAAAGGTTTCTAATTGGCACCTACAACTGCAAGATATCTAGGATATCAGTAGTAAACACATAGTTGTGATGTTGCAAGATAAAGTGCAACAGGAAGACGATGAGTTACTGTTTTAGTATCCTCGAGGGTGTCTTCTATGGGTATAACACATGTGTGCTCTATTTTTTCATTCCACAGGATAACAAGACAAGCACTAGTTGCTCAAATTAGAAGTTCTTTATATACAAAAGCCATGTACAGTCGGTGTTTCTTAAAAAAAGAAAATTTGAGTCGTTGGACGATTAGATCTTTTTTTGTAGATCACAATGTTATTGAAACTAGAGGTGGGTAAAATCGTTAACTATCGATAGACATCGATGTGAGCCAAGCATCGATAACTATTGATGTCTCTTTGCGAAACATCGACATCGATAAGAACTGATTTATTTTGAAATATAATATATGCATAATATATTTTAAAATAATAAATTTTTCATAAACAATGGACAATAACGTATTGGATAAATAACTACGTTATGTGAGATCAATAAACGCTTTGTGTGAATCACTATATGATATGGTACTTGAATGGTGCTCGAATCAAACATAAAATTAGTGAAATTAAAATAAGACATGCTCATAATTTTGTTTTAAAAATACAAGTCGTTCTGCCAAATCAGCTGACAATTGGGATCTTCGTTCAGAAATTATGTTGCCGGCAGTAGAGTTAACTCTTTCGGAGGAGACAGAAGATTAAGGCACAATTAAATATTTTAACGCAATTGTTTGCAAAGCTTTGCATGACGAATAATTCATCCAGTATGTGATGATGTCCGTATTTTCATCAACCAGTGGTTCCTCTATATATGTATTGAAATGGACAATTGCCTGCGAAGTTCCAGGGATCGTCGTAGGGGCACTCGTGGTCCGATATTTGTTTAAGAACGAAAAAAAACTTGTCAAGAGAAATAGAATACAAAATTTTATTGTCCCATCTACAACCTCAAAAGCGCGACAAAATCGCGAATATTGTCGTGAAAACTCTAGGATATCGAATTCAAGAATTGGCATGCTTTTTTCAAATAGAAATATAAAACATATTCTTGGTCTTATCGATGTACTATCGATTGAAATCGATAAATTTGGAGAAACTATCGATGCATATCGATATTTTTTCTTAACGATTTTACCCACCTCTAATTGAAACTTTTTAACAAAGCTATTGGATACGCTTTACCATTGAAAATAGTATTTTGCAAAAATGCGATATATTTTTTGAAATGGGCCACATAAGCCCTATGAATCTTTCATTTACAACATAATCATTTGTATTACTAAAATTTTTTTATGGGGAATATTATTGTTATTGGACGAAAATTTCCTGAGCAGAAACAAACCGAAAAGCTATAGAAAATTAATAACAAAGAACTATTGTCTGTTTGGAGAAACCATTTTTGGAAATTTTAAGCTTGAATCTCTCCGAAATCTGATGGTCACATTTCACATTGATTTTATTATTAATATAATATTAGATTATAGTATTAAATAAAAATTGTGCAATTTTGAATAAAACGATTACTTATTGCCCAGCCCACATAGTTACACCAATGAATACAATTTATGTGTCACGATCGTTCTATCGGAAATTTTCACACATTTTTTTTAGTTTTACGATTTTTTTTCCATTACTTGAATCTTTGCACTTGTCGCCCTTTTCACAAACTCCTTTTCTGACTTCAGTTTTGTTTTTTCATATTTTTTTCTATTTTTTACTGAAGATAAACATTTCAAGTTTATAAAAGGGATCGTGTTGAGGTCTAAAAAATGCATAAACATGTCGTCCTTGCATATTATGACAATAAGAGTTCTATGTGACTTGCACTGTGTATGGCTTCTTCATTGCTACAACGTGTTGTGACTGTAGTGGTGAGGAACAGGTTCCTTGGCGTGGATTGTGTAAATTATGAAAGAAGACGTGTTAAGTTGGATTTTCTTTCACTTCGTTGTAATAAATTGAAGACAAACATTTGCGCAAGCAATTGAAAGGGAAAACATTGAGTTTTCCGCTAAGGCATTGAAATTAGAGGAGGTACAGTTGTGCGCAAAAATTTTGTGCTGCTATTGAGGTCGAGTAATTCTGACGGTTCGTCAGATGAAAAATCATCAAAAATGCTCGTATTTATACATAATATTTTAAGTATTAAAAAAGGGTTTTCATAAAATTTTGTGTCTTTTTAATGCTGTTTTCACTAAAACATTGTTCACATTTCAAACTACTTATATCAGAATTGTCCAATTTTCTCTAACATGATCATATTTCAATTTTGTCCTTTACGCGATTTGATCTTGTGCGTTGCGCGTTCATCTACCTTTGCGTCTTTCGTTTGAAGACAATACTCGTAGTGTTCTATGCTCAAACTTTACAAAGCAGCTTTGTCTATTCGTTAGTTTTGTAGCGCATTGTGCCTGCCTTTGGTTTGTTTGTGTCCTTTCACTTTCTCTTTGTTTACGAGCCTTGTTAGATTCCTGCTGTGTCCTGAGGCAATATTGCTATGTAGCCGCCTGAAGTGTGACTTGCTCTTGACCCTTGGCTTTTATTGTATTTAATGAGGATGGAGAATAATAATTGATGAATATCAAGAACTAATTAATGTGCAACAAATGAAATAAATTAGTTATTGTGAATATTTGCGGGTAGTATATTCTTTTCAGTTAATAAAATAAAATTATAACAACTGTACAATTTTGTAAGAACCAAACCGATTTCGATCTTGTGTCGCACATTTAAATAGTTGATGCTTTTCAGTTTTTAAAACTTTTCTATAAAAACTCCCATGGGGCCCCTATACACTACAATTTGTTATTTTCATGTACTAATAAAAAATAAAAAAAGGTCCAAAGTTAAAACTTAAATGCTTAAAACCAAGTTCTATTTTGCCACCCCCCAAGCCGTTGCGTCTGGGGCAACCGCTTAGGTATTCCACCGAAGTCATATCAGTATTAGCAATGGTAAATTAAGATAGAACTGGGGGGTTTTAGCCCCAGGCCCTATGAGTCCCCAAACTGCGCTAGAGTAAGGTATTAAAGTGGGGCTAGGACCCGGAACCGGAGCTCAAGGTGGCCGGTAACATGACACCCTGTTATGTGAATGTGTGTTAAAGGAAGAAAGGAAACAGGACCTTTTTCTTTGGTCATCAATATGTAATTTTATTTACTATTTTTAGGTATTAATTGTTTATTTTTAACATAAAATTTTTTTTATGTTAAGTTATTAAGGGTTATAAGAAGCCCTTTTTCTGTTTTTAGTCCTGGGCAAAACCTTAAAGCGGTTCGATGGAGCCCTTCTTTCTTCTTTTAATTCAAACGATTGTAAATTCTATCGAAAAAAGGAAGTTCGGCTAACTATGTTTTTAATTTGAAAGCACATTTTTAATAAGTTCAGGCACCTTAAATCAGAAATTTACATTTTGTTTGCAACATTTCCAAATTTTTTTTTCTTTTTTTTTGTTTCATTTTCATTCTTTTATTAATAATGTCAAAATTTGCTAAAAATTCTTAAGCAGCACAACTTCGTCTACAATAAGCTTAACGGTTACAAAATGACAAAATCCTGAGATAAAAACTTACGTTATAAAAAATGTAACGATTTTGTCGAGCCTTCTAAATCAAATGATCACGTAGCCGTTCTGCAACAACAAATGGAAATCCGCAAAAAGAATATCTAACACGTTAGAAAATTGAAAATCTAATGAAAAAATATGCAAATGCTTAACACACACACACACATACAGGGTATGCATAAATCCTTTACAAAGCCAACATTATGCAGAAAATAAAACTTTTCCTAGAAAATTTTCTCACGATCGTAAAGAAAATGTGAGTAGGTACCTGACACCATCAGAACTCATGCAAATTGCGTGCGAGTACAAATTCCGAACCAAAGAGATACAGGAAGTCGCATCCAAACGCTGCATTTCCGCAGTGAATTTGCATAATTTTGTCAGGAAAAAAGGGGTTAAGCGAAATTACTACTTTCCATAATATTCATTAATTATGCGAAAATCTTGATTTTGCTGTCAGCAGCGCATTTTCTTATAAATTTTACTCATTTGCATAACGAAAACGAAAGTGATGATCGCAAATATTTCCTTGCTGTTGCAAAGCTGCAAAAAAAAATGCTGCGATAGTTGAGGGTTAACTATGTGTCACAGTATGCGACACAGCATCAACGGCCAGCTGATGACTGTCCTTCTCGAAGGGGTGTCCGCTGCAGGTCACCCTGAGCAACGGCAAACTGACGCATAAGAAAAAATCGCAGCAAGGGTTAATTTGATGAAGTTGGTTAATTAAAATTCAATTTTTTCTTTTCTGCTGCATTTCGCTAAACTCAGCTGCAGTAAAGGAAAGGATTTTCGCTGGAAGACAGCAAAATCATGTGCGTAAGGAACTCATCTTCATTTGCATATAATTTGCATAGGTTTTCTAACTTGGTCTACGTGCATTTTCACTTCTTATGATAAAATGAAATTTATGCAAATTTTTTTGCTATCGAAAGTCGAACTAAAGATTTTCTCACGCTGTTGAGATTTTCCTTTACCTTTACTTCAAGGCGTGGCTGTTTGGAAATTTCTTTTATTTTTTAATATAACAGCAGGATCGTAATAAATTTCGATCGATTTTTGATTATTTGTATTGATTATGTTGATCGCTTTGGCCACGTAGACTGCAATCCTTCCTGCAGGAAGTTTTTTGTGGCGCCAAATCCGACTGAGTTTGCCAATGGCGGTGTTTTGTCAATATGAATGGGTTTTAATAGAAAATTATGCAAATTGCTATTTTTTTTCATTAAGTCTGATTGTATATGATAATACTCGGATGTAATGTGTTAAATGGAAAAGAACTGAAAGTGTAACGTATTTTTTAATAATATTGAATTGTTGCTAAATTGAAATTTGCATAGATATTACTTAGTTTTGATATCTTAGGTATTCGAATAAAGCAATTTAAGAACTTATGAATATTGCACGATTAAGTACTGCACCTTTTGGCAGTGCAGTAAATTCTACTAGTATTTGAAGACAAGCCCAAAATAACTTCTGCACCCCAAAAAAATAAAAACAAAAAAGAAGTGTACTTGGGAGTTCAAGCTGGGACGCAAAATAAAATTATGTTGCAAAAACTCACATTAATGAAAAGCAACTAATGAGTACAAATATTCAGTAACAAAAACTCCAAATATACCACTCGACATAAATATTTTATTTAGTAGCCTGAAGCTTTAGACGATTTTTTTGGAAATACAAAAACAGAATTAATTTTACCAAGAAAAAGCCATGGAATGAAACCCTTAAGCGGGCATCTTCCATCAGACTTGAAAACGAAGTTCGATAAATTTTCAATACACTGTAGAGCAGCGTCAGATTAAGGTAGGGAACAGAGTGGTCTATAGCCCCTGACCTCGAGCTCAAAGAGCTTCATCAGCAAGGCATTTTTCTAAGTCATAAATTTGAGCAAGCCGGGAAAAAACAGGTCTTTGCGAATAAAGTGGTGCCACCGCCATGGTGCAAAAATCTCTGATGGAAAAAAGTCTCGAACAAATAATAAAAATTTTAAAATAATATTAAAATATGCACTCATTTTCATAACAGTTTTTTTACAAAAATTTATTCTCCTCGACCCTACCCAAAATAATGATTAAAAAAATTGTAAAAAGTTTATAAAAAAGTGTTGGGACTTCAGATAAATAATTGCTTGCAGCATATAGCTTATGCGGGGCTGACAACTGAATTTGGAGACATTTGAAGACAGCGGCATGTGTGGTAAATAGAGTGTTTCGGAATAGGAAGTAAGGGGATAAGGGGCCGTTCAAGTATTACGTAACGCAATTAGGGGGGGAGGGGGGGTCTTGTGAAACGTTACGATGCGTTACAGGGGAGGGGGGGGGGGTTTGAACAGCGCGTTACGTAACATTGTTTTTGAAGTGAAACTACTTTAGCGGGTGGTGATTTGAAATGAGGTGTGTATAATGAAACGCTTTCTTTATGTGTATGCTTATTGAATAGCTACAGCCAAAAAATTTTATTATAATGATAAAAGTTGATGGGATCTAGATAATTTACAGCAATAAATAATATGTTAAATTAAAGCACTTATCAAGCAGAATGTTCTAAAACTATCATCTTCGAGATTGGTTAACCAAAACCAGAGATGTAAGCGTGGAAAGATTTCCTATTTTTCTCATTTATTGCTGTAGCTGTTCTAGATCCCATCAACTTTTATCATTTTAATAAAATATGTTCGTCTCATTTTTCGCCATTTTAACATAGCTTAAGCAAATGTTTATTACATTATGTGTGATTTTTATTAAATAACAATATGAACAAGTTATCTTCAGTCAGGCCGAAACTCACAAACCCTACACTGCACTCAAAGTAGGTACATATATTTCAGTAAAAAAAGACGTTGAAGAGGTTAAATAATTCGAAAAAAGTGTGAAATGTTTAAGAGGTTGAAAACTGTTGAAAAAGTCGTAAATATATGCAAAATGTTAATGTTGAGAGAGGTTGAAAAAGTCTAAGCAATTTAAAATCGATGTAAAAGTCGACAAAATAAAGAAATTTCATCACAATATCTTGCACGGTTTACGAGACATGGTGGTATAGAGGTCAAGTTTCATCAAAAACGCTGCATTTTTTTTCAAAATGGGATTGGGCAAATATACATAGAGTATGGGCGGTAGGCGTGTCTATGAACCGATTACGTCCATTTTCAATAGCAAGATGCAAGAAGGTCTGACCTGAGTGTGCTAATTTCATTCAATTAGCTTTCTTGATTTTTCCGTAAACCTGATTTGAACAGACAGACAGACGGACATAGCTAAATCAACTCAGGTGGTGACGCTGATCAAGAATATATCTATATGATTTTTCATACCTACCACCGCCCTCTTCTATGCGTTACAAACAAAATGACAAAGTGAATATACCCTCGGTGTAGGGTATAATAAAGAAAATAAACAACATACGCATGTATTTCCGGTACTTTTCGCAACATAATTGTGACTTTTAGGTAAATATGGTCACTTGGGTGTTACGTAACGTTTAAGGGGGGGGGGGGGGGGGGTAGAGGAAAACGCTACGGCGCGTTACATAGGGGGGAGGGGGGGTCAAAAATCTTCGAAAATTGCGTTACGTAATACTTGAACGGCCCCTAAAGCGGAGAAAACAGGTTGAAAAGCATTATTTTTTAACCTGCGAAGGTGACATGAAGCATGACTTAATTAAGCAAAAACTTAATGGGACAAGAGGGAAGCATTTGAAGCATTTTTGTGCCTGAATCTCTCAAGATGCTGTTTTACATTGAGTCGAATAATATGCGTGAAATACCTGAAGGTAGTCGGAAGCAATTGTGCATTTGCGACAAATGTAAAGAAAATTGCAAATAATGCATTTAAAGTGAAAGTAAGCATTGAAATGCAAATTAGTAACCAATAAACAAATATTTGAAATCTTGTGCCAACTGAATACCCAATCTAATTGAAAACCTGTGAAAAGTCTGGGTAAAACTTCCTTCACATAAATGCTATGGTTTTTCGCACATGTTACAAAAACAAAGCTCTAATTTATTAAATTTTAAAAAATCCTCAAAAACCTATGCAAAGTATTAAAACAATGAAGAGAGCAAAAGAAAAAAAGATTTTATGCATCATAAGCAAAGTTTCGAAAAGAAAACTGCTCAAAGAAAAGTTAATTGTGCTGAAACAATTCCGTTTCTTGTTTCGAAGTTTAATTTGATAAAATAAAAATTAATTACTTTAATACACGGCATTACACAACAAAAAGTTCGGAGACCTCTACTCGAGTAAAGGGGAATGCGTTGAAATGTGGCCTTAATTTATGGCATAATTAATTAGAACAATTTTCGTTGAAGTTTACAGTGCGTTTCACAGAAAATGATTAGAAATTAGAATGTTTAAATTAATGTTTACAATAAAAAATGTGTTGCGGTTATTACTTTTGTCACAAACTCGAATGCGCCATTTTTGAAATATCCTCCCCATGTCTTGTTTTGCAGTTTTCAATCCAATCATAATTCACCCAAAAAAATTTTTTGTTTTTTCTTCAAATGCTCCTCCCTTTTAGCATCAGTAAAATGTTTACCTTTTACCCTCATGTGTGACCATATGAACCATAGACCTTTTGTTAATCCTTGCAAAAATCAAATGCTTCCTTCCTTCATTTGCCAAATATATCGGGGAAGCTGCAAAAAGCATCAGCAGCATACCCCAGCGAATCCGGTAAAAACGTTACATCATTAATAATACAACAGCCATCCCCGCAACTTAAACTGTAGCCAAATCTAATGATAAAATCGAACGTTAGCTCTGAGGGGTCGTCGAGTGCGTACAGGAAAAAAAATCTGCAATGCTTTTGAGGGTTGGTTGTTGCCGAAGAAAATTCATTTCACACAGCATCCCTCCAAATTGCGTGCAAAACTAAAGCGCAATGCAAATTTTTTTCAAAATGCAATAGTATTTTTTTCCGATTTTTTTTTCCTTTTGGAACGAGGTGAGGCGGAGGGTTGAAAAAATCACCCCTAAGTTTACGAGTTGAACCTGATTTTTCGCTTTCTTCGGCGTTTGTGTTGTCTCGTCTGCAATGTTTGCGCTAAAGAGGCGTCAAGAAAAAAAGTGAAAAACACTCATTGCTAACGACAACAACAACAACAATGGTTCATGGGGGAAATCGGTACAAATTTCTTTTTTCTATGGTGGTTTTAGTTTACTACTTTTTTTTTAGATGTGGTAAAAATCAAAGCTGGAGAGGGTCGCTGAGTTTGAGAGCTAAGTTTAATTCGGTTTGGTTGAGAGATTTACGTTATTTTTGCGTAGTTTGATTACTGAAGCTTTTTTTCTAATTTGGTACCGGTTTCTCGGGTTGAATGCAATCCCAGTAGGTTTGAATTTCCAGGAGAGAGGACTATTTTGTAAAGACTTTCTTAGCTCAGAGTATGTGTTGGTAATAAAATTTGAAAAAGCACCCCAGAAATATAGCTATTTTCTCAAAACCACGGATCAGCAAATATGGTATGTTTTTTTAATTTTCAAAATGATTTTCAGTTAATGTTGTTTTTATTGCTTAAAACAACAATAAAAATTCAAAACATATCTTCTGAATTTAGCTTTGCTCTCGCAATCAAAAATCCGAATGATTGACTTATGATTTTTTGCGTACTCGTCAATGCATTCAATGGTTTTTTATTTATTTTTCAATTATTCAATAACTCAACTCGCCTAATTGTCGATTTTTGGATTATTCAACAATTCTATTCAAGGAACTGCTATATGATTCCTGTTCAAAATCATTATATTAATTAGGAACTTCTTTTTAAATAATCGTTTATTACCACCAATGAACGATAATGTTTTGTTTCTTTTATACTCAGAACTGGATTGGTATTATAATATCCTTTAGGGAGAACAGTAAGGACCTTTCTCTTTTCGATCATGACTTTATAATGCCAGACAGAATAAGTATATGATTCAGATTTTAGTTTGATGAGTATAAAAGGCCTCACTTTTTTATTTCTTTTGGTACGAAAATATATATAGCATGTGGAGGTTCGAAAGGTATTTCCGTTGTCGATCCTCCAAGGTTTTGCTACGTCACTCTTTTGATACACAAAACTTTTCACAATATTGTCTGTGCTGAAATTTGTTTAAAATAGCTAAACATTTTTGGTGACAGCATTGTTGTAGTAATAAGAGTCGGATTTTTGCGCAAGGTAATGACTTAAGTATGGAATACGGCGTTATACTTTTTTTGGCTACAGTGCAGCCCGGATCATATTCTCTACACTGCAAAAATAGCAAAACGAAAAAAGTTTTGACCGCTCCCTCTCTTGCAAGCCATTAGCCTCGATCCAAGTTAATAAACCGATTGCACAAAATGCTATGTTTTTTACATCACTAGTGAAAATGTGGAACATTTTCGCTTTGAAGGTTTATGCTTTTTTTTGTGAGGTTCTTTAGATTTTTGCATATTGAAATTTATTTGGCAGACGACGGCCAGACAGACGTGAATTCAAGTGTATGTATGTGTATTCGAGCGTAAATGCGTGTGTATTAAGGAGTGTGTGTATGTATGTGCGTGCGAGTCTGTATGCAAAATGATGGCAAATTTTTATTATGAAAATATAAATAGGAAAAACCAACCCTGCCGGGTAAAAGTTAGATGAAAGGTCTTTATGTTGTTGAAATAATTTTCATTTTGCGCTTAAAGTGACAGGCAAGAAAATTATGTAACCGGTTTTTTTATTTTAACTTTAATAAAGAAAATAAGTATTACTCCTTGTGAATTTTTTCTTATCTTAACAATGAACCACTACTTGAGGCTCATTAAGTTTCAACTTATAAAAACATATTGAAACGATATTACGATCTGATAAAAACCGGCTTCTCGATGTTTTTGTTACTAAACGATGCTTTTCGATTTTTATCAAGTTTTTCAATATATCGAAGTTTTCGTTGTTTTTAGATACTTTCCGGTCTTTTCGATACTTGTTAGCTTCAATCGACAATTTCGATACTATCAAACAACTTTTATCTTTTTCAATGTTTTTCGATACTACATATTTGATGACTTTCAACTTCTTTAATATTATTCGACTTTTTGTAATTGATATGAGTAAAGGAAATCTGAATATATGTTGCATATGCACATACGTACAATACAGTTAAATAATCGTTACATTTAAGCCTCAACCATTTTTACTGCACAATGTACTTTAACGATGGGTAGCAATTAATCGTTACATTTTTCACTTATTAGCTCATCTAATTTCTGGCATAGATGCAGATAAATGAAAAAATCGTAAAACTTTATAAAAATCGTTTGGGTGTGAAATCAATTTGGTTCGATACAACAAAACAACAACAATCGAAGCCACATAAAATATATAGCATTTGCCAAAAAATGATTCAAGGTACTCGATATAACGATATCAATGAATGCAAAGCAACCCAGTCCCACCCAAAACGTCACAGTTGACAAAACAAATTTCCCACTCCAAGTCCAAACCGAACACGTACCTACTACATACACGCACACACTATTTAGAGTAGAGTCCCATGTCAAGCCAACCCAAGTTATTTTGATTTTCAAGCATCCACTCTTGGTTGCATACAAGGATACGTAGCGCACGTCCTGAAGCTGGAGAGAACACCACGTTCACCTTCTTTTGAAAATTAAGTTCATTTTAATGTCAAGCAGTTTTAAATAAAATAAAAAATTTACACCATTAGCGATGCAGGGCAGACAAAGCACAGCAGCAATATGGGATGAGTGTGGGGTTGCCAAAACTGAATTTGGCAAAAATTACGTTTGTGTGTTAAGGTGATTTGGTATCTGAGGGTGGTTGACACTTATGTGTTCATATGCCGTTTTGTTTTTTTTTTTTTACTTTATATATATCCCCACATCTGGGTGCTGTTTAAATGTTGTTTCCTTTTAAAGTTTCCTTTTACAAATTAGATTTTTAAACTGGAAGTTCACTTTTATCAGCAAATAATGACCAAAGTGTTCATTATTGGGCTTTATAAAATGAAAACAAACATTAGGGGAATAATCTTCGGAAAGTTGTGAAAGCCCTTAATAAGTGGATGTGTTTTTTTGTTTATATGCAAATGAGCGAATAGTTTTCATATATTGGAACATTTTTTTATCTAAGTACGTATGGTAGTGGCTATTTGTATTACAAGTACAAAGATTCGATATTTTCTCTCTTTGCAATTCAAAGTCGCATGTCACATTTTAGATCTTATTTTGTGCTAAATTTATGGGTTTGGTTCGATTTTAAAAAAAAAATTCACAAAATGCAGAATTTAATTTATTCACTATGATCTTAATGAGAAATCGTAATAACGTGCAAGAAACATTCCAACTTCGTGGTAGTAAAAATTTACTTGAATTTTGAAAAGTCATAGTGCGTAAATTGTGCATTTGTTTGCTCTTTGAAATAACAAAAATAACATCAGCAGGAAGTTTGCATATGGGGCACAGTTTAAAAAAAAGAACAACAAAAAAGTAGGGGAGGAAAAGTAACCTAAAATTATGCACTGCAACAAATGCTCAAAACAACAACAAAGGTTGGCAGCACTGCTCACGCATGAATCAAACTGCAACCGTGCGGAATGTCGCTATTACCTTCTATACGAGTACATACATAAATACACACATCCTAACCTAAACTTATTGCTCTCACCCATTTGGAAATAAAATAAGTTATTTATTTTTTTTTGCTAATGAGGAGAAAATTCGAGAGGAAAGAACTTAGAAGAACTGAAAACGTAATAAAGACCCGTTGGCTATGCATCGTTTCGTAAACCTTTCAGATATCTTTCATTTTCATTTCAGAAAGTTTTATGCAATGTGACGATGCTTGACTTTTGACTTCATTTGAATCAAAAATCATTATTTAAATTTCATTAGAAAAAGTTCAGTAAACGTTAAGTCTGGAACTTTTGAGAACGATTACAAGTGAAAAATCTCATTTACAACGTGTTAGAAAAATTTAATTTTAAAGATTCAAGAAACGTTCAATATGGAGCCTTTCAGAAACATTTGACAATGATTGCATATTTTATATGAAACATTTCTGGTACGTTATCTACTTCTTCTGAATCATTACATGCTGAGTGGGAAGTAAATATGATTTCAGGATATAACCACCGAAAACTTGTACCACTTGCACACGCCTATGCAAAACAAAGATAGGTACAGCTGTGTGCGAAAAAATAGCAGTGTCATATGAAATAATCTTTGCCTTTATGAAAAATAAAAATTATACATAGGAAAAATGAAATTCCAAATTTATTTGCTTCATTTATGTTTCACCAATGTTCCAAAATTCAGGTGTGAAAAATAATAGTAGTGCTTAGCAGTACTTAAAAAAACAAAACTAAAAAAAGTATAATTCAGTATCTAAACCTTATTTATATTAAATCTATTAACAATTAGTGGAATGACCTTTATTAGAACGAACGGATGCACATCTTCGCTGTATGGAATCCACCAAACGCTGGCATTTCTCTACAGGAATGGCCTTCCATGCTGCCCTTACAGTATGCCACAATTCTTTGACATTCTTAGGACATTCTTTGCCCACGGCTTCTTTGACATTGGCCCAAAGGTTTTCGATGGGGTTGAGGTCTGGGAACTGGGCTGACCTCTCCATTACCACAATCCTATTTGAGGAAAACCAATTTTTCGCCAATTTGCTCATGCGCTTTGGGTCGTTGTCTTGCTGGTAAACCCAATTTAACGGCATTTTCCATTCAGCGTAGGGTAGTATGGTTGAGCTCATTATTTCCACGTATAATTTTGCATCCATGTTTCCTTTTATCCAATAAATTGGACCTGTGTCGGAGGGTTTGAAAAGCAGACCCAAAAGTTAATTTTTGCAACACCATGCTTTACGGTCTTTGGCACGTATTTCGGATGAAACGGAACTCCCACTGGTCTTCGTACATAATGCTCTAAAGCCAAATAAAACTATTTTGGACCAGTTGGAGTTCCGTTCCATCCGAAATACGTGCTTGGAAAACAGAATAACAGGTAACCGGTCATTGAGAAAATTAACAATATTATGCTCAAGATACATATTTCCGACTGGAAATGTCCAAATTTTAGTTGGTCGCTTTGTCACAGTACTAGTGTGCAACACAACAACAAAAACAACTGCAAAATAATCATCGGCTTGTTGAAAATAGAACAGAAAATTAAATAGCAACTATGACTGCAGCAACAACAACAACAAAGGTAATAAGAAAATTAAAAATAAGTTCATTGACAAAACGCCGGAATTTCACATTCACATAAAAACCGGAAGTTTATGGTATAAACGAATGCGTCCATGTGCAGCATAGAGGGGCAACAACGTACAAAATTTCATACAACCGAAAAGTAAAGCAATTTTTTTGCTGTTCGTTCTTATTTCGTTTTGCTTCATAAACTTCAAAAAAAAAAAAAGGAAAATGAAAAATGAAAAATTAACCTATTTTCGCTACTGCTGTGTGAGCGAAAGGCAATTTAAAGCCCACATACGAGCGGCGTTTGCATTAAATTTTACAAATCATTATTCATTTGTCTGAGGCCCAGCTTCTCAGCCTGAGATTAAACTAAGAGTTTATTCAAACATCGCTACTGTACGGGGAAAATTAGCAAAAATAAAATTAATTGAAATTGGCATAGAGCCAAAATTTGTACATCAACTTAAAGTTAAAAGAAGCATAGACTTTAGGTATTAAGCTGCTATAGTCAGGGTGGGAAGTACCGCCACGGGCTCCGTGCCCAAAGGGGCGCCCAAACTGTTGACTGTTTGACAAATTGTAGAGGTTTTTCTTGCAACTTAAGTCGGTAAGCGATTTTATAGCAGAAGTTTTAGTGCTCCACGTTTGTTGATCAAAGAAAAAAAGGATCATCAGGACCGCTGTTAGTAATATATGTTGAAATGCGTAATTTTAAAAAGTGATGTTTCAAGCAAATTCCTATTTTTTAAGAAAATTAACTTTCCAAAAAGTATCAATGATAGGATTTAAAATTTTATCGAATTTCAATGTGTATATATTCCAAAAAGTTGAGAAAATATTCGCTTTTATTTTTCATTTAAGTCCTTCATTTGATCACCATAATCATCACCATGTATTTAAATATATTTTACAATTAAATCTTAAAATTTTATAAAACAGCTCACAATTTTTATTAGAATTTTGAGTTTTTTCATCGATCAATTTTTAATTGCAGTAAATTGAACTTTTATTTTTTACAAGTTCTTCATGTGACATGTTGGCATTCCGATATGTGGATGGAACTTAGCTCACCAGAAAAGATCTATGCCTGAAGATATCTCACCTTGTCTTAAAGGAATAATAGCAACAAGAGTGGGAATAACAACGACTGAGATTCGCAGAAGAATTAAATTAAATGCGATGAATTTATATAATATCCCGAGCAAAAAGATATTAGCACAACATACATAAACAATAAGTAAAAAATTACTAATGTTATTATATTATTGCCTTATTTTTTCGTTAAAATGGGTTTAAAAAACTGTAGCATAACTTTTTTATTAGCATTTAAGTTAATTGGGATTACGCATTACTCATACGACGTGGAGAACTAAAGATTTTGTTTAATTTCCAGGTCGGTCTGAAATGCAGAAAAATTGTCAATTCTATTTCTTGTGGGAGGACTAAGCCCCCAGGAAAAATTGCGTTCTACGCCAATTGTATTTTGACTGGCATCATTCAAGCTACGTATGCCTATAGGAAAGACCCTACGCTCATGAAGGAGTTTTAGAATATTGATAGTGTATGTGTAAGAAAAATTGAAGGAGTTCACTGCAGCATTATGAGTATGGACTTTCTGAATAAGGAATCTTTAAATTGTTTATACTTAATTTTTTTTCCCCAAAAACTTCGAATTTCGACTATAAGAAAATATATTTTTATCTTAAAAAATGCAATTTTGACCGAAGAAAATTTCCAGTAGAGAACTTGTTCCAATATTGAATATTCGAGAGAGGGAGCGAGAGATATCAACCGAGAAACAGTGAATTTTCGCAGCGCTAACCACAACTGTTATACGAGACATAGTGGCAGTGTTATACGCGTTGATTGGACTTTGTGCATTGCGCCATCTTACAGTGCAGTTTCCCCAACTTGCGCGCTCTCTGTGCTTAAGTGAACGCCAAAAAACACAGACGCCATGCGTAAAAGAGTGCGATGATAATCGGTGTGCACATTCGAATACTCGAACTTAATTTCGAATTTATTAGGAATGCACGATCGGCGTTCGTTCTTCGGTTTAATTTTTTATTTGCCGTTTTTTATTTCTTTGACGAACTTCGAGTTGAAGCTCCGCCATTTTTGTTATTGCAACTTTAGGCACACGCACACATGCACACGCAATTGCAATGGTATGTGCCAAGTCAATGAACTTTTTGTTGGTACCGAAATTTTCGCTTTTGAAAATGTTGAATTTTTTTTTTTTTTATATATAATTTTTAGTAATAGCTGATTTTGTTATTGTTGTTGTGATAAGTGTGAATTATAAAAAAAAATATCTATATGAAAACTTGTTGCTGTCTCTTTTCCACACACATGAGGCCTGAAATTGTTGCGTCGATTTTTGCTGCAGTCGTGGCGCTGTGGCGAAATGTTGTTTTATTATTGTTGTTTTTGTGTTTTATGATGACTTTATGGTGCTTTTTAGAGTTTTCTGGTGGAAAACGGACGGGTTGGCGGCGCAGCGGTTTAGCTGAAATAAATAGTTGTGGCCCATCAACTTGGTGCACAGTAGAAGATCTATTACATGTGCTGCACAAAATAAATAGTGCCTCGCAAGAAGACTTGAAGTAAATTATGAAAACCTTTTTGAGGGCTTGAGAAATAAAAAGTAAAAATGGAATATATTGATAACGAAAGGAATCGAAAGCACACAAGTAACAAATTGCTGGTAAATGATATAAATAATAAATGTTGAAAAATGTCGAAAGAGGTTAAAAAGTCAAAAAAGTCTGGAAAATGTTGAGGTTGAAAAAGTCGAAAAAATAGAAAAGGTTGAAAAAGTTTTGAACCAAGTGAAAAACGTTGAATGAGTCGAAAAAACATGGAAAATTGTTGAAACAGTTGAAAAAGGATGATAAAGTCGATAAGATATGGAAGGAGTTGAAAAAAGTTGAAGAGGTTGTAAAACTCAACCTTTTTTTATTTTTTTAATCAGCAATATTAATTCATTAAATTGTAAGACTTAATTTTCCGTGTGAGAAAAACTTGATGCTTTGATTGGCTTTAACATGAAATTTTGGGCTAGGCCGGGTCATTCCCGGCCACCTGACAACCCTGGCAATAAAGGTTTATTCGATTAAAAATTTGCCACTTCTAAAAGCTCTTCGGAAGGCGTAACTTTGTAACTTTTTCTGAACTGTTCCAAAATGCCCACTGTGCATTAACACTAAGCGCACAAATTATTATTAAACGTTGAAAATTTTATTGGAAAACTCGTTTTTTTTTCTCTGCTGCTTAATTCGATATTGTATAGTTTTGCTTTTTTGTTAATTGGAACTCTTTGTTTTTTTTTTTTTTTGCTTGGCGCTGTTGAAGGGGGGAGCTTAGGCTGCACAGTGGCATCGCCGCCATTGCTCATTTTTGAATGCAGCACGTCTGAGAGTTTCGCATACACTACATGGTGCGCAAAGCGGTTCACCTTAGTAGGGTCTTGTTTTTTGGACAACATTTTATGGGCTTTTTAAGGGTCACATTTTTATTTTTTTATTGTTTTTGCTTTGTTTCTTCTTCTTCTTTATATAGTTAGTTTAGCGATTCGAATGCAAAAAATTGATATTCGAAACTATTTATATGAGTGTTGCACCTTAAGGGCTCTCTGAAGGCCCTTTTTCTGTGTTAAGGGTCATGAGTGTTTTGCATACTCGATTGCATTGAAGTTGCGTTGAACTTTTTAAGATTTGATTATTATTTTGCTTCATTTCAATATGACTTTTTATACCGCTTGCTGTTGAATTTTATTGATATTTATTAAGTTGACCTTTTTCTGTGAGCGCTGCAGAGTAAGTGTCTGTGTCAATGCTTTTTGTAGGGAGCGATTGTTTTATTATTTCATAAAAACATAATATCATGATTGACACAATTTTTCGTATTTTTTTAAAATGCAATAAAGTTTTGTTTTATATGTACGAAATTATGTACATATGTAAGTAAGTATGCAAACACTCAATGTGAAAATAAATAGAAGGATACTTGTGAGTGAGAAATATGTGAATTGAAAGGAACCAAACATGTTACCGTAATGTATACTTTTCACTAGCCAAATATTTTTTTCCTTTTCGGCCTACACCCAACAGCACATTGAGAACGTTAAGAAAAGATTTATCAACTCAATACGTTCGTTAGTCCTATCTGTCTAAAATTCAAGTTTCGAAAATTGAAGCATCGTTTACGTATTAAAAATAAAGAAAACTTCTCAGGTATCCAATCGCAGTAATATGCTCTTTAGCGTGCATATTATTAATTCAACCAGCATTATTGAGTTTTGCATTAATTATCATGCTACAACAATAATAAAAAAATTATGACTCACAAAAGATCCCGAAAAAGAAACAGCCCAATCTATATTTGACAAATATCAAAAGAAAAAACTATAAAAATGCAAATAAAGATCAATTTACGAGAGAAGGGAATGCAACCCTCTAACCCTTTGAATTTTGTTTACAATGAAAACTCCACTAAACGACTGGAAATTCTATGATTATTGAAATTCATGATAACGAATATCAACTCATGGCACCCAAATTCTGCCCCGCATTTATCACGCAGTAAGACACAGTAACTTTTGTTCTTTTTTTATTGCACTATCGCATATTTTTTGTTCTTTTTCGAATTGTCCGTACAATCACTCAACCCGTCACCCTCCTTTCAGTTTAGTTCCGAGCATTACAACAATGGTACTCTGGTGCTGCTTAAAACTAAAGTCCAAAAACTCCACGCATGTAATGTTCGTAATTGATGTCTGTCAAAATTATTGGCGGAAATTTGTTGATACTTAATTGTCTCAGAATTTACGAATTTTCACAATTTGATTGGCATAGATGCGGGTATACTTGCATTGTTCATTAGAGTGTAACTTATTTCAAAAACTTTTTACTTTTATGATGAATTCTTAAAGCTGTAAACAAACAAATTGATATATTTGACATCAAGTTGAGTTGCGTTACTAAGGAGGAGGGGGAGGAAAAGGGCGGTCGCCCTGGGCACAATGGCTTCGTGACCATTAAGTCTTGGTAACAATATTAAAAATTTGTACGGATCAGATTTGTATCTATTTTAAACAGAGGTTGGACGATCTTTGGTACAATTGTCGCATTTCAATACATTTTTAACAGAAAATTGCCTAAAGAAAATCCGGCGACCTTTTTTTTAGGACGCGTCTTAAGAATTCCCGTACAAAGGATTTCTTCATATAGATCCACCCTAACAGTTTTGAGATATATTATATGTACTTGCATTGGTTGGCGCTTACGCAGCTGATCGGGTATCAACTGGCAAGTTGAGAATTGCATTTGCAACATTTTGGAAAGTAAACGGTTTTCATTTAGTCAATCGGTCTGTGGGTCGGTCATTGACACTCGTTTTTATTAATAAATTTAATAGTAAGGAATTGCATTGAGTAGAACTCAGTAGAACCGGGTAGCACAAATAATATGGTTTGGTTGTATTTAGTTTGCGTTTTGCATGGAAAATATAATTCTTATGAAAATCGCTATGCTTAATCTGAGAAAATATGGGATATTTGGGTTGCGTCCTAAGCCACACAATTATTATGCATTGAAAATTGATGATGTGTGTTGATTAATTGCCAATTTAAAATAAAATAGTAATTGGTGTTAATTTTGATTAAACATTGAAAATATTTGGCATTTTAATGGGACTTATGTTGTGTGAAAATAAAGGATATTTGATATAAAAAAAATCACTTAAATGAAATGATTAAATAAATTATGTCGAAGATGAAACTTAATTCACGGAGTGTAGGGTAGAAAGAGATATATTTTGAACTTGAAAAATTAGAGCTGCAGAAAAGAGTGTACAGAAAAAAAAAATATCTTTAAAAAACTTTTATTTTTGAATAAAAGCATAAAAACTTTAAAATCTGATTTACAAGATTCGTAAGTTAATTTTCAAGATATGTATGTTGAAGACAAGAAATCTATATTAAACAGAGATATGGGCTATCCAGCGTTCAAACTTCTGATCACTTATTTTGTTTTAATTCGTTTCAGTAAAATTATACGACGAAGTTAAATAATATATCTTGTGCGTTCTATTTTTTTATTAATTGTTTTTTTTTTCTAAAAAACCAACCAAATTTTCACACGCACCCAGACCCACATAAATGTCATCCATCTGGCGGGTGTGAGGCGTCAAAGTGTGTGAATTTCTATTGTTTTCACAAATTTTCCACGATCGCGTGTTCAAGGAAAATCGAAGTGCAATTTTTTAGATGCATGCGTGCAGTGAATTTTGCAGCACAATCCTGCGGGTGAACAGGGGTCGTCTGTTTTTTAAGCATTTTTTGAGCCTCACTAGGTATTGCTGCATGTTGGTGACATGCGTTGATACATTGCGTTATCATGATTGTGGAAAATTTTGTTGCATATTTTCGTGGTTATGGGAACTATCAAGTAAATGATGCTGCTCAGAATGAAGGTATTTATAAAACATATAAGAAAGCACACACAAACATAATTGAAATAATGAATGATAACCATCAATTCGCTTAATGAGTTAAATTAGAAAAGGGTTCGCTAGATCGCTAGACAGCTGCTGTATTTTATAAGTAACAAAAACTATGCTGATCAGGAAAATATAATAATATATGGGCACCTAAAATACATTTCTACAAATTTATAAGTCTCGAGCTAAAATATAACAATTTTATACTAAAATTGTCAGCACACAGTTTATATCCGTTAAGCTCATTTTATCTTCTGTCTGTGCAAAATAGCATGAAGAAAATACATTACACATTTCTTTTACTAATTTTGACATAGGTATGAAAGAAAATGGACTTAGCAAGTTAACACTGTCAGCCGTCAATACAACAAAAATTTAAAATCTCAGTCAAACATTTTTCGATTTAAATCATGGTTATGCTAAGAATTTTTGACATTCGAAACATTTTTCGAAAGCTATTGAAAAATTTGTATTTGTTTATGATGAATCTTCTTAAAAAAATACTTAATACCCGCATCGGCACTATTCTGCTAAAACAAAATCAGAATGTATATGGAAGAGAATAAATTAAAATATTCTATTACACCAAGAGTTTTTAATTGAAACCTCGTAAGATCCTTGAAACACATCTGCAATCGCTCCACTGCATGAATAAATAAAAGGGGATTCGAAAATCCTTTTGGAAACCATTTAAATTTCATTATTTATGCATTACAAATGTTGTACAGAATTACGTTACAGATTTCGTAGGACCCCTCTACTAAATCAACCACTACAACAATGTCAAAGTGCGCAGATATGCAGACTAAATACCAAGATATCTACATATTCACAACAAAGAATCAATTCGTTTTTAAAAATAGCTTGCGTGGGAAGCTGTGCACAACATCTTAAGGAAATTTACAAAATTTTAATTTTAAGGCCTGCATAGTCGTAGTAAAGTAACTGCGCTTGCACGTCACGCATGCGCAAATGTTTAAAATGTGCAGTCGAATTGTACACAGCAGCAAAATCAAATTGGAGCAAACCACCCCTAATGATTGCCATGGGCAGCAGTTGTTGCTGTTGCAGCGAATGTTGCTTGAAGAATTTCAAAAGTGTAAATTTTTGCGTGCAACATACGAATTGGGAAATGGAAAGGAAGTCAAAAATTATTTTCCAAAAAAAAAACTTTTTGATAATTTTGGCCCTCATGTGAAAAGGTCAATAGGTGAATGGGTACCATAAAGTCTTACAAAATTTCTCTTTATGTTAACATGTCCAATCAATTCTTATGGTGCTTTTTACAAGAAATGCAAAAAAGTTGTCATCATTTATCAAAGTCAAAAATCTCGGTTAACATTTACCTACAAGTTAAAAGCCAAAACTTTCAAACAGAAAACTAACAATCTTGCAGCTGCTTAGCCAGGTTGGATGATTATCTTTTTACCACAGAAAACTACTGGCTAAAAGTTGAAAAAAAAATGGCTGCAACTGCATCTTCAAAATCGCTTAAGTCGCTAAAAATATCAAGAAAACAGCTAACCAACACCCCAGGTGAAGGCAGCAGAAAAATCGACACATAAAAAAACTGTCAGAGGCATTAAAAACTTTTAAAAGTCATTGACTTTTTGGGCAAAGCTGAAAGAGGCTACCACTTGATAGCAAAGCCAGGGAAACGCAACGCAGCTTAATAGGCAAGCGAATAACTTTTAACCAATGAAGCGAAAAACGCTTGGCGCAAAGACTGGTCCACCATTAAGCCACGACACAACAACGAAACCTATTAAGACACCGAAATCTAATCTAACAACAGACAAATGCAACAACACAGATCAACAAAAATATAATTTCTATTTTTTCTGCAGCGTAATCCAAAAAACTCATGGTATCTATATCGTGAAGGAAAGTTATTTAATGCTAGTTGTGACTATGTATATGAACTTCATAGTAGTGTTCCTGTGGAGAACTCTAGGGACTAGCACCCAAGAACTTTTTATATACAGAACACAGCTGTTAGGTGTACAATTTCTTAAGGGACTCCTTATAGAAGCACCTGCTATTCTAGCATTCTCAATAACTCAATGGACATATAAAATATAAATCTGTTCAGACAACAGGTCAGCTCTATTGGTACTTTAAAGGCACAGGGTTGCACATTATTGTTCTTGTAGCTACGCTCGAACTAACATTGTTTATTTGTTCGAATCTATCAGATCAATTAATAGTGCGCGGACATAACCAAAGAAATCTCGTCATTCATGTCCAGAATTTCGATTATTTGGCTACAGAGGGAGGAGTTCACGCATTTTTTTGCACTTCAAAAGTGATAGATCTTTTCATAGATTGGAAGATATCAGAACAAAGTGAACTAACAAAGTGAAGCTAATCTTAGTCCCAGGATATGCGATTGTCGCAGGGAAAGAAGTGACTGACGGACTAACTAGAGCAAGATCAGCTGGCCCCTTCATTCGACCAGAACCATTCTCGAGTAGATTCGTTAAACTGAATTGAAACATGCCATAGGAAAGCTTCTATGTTACTTGCTTAACCAAAATATGATTCGGTAATTATTACAAAATATATGATTGATACAATAACATTGTTCAAATATTTAGCTTGCTGACTAATATCAAATTTAAGTTCATGCCATAAAATCGTAACTTCTGTGTGGGGTTTTGTAACTGGCTATGAATACATATTTTCGGAGCAATGAATCGTATGCTTTCCATGAAATACAAAAGAAGACTCCCAAAATTGGAAGCTTTATTCGCCTTTAAATCTTTCAGTTTTGCTGTTGTAATCGCATTATATGTCGTCTAGTGTTAAAAGCAAATTTCAAAAAGAAGGTGGACAAAGAGAAGAAAAAAATCTAAAGCATAAAGTCAAATGCGGTTACCAGCTAATGGAAGAAACTGTAGAAAGAATGCCAAAAACCAGATACAACAGCACCGACGACAAAAATGCAATTGAGTGCCTAGGGCCCATGCGCAAACGCTATGCTTGAGCTACCTGTGGAGATGTAGATGCTGCGCTGATGCCGTGGTGCGTTGCGTTAGATTGCAACTTGTTGCTACTTTCTCAAAATCAAAATCAAAAAAAAAAAATAACATTATAGCCATGTTTTAAAGTAAGCCCAATAGATATGAGACCTTTACCTTTTTGTTGTTTTAGCTTAATTTAAAAATTGACTGAATGCGTTTTTTTATTTTGCTTTTTTAAGACCTTCGTTGCGACTTCTTTTAGCGGATTTTCTATAATTTTTTGTGACTTTTTTTCTGTGATACAAAAATACATTCGAAGGCTTAAGTTTTTTTTTTTTCAAAGAAAATGTTTCTTTTTTCAATGGCTGATATCCCTTGCATGTTTTGGTTCGTTAAATGTTGATTTGTAGGCGGATTTTATTCTTATTGAACCAAATTGACATTTTTGTATTTTTCATTGTAGAGTTCAAATTTGTTTCAAGTTGTTTTTAATATGAGTACAGTAGGGAGGAAATCTCAGATTGGAACTTTTTCACCATTAATTCTTAGGCCTCTTATAAAACAAAGCACATTATTACTTCGAATGAGGAATTTACGAATGCAAACTGTGTAGAGTTTCGAAAAACCTGTTTAGCTACAATAACATAAATTATGCAGACGCACGTATATTTCATTGACTTCTTGTTCAAAATTACTTCAGAAATCTATGTACATGAATTCTTATTAGAAGGCACTTAACTGCAACAACACCTGACCTTTCAAGCGTTGCAATATTCGCCTTCTTAAGAATGACTTTCTGTTCTATATTATGGCTTAATGCTGACAAACAGATTAAAGAAGATTATGTCTTTAGTTTCTGTGACGACAGTGACCAGGGACCGCAAGTATTTTTTTTTTGTTTGGTTTTTAACATCTCAGGTTACAGCAAACGGCAGAGCTAAACTGCAACTGACTGATTTCCTACACTCAATACAATAGTTTTTGAGATGTCATATCGTGATAATTTTATTGTTTATAGATTTTATGGGTTTCTAATTAAATTACTCACTCGGCATGTAACGTTTTGTAAAGCTTTCAGAAATCGTTCGGATGAAATCTTATAGTTTCAGTTACGTTTCCTTCATTTCCATTTCAGAAAGCTTTCTGCAATGTATCAATGTCTGATTTTGCTGTATTTGCAACATTTCTGAAAGTTTGCAGAAACTTTGTAGGATTAGACAAGAAAAGAATAAAACAAAAATTTTGTATTTCGTCATCGGCTTCTGAAATTCGTTGTTTTTTTATTCCCCGTCACTTGCGCTGATATTTTAGTACGTCATGGGACTCCGAAACTATTGTTTCTTTTACATGCGTAATCACTTGCGTTGTTATCTACTTACAATAATGGTTTTTTATTTATAATTGACAGTAATTATACAAAACCATACTTAACAGAGAAGCAGTTTGGCAACATTCAGACAGGTATTTACTAACTGTGTATTAACCATGTACCTGTCGAATTTATACAATGCAGATAGCAAAAAAGTAATATCGAATCATAGAACATCACTTAGATTTCATTACAAAAATCCAGTAAACATTAAGTCTATAGCCTTTCAGAAACACTTCAGAATGATTATATGTGAAGGATTTCGTTCATAACGTGTCAGAAAGGTTTCATTACAAAGGTTTAGGGAATTTTGAATCTGTAACCTTACAGAAACACTTCATAATGATGACATGTAAAACATTACATTTGAAATACATTAGAAAGAAATCTGTAACGTTGCGTTTGCAATATTTCAAATGAAACATTTTTAGTACGTTACGTACTATTTGTGTAACTTTCTGAAACGATTTATGCCGAGTGGGTATTGGGAAGTGGGAACTGAGATATTTTTATGTGAAGACTAAGGTATTACATTATTCAGCATGTATAATCTTTGATTCTCAAATTTAGTCCCCCATAATCAAAATACTTTTTCAAATGCTGCGCAATTTCTGCAATTACAAACGTGGGAAAATTCTTAAATGCACAACTTCACAAAACTTTTTATACAAATGACTTTTCTACTTGAAAAAATGAATTAAAAAAAAAAACTACACACCCTCAATACTTTAAATGCAATTCATCATCAAAAGGCAAACATTTGCGCACATTATTTAAAAATATGCCATTTCCCATTCATCTGCCATTGTATTGAATCAATCTTTGCGATTGCATCCACCTTCATCAAAGCAACAACAAAAGGGTTAAACAAATGGAGCGCAAAAACCACGCAAGAATTAGCCAAACCACTAAAACCAAAATCACATCAAACCCTTGGCATCAGCATCATCATCATCAGCATCATCAACAACAACCCTCATCTGCCGCATTTTCCCATGACATGAAAAACTAATGCGTAACAAAAGAAAAACCTGTAGAGTTGGCGTGTAAACAAAAGATGTCGAATATCGACAACAAAAAACGCCAACTTTAATGAAAAGAAATATATTTGGTAGGGAGTGGAAAATGTTTTCAGGTGTGTATTTACATAATGCAACACAACATCCTCAACATGCAATAATTTAATCTGTCATGATATGATTGAAAAACTCAAAAACATTGAACTCTACCATACTTTCCAATAAAAACTCTAAAAATATTGTTAAGTCCCGCTGATCTAACGAGAAGGTTAAAATTCAAATCAAAAAAAAAAAAAAAGTGCGTGAGTTGATTATTGAAAAGATGGTACATTATCTGAGATGACACAATAATAAGACAGTTGAGCTAGGGTTGTTGTCATTTATCTCAGAAATTGGATTTTTTTTCATTAAGAAAAATATGTTTAAGTTTTTTTGAAGTAAAAGCAGGTTATGGAAAAAAAACACCTCGCCACAATATTGATCAAAGTCTGTGTAACGCCAATGGACTTTATTTAAAAAAAAACTATAGGAGTTGTGCTTGAGTTCTCCAATTTCGCTGCAGTTTTTCTGGGAAATAATACGATTTGGTTACATCGAAGAGATCTCGTCAAAACTCGAGAATCTTTATTTGGGTTCTTCGAGACATCGGGCACATTTGTAAGCAATATGAAACCGATAGATTGTGCATTCAATATTGGCAAGGTTATGACACTGCCGCAGTGCTGTGAAGTTTAACAGAAGAAATCAAATTAGTTGGACTTGAGCATTTTTGGTGTTTTTTTTTCCAAATCACAGATGGAAAATACTTTGAGAGCTGTAGTGCTCATAATTACAGGGACAAAGTTGTAAAAGAATGTGTTGAAGAACTTGTAGATTGGAAATTTGAATATTATATCAGAAGCAAGCACCTTTCTTCCCACATTATATAAATTTACTGACTCTAAACTGAATCATTGATGGCGTTTGAACTTCCCGCGAATGTATCTATTGAATTTAGATCGGGAATGAATTAATTCAAATATGAAAAACGTTTGAAATATTTATTTAGCAAATGTTTTAAAAATTAACAATATACTGATTAATTTGGCTTAGCTTCTAGAAACATTGAGGTATCTGAGTAATGGCTGTTTCGCTCTTAAATTCCTACAGTTATTATTTTACAATAAACAATTGAGCAATATCAGAGATTGCAATGAATTTTTCTTTATAAAGAACTTTGGTACTAAAACGCTTAAAATACGCGAACGTGCTGTAACGCACACCGCTGCCAATCTTCGCTAAAGAACGTTCTAATTATTTTTTTGTGTGTTTTGTAAACAAAACAATAAAAATTTTCCACTCGCTAAATTTTTTTTTTCTGTTGACCCACATACGATAAAACTAAAAACAAATTACAACAAAAACCACAAGCAACTATCGGCAAACTCCGGCTATCATTCGCATTGTAATATTACAAAATCCTTGAGAAAAATTACAAAAACAACAAACAACGAACAAAAAATAAAAATAAAAACCAAAAACAAAAAACAATAAAGAAAAAAATAATAATTTTTTGCTACTTGCTATTTAGACAGCTGACAGCTTTCAGTGGCAAAGCAAATGACACTTGTTGTTGCTGCTTTATTGCTATAAAATAGATGGCTGATTACGAAACTTAAACAAAAAACGTTTTTTTTTTCGAAAATTAAATTTTAAAATCCACGGCAAATTTGGCTAAAATGGAAAAATTTAGATTGAAACAACATCCATGAAAACGTTGGTGTATTAGCATTTTAAATTCTACTACAAACACTTAAAAGTTTAAAACTTTTCTGCAGCATTTTGCATTTCAAAAAAAAAAAATTAAATTTTGATTTTTGAATTTTTCTATTTTTAACATCTTCGCTAAAATGATGGTGGCCAAATGTAAGCCGCTTGTAACCTACTTAGTATATCAAATACAAATAAAACAGCACACATACATTCACTCACCCATAAAATGCCGCAAACATGCAGTAGTAACAATATAAATATGTGTAGCTAAATAGCAACAAAAAATATATACACATATTTATAAATGGGCTAGTCCACACATAACTTGGGGTGAAATTCCTTAGATTGCTGAAACAAAAGATCTTGCATTGCTGTGTGATTTCCCAGAATTTCGCAGCATTTATTCGTTTGACATTTCCATTTCCAGAAATTTCTATTTGAAATATTGCAAACGGATTGTTACAGAAATCATTCTTTATATATTTCAAATGTACTGTTTTACATGCAATCATTCTGAAGTGCCTTTGAAAGATTTCAGATACGTACCTAGAGCATTTCAAGGTTTCTGGAACGTTTCAAATGAAATCAAATGGCGGACATTAACACACTTCAGAAAGCGTAACTGAAACTTTGTAAGATTTTGAGTGAAAGATTTCTGAAATGTTTACGTAACGTTGCATGCTGAGTGGACGATTACAATATTTACAATCGATTTTGAATCGTTTTTATACAAACGAAATTTATTGACAACCGTTGTTTCATTTTCGTACATGATTGTTGTGACTGTCGAACCTAGCCCGCAACGGTGATTTCTTTTCTTCTCTGGTTTAATATTCAAGTATCTACATTATTTATGTTGAATGTGTGACTTAAAGTAGAGTTTGAATTAGTGGACCGTGAACAATTAGCAACCTCTTTAAGTGAAACGAAAACTTTGGAATATCTGCAACTGGGAGGTTATATATCTATACAACTGAGAGCTTTTGAATAGTTCAATCAAAGTTTAAAATCTTTAACTCTATAACATGAATTTCAAAAAGTTATATCTCTGTAACTACAATATTTTTTCAAACGTATATTTTCGTATTAAAAATATTGTATACGAATGTTATGTATATTTTGAGCACACAGAGAAGGTTAACTTCGAAGCAATTTTTTTTTTTAAATTACATACACTCTCTTTGTGAAGCATTGGCGAAACTAGAGACTTATGCCTAGGAAAGACAAGGCTAAAGATTAACCCCTATCTCCAGACATTGATTTAATACGCATATTTAATCTAAAGCCGAATAATTATTTTAAGGACGATTAAAGTGCATTTTTAAATATGTTTGAACACGTTTTTGATAGTTTTCATATTTTTAATGTAAGATCGCGAATAACTCCGTAACTAGATGATATTTTACAAAAATAGAAAAGGATTTTGTTAATTCAGATGTTCGCAAACTATCTCCAAAAATAAGTTTTGATTAGTTACTGCAACAAATGAAAATAATTTCTATTTAGCCACAGTGTAATCATTTTGCGTCTTTTAGCGTTTTCAGAAAACACTAAAATTTGTCTTTTCTAAATAAAATAAAAACCCTTTCGAGTAGCATATTTTCGTGGAATTTCCCCTATTAATGTACATAGCATATAAATTGTCAGTATATGTTTGATATGATATTTGTGCGTGTCATAAAAAAATTACAACTAATAAAAAGAAGTACGAGTATGTATGTGCGCTGCACTCCAAAGCGAATGAGATCGTTAACGATCTCAAACGATCATTCACATGATCTCTAAAATAAAATTTTGTTTTTTGGTGCATTTTTTCAATGTTGGTTTTAGTGTTGATAGGCCAAGTTACAATTGTTTGGCTGCTGCAGCATTGGACTTTACGATAAGCTTTTAATGAGCCAGTCAGTGATCGAGTGATCAAGTGGTGGCCATATCGACTAGAAAAAAAAACCACGTTGCATTTATGACATTTGATAAGACTTTCAAGCAATTTATAATGACTGAAAACCGCTGTAATTTAAACGAGTTGTTTGTTTGTTTTTTTTTTTTTCAAATACTTATATATTTTTTTTTTGTGTCTTTAGTAAATGATCTTTGCCGTTGTAGTATAATTAATGGATTTGATTAGAAATTGCCTCAGTGTAAATCGATATTTGTTTTATTTAAAATGTAAGCCATAAATTCATTGATTTTGCTAAGCAAAAAATTGTTTTCCTTTAATGTACATTGTGTTGTTTTCATAATTTTTGAAATTAATAAGCAACGTGCTTTTGAACAATCTCCCGAAACCTTTATGGATCAATCGAGAGTAGTTGAGACATTACTGGATGGAAGTACGTACTATCGTAGCTGTGTAAAACCTTCGCTGGAAATTGTAACCAGAGTAGAATCAAACCTGTCTTCTTAGCACATCAACCCAAAAAAAACTATTTCCAGTCCACTTTAATCGCTCAAAATAATTATTTGTTTGGGAAATTTTTCGCCATTAGGTGGGGAAATATTCTTTAGCCTTAACTTCCATATAGTTTAAGTTTGTGCTTTTTTTTTTTTTTGTTCAAACTTGTAACTTGTAAAAACCCTATCCCTAGAAATCTCATTACATTGCTTGTTTTCTTTGCAAAGTTGCTGTAGTTCTGACAGCTGGTATTCAACATAATCTATTCCAAAGTTGAATGACACTATCGAAAGATCATTCTTTGAATAAGATATGCTATGATAATCACCTTTCAAATGATGATGTCAAATTTTCAGGTAAGCTATGTATGCAACCTGTTACCCAAAGAGGTTACACATCTTTTTTTTATAGCAGGTGAATTTAAATTAGTTACAATAGTCACGCAATAATAAAATGCGCTCCAAAAATATCACGATACTCATACTGCTATGTACAGGGAAAATGCATTTTTGTTATGCATTAAGATGAATGCCGTAATTAGCAGGTGCTACCGTTGAATCCAGGATCAAAAAGAAAATTGAAAGCAAAAGGTGCAACAAACAAGTGCAATTTTTAAGAAAAAGGACGAAGAAAATTCGATATAGCTTATTACATCGAGGTTAGTGTGGCTTTAATTTTTATAAAAAAAATTTTAAAATATCCTGCCAAAAAAGTATACCTTATTGAATCAAATAATGCACGTGAGAACAAATTATGTATAGCGTAAAAATATGCAGCCTACTCGTACACAAGCAAAGCGAAAAAAAAGTGTCACAAAACCGACCATCACATTGACGCCTGCACAATGAAAGTCATATTGTTCGATTAGTTAGGTTTTTGCTTTCAAAATCCATCTGCTAGATAGATAGTGATACTTTAAATGCCTTTGTTTGTTCTTATTACATTCAAAGGATACAATGTTTTTTCCTTTCTCTTGATTCGCTATCGTTTTCTATAATCAAAATCCTCGACGTTCCCACACTTGCCTTCTTCACCTTGACTTTATAGTGTTTTTTTTTTATATTATACTTTGATTTCATAACCCACGAAATGGGTTTTCTTGCCTGCGTTTTTTCCACTTTACAGCAACATTTGTTGCCTTCAGCGAATAAAATTGTGAAAAAAGATTCGACTCTTTTGTTTCGTTTTTGATATCAAAATAAAACAGTCATGTGCATTTATAATATGACCGACCATCAGGGGCGATTGCATCGAAAAATAAATGTAAAGAAAAGTCCCATAAAATCCTATTGCTGTATTTTTTTTTTTTTTTTTGTAATGAAAACATTTTAGCCAAACACGCTACACAAAGGTACAGCAAATGGACCAGAATAAGCGTATAAAAGCAGTGACCTTTCAGGTAAACGGACCCTGCTGAAAAGTTATGTCTTAAAGCAAACCTGTTCTGATATGAAGTCGCACATAAGAACAATGTGAAAATTCAGTCTATGATGGCGTAAAAAGGATCGAGGATCGCCACATATTACAATGTTACTCGTACGATTCAAATATGATTTTCAGACATTTTATTCAGATTTAATGTCCATTTATTAGGATATAAGAAGCATTTGGGACTTCACAACTAGAAGAATTAGTTTTCCAAAATAATTACTTCATCATAAGTTTCAAAACACAGACTTCTTAGTCAAAATGGAGTGGAATAGAAGCTGATCTTCTTGGAGAATCTTCTATAGAGAAATCTGATAGTTCTGTACAATTTTATTTAATCGTTTTTGCTCTGTGCATATAAAAATATTTAAGCATGCAGCTTTGGTTAATATAAACATGGCTTTGACACAATAAGTGTTCTAGGAGACAAAAGTGCTTTCTTTAATCTACCGAAATTATTCTGTCTTTATAATCAAATTATTAAAAGCAAAGTTCTTGCCAACTTCGATATGTCGCCTCATTCTTACAGTGATAAATCCAACAGCTAATATTCCTTAACATCTTACATCTCTACGCGTTCTAGTTGCTTGTCACTATTTTTTTTACGGTGTATGTGCACATCTTCTTAAAGAAGCGCAGTGAAAGGAGCAACAATAATGAAAGACACATTGTAACAGGTGATAATATCAATTTCATTATGAAAGTCATCATTACACAAACAACGAAAAACCAACAACAATGCAGGAAAATGCACAATTTTCACTGACTATAAGAAGAGAAAAACAGGAAAATAGAATAAATACAACAAAAACAAAGCAGCACAAGGAAAAGAATATGAAATTTATTCGCATGGATCCTTTTTGTCCCTCTGGCATTTTGATAACAAAGCAACAACAACAAGATGAATGACAACGCAGAAACGTGTGAGCCACGCATGCGCAACAGCAGAAAAATAATAAGAAAACCTGCGCTTGCTTACGTTTTCGTCTGCGCAATTTACTTGACGATTTTGCTACCTGCTTAACTGGCGACGTCTGACGCATGTTTGATTGCGACAGGATAATAGAGGACGTTACAAAAACAACACTGTTGCGTTGCTGGGAAAATCAGTGAAAATCGGTGGTCATGAAAAATGTGCAAATAAAAAAATTGTAGCCAAAAATTAAATTTTGTTTCGTTTCGTTTCTTCTGATCTGAAGAGTCTTACGACAGGATGCTCATGGTGTTGCACGTCATTTGTTTGCATTATTAAACTGTTGCTGACTTTGCAACTTTTGTGATTTTTAATTTGGAATTTTTTTTTTGGTTTTTTAAATTTGTTAGCTTCTTTTAATTTCTGTTGATTTGTTATCAATTTGTTTATATTGCTTTCTTGCAGAAAATTGCGTGCCAATGAATAATTTGATTGTTGCCATTGTTGCTTGCAACATTGCAATGTTTATTTTGAAAATATTTCCACCAACTGCTTTATACAACATAGATGATAAAACTAATTGGTACAGTTATATCAGAAGGTATAGTTATAGTCCAAAGGCTAACTTAATAAAATTATAACAATCGTTCATGGGAAAAAGGACTTGATCTTACTCGAAACTGAGCAATTGAGTATAATACCCACTGTGAAGTGTGGAACGTTGCCCGTGATGGTATGGAGATAAATACGAGTATCATGGGAAAGCGTTGGAGAACTGAAAGTTTCTGCCGATATCATGACGAAGAAGTTTTACTTAAACACTCTTCAAAACAAATTGAAAAAAAGTGCTCAGAATTTCGGCTTCACTGACACTTAAAAGGCCGGAAAGTTAAGATACAAATTGTATCAGGTCAATAATCCTAAGCCCAAATCGGTGTTATGCAGGATCTGGGTGCTGTATTACTGTAGTAAAATGATAGGCCCAATGGACCAATATGAACCCCATCGAAAATTAATGGGCACACTGAAAAAAAAAAGTTGCAAAACGGGCTCCAACAAATAAAAACGCTCTAATAAGAGTTATTGAGGAGGAATGGACAAAAATTTACCGGAAGAATATGATTTCTAAAAACTTATTACATCTATTCCAAGAAGGATACAAGTCGTGATTGATATTCGTGGTGGACCCATCAAGTTTTAAAGCTTTTCTTATAAGTTTATTAGTTTCTTCATATGTTCCTAGCATTTTGCAAAAAATTATTTGACACCATGAAATGGGTAGTGTTTTTATTTTTGTTCTATAAACTTTTGTTTTTGATTATATAAAATAATTTTTTTGTTGTTTTCGAATGAGGAATGAGTCAGAGAATTGAGTACAAAAAAAATTTCCAAAAAATATATACATTTCTTATTTTTATTCAATATGAAAGTGAAAATTGTGTTTCACATTTTATTTTGCAAACAATTACTTGACAGACTGTACATATTTCTTGATATTCAGTTCTGCTGCGGAGTGTTTTCTCCTTTATTTACGTCCAAATTTTGGTTTTATTGGTGGAAAATGAAAATTTTGCAGTTTGTTGCTCAGATGAATACTGATTATGGCGCATTTATGAAAATCCTAACACTCTTTCTAATAATAAATTCAATGCAACCACTTCTAAAGGTCATCATTGATTTTTTCTCAGAAGAGACAGAGGCTCATCTAGACACATGATTTCTTAAGAAAAGTTTTAAGCTGGTGCAGACTAGACTGAGTTGCAGTTAAGTTATTTTCAATTGCCGAAAGACCTTTTTTGTGGGTCTGCTGAAAAGCTACGAAGAATTTGTTCACCGGTGTCTTACATACAATGCAATCAGCGTTACAATGAAAGCATGCTATTAAAACAATCATTATAAAAAGTGAATTTTTGGCAATACATATTTAAATATTATTTTGACCGGCACTGTGCTTTAATAAGCAAAGTAGGTATATGCTACGGCTTTTTCAAAAGTATGCACGAAATTATTTTAATTCGATAGTGATTTTCCACTACGGACCACTACTCCTTCTATCACAGCAATATTGGCTCAGCCTAGATGTATGCCATATTTTCTTACTCCACTTAAATTTTTTCAAGCGTTTACAAGCGTTTAGTCGCGGGTATTTGTGATTGATTTTTTGTTCCGTTTTCTATCTTCTTTCATTATACGCATATTTTCTGTATTTTTTTGTCATTAGCACTGCACAGTTTTGGTAAATAATTTGAAATTTGTTGTTTTTTACAGAGATTTTCGTTCAATACTTTAAGAAACACATAAAAATTATAAGCGCAAAGTGCATTCAGTGTAGAAAAAACGGGCAACTAGCTGCTTATAGTTCGCAATTTGATTTAGAGCTTACAAGTTTTATAAAGTACAAACTGGATTACTACAATTTATTATTTCAGGGATAAAATTTAATTTCATACAAATTTCAAAATTTATGAAAAATAAATTAAATATTATACTTTTTAAAAAAAACGTTTCGACTCTGTAAATATGAACTCTACAAAAAAAATTGTTGGATCGTAATATACTAGGAATTAGTTGTTCTTCCATAAAATAATTTTTTTCAAATTTTTATCTCCTATTAACAATATGAAATATTTTCAAAATTAATTCCCTTATTTTTTTCATAAATTTCGAAAAATTTGGAGTTCACAAATTGCAACTTTCTCGTAACATAGCATCTAAACGCTTTTAATAAGTTTCGTATTTGAAGAAATTATTATCTAAGCATTTTTAAAAACACCAAAAAATGTTAGTTCAAAACAACTGATCATTTGTCTTTTATTAAACAAATACTAATTGAACCACACGTTCATCATCATGTTGCATTTTCAATTATGATGTTTGCTATGTCAACTAAAAGCCTAGAGGTATGCTACAACTTTTCTGCAAATTTTCTTAAATTCTTAATAAAAATTTTTACTTTTTCCAAAAAACACATATACTTTTGTACTCATAAGACATTCATTGGACAAAATTGGACTTAGCTTTTTTTTCAAGTTTAAGTAAAAGTCTATACATTGACATAGATGTTATTTTGGGCGACTTTCGCTAAATAAAAAGAAAAACCCACTTCCAATTCTGCAAATATCTTTTTAAATGCCTCTCATATTTAGTGGATATTAGCTGTTACATAGCTATTTATTTGCAAGTATTTTTTCAACGTTTCAAAATTAACTGGCTGCTGCAAAAAAATCTTGAGAAAATTTCAACAAATCCTTTCGGAAACATGCTATTTAAACAATATTTAGAAACTTACAGAGTAAATATCAACCATAAATTTCGGTAATTATTTCCACTTTCGAAAAGTGGACAACTCAAAGTTGTTTTTATACCCTACACCGAGGGTATATTCACTTTGTATATCCGTTTGTAACACATAGAAGGAGGCGTGGCAAGTATGGAAAAGTATATATATTCTTGATCAGCGTCACCACCTGAGTTGATTTAGCGATGTCCGTCCGTCTGTCTGTCCGTCAGTCTGTTGAAATCAGGTTTACGGGAAAACCAAGAGAGCTAATTGAATGAAACTTTCAAACACAGGTCACATCTTCTTGCAGACATCTTGCTATTGAAAATGGGCGAAATCGGTTAACGGACACGCCTACCGCCCATAACCTATGTATATATACCCAGGTCAATTTTGAAAAAAGTTGCAGCGATTTTGATGAAAATTGGTGATTTGATGCACATGTGAACAAGATTAGGATTAGGTTAGCTTTCAAGTTTTCAAAGCTTCCTACAGGGGCGTGGCACAGCCCTAAATTTTAACCTTTATACCACCATATCTCGTAAGCCGTGCAAGATATTGTTATGAAATTTGGTAAACGGGTACATTTCAAATATATCTTGAATTGTGATAAAAGTGGGCGGAATCGTAAAAGTGGGCGTGTCACTTTTCAACAGTTTAAAATTTTGATTCTATATATCTCAAAAGTGGCACAAACGATTTTTATAAAAATTTTGGAGATGATGCCGCTGGAAGCAGTCATCAATACAAGCTCAGCCACTTTACTGAATAACTTGTTGAAGGGCGTGGCACCGCCCACAATATTTGTAAATGTTATATTAAGAGAACTAACAACGTAATCGCTATGAAATTGTATGAGGTGGATAAACTTGCTAAAGGTCTCTTATTACAAAAACCTGTATAAGCAAAAAACGTTTATTGTTATAGACAGTGTGCTATAAGAGTAATCTTCACAAAATTTGGTGTATAGATGTCAGTTACCATAAGCTTTGAAAATAAATTAATTTTGATGGGATCGCACCAGTGGGCGTGGCACCTCCCATACAAATAAAATACGGTAAGTGGCATATTTATCGAAATATGTGAGCAATCATACTAAAATTTGGTGCAAGGGGTTTGCTTATGGAAAGCTATTTCTGGATCAAAATCGGGCTTGATTGTAGCAGTGGGTGTGTCACCGCCCTAAATTTTAAATTTAACTGCGGCATATATCGCAAACTATACAAGATATTGTGCTGAAATTTAATATGAGGATGTCGCTCACGAATATAATTTATTGAACCAAAAGTGGGCGGAATTGGAGAAGTGGGCGTGGCATATTTCAAATTTTTCATTGCTATTCGATTTTTTTCAACATTTTCCATATTCTTTTGATTTTATCAACCCTTCAACTTTTTCCAATTATCCTATTTATATTTGTTCGAATTTTTCAACCTCTTTCAACTTTCTTCATAAGTTTCTTTATTTTTTCGACTTTTTCATCAAATTTGAATTGTTTCAAATTTTTTCAACCACTTTCAACTTTTTTCAACATTTTGCTATATTTTCGTCCTTTACAACATTTTTCAACCTCTGTCAACCTTTCTAACATTTCATATTTTTTTTCGACTTATTCAACTTCTTCAAAGTCTTTTAACATTTATTTAAAAGCGACTTTCAGTACAGTGTAGGGTATGTGAGTTTCGGCCAGGCCGAAGATAACACCTTAACTTGATGTATTTATATCTAGTTGAAAAAACGATTTTAATTTTTTTGCTTATTATTTAATGAACTTTTAGAGAAAAAAATTAAATTCATTGAAAAAGAGTTCTTCACGATTTTTTCACACAAAAGAAAAATTTAAGTGTATTTAATTTATTTCTTAAACGCTCAAGCGGCAAAAGTTAAGAAATATGAATCGTTATTGCTATACATATATTCACAAGTTTTAGAGCAAGAAAATAAATACTAAACAAATTTTAAGTGCTCTACATCTAAAATAATAAAAATAGTACAAGCCAAAAATTTTGTTTTTTAACAAAGTCCGCGAAAAGCTCGGAAAGAAATTATGCAATAACGATCAGTTGCATATCTTCCTTCCTTCCACTTTAAAAATAGAAAATCCAAGCAAAAATGAGACAAAAGTTTAAAAGTTTTGGTAGCAAATGACATTGACAACTTATTACTTATTCGCATGCAAACGATTAAAATTTAAAAAATAAAGTTCATGTATTTAAATATCGCAATTTTGATCCGATAAAACGATCATTAAATACATAAAAAACCGTGTAAATATCGACAGCAAATTGTAAAAAGGAAATAAATAACAAATAAAAGTATCTAGAAATATATGCAGAACTAACGATGCGGTAAAAATTTTCAGAACTTAATACGTAGGTAATCATAGCATTATCTACGCTTTGTTTACGTTGCCATTTTTTGACGGTATACGTTACTATGGTTTTCCTATAAACAAAAACAAATGAAAAATAAGTAGAAGGAGAAACACGTCACCCTTTTTCTTAACAAGTTACTAAATTTTATTATTGTTTAATAAAGGTACTAATTTTTTTATTAAAAACTCAAAATAAAAACACTTAAAAACACACACAAGTTGCTGAAGACCATTTTTTGCTCTATTGGAAGATTTCCTTCTGATTTTGCTTATAATTCTGTTTTCGTTAGCTTTCCCACACGAAATGTTTCCAAAATATTTAATTTATGTTCAAGTTCCACCTTTTTAGCCGCACTCACTTGACCACTTTTAAGTCGGATAAGACGCTTTACTTCCTCGTCAATAAACTCATAACCTTTCTCATTGATTTTCCGCATAAAAGTTATATAACTCTTGGCATTTGTCTGCTCTTCTGGTTTCAAATTCTTTTGTAATTCTTTAGCCTTTTCTATCACTGCAAGCTGTTCAATATTATTCAGGTTTACATAGCCCCTAGAGAGTGTATTAAATTGTTTAATACAACCATCGAGTCCTATATAAAGTGGCGTATTATCCGTGACAAACTTTTGTAGATTCGGTAGCGTAACATCCAAATGACTCGGGAATTGAATGTAATCTTGCAATCCACCAATAAAGAGAAAAATTCCCGGAAAACTTTTATCGTTTACGTTAAAGCGCTCACCCAAAGCTTTATTTTCATTTTCACCATAATCCTTGATGCCCACAGTTCCTATCAGTAGTTCATCGGTTACTCTATGCGCTGACTTTGAAAACTGAGCAAATGCCTCATGCTTATCGCCGTAGGGAAAGGCGATATCAAATTTTACAATGGCATAGGGAAAACGCACGATTGTCCTATCAAAATTGAGTTCATCCAAATCCACACAGCCAGCACATGAGATGGCCAAAACACTTGAACGTAAGTTGATTAGCAAAAAAGTGGCCAAGGCACACAGACTTTTCTTCATTTCTAACATCTTTTTTGTTCTTGCTATTGTTGTTCTCTTGCTGACCTAACCTCTGACAGCTCAGCAAAATTGGAATGGAATTTATAATTAGTTCGCACGAATACTTCGTTTTATATTCCTATTGTTTTATTTTCTTGTGCTCGCGTTAATGCCGGTAAGAACTTGACTGAGCCAGCTTTTCTGTCGCCGCGTGTTTCAAACTGATGGCTAAAGCAAAAAATAAGTTTGCTGTTACCATAGCACTCTACATTCAGCCAGACTTTAGCAACTCCAACTGACTTCGTGCTCCAAACAGAAGTAAAAACGCAAAATTGGCGTTTTTTTTTTTTCAATTTTATTTTATTTTTTCTCCACAATTCTTACTCTTTTAGTAGCGCTGAATAAATAAACGTTGCTCTCACTTTACACCGCTCGCAAAGGTTGATGACTTTAAGCTCTGCTTAGCTTCTTAGTTCTAGAACCACGTCAGGTTTTATGGCTTTGCGATGTACTCACAAATGTGAGGCTGAAGAGCCGCATTGGTCAAAAGTAAACAAATGTGGCTCACAAATGAGACCAGTATTTGTTGGTAGTGTTTTGTTAGCACAGATGTTCTGGCCTACAGTACGGATGTTGGTCTTTTTAAATTATGCTTTTGATAAAACTCAATAGAACTTCACTCTGTTAAATGTCAACGTACAGTATGTGATGAATTCATATACATACATAATTCTGTATTATATAATCCCAGTAGGCAAGGGCAGGAGCTAACAGTGCTTCTAGAAGGCCTTCCTTGGTAAGTATAAGGCCTTCCACCCTCCTTTCAAACGTACTTTCTTTTTTATATGAAATGGCCGCAGAAAACAGGCCTTCCTAAGCAGGCTTTCTAAGACCGCTTACCGTAGAAGGACTCTCAGAAGTACTTGACAAAAATTTAATTTTAATAAATTTAAAGACTCGAAATATTAATTGTTTTTTTTTATCCGCGCCATCTCACTTGCGTTGATATTTTTTTAATGACTTTACAATTTGACAAAGAATACACAAAATTCTACCTCCTTAACATAACATGAAACAACAGAAGACTAGCCTGCACACCTCTCTTAATTTCTAACCATGTGTATACTTTTCATGTCGTATATGTACAATGCATATGACAAAAAAGTTATGCCGAATCATAAAACATTGCAATACATGAAATGAAAAAGAAACAGAAAAGCGCTAAAGTAAATGGAGTCCTTCTTCTTTGCCTTCTAATATCAGGCCTGATAGCACGTCTGTTGTGGCAAGGCATATTATGCCTTCTGTGGTTGTATTTTTATTTGCATGAAAATCTAGTTTTGAGAAGTCCTTATATAATCGCAGCAGTGCTAGCAGGCCTTCTCCGAGTAAGGCCTTGCTCGTTTGCCTGCTGGGATCTTATCTTGTGCTTACAAAAACAATTCGCCTCACAGTTTGTAATGGGGAAAAAATATTTTTAAAAAACAAGTGATACTTTTTGTTATATGAAAATTTACAGTTTGTAAATTAGAAGCCACAGACTTGAATTTTTTGTCTTGTTTATTTGTTTGGGATCTTATCTTCTTAAAAAAAAAGTTTCAAAAGAGGAAAAGGTCTGAGAAAAGGTTTGAAATACAAATTATGAGTATTTACTAAGATGTTACGTACTTTGCTTAAGGGGTTATATCTCCCTTATGCTATAAAAAACAAGGCCATTTTAATTATTTTTTTAAATGATATTTGAGAATAAAGGCATACAAATAATATAACATTGGATTAAGCAACTCTAGAAGAAGAGAAAAAAAATTTGTACTGTTATTTTTTTTACAAAATGGCGGCTGTGCATTGATTACCGTAAACCGCTTTTTCAAAAGGTTCTTCGTCCAACTCCACCTATAGCAAAAAAAATTTTTTTTATTATCTACATGATTTTTTCTGTTAAAGTGCACATGATTATATTTTTAGAATTTTTTTCGCGAAATGACAAATGTTTTAAAAAAAAATCGTGTTTTCGACGAAAAAAATCGACTTAAATTGCTTATAACTTTCTTGTTTCTTTTTCAACAGATAATCAAGCAATGAAGCTACTGTTAAAATTTCAAGTCAATCGGATGTAAGCTTTTTGAGTTATACTGCACGCCGATTTTGAAAACATGGTTTCGAGAAAAACGCGTTTGAAGTTTCAAAATGCTATACATCTTCATCAAAGTTTCTTGGAAAATATTGATTTAAAAAAATTTTGAGTTTACATCGGTACTTGGGCGCTGTAGATTTTGATTCTTGGATTGTTTTGGCATGATTTAAGCCAATAAAAAATATTGAAAAGTAAAAAAAATTAGGGAGATATAACCCCTTAAACTGCACTCGAATGCATATTTTCGTTTAAAATGCTTAAAGATGCTTTATGGCGGACAATTTTAATTAAAAAAAGTAAAAAACAGAGAATATCTTCTTTTTTTTTGGATAACGTTAGGAATAACTTCCAGATCGAGACTTAATAAAATTTTAAATCATTTCATGGGCACTTAAAAAAAAATGTTCCTAACAAATGCGAAATATACTTAATAAATTTTATCTTTTAAATTAGACCTTGATGTAGGATATTCATTACTTACTTCAAATGTTATTTGGCTTGTATTCAAGCTAGTGAATTTTTGATTTTATCATGATTCAAAGTCCTACATCCTGTGGACCACCTATGTCTTAGGTGTATTTTAGTCTTATAATCTGAATTTTATCAAAGTCCAAATTTTTGGGTTGGTCTGATATGTTTTTAATTTCTTATTACCTATGCAGAATTTAAAGTTATTCTAAAGTCCTAGTTTTAATTCCATTTTATGTTGACATTTAGTTTTAGTTGAGGAGAGAAAGAAGCACTTTCTGGCATTTAATATAGGCAATTCTTCTTATCTAAAATCAAAAACGAAAGAGTTTTCTGGAGACCATATACTCCGTGAGGAGATAAAGGATACAAGAAGTACTATAACAAAAAAAAGTCGTATGTAGTACTTATGTAACAAAAGCGGACTTTCCGAATTATGAGCTGAAAAATAATTGGCACTCCCATTGGAAATTTTGCTATAAGCCTAAGGAGCAAAAAAACTGATGTAATCCAAGAAACTGATAATCAAAAAATGTGATTTTAATTTGACTGAACTACCATAAGAATAGAAATAATTACAAAATTTGATAACAAACTGACTTCCCTGGACTGAAAAAATAAATACTCTGCATTTGGTTCACGCGAAAAATAACTTTAAAACGAATATCTTTTTTTATAAAAGAAAAAAAACGCACATAGTTTGGTTCAATTTAACAATTAAAACTTAAAACAGTGGATTTTTGTCATGCGTTACGTTTCATTTAATTGCTACTTTAAGTGATATATCGTTATATACAATATTTAACGTAACAATGAACACACATAAGAAAGTACGTTATTTAAAAATGAAATAAAAAAAAAATTAAGTAAACACAACTTAAAAAAGTAACTATGTTCTAATACTCCCAGCACCCCACTCCTTTATGAAACTGGAACACTTGTGTTGTTTACCATTTACGTTCAAGTTTTGGAAAACCACATTGTTTAGTGTGAGTGTGCGCTAAGAAGATTGCCAAAACTATTTAATAATACATGTACAATAACACGAACAATGCCATATCCTTCACTAGTACTCGTATGTTAGCGGAAAGAACACTCGGCATCCAACTTTAAACGGGGTAGTATAAATGGTCAAGGCGATTTATTTTTCATTTATTATTCTGCGTGCCCTGCTTCATATTTTGTTTTACTTTGTTTTTTGGACAGTATTTTTGGATGCCACCCACCACAGCAGAGTTTTTTTACAGCCGTACAAACATAGTTATCCCTGTAACTAGTTAGCAGTTAATACAATTGACATTTGTCAATTCTTTTTCAGACACGAAACCTAAAATAAAAGACAGCAATTTTCCACTGCAAACCATCATTAAAAGTGAATCTACCACCCATAATAGGAAACGCAATTTATTGAACTGCGTAGGAATTCATATGCATAGAGCAATGGAAAGTAAGAGTGCCTAAAGGAAGGGTAAAGATAATAGATCGCGGTATAGAGTTCCACAAAATTGATTCAATGTGGTCTAAAGTGATATCAACCTCTCATAGAGATGGCCAAAACGCTTACTTTCAAATAACAGGTTATTCTCTCTGCCAACTGATAACTGGTTCCAATAATTATGTAGTTAGATTTTAACTGGTTATTTCGAATAATAAATTAACATACCGCACATTGATTACATAGTGTAAATTTCAAAGAAGACGCAAGAACTTTCTTGATTTCCACGGTATAAGACCCTGACATTTTTAAAATGAAACGAATAAATCACTATGGTAAACAAAATGTTTGTCTGTCTGTGGAAATCACGTTTACGGGAAAACCAAGAAAGCTAACTGAATGAAATTTAACACACATGCCACACCTTTGAATAAACTTCTTGATTAACGGACACACCTAACGCTTATACTATATGTATATATGGCCAAACCTTTTTCTCAAAAACCTTGCAAGATTTTGATGAAAATTGGGAATTTGGTGCGCATGTGAATGAAACATAGATTGGCTCGGTTACAAGTTTTTAAATACTAATACAGAGGCGTGGCACCGCCAGCATTTTATGCGTCTATACTTTTTGGTTTTTTTTAACTTTCTTTTCTATCAAACTTTTTCGACTTCTTCGATTTTTTTCAACCTTTTTTAATATTATTCGATATTTTTTTATTTTTTCGACTTATTTAACCTCTCAGATTTTTCCATACCTTTCTTAACCAGAAGATAAAAACGAAAAACCGAACAATCGTCGGTCTTCTGGTACTTTAAAGTAATGCAACCATAATTTCAGAAAAATATAAAAAATGGTACAGCCAAGCATCAGACAAAAAGCTAAAGAATTTCGAATAGAGGGCGTGGCATCACCTATACAGGCATTAGCTTTAAAGCTATACATAGAGAGCTATTTAAGTACATGTTTGTCAAATTCAATATGGGTACATTTAGTCAAGCCAGCCAGCATGTGATAAAAATTTAAGACAAACGCGGTGTAGGGTATTTAATTTTTGGCGAGGTCTAAGACTGTACTACCTTTTTTTATTTTTACGAAATTTAAACCGAATTTCTTAATTATTTCGCCCGTCAGTAATTTTTGCTAATTATTTCAAATGTCTTCCAGGTCTAGACGCTGAGCCCCAAATTTTATAAATAAAACTGCAATGGATTTTACAAAAGGCATGCTTGTAAATTCGTACTTGACCTAAGTGAATAGTGAATATCATTGAAAATGTGTTACAGATTTTACCTTACAACTTAAACGCATTTTTTTCTTCTGTAAAAATATTTGAAAATGTTAAAAATTGAAATTTCAAACACGTTCACGTAAAAGAGTATGGCAATTCAAAAATTCACCTTTTTCAAACGCTCTGCTATAATAAACACTTTTTGCAATAAAACTGAGAAAATTGCATAACAAAAGTTGATAGAAATCGGCCTAAGGATAACAGCGTATTCCACTAAACGGTTTAAATTGCCAAAAATACATAAAAATGGCAATAAATGCAGATTAAAGTGAGCCAGAGTGAAAGACCAAAACCGATATGCGTAACACAGTTCTAAATGAAATGCTCAATTTTCATACAAATGCGTTTATTGCCAAAAGTCAATTTTGACGGTCAATAACAATAATTGGGTCGAAAACAATAACGATGATGGGGTTTTTTCATTGAGCTCACTGGACTCAACCATAACAACAATATGAACATATTTCAATAAATTCTAATCATAAGCGAAGCCACAGAGAGGAAAATGCAGATATTCATTCATATGCATAAGCAACCCTTTTCTTCGTAGGCAATTTGTGCGTACATTTTTCGATTGCTAAAAAGTCGTTAAATTCGATTTGGTCAATGGTTTAGTTAACCAAATGCGCACATTTATTGGCAATTTTTGCCAATAATTTACAATAAAAAGAAATGTGGTCAATTTTAGGCTTTTGAAGTGTATTTTAGTTATGAATTTTTATATTCATATTTGGCCTTAGGTTGTCGATAAAAGGTAATCGTTTTAGTTCGTATAGCTTATTAATGCTATGAAAGACATTCACTCAAAAGATAAATGAATGAAAGAATAGTGTTATATCCAGTTCCGATTTTTGTTACATAGCTTTAAAATAAAAACAAAAAATATGAGAGTTATTTTCCTATATAGAACTTGTTGTGTTGAAACCGAATTTGGAAACTGAATTAGTCTATGACCCCCAGAAAGTTTATGAACCATGTAAATAATTGGACAAAATAAAAACATTTACAAAAATTTCTGACATGATTGGGGAAAACAGGTGTTGGTATATACTTCAGAGAGTCAAAATCAATTGAAGAGATAGGGAAAATAAGAGGTTTGGGAAAAATCACCCGAAAAATAATTGAATCTACAAAAATTGCCTTAAGAAAATGGAAAAATGTCCGGATATTAAAAAAAAAATCCTTCAAAAGAATAACTTACGCGACTTAAGGAAAAAAACCAGTTAAAAAAAGTTGCTCAAAACCGAAAATTAGTCTACGCAGAAAAGACAAATTCACCAATAGTTAAAAACAAAAAAATATATCCCAAGAAAATGTTTCGTCAAAAAAGATATGCATGATTTTGCCTCCACCCCAAGAACAAAGAACTGATTTTAACCAAATTAAACGAAAATATGAAAAAAAAAGAAAGAAAATGCGGAGAAAATGTAGTACAATCAGTTTATTTTCCATAAGGTATCATACAAATAATTTTAAAGATGTATCATATGTTCATATAGCCTTTATGTAATTTTACTGCAATTGGTTCGTTCCCATTATCGTTTTAAAGTTTAAACAGTGTGGGCTATTAAACTTTATAATTACATTTTCGAATTTTTTTCTTCCCAAATGAAAAGTTCAAAGTGACACATTTTATATTGCATGTGTGGGTGACCACAAGCGTTACAGTTTTTCTACGCAATGAAGCACAAAATAATAAACTTATGTAACGTGTGCCACAGTTAAAAATGTAACTAGAACACTCACTATCAACCCTTCTAGCAGTATTGCCTCTTTTGAAGTAGAAACATCGTAGTAGGTTCTTATTACTGAAGCAAAGTATTTTCGGCACAATTTAAAATGGCGTCTATGACAAAACGAGTGTTGTGATTTACAAGTAGAAGGAAATATTTTCTCCAGCTACTGAAAATCACACACCAAGGGAATTATTTAAAATGACTCGGAATGTATTTAAATAAAAATTCAAATTCGTGGTAATTGCATTTCAATAGAAACAAATTTAAATTATTATTTTAAAGCTAAAATTAGTTCAAAATTTCATGATCTCTTGGAAAATCGAGTGTATAGGATTACAGGATAATATTTACAAGAAAGATAGTAATGCATTTTAGTGAAACCAACCAACCAAAGCAAAGCCCGTCCCGATGCTCGAAAATCTTTGAATTTGGGAAATTTTTCTTTTAATTAAAAGTGTATAAGACTACAGCTTCAAATGTATGCCAAATGATAGTACTCGAAGCTAAATAAAATATATAGGGTTGCATTGTTGAATCCTATCCAAAAAATTGGTTGCGACCTGTTATTTGGGTAAATTTTTATAAATGTGTGCCAAATGACAGAGCTCAAAGAGTTTAAATAGAATATATAGGGTTGCCTTGTCGAATCCTGAAACCCTTATAAATACATATTTTCACCGCTTTGAAAAATAACTCCTAAATTCCAATATCCTATTAACAAAATATTTTTTTTTTATTGTGATTTTGATTTAGGATTAATTTTCCACTTAGCCTATACTTAACGTCTTCTTCTTCATATATGCATTTAAAATTCTGTGTATAGTTTTGATTCCGGGGGTTCAAAGCCTCCAGAACTCACCTCCTGCAAGCGCGTTAACGGAATATATGTAGGTGGTATGGAAATCTATTAAAAATATTCTGATAAAAAAAGTACTGCGACTGCATGACTATTCAAATAAAAAAAGCAGAAATGAGTTTGGTCAGAAGATATAATTTCCAAGATAACGCATAATTTGATGCACGCAGTAAAAGTTTTGTTGGTGGATGGTCAAATGACAGACATTCGTATGGAATGGTTCGACAGATTGACATTTTGATTGCCATCAAGCTAATTGAGCGCGAATATGTAAAGTTTTTGGAAAACACTTTGCATGTGCGTAACTGCTGCCTTTTTGTCCAAATTATACACATGTACTACATAAATATATACTCACGAGTGGCGGGAGTATGTTGTAAACATTATGTGGAAATGGCATTATGAAAATAATGACAGTCTACATATGTGGCCTTACACATACAATTGCCCTAAAAGATGAATTGCCTAAAAAGTACGTACTTTGCTTTGGGTTGCCAATCACGCTATTGAAATGGGCGGCAAAGAGGGCGAAATTTACGGTACATAATGACCACTAAAAATGCCAGCAGAACTGGTCAATTTGGCATTTCGGAGGTGGACATTTGTTTGTCCCAAAAAATAATGGACAATAACATTGTCATTTGCAATTGACGAAAATTGTAATGAAACCGCGTCCACCTGCATAGCGCGCAAAAGTTTTTCTCCACCTCCAACTACCGCTACACTTTACTCCCACACCGCGCTGCTATACTCCTGTTTGTTGGCAGGATATTCGAATGGTTTTGTATTTTCGGCAGCGCAATTGGACATGGATTTTTTTGCTGTTCATTCATTTGTCTATTAATTATTCACGTGTGACACACATGTCGATGTTTCATTTGCGGTTTTCGTTTGTTTGCTCCGCATTTATTTTTTTATTTTTTTTCTTTTCTTTTTTCTAATCACTTTCATTTTTTAAGCTTTTGTTCCTTTTTTGGCCATGGAAAGTTGCACGCAATTTCAATGAAATTCGGCAATCAATGGCGTTGTTGTTGATCGACTTTCTACTCGAAATTGGTTACGATAAAAGTTCATTAAGGGTAGGAGGAGGGTCAAAAACAATTGATTAAAACAGTGGATAATTATGAAAATTATTTGAAAAGAATGAACTGAAGCCAGTACTGAACAGTAACTGAAAATGTCTTTTATTATACTTAAGGGGCTATACCCATGAAAAATTAGGCGATTTTCGAAATTTTTTTTAAAAGAAAGTTCTCGATAGAATGTTTTGAAGTTTTTTATACATAATAAGGTATCAGCTATATTTTAAGATTTTTTTTGACAATAACATTGAAAAATAACGGAGTTATGTGGATGTGCCAAAAAAAAAGTTCCCCAACTACTGACATGATTCCGGCCGAATGAGTAGTTGGAACAAAAAAATTCAAAAAGGTTATTAAAGTTGAAGGTTTTTCCTATACAACGACCTACGATTTTTGGAAAATATCAAAAATTAAAAAAATGGCGTAGTTCTGAAAAAAAAGTGTCGTTTTTTTAATGCCAAATTGACAATTTTCAACCAATCAAAAAGACCGTAGGTCATAGTATAGTAAATATATTCAAGAATACTCAGTTTCAATTTGAAGTCGATCGGTCAATTTCTCTTTGAGTTATGATGTCAGCAATTTTGAAAAATGTCGTTTCGAGAAAAACGCGTTTAAAGTGGAGGTGGAGCGGAGCGGTTAATAGCTGCGAGCGGTCGCTCTTTAGAACGCTGCCATTCAAAAACGACCTTGCCGCTTTCACAGGATATTTTTGAAAGTATAAACCATCGAATGAGCAACAAAAATCGATTTTTTGAAAGTGTCACACTGGTATAGCCCCTTAAGCACAACGACAGGAGAAGAGAAGAAAAAAATTCTCAATGTTGATATGCACTTCCAAAAGAAACTTAAAGAACTCGTAGCAAATCTTCATAAATAATAAAGTTTTGAAGATTTCGTAAAAAAAACCCAAACCGATCAGCAATATTTTTTTCTACCTTTTTTTCATTTATTTTTTTTATTCAAAAACTATTAAAAAACGAATAAAAAGAGACTTCGACACTGACAATATCTACCTCATTCGAATGGTCTTATTAAATATTGAAAGTTTTTTAAGCGACTGAAATTAATTATCCTACACGAGAGACCCTACTATTGAAGGATTACCGAAATATTTTCATTAAATTTGAAAGATATTTTTTGCACTTAAGTAAGAAGTCTTCTTGGCACTATACTTTTTATAAAGATATAGATTCTATAAGTGGTATGTGAAAGGCCCCACAGGCCAAAATATGTTCCGTACTACCCAAAACACACAACTGCATATTCATATTACAAATTTCAGGGGTGCCAACATTTTGCTTTACTATTCGGAAAGAATTACTACTATAAGAAAGGCCCTATAGGACAAATTATGACCCTAAACTGCTTATACCCATTAATTTACCTGCATTTATGGATATAAGGTAACATGAGAACAGCTTAGGGCTGTTACGTTGTATGGAATCGGTATTTTTCTATAAAGTACTACCCTAAATAAGATTTTATAATAATATGAAACATTTTGGGTACTCCGGGACACATTTTGACATGTAAGGCGTGAGCTGGGACGATTAATAAAGTTATTGAAGCTCAGTGTGTGCAGTTAAAAGTACGCCAAAAATTTCCGATGTTTCAACAATAAGTGTTGTACTTTAATAAGTAGAATATATTCTAGGTTTCTATAATTAAGATACATATAAAAGACAATAATTAAAATGCTAAATTAGTTATGCCCAATAGTGCCCAAACCATTTTTAATCACATGTTTCGTTTCAACGATTTTTTTAATGACACTAAAATAGTCAAGCTTATTGACTCGCACTCTTTTTTGGGTCCACCTACTGAGGTTGCACTTTACAGCTAATTAACATAGTCGATAATTATTAAAAACTGGCCAATGTCATACATATGTATTTATTGTTTTGTTACTGGTGCTATCAGAACAGCAACTGTCAATCACACAAAAATTCTACGCAACACGAGCTTTTAATGATCTTTGTTTTTTCAGTATTGACAATACTCGTCATTTTATTTTAATGAGCCAATGATATGGTAATTAATTAAATGCACGTAGGTAAATTTTTGTAAGCAAAGTTCGTTGTAAAGAATATTTACTTAAGTTAAAATAATGTAAGAAATGTGCCCTCATTTCCTACATTAATAATGTCAAGTGGCTAAAAATATGCTACGCTAGATATTTCAAATTGTCAACTGTCGTCAAAGACAACAACTGACGCAGATTAAAGCTACTTGAGTTGTATATTTTTAAGCGAACATTATAACACTGTCAATTGCTGTAAATGGTGTGGTAGCTATCAGAAGGCAAGACGCTTCAGTACACCGGAGAGCTATAGTTCAAGGTGTACTTGGCTTGAAAGGAGCTATGTACTTAGCTACTTTCAAGCTTAATCATATACTGTTTTCGATATCATTTTTTTCTTATCAACAAAAATATATAAAGGTATAATAATAGGGACAAGTTTGTAATGATTTGAGCAAATGTTTCGTACCTTGTCTTTATAATTGAAGCATGCATGTAAACTCTTTAAGAAAGCTTTGAAAACATCATGTCTGATGTGATATAAATTTTCTAGTTGGCTTAAGTCGATTTTGAGAAAAATTCAGTCTTTCTGTTATCTTGACTCTAGCTGAAAATTGATCAAGTTATGGTGTCTTCGAATAATTTTTAGATTGTTGAAATTTAAGATGTACAAAATGATCTGAAATATGATATTTGTTTAAAAAATTGCAAATCTGTTTAAAGAAAACTCAACATTGTTTCTTATGCGTCATAAAATGGATTAATATATAGTCATATATTTTTTAACGAAAATTTACAAAAAATATTTTACCTGTGAACACTAGAAAATTGATTTCAAATTGTGTGTTCTTGAAATAACTTTTTACACCGAACTGCTTTCTGTAGTAGTTCTCAGCTATAAGTGATTTTCATAAATTTTATTCGCGATTCTCGAATTGACGAAAACTGAAAATTGCCAGTTTTGCTTAAGCAAAATGGTCACATTGGATTGAACGATTTTTAAACAAGAAAAATTGCAGTGAATGGTGTTGAGCGAACAATAAACCTTTTCTTATCTTTTACATTCTTTTTACGTTGCTTTTCACTCCGGAGTGTTGAAATTTTTGATGCTATTTTATTCACATCTTTTAAACTTTTTAGTTTTATTTGTAAGTTTTCTTCAAAACTTAATAATTCTTGAATTTTCGCCATTAAACACGTAAATTAAATCATACGAAGAAAAATGGTTTTGCACTCAATGCAAGTAAACTAATTGTCGATTTATAAAAACAAACTTTCCATTTTTTGTCAAACTCTGAGAAATTAATAGTTTTTTTTTGCCGTCAATGTGGTACCAATTGTCCCAATTGGACTGAAATTTTTATAGGATTTTTCTGCAATTTTGTCCCACAAAATTCCTATTGAAACTACGTAACCAAAAGCTGAAAAACGTTAAATTCAGTCAACGGCAGTTTTTGGCGTGTTGGAACTTTTTTTGTTCTTTTTCGATTTTTTGATTTTGATTTTTAACAATTTAGTTAGGTAGTAACCAAAATTTTTCTACAATAATGATGTGATGTGGGTCCTCTTTAATTCCACTAATTTTTAACACAATTTTTCTAAGTAAATTAAAAGTTTCAAAATTTTCTCGTTTTGCAAGTAAAATTGGAAAGTAATGCCAATCCCCAAGCATTCCGAATTAGGGGCTGGGGAAAAATCGAACTGTCAAACTCTGAGGAAGCGGATAACGGATCAGAACATAGGGTAGTTCTGTGAATAAAATCACATTGGATTGAGTGATTTTTAAACAAGAAAAAATTGCAGTGAATCGGTGTTGAGCAACACATAACTTTTATAACACCAAGTTTCAAGATTTAGTTGCAGTTCCAGCGACCATATTATAAAATACCAAGCAATAATTGTACCAGCAGCCTGTAGCTGTGCTGCGGCAGCGCTGCCGGTGCTCCATGCACTTGCGGAAATGTTTTCTGCAAAAAAAGTTCAAAATATTATTTATCAATGTTGAAAATCTGTTTATGTTTTAGTTTTCTTACCAATTCCAATAGTTATTCTTTGTTTTTACTTTTATGTTTCTCGTTGTATGATTTTTTTAATTAACTTTCCCATTCTTTGTTCATTCCGCGGTTTTTTTTGCGACTCATTGATTTTGACACTTGTTGTTTTTGCTTAGGGAAAATTGTAAACTATCGATGTTAATCGATCTTTGCCTGCATTGTTAAACATCGAAGCTTTTAGTGCATCATCGATTTTCAAAGTCATTTCTGTATATTTTTCAGCACGGATAACTAAAACTTGAATATTCCAAATTAAATATAATTTTTAATTAACTTTTATTAGTAACTCTTTTCATGCATTGTACATATCGATACAAACGACTAAATTATAGATTCTTAATTTTTTGTTTTAATCAAAAGGTTTTCCCCTGATATAACAGTTTCAATTTATTTGAATTAAAATCTAACGCATGCGCAGTTGCATTGATAATCTGGAGAACGTTTTGGTGCTGTATTTTGTGATACAGCCTTAGCTTAAGGGTTGAAAGAGATTTGTTTACAAATCTTGAAGCATGCATTTTGGCGCTACTTGTATTTTGTTTCCCTCTCTTTCTAAATTAGCTTCCACTCTCTTATATTTACGTTCAGTATATTTTAGTTAAACAGAAAACAACACTTGTTGCTAGAATATGCAATATTCAAGAACAAAAACAGATATTTCAATAACTTAATTCAAAAGCTTAAGATTGCTACGAAACTCATAAATAAGTCAAAACTAAAAATTCTACTGTATTACATTTTTAGGCACGACATTTGTGCACTAAAATTTAACAATGAGGGTATTCCTCTAAACGCGAAAACTCGAAAAGCGCGAAAACTCGAAAGTTTTCGAGCTTGCTTTCAGGAACACCCCTATCAATACAAACTCGTAAACGATTGAGCAATGGCAATTTGACAGTTTGATCAGTGTTACCGCTGCCATGAAAAAAAATGTGTCACACCAAAACGAAAAAATATGTAGAATTAAGTTAATAAATAACAAAACACAAATAGGTAAACAAACAAAAATTCTAAGAATTGCGTTTTTATATATTTAAAAATCATTCTGTTAAGTTTATGTGCCAATTTCTAAAGAAACTTCAAACTGGCAGCAAATTATTTCGACATACGGCAACACTGATTTATTTTCCAACTTTTCGAGGCCACTTGCTCAACTAATTAGCCTCGAAAGTTGAGCAAACTTTTCTTCATACAAATTATTTTCGAGACTCGAAAATGTGCTCAGTTTTCGCAGTATACGCAGTTTTCGAGGCTTTTTCGCGTTTTCAGGAATACCCTCAATATGAAAAAAGATTTTTGTCGCTAAAAATTTTACTTAAGCATTTGTCAAGTATTCAAGTTGGAAGTTGATTCTACGTCTTTGGATGATGGGGTCAAGCTGTGACCAAGTAGAAAAATTCTGGCGACATTGGACTACCATGGATCCAATTCTTGCGATTCTGGCATTTATATATGCGTAGCATCTAATGGTATTGGTAAAGTGGAAAGCAGTTGCAGAGTTGTCATAGCAGAAGACGTAAGGAGGAACAAAGGAACACCGAGCTCCAATAATAAGAACAAGCGATATGACGTAAGCCCTATTTCAAAGCTATTCAAAGGAACCAATGTTGGTGGTAAAACCAAGGTCGAGTGAGGCCTCCGAAGGCGATACCGTTTTTATGTTTTGTGAAGCTGTTGGAGATCCAAAACCAGAAGTTGTTCGGCTACGAGACTTCTTAAACGTAAGTGAAATAAATGTCTTTTACATATGCAGGGTGTCCGTCGGGAAGGTATACTTCTATATTATTTGGCAGTTCATATTTTGTAGTCATGGAGTGAAAACTTTTCAAATATATTATAGAAATTGTTAAAACATTGTTGATGGGCCTCCACGGTCGCCGGATGTGACTGCTCCGGACTTTTTTTTGTGGGGATATTTGATGAGCAAGGTTCATGCAAACCCTTGAGCAACTTAAATAAAATATTTGTGATGAACTTAATATACCAGGCGAAATATAAATCCCGAGCCCGTATTTGGGAACCTAGCAGAGGCGAATATTTATCTTATATTGTATTTTATACATAATTGCTAATAGTAAATAAACCATTTATCAACATTAGATGCATTCTCTTTCATTTAACCAAAATGTGTGATCAAACAAAGTAGTATACCTTCACGGCGGACACCATGTATATAATATATAAAGATTTTGGTTTTACTTAAAGTAAAAACAAGAGAAGATTAGGATTTCAATATTGAATTTTTTATGTTTCTATATCTTGACATACTTATGAGGCGAATTATTCAACATTATTCAAAAAGTTTTTGGAGATAGGACTAGGGCTACCAGATGGCCTTAGTACAAAAGTAGCACATCCTTAGTACAAAAAAAAAAAAAAAAAAAAAAAAAGGTCCTCACTTCGTAACAAAAAACCCCAGCAAATTAAAACAATAATTTCAAATAACTTTGATGAACAAAAAACCCCAGCAAATTAACAACTTAAAACAATAATATTTAAATAACTTTGATGAGAAAAAAAAAAAAAAAAAAAAGGTCATCACTTCAGTTCAAATATTTTATTTTACACTGCAAACATGAAAAATAGCAAAACCAAAAACAAGGTAGCAAAGCCTTTGCAAAAGTAAAACTTTTGCTACTTTAGTATCGCATCTGGTAGCCCTAGATAGGACGAATAGCATTTCATAAAATCGGATGCATGGGTAAAACTTTTGATTTCACTTACAGGTACATGTCAAAAGATTATTGGTATACCAATAATTCTCATACTTGCCTCATGTAGAGCTACTTTCTCAACATATTACTATGCTGAAATTCAACTTTGATTTCAAAATTAATTTTGGTTTGATTTCTGATATGACATAACACAGCTGTGGTATATTTAAGTACCCAACGTTTACTGATGGACATGCAACTGTTGCCAATTTAACAGCCAACCAATCACTTTATACAGTTCCCTTGTGAATAATCTAAGGGAATTGCAATTTTTTAACATTTCTGATTTAAAATGCTGCACTAATTTCTGTCATGCTAAACGTCATTGATGGTGAAATTGCATTGCAATGTTTTATGCCATTGTTTTATTGCAGCTGTAATTTCACCAATGACTTTTGTATATTTTAAATTACTATGACGCTATACTAACTTTTTCAATTATTTGATTTGATTTGATTTACAGACTGGTTTGTCCATCAATTTGCTTATGAGCAATCATTACTTGAAATTATTACAGCATAAGACGTTTTAAGTATTTCTAGAGAAATTAGTACCTACAGTAAACAAAGACTTTAAGTTGGAAATAACAGTAACAGTTTTGGTAAACCATTGATTTTCGAGTTCTAAATAATGTGTGAGAGTTGGTCATCGATTCACCAACAACGCGGGGTCAAAGGTCGCGAAAAGTAATCTAAATTAGATACAAAAACCTTAAGCTAGAAAAATCTTGCAATAATGTGTCTTTAAATTTTAATTTCATAAGCCATAGACAAGAACAACACCATATACTCGTATGTTTATCATACTTTCCTGAATCTAGAGTTTTTCAGATAAAAGCGCAGTCATCTTTTGATATTCAAAAATCAATGAACTTGCAAACTAAAGCTGCATTTTTAGAAAACATGAATTTTCCTCAACGCTGTTGTAAATGCACTTCGTTTAAATTAAATGTAAACTAATAATTTGTGAAAACAAAAAATTACAAACTGCAATTATTTTTAATGCAAAAAATATCAGGGTAACCGCAAAATAAAAACTGCAATTCCCTCATGAGTGCATAGAATGCGCGATAAAATCCCTTACATGACTTGAATTTGCAATCTCGATTAAAATGAAATGCAACAAAAATAAAAGCAAAAAACTGCACTCTTTGTGTGTAGTTTTTGTCCCTCCGTGATGCAAAAAAAAATACATATTCTAAAACTAAATTACAAGGGTAACATTTTTAAAAAAAAATATGCACTTGCGGTAGAAAAAAAAGGTCTCTTACATCGTACACATTTTTTGCAATTTGAAAAAACTGCAACTAAAATGCCAGCGCCTAGCTGACCGACATGCTGACAGCGACAAATACAAAAAAAATAACCCCAATAATAAAAAGCGGAAAACCGAACGTCAAAAATCATTCACCGCACCGGAATAGCGATAAAATAATTACCCCAACTCCAAATTAAAAACAAGTTAACCCATTTGATCAAATAGAACTGAATCTGACCATTCAAATTTATATGGTATAATGAAAATAAAATCTTCTGTAATTCACTTGGCTTTCGAAATATTGTGTCTTAAGATTTCGGTTTTCCAATAAATGCTGAATTTGAAACATTTCAGAAACACTTCAGAATGATTACATGTGAAAGATTTCACTTATCAGAAAGATTTCATTGAATCTGAAACCCCTCAGGAACACTTCAGAATGATTGCAGGTGAAACATAAATAAATAAATAAAAAAGATTTCTTTAACCTTCCATTTGTAACATTTTTGCAACGTTACATAGTATGTATACATACTCGATACAATTCCATTTTTAAGTCTGTACTCGAATGGGTTAAATATTAGTAAAAGATGTGGCTAAAACACGAGCGCAGTGTATGCAAGAGTTGGGTGTTTGGGGGACCAATGCCGTTTAGGCGCCTGCAAAATGTCCATCAAACTACGTCGCCATGGTCGTCATCAAAAGGAGGGCAAAATACAGAAGCGATAAAAACCACTAAAGTGCATTCCGAAATGCAATTTTTATGCACACGCCCACTTTTTACAACAGTAGTTTTAAAACCCAGCGATATGATACAAACACACATACATATGTAGGTACATGCAGAACCCACCCGCTTCACAAAATATAAACCTTGACAGCCACAACAGTGACTATAGCGGTAGCAATAGGTAACAATTCCTATAAAGCAATGAAAAATTAATGAATCCTTTTGCGAAATCACTCAACAATGCGAATTATAATCGCATGTTACGGTTCGCCTTTTGGTCAGTCAGCTCAAATGAAAAGAAATTGTTGGCGTAACCTTACTGCCAATGCTATATATTGCAATTGGAAAGCTTTTGGTACCACTTACCACCTTTTGCGAGGCAATTGTTTGTAGTCATATCCAATAAAAAATAAATGTTAAATTACTCGTTTCCGTCTCCTTCCCCTCCACATTGGGTTTGTTTGTCAGCTACAACTTTAACGTATGTAAGGGTTTTTAATTATCCATCCTACTTGGCAATACTTTGGGACATTTCTAATTTCACGCCAAAGTGAAGGCGGTCAAAGCGTCTTCCATTTGCGTATTATTTTGTTTATTGATTTCTCTAAATAAAAAAAAATAACTTTGGGGAAGTCTTTTTAGGTTGAAAAGAGAGGCTCCATTTCGATAATTTCCAAAACTCATTGTACTGGAAGAAAATTTTCATTTTCATGGACACCGACGATTTGTTTTTTTTTTTTTTTTTTTGAATTTTTAACGGAAGCCATATAAGTTTTACCTAATTTAAATGGAAAAAAATAGGGAATAGGCGGTTAAAAGCAAATATTTTTACTTATAAAAGATAAATGTTTAAGTACAAAAAATATTTGATTTTATTCGCCTACTGCTCAAAATCGTAATATTATCTTTATTAGTTTTTTATTAGATTACTTAAGCTTTAAATTAATAAATATTGGGATTTTAAATTATATAAATGTTAATAAAAGCACTCAAAGTATTGGTAGGTTTCTGTATAGAATTTAAGATGTAATAAAAGAAATCTACTTGTAGGCAGATATTCAATTAAAAATATTAAGTTTTGAGAAACAACAGTGCAACAAAAGAAAAAAATTACAGGTCCATAACAGAAAAAGTATTGTTTGAAAAACGATCATTTCTAATAGAAATCGTATAAATCCTTCTATTAAATAGATCTTAAATTTCCAAAAAGTTTTTCATTGAGTTATCCATTGCTATTTCTTGTACAAAGTCAAAAAATAACAAGAATATTTTCTTCAGAACATAAGACCATGTGCATGTACATTTTCATAAAAGAAAATCAAAATGATCATTGATCGTTTTTCTTTGAAATAACCACAGCATTAGTGTCTGCTTTCAAAGTTCAAGGCATTTTTCGGTCTATTATCATTGCTATTCAAATGGTCAATATTTGCATGACAGAATGAAGTTTTTTAAGCATTACTATATAAAATATATTATTCGTAGAATAAATCAAATAAAAACTAACTTTTAAAACTAACACAGACTTAAAACTATAATAAAGGTTTAGTAAAATTAATACTAAAAAATAATTAAAAACAAAATTAAACTTACCGTTGCAACTCATGTATTTAGTCTTGCACCAGTGGTGATTGAAACCTTACTAAGCGGACAACAATCTGAGTAAGGAAACCAAAGTCCCTATTTCGCTCACTGCCGAAAATAGACCAAGATGCGGCAAATGGCATTTATTCATTGGATTCAGTTTGTTAGAAATGCAAATTTATTTTATTTCTGTATCGAATGTTTAACGAATTTTCTATTCATTTGACGATAGAACGATACTATTGTCGAAAATAAGTAAAGTATGCAACGTGTCTTCGGGGTTTTAAATTTCATAAAAAAATTTAGTTGTTGCACTAAAAAATAAATGAATTAAAAGAACAGTTAAAGTTTGTGCATTTTAAGATACGTAAAATTGAAAATGAAGAAAATAATATGTTCCACCAAAATTACACTTCAATCTGTATGTATATTAATAATTTTGTTTTTTTTCTTTAAATGTATTGTTGCTGTAGCTGAAACATTTAAAAACTTGCTACGAAGTTTATAGAATTAACATCAACATTGTTTTAATGAACTATAAAACTAACTGCATTAAATTTTTTCTAAATTTTGTTTTACAGCTGCAAGTTCCTACGATGAACACATTTTTCGACACATACATACATACGTGTAATAAACATACATATATTTAAATTTTTGTAAATGATTGATTAATATGAATTTCAATAGTTAGTTCATTTTTGCTAGTTGATGTCAAAACATTTATTTATATACGTATTTTTTTAATAATTTTAGCAAGAATAATTTTTTTTTTTACTTATATATTTTTAATTTATATCGATTTCAAACATTGTAAATTTATTTTATTAAACTGCATTATATATTTTTTTATAACATATAAAGTGAATGTATTTCATTTATAAATATTTCTTTTTTATTATATTGTATTTGTTTATTTAATGCTTTATTCTGTGTTTTATTCTAATTTATTTATTACACATTTATTATATTAAATATTTCAAATTTAATTTCGCATCATATTTTTGTTAGATTTTGTTTTGCGCTTAAATTTAAATAAAAAAAAATTATTATTGTAAATAAAAAAATATTTTTTTGTTAAATTTAAAATTTAAACTTTAGCAATAAATGTAATTTTGTGTGGGTGTGGTTGTGGGTTTAGTGTATGTGCATGATGTGCTTATTGTGTTTGTTGTTGAATTTCGATCTTTTCAACTGTCATGTCGGGATTCATGGCTGTCGCTTCCTGTAAAATCGAAAGGATTTATAGTTAATATTTTATTGAATCAAAAATTTCTTTTGATTTTGTTTCGAACCTGAATTGCCTCAGCCAGTGCTTTGTCATGATCGATTGGATCGCCATCAGATTGTATAGTGATCTTTTGTTCCACACGGGTTTCAACAATGCCATCTCGTTCGGTTTTGTACTAAATAAAAAAATATAATTTGATAAGGTTTGATCTAGCAAGCTTAAGTTTTGCGTCCTATGCTAAAAACAACCCCTTCGGATGTTTTTAGCCACATGAAAACTGTGGACGTGGCTTAACCACAGGGTGTGGGACCTCACATACAACTTAAATACCTAAAACGGTATATCATGGCACCCAGTGCTGTTTCCAGGTCGATTCAGACAATATGAAATTGGTTTTTATTGCTGTAAAATTGCTACCCGCAGAAATTTTTTTTTGGTTTTTGGTTTATTCTGTAATTATTATGGGTGTAACGTTGTCCCAGCTTTATCAAACAGACGGTGTTCAGATTTTTTTTAGAGTAAATTCTGTAAGTTTTACAGCACAAATAACAGCGATTTGATTACGATTACATTGACGCATTTGAATAGAACTAAAATAAATTTACTCAATATATCTCAAATAGAAACATTGCAATTGGGAGAAATATATCCTTCAAAGCAACACTTAAAGTGCATGTTACATGAATCCATATGAATCTATCCAAGTTAGTATGGCCTTAATTTACCCTGTGTACTACCGAAAGTTACTATTGTCGTATATGTATGGGTTGAGGCCACTCTTGATCGGATAGCAACTTTATTAAAAATTATGAAATTAAAAGTAATCATAGTGATTTTCTTTTCTATACATAATCGAACCCTTAACGGCCTTTGGTCAATTTAATTTTAAACATAAAAGAACTTACGGTAATTGTTTCGACGGTTCTCGTTTTACTGCTCACGGTCTGTGATGAGACGATTTCACCATGTCCAGAATAGCCAGGCGTATCTTCGCCAAGAATAACGCGGGTTTGTTCGACATGAGGGCCGGTAGTAGTGGTAGCGGTTGAAGGAGATTGCTACAAATATTTTCAATATCAAAATTTGTTTTTTTACACACAAAATGCAGTTATATATTAATACAGTGTTATAGTATTTACATATTTAAACATGTTGTAAGACTAAAGTATCTCAAAAATGCACAACATATATCTAAACTCTAAATTTAATAAACGTACTACATAACAGCAATACTTTTGGTTTCAAACAAACCTGGTAGGCGTTGCTTGTGCGCACCACACTAGAGCCATCATATGGCCCATCAATCGGGGTACCCGAATCGCCTGAGCTTGTCGACGAAACACTGTCTCTTCTTTGGAACTACGAAGACGGTGTTTTTAAATGCAAACAAACGAAAAGTTTAAAACAACAAGATAAAAAAACCAAGTAAAAATCAAATGCAAATTGAAATCGCATGCAGATACAAATAAAATACAAAAAAGCATGCTTTACGCCACATTTTTTGCGAAAGCTCCGCTAGCGCTCACTAGCCTAACCTACCTGATCGCCACTCGTTACTGTTGCCGTCGTTTTTACCTCCTGTGTGACAACACGTTGCTCCTGTTTTGTAGGATCATGGGTACGTGTCGTGGCGACAGTTTTTTCCTCTAACTGTTCGGTTTTAGCTTTCTTACCCAGATCCTCATGTGTTGTTGCTGTGCGTGTTGTTACGGCGGTTGCGGTTACATAGGCTCCGCTCAGGTCATCACGTGGAGCGTCAGCCTGTTAGTGCGGCGTTTATGGTTAATGGTTAAAATTGAACGAAAAGAAAACAAAAAACAACAACAAAAACGAAAATGATTATAAATCAAATGAACGAAATTAACTTGTATTGCATAGCAGGGTTAGTGTTAAGATAATTCTTCGTTTATTGGTTTTAATTGCGAAAGAGTAAAAGCTGTTTTTCTAAGAAAAGATTTACGCGGACCTTAAAACTGTTAAATAAAAGAGTACGGAAACGTGTGCTGCAATACTTCTGTTCTTCTCTTTTTCGTTTGTGCAGGAAAAATTTAAGCTCAAAACTTTTTAAAAACTTATGGAATCAAATCTATATAATCGTCCGAAGGTTAGTTGAATTTTTAAAGAATATCTTTACAAAGGTTCAGCCATAACGTTTTATAGGTTGTTTTTTTTTTAATAAAATAAGAATCCGGTTAAATTGAACCACCTTTGTAATGTTCACTTATGAAAAATCACTGAACGGCTTGTAAGTTTACATGAATATCGGTGCTTGCTAATGACTATAAGTTTAATGAAATAATATTCAATTGTAAATAAAACAAAAAGTTTTTTAAATTCCAAAATGGCCAATTCTATAGCTGTTAGAAAATCAACAGAAATCTGATAAAATGTGTCATAAGTAGTACAGAATAATATCTTGGTAAGACAAAAAAACCTCGATTAAATTGGATTTTTTGGCGAATTTTTGGAAACGATCAAAAACTTACAGATTTTTTTTCATTTCGTAGGGCTCTTAATTTTGGTAGTACATTAACGTAAATATAAGTTAAAATCTTTTGGAAACCCAAATAATTGCAAACAAGAATATTTAGACTTGAATATTAAAAACGAATCAAGATGTAAAAAGATTTGATGCATTTGGGTTAAACCAAAATATTCTTACAGAGCGTATTAGAAAATTAAATCCAAAGACTTTCACAAACTATTTTATATGAAGAGCAATTAAATAAGTATTATATTTGTTTAAGAAACGGTATTTTCTTTTGAAATTAAAACAAGAGAAACTATCCATTTTCCCGGAAAGTAAACAAAAAGCATTTTCAAAATAAACTAAAAGCAATGCACTACTTTAAATATATATTTCAATACTTAAGGAATTGTTGTTTAAAGCTCTATCCGAAAGCTGATATTTACAGCTATAATATTTACAGTGCTACATATATATATATATACATATGTATGTACTTACGCGGGTTTGTTTTTCGGACAAAAAAAAAATGGTTTATTAAAAATATAAGGTTTTATGTTACTAAATGCATGCAAACAAAACTGGGCTCATTCATGAGGACATATACCTTTTAGGTTTTTTTTATTCTTTAAGGGACTAAAACTTAATCTTCAAATAAATCTCTGATAAAGTTTTAACTATGAATTGCATGCAATTCACAGGACAGATTTTGCTCGAGTATCAAAAAATCGACCCAAACAAGGATATCACAAATTTTTTTCTTTTGCGAGTGTCAAAAGTTATATAATGCGAAATGCGCAAAATTGTTTTTATTGAATAGTTTAAGGCTTATTTTTAATTTTATATTCAAGCTAAATAAAAAAAACACTGTAGGTATATGTACCTTTGTCCTCATTTACTTAAATAATTTTAAAAAGATAAAGGTTAAAAAGCGCCTCTAATGTTATTTAGTTAATTTGTCAAGACAAATACACTATTTTCGTGTTGATATTTTTTAATAAACTCCAACTACACACTACTGCTCTAAGCGTTTGAGTTGAAAAGCTTTGCAAATTCAAAATCACAATCATAGCTAACCTTGTGTTCCTGCGTCGAGAATGTCACTTCACCGGTACCTAAATTGCGTACTTCTTCCTCCACGTTGTGTGTTACACCATCATCATTCTTGGTCAGCACTTGTTTGGTTGTTGTTTTCACCACTGTCGGAGTGCTGACGTATTTGCCCAGTTTTGTGTTAGCCGCTGAAGTAGCCTGTGATGGTGACACAGCTCCGCCAGATACCATCTCTTTCATATTTTCTGTGCCGTACTGTTGTGCCATATCATCATCGGAACTTGCTTCAGAATCGCGTCGTAAAACATTCTTGCCCATGTGCTTAACTCCATCAAAGAATTGCTGACGTGTTATTGGAACGGTTTCAGTAGTGGTGCTTACAACAACATCCTTGCCAAAGTGTGAGGGGTCGATTTGTGCATAGTTGAGTATAAGCTTCCCAGTTACAGGATCACGTACTGCTGTGGCTGGATCGATGTCCCCTGTATTGGGATCAATGTGTCCGTATTCGCTCTTGATGCGTCCTGTCACTGGATCTATTTCGCCGCTTAGCGTCATAGTATGTGTGACGGTAGTGCGCGCACCGGCAATGCGTGGATCATTCGGGTCAACCTGTATAATTTCACCTGTTATTGGATCGATCATATTGTAAACGTAAACAGTTTTATTGAAAAATTTAAGAACACGTCCGGAAACGGGATCGATTTCACAAGTTTGTGGATCAATCTCTTCAGGTCGGCCACGTTCGTCGGTCTTCGAGATGAGGAAAATTTTGACAAGCACAATTTTGCCAGTTTTGGGATCAACGCGTCCGACTTTCGTGTAGACTTCTCCAGACTCGGGGTCAACTTGTGTGGTGGCATACAACGGTTCGCCGGTAGCGTTGTCAACTTCGCCAGTGGCTGTATAAATTTTACCAGAGGTGGGTTCAATTTTAACAGTATTCGGATCAAGTTTGATCTGTTTCTTAATTTCGTTTGTTTTAGGATTAAGATAACCATAGATGGTGATGACATAGCCGGTCTTAGGATCGACAGCACTGGAAATATATTGTGATTCCTTGGTATTCGGATCGCTAGCACCGGTTGGAACCCAAATTTGATTTGATTTAGGATCAACAATGATTTCTTTATCTTTTTCGCTGCTGACTGTGGATATGGGTGCCTTGGTTTTGGGATCGACACGTTGTTGTACAATGCGTAGTGATATAATACGAGCATAGTCCTTATCTAGTTTGTTGTTTTTAGGGTTGATTTGATTCTTTAGGATAATCTGGCCTGTCACAGGATCAATCTTGATATCACGAGTAACAGTCTTGCCTGATTTGGGATCGGTAGAGGTGATGGTGTGTTTCACAAGATCAATTTGACCATATTTAGTATCTATTTTGCCAGCTTTAGGATCAAACTGACCACCTGAAGTTTCAACGTGGGCTGTTTTAGGATCAATGATATTTTTCTTGGAATCATATTTGCCAGCGAGCGATGTGACCTCAACAATTGGATCGATTTGCTGACCCACTTCAATTAAGCGGCCTTGAGTCGGATCCAATTTTCCAGATTTTGGATCAGTAACACCGAGTATTGTAATTTGACCAGTAGTAGGATCAACCTTGACATTTCTTGATACCACAATTTTACCACTCTTGGGATCAATGGCCTTCAGTTCACCATTTCTAGTATTAATTTCGCCGTATTTCGTGTCTAGTAGGCCAGACTCTAAGTTCAAAACACCCAATGAACGTTCAACTTCACCATTAACAGTATCAACTTTGCCAGTAGCTGGATCAATACGACTGGTAATGACAATGAGTTCAACGACAGGGTTATCCTGTGGAGTAATGCTTATAATTTGACCCAAAGAGTCATCAATACGTCCTGTTGTTGGATCAGTTACACCCGATACCAAATGTATATTACCCGTCTTAGGATCTACATCACCTTGATGTACTTCCTTTTTGCCAGTTTTAGTGCTTAAAGCTTCCAAAGTACCCTTATTAGGATCGATCAAACCATACTTAGTATCAATTAAGCCACTTGCAGGATCAAGAATACCAGTCGAATGTTCGATCTGTCCATTTTCAGCATCAATTCGTTTATTTGCTGGATCAAATTTAGACGTTATAACCATAATCTTGACACGCCTCTTTTTGGGTTTAGCAGCAGCGGCAGTACCAGCTGCACCAGCAAGTCCTGCACCAGCAACACCAGCAAGTCCTGGACCAGCTTTTTTCGGACTAATAGGTGAGCCAGCAGAACCGGCTTTCTTACCATCTTTGCCTAAACCAGCTGTACCAACGGCAATTGGAGCACCTTTACCATCACCACCAGTACCTTGACCATCTTGGCCAGTGGGTCCGGTATAACCAGGTTCCCTATTATAGCGCTGTGATTCCAAGAAAGCTGCAGTTGGGTCTACCAATGGTTTGTATGTTCCCGGTGCACCTGAAGTGTAACCCTGACCTTTTGTTGGCGAGTAAGAGCGTCTCTGCGCCTCGGTGACTGGATCAGCCGCAGCATCTACTGCACTGCCTTGCAGCTTAGCACGTGTAGTCGGGGACAAATTGCCCTCCTGTAAAAGCTTTTGACGTGTCTTTGGTGACAACTGACCTTTGTTGAGCTTCTCTCGTGTACGTGGGGACAGTTGCACCGATTTTAGTTTCTCAGCTTGTGCCTTCAATTTATCTTCATTGCCTGGGGCATAATTGAAAGCCAAACCAATTTTCTTTTGCTGCGATCCAGGCGACAATTGTTCTTGATCTTGACTGCCACGTTTGGCACCATTTGGATCTTGATCGTAACGAAAACCGCCAGGTATGTAAGACTTGCGGGTGGGACTGGTTTCACCATCACCATCAGAATATTCATATGGTCTTGTATAGCCAGCAGGTGTAGCAGAAACACGATTTTTATCATCGCTGCCAATCGCAATAGCGATAGGTTCCACAAGCACCTTTTCAAATTTATCTTTGCCTGATTTATCTTTGCCAGACTTATCTTTGCCAGACTTATCTTTGTCCTTGGATTCTTTTGTAGGCGAACCACTCTTGCTGCGACGACCGGACGAGAAAAGACCAACGCCCTATGTTTTTTTGTAGTTTGTTTCAAGTTCAATTTATGGCGGAGTTAAGGGATTTTGATGGCAATGACAATCCAGAGGAAAAATAAAAAGAATAAAAAAACAAAAAAAGGGAAGAAAAAATTAAAAAAATTACAATAAAACTTAAAATAAAACTACAAACTAATATGAAAAGGGTACTATGTACACTACTTAAAATTAAACTCAAATATTTAGACAAATAAAATTCAATCAATACTAAATAATATAGGGCATCAAAGGAATACAACATAAAATCCCATATTGACGTTGCCTGTATTTCCTTATATTTAACTTTATGTTTCTATCACTAGTGCCCACATTGAATGAAGGGCGAAACTTCCCAAAAACGTGCAAATATAGTGCACTCTTAATTGTTCTCATAATTTTTCTTAAAAAGTGGTCAATAACAGATATGTACAACATTAAATTTACTTACAAATCCTTTGCCGGACTTGTCCGATTTGTTGGAATCATTCAAATCATCATTTCCTATGAGTAAAGATCAAAATTAATAAACGAAATTTAATTGAAAATTGAGATTACAGAACAAGACTTACCATTTAGACCCTCTCCAGTTGCAGCAGCTCCAGCGGCACCTCTACCTCCCTTGGCAGCCTTATCCTTAAGCTCTTTCTCTTTCCTATCTTTCTCTTTCTTTTCTTTATCCTTGCGTTCCTTTTCTTCTTTCTCCTTCAATTTCTTGGCGTCCCTATCAGCATCAAGGCCAACTAGCACCTTTATATTTGAAGAAATTGCAAAAGAACATATAGAGTTGCAGTTTTATTTGACACTTTATTGCAAAATAATTTAGACGGACAATACAAAAATAAATTTTATTAATTCAAAATATTGTTAAGCTTTTTGCATGCTACAATAAGTACAAGTATTTATATTTATTTATTGGCGTTAGTTTTAGGCAAATAGCAAAACTAAAATTTTTAAGAAAATAGTTGTAGAAATGTTAGTAGTAGTAGTCCAAGGACTTTCGTCTTAAAAAATGGAAGAGCTGCGAAAAATACGAGTCAGCTAAGTTTTTGTGCTTTAGCATTATAGTTAACATGCAAAAAGTCTTATCCGACACCGTCTTAACAATTAATTATTGCACAGTTTTAGCTGGCCCTAATTTTATACCGCAGACATCTTCACATTTCTCTGGGCTAAGTCGGAAAATTAAAGATTAAAACATATGAAACTAAGAAAAACTAAAGAAGAAGAAAATAACTTTTATTGCAACTGGATTTGTGTGGATTAGTTTTCTTCTATTGATTTGTGAACTTGTGAAAATTGTGGATTATGTGGGCGTGTATTTCTTTTTCAAAGTTTTGAATTTTGTTGGTTATTTTCAGAACATAAAAAAGCCGATTGATGTTAACAATATATAAATTCACACAAATCTCAGAGATTTGCCATAAAAAATAAAATTGATAAAAAAATATTATTTATGTAAAACAATGAATTTATAATCAGAGTTATCCACAGATGATATCAATTATATACTTTTGTTTAATAATATATGTACAAAAGATTATTTTTGTTGATATAAATAGCATTTTATAGTAGACAAACATACAATTATTACGATATGAGCATATGAGCATATAGAAATAGAAATTAGAGAAAAAAGTGAATTCAAAGTAAATATTAAATTAAAAAAAATAAAATCCCAAATTCAAACAACATTTTAAACAAAATAATTGTTATTTAAGACGATAACCCTCTTTTTATTTTGACACCACCAATTAAAAAAAAACCATTGAAAGTTTTATCATACTGTTAATTTTGGAGTGCCGTAGGTTTACTACACATAATTGTAATATTTTTCGACGGAAATTGCTTTAATAATATTTGTATATGTGTTACCGGCCAAACTAGTTTTAAGCCAAATTAGTTACCGTTAAGCCTAAAGATATGCAATGAAATCTTAATGCAAAAGTATTATGGCTAGTGAAAACTAGGGCAGTAGCGAAGTGAGACAATAATACAGTAATCCCTCGAACTGCGCGGTTTCGGCCTGCGCGCTGTTTTTTCAGAACGTAACTACCGCGCAGTGCGGGGAATTACTGTACTTATCAATTTTATTGAATACTTGGCAAGTGGTCAGTGAGGGTAAGTGGGCGGCCTTCAGCCGCGGCTCAGGATTTACATCCTCCAATATGTCCAAAACCGTCTTCGCGGCGGCCTTCGACCTCGGTTCAGTATATAACATGTGCAACACTGGCTTCACTATTCACAGTGCTTTTGTGTTAAAATTAAATTGCGTACCTTAAGGCATTCAAATTAACTAGTTTGGCCTAGGAAAAACTAGATTATCCTCAAAACGAGTTTGGCCGGTAACATATGTATGTATCGACATACGCCATTTCTGATATAACATATTACTTTCGCATGCCAAAAAGTATACTATGATTTTTTATATCAAAAAACATTTTTTCACAAACGTATAATCTCAATACGTTTTTCGACTTTCGTACAAAATATGCTCGCATAATTTTCGGCATGCAAAAAATAAATTATTTCTGATGAATCGTCGCACAGTAGTAGATTCTACCGAATTTAAGGACCAAACACGTAGCCAGTTTACAATGAAAATTAATAAAATTTAGCACACTTAAGTTGTATAATATGAATGTGTTGAACCATTTTTTGAAATTCAAATTGGCGGATACAATATAAAACTTTATTTTGCAAATAGCTTCATACAAATCATACATGATTTTTACCCTTTTTTCGAAAGATTCTGTTCTAATAAACTGAGTTTTAAAAAGTTATCGATATACATATACACTCTGATTCAAAATCGAAAACTAAAATATTTAACCGATTTCTTATTTCCAGCCCAATTCCTTAACACGAAATATTTTTGCTTTGACAACGATGTGAGAAAACAATAGAAAATTAAATAAAAAAAAATTTACCGCCGTGTACCAGGGAGATCAACTTTTAAAAGGCCATAACTTCTGTAAAATAACAATAAATTATTAATTTAAGCACTGTTGTAAAGAAAAAATCTTTCAAGTTTTAGAAAATAAGACCGAATCTAAATTAGTAAGGTAATCTTTTTATTATCTTTTAAATTGATTGATAAGTCAAAGAGAAATAGCAATAAATTAGTTTTATTGGCTACAGCGCCGTTCTATGTACGAGTATTTGAAATTTATCATACCCTAGTGTTGATCTTCCTAGCAATAGAAAAATAATTAAGTTGACGTTTGTTAAGATCGGCTTAGTAACTTAGGAATTAATTTCAGATAATTGTTTACTCTGTGCAACTCCAAAACTATTTATGATGTAGTTCTTTTCAATTGAATAAGAACAACCGCGTTACAAAGTTTAATTAAAATCGACTGATTTTCAGAAATATTGGAAATAGATAAATTCTTTTCAAAGCTTTATCGCCTCTTTATGTACTTTTAGGCTTGCAAATAAGAGACGAAAGGAGACGAGTCAAGATACATAAAGAGGCTCTTAATATCTTGTTATTAACCTTCTCAGTAGTACAAGAATAATTACACTATTGCACCGGTTTTAAATTTTTATGCTGCAATATTATAAAGTAGTTCTTTTATTTTTTTAAAATACTACCGATTCTATTGAAATTAGTTCAAATATTGTAGAAGTTTAATGAAGATAACGTGTGATTTTTCAGTTGGACATAAAAATTTGTCCTGAAAAATTGGCTCAGTAATAAAACACATTACAAATTATAGGTCTTTTTGCCTGGAATTTAGACAAAGCTCTTATTCGAATGAAAAATTCTTCAAAAACGTGTAAAACCGTGATGTCAGTAGGGTGTGTGTCTCCCAAAAAAACAAAAAACATCTTCGTACTTTTTCAAAAATGATTTCGTTCAACATGAAATTCGAAAAGCCCTTTTTAATCCCGCCGTGTTCAACTTGTTGAAAGATAAAATAGAAATAGAAAATCATGGAAACAAAACTCTAACTATACGCAAGGCCCTGACCAATATATGAATAAATAAATCGACCTTTTCTTCTATTTTTGGTGGCAAGATCCAAAACCAAATATAATATTGGATTGGTATGCAATTACCAAAACACATTGGACATTACTGGCTATCTGCTACAAAGGAACCATTGTCCTGAACATTCAACGTCGGTCAAGACGAATTTTTATAGCGAACTGTATAAATAGCTAAACCAAAAGTATTAACTAAAAGGAAGAAGAATTGAAAACAAATATTACTAAATTAACTAGAAAATAATCAATTAAAACAAACTAAGAGCTTAAAAAGAACAACTTAAGGAGCTTGGCGATTGGGGGCGTGGAAGTTTAAAAAGTAAAAAGCAATCAAAACTAAACTTCTTATGTAGAAAATGGTAGAAAAAATAGTTAAAGAAAATGTGTGAAAAATAGTTAACCTGCTCATCGACACTGTAAACCGCTGCAACAGCAGCACCGGCACCGGTCTCGTAATCACCTTCGATCGAGCTCTGCGAAGAAGCTGAAGCTGTACCAGTGCTCGATTCACGTTTCAACTTTAATTTTTATTTCAATTTGATTTTTTCCGATTAATTTTTAATCAAACGAAATTAATTGAATAAAAAATAAGAAGAGCGAAATTACGTTTGTGTTTTATGTTGTAGTTGTTTTTTTGTTTGTTTTTTGTTTTTTTTTTTCAGTGTACGTAGGCAGAAACGGAAACCATTCCATGTGTATGTGTGTGTGAAGGATATACAAAATCATTCAATGAATTTGATAAAAATAGTAGTGTACGCGATTGGATGTAGTGGTGGCGGATTGAATGTGTGTGTTCGTTAGGTAACAAACGTGTGTTTTCAGTTATTAATTTAAGTTGGTGTTAGTTTATTAAAACAACGGAAACCGAGAAAAAGAAAAAGGAAATTTAAGTTATGAGTTAATTGGTTACAAATTTCGTTTCTGGAGAAACAAAACAACTTTTTCAAAAAACATTAAAAAAACGAATTTTTAAATTTTTATTTAATTTGTTAAGTTAAATAAGAGCCTAAGGTTTGAACAGCAAGGCGTTTTTTAATTGAAATTACCTTTTCTTTCTTATCCTTTTTAAGTGGACTGCGACTGCGTGGTGAATCCAAGTCTGGAATATGCTCTGGGGGATGTCCCATGGTGTGACGTTTCTGGGCGTCTTTCTCTTTTTCGGCCAATGCGAGCGCTAAAAAATAATCATTAACAAATGTGAAAACTTATAACTTATGTAGTTTTTACCATCCATGCTTCTTGATGTCAACCGCCGACCGGACAAGCTTCTATCGAACTTGGGCGCAGTGCGATCGACTGGATTTTTCTTGCTCTCGTACATGGTACGTCCTGAATACCGGAACTTAGAACCGAAACGTGGAAACAAGGTGGACTTGTTTACCGGTTCCGGTGTCATCAAGCGAAAGAACGTGTGATGTTCTACACATGACTTCCACAATTTTTTAGCTGCACGATGATTGGGCAACTTAAAGCCGATGGTCGATTCATACTGTTCGAATTCGCCTGGACGTATTTTGATGTAGAAGTGATGACGTTTGTAAGAAATTTTTAGTATTTTAGGCCAAGCAAAGCGATTAATGCGTAGTCTGTATTAAAAAAAGCACTCTCATTGAATTTCTACTGACATGTAATTATGTGGATCATACTTACTGATCGCGGTATACCAACAAGCCAGAAGCGCAAACGCCAAGCATGATATCAACACCCTCAGAATCCTTGGCCGGATGCAAATCAACACCGTACATAGCCAATTTCTTCGCATTTTCCAAATAATGCAACTCTGCCTCAGCTGGTGATTGACCTCTGTGGAAGAGAGAGAAGTAGAGTTTCATATATATTAAGTATATTTGAAGTGATGCCACTCACTTATGAGTCTTATGCAAGTCCATAACTTTCACTTCCAATTCTGGTGATTGACTTGGTGCTATCTTGAAATCTTTCAAGTAGCTACGTGTCGGCATCTCTTTAGGATCATAATCACCCATTTCCGATTGCACCAGATATGAACCAAGCAGCGCATGCGTAACAAACGTACATGGCAACCTTCCTTCGAGTATATCGTTGCGTACTTGCAAGCAAAGATGGTAGCGTGTGATGTCTTCCTGTAATTGCGACGGCTCTGGTGGATAGAATTTCACAGCGAAAGCCAATACCCATGGATCGGTGCGAAAGAATTTCGCCACCTGTTTCTCTAGATCCAACCAGACGCGTGGATCTGTTGGCGTTTCATAAGTGAGGCCAAAATAGTCTTTTTCCAGTATGTTAAGACCAGCACATATTGAATTAACTAAATCACGTCCCTTGGCCTTGCGCTATAAGAGAGGAACTGTAACTAAAGCGAAATTTTAACTTTTAAGAATCAGACAATAGAACTTACGTCAATGGTAACATCAAGTATGGAGCCATCGAGCAATGTGACACGTGCCAAGGCGGCTTTAGATGAGTTTGCTGCTAATTTTTTACTTTTTGTTGGTGTCACATTTTGCTGCTCAGCGGTAGCGGCTGTTTTTGTTTCCGCTGGCATTTTTACTGAGCGTTGGTGTTATGTCAACGACAGAGAATTTCGAAATGAATCTAAAATAAAAATATAAACATTTTAACGTTAATATCAAAACATTTTCATCTTTTTTGATATATGTATGTATATGAGTCCTTCTTTGAGTTATTGAGCACCCAACCTCAGTGCAAAAATTGGAATCACAAACCTTACATTGAAAAAAAAAAATACATATGTTTAAGATTTGAAAGAAAATCATTTTTTTAACCGTTGTTGGTGATTTCACTTTCCACCCGCTACGCGAAATCGTGAAGTTTTGATTAATTTTTTTAATATCTGCTTCCTACTATCAATGGAAAATTGGATATCACCCAATAACGAGGTCTGCCTGCTACTGATCCTCATACTGGTTGTTATTTCAAACATTTTCAAAAAAAAAAAAACATGTTTTCGTTTTATTTTATTTTTTAATTTAAGTCATCCACTTGATTTAATTATTGCCATAAATAACTTTAAGTTAATAAGTAAGAAATTTTAACTTTGTGCAAACAAGAGCACGAGCTCATATGTGTTGCCTACATTAGATTAAGGCCCAACTTGTGGATAATAAAGAGATCATAGATTATGATTAAATTAAATTTGATTACATTTAATTTTACAAAAAAAAAAAAGATAAAAAAGAATAGACACTCAGCAGACAAGCTCAATGATGATGACGACAACTTGTTGCGCCATCTATGAATACAAAGTTTTATATTCGAACTTGAATAGCAAAAATTAAAAAAACCTTCCTAGATATATTTGAATAGTTGAAATGACATTTATTATTACGAGCAAATTGTGTGGAGGATAATGCAATTTTAATATCACAATTCTCGCACTGACAACTTGGCAACATTGAAGGCATCATGATGCTGCTGCTACTAGTGACAGCAATTGAGACGGGACCACCCTCAATTAAAGCAGTGAGTTGAAACATAAATTGAAAACGATTGAAGATACAATTGAGGCGATAGTTGAAGATGAGAATTTAATTAAGCAATCTTAAAAAAATGTCGATTTCAGTCGCATTGTATTGAAGTTGAGTGAAAGGAATTTCGATGTACCGCGAACTTCTCAATAGGAAATATCTTGAACTCTGATTGGAATGTTAACAGTTGACATCACAGGCTTTTACAATTACTTGTGGAATGTATTCGAATTTTGACATCATTTTCATTTATTTTTGCAAATATTTATTTAATTTAAGTTTTTTTATTTTTATTGCCATAACTTGTAAAAGTTATTTGGTTTGCAAAATAAACATCATAAATCAGCAGCTATCGTGTTTGAAATTCTTATTTACATACTCAACTAATGATAACTATTTTTAGATGTGAAAACGTGTATCCGCACACTTATTTTTCATATAAATTAATTAATTTGGTTATTAAACTGTGAAAAACAATACTTTTTCGCTTGGATACATTGCGCTAAACTTGTTGAATTGCTTGTGGAACGTATTTCACACTGTTCATTATATGCAAAATAGGCTGTCAATTTTCACACGTAATTATCAATTCGCATATCAAAAGTTATATCTCTTAACTGACTAACATCGGAGATAAAACTAAGTGCATATGTATCCGTCAGATGTAGTAAATGTGCACTAGACTGTCTGTTATATCCCAAAACTCTTTCTGAACTGTTTGCGGTATTTTAATGTTTATGTTAAAAAAAAATAAAAATATTTCATATAAAAGTTTTGACTTTAGCCTAGTGGAACTTATGAAGTTTGAGCACTTGAATATATAATATAATTTTAAACTTGAAAACTAGTGGACTTACAGTAAAATTTTTTTTTTTGTTCAGCGCTTTTGATAAAAAAAAGGAAATATGGTATACTGAAATTTCTCTTAGAACTTCTTTTCGTAGATCTACATAATAATTATATTAGTTAAAAATTTATATTTTTCTTAACAAAAGCATTGGTATACCAACCACCCTCTTTTAAAGAAACATGGAAAATAACGGACAGTCTAATGTGCATAGATTAATGCGCAATAAAACAGCGTATATTGTAATTTTATGAATTGATGCGATTTTGGAACGACCGACCGGCATAATAAATTGCGATTACATATAAACCAAACGAAACTGCAAGAACGGGGTTGACGTAAAAAGAATGGGTTCCTTTCGTGTCAGCAACACCAAGTGGTTGAGAATCAACAGTCGTTGTAGGTGGGTGTGGGTGTGGATGCGTGTTGAATGCCCTAAGGCGTCACTGTCGTTTGTTTACCCGCTCTTTTAGGGATGTGAACGTTTGCATATTTCGGAATTTGAATATCGGCAGTGATATTTTCTTTTAAGAAATAGGAACATTCTTTCATTAAACGATGTCACTACGAGGAAACATTTCTGTAAGAAAACTTATTTGGAGCAATTTTGCCATGCTCCTTTTAAAATTAATAAGGAAGGTTTTCGCCTTGCGATGTTACAAATATAGCAGTCTTCGAGCCACAGGTTCTAGAATTTGGCTAAAAATTTAAATTTTTATGCAACTGGAGAACTGGAAACACTTCTGAACTTCATTAAATTGAGTAACATTACATCTCGTCTCTAGAGAAGAGGGGGCTTTGACCCAAAACTCGCCACTACTGTTTTTGAGACTGTTTTATTGATTTTGATGCCAAACTTTTAATAAAATTTTAAACGATATTTTTTAGTAAAAATAAAATCAGAAATAAAAATGTTGACTCAGAAGTTTCACAATTATTGGCATTTTTTTTTATATAAAAATTCCTTTAATTTTTTGTCGATATATTTTATATCGTGCCAAGCCTACTTTTGCTTCCTGTACATTTGCCAATGTAGACCGCTCCCCTAACGTCAAACGACATCAATTTACTTAATATCACATTTTAGCCATCTTCCAGACAACAACTTCCTTCTTCCTCTGTGTCAGCGCTCTGTTTTGGTCGTGTGGCAAAACGTTTATTCATACACCCACATCACGCTAACAAATATTTGTCTGTCTGCCTGCCCGTCTGCATATCCGATTGTAGTACATGTTGCTGAGTGCTGTTTGTAAAACCACATTTTTTTTTTTGTAATTTAATTTACATTTAAAGTATTAAAGTTTCGGTTAGTAGGGGTATTCACTGTAATAAGTTTAAACATTTTTCTGTTTGACTAAAAGATTAAAGCTTTTTTGAACAGCATTTCAGCATTATTGGATATGTTTTACTTTATAGCTTTAAGTGAATGATATAGTACATATGTATATAACTTGCCTTATACATCAGAATGTGTTGATTTCGATATTACTGGTATACACACTCTTAAACATATGTTAGAAATTGTTGATGAAATCTATTAAATTGGATGAGGTAAGGCCTGAACGTCATAAAAATAATTGCTTTGTAAATTTTCATGATTTTTATTGCCCACACGTTACGTTTGAAATGAATCTTCCTACGCAATGTGTGTGGTATCATATCGCTTTATTCATAGTCAAAGTGATATCCTGCAGGCGTCCATCTGACGGTCTGCAAATTTTCTATTTGATAACTATTTTTTATAGCACACAGCGCCCGGAAATGCATTCATAAAGTTAATGAAGTTACTATTGAAGTTTTCTTGCTAAGTCTGCATGCCGCCCCCTGCCCTCCACTTCGCATAAGCCAGAAGGACATGTTCGTGTTGTGAGTGAGAGTACATACGAGTACTCATGATATGACCTCATAAATTGGCGACAAACGTCTGTACTGAAATAATAGCTAAGTCGTTGTAGCTTTACGAGCGCATAAATTGTGGAACATAGCCACGCATTTTATATTTCTATTTGGCGCCAGTTGGTATTTGATGGCGTACTGTTTTAGTTTAAAGTTTAATGTTTAACAATAAGGTTGAATCGTTTTTATTTTTACATTGCCACAATTGACTAGGACTTGTATTTTAAAAGTTGAAAGACACATGATGTCATGATTTTGAGATATTCCTTAAGGTGTACCTAGTGACCCTTTATTTTATCGGTAGCTGTGGATATAGAATTTAAATCAAACAAAAGCGGCAATCATTCACTGTTAAAAATTTACAATGAATAAGGTAACGATAAAACACAAATTTCATAAGAATTCCAACTTAAAATTTACATGATATACGAGTATTGAAATAGTGACATCAGTTGGCAACAAAGATTGTGCGTTGCTTGGAACCATGTGCAATTTTTGGTAATGCTTATAAGTTATGAACAATAAACGACCTAGAATCCACAACAAACTATTGCAGAAATATAGCCCGACTAATGTTTCTGCAAACGAAGCCACGGACAGGGCCGTGTTACCGCATACGCCACCGACGGGCGGCAAGGAAATGGGGGCGGCGGCAAATTTTCAAAGCGAGGGCGACAAATTTTGAAAACAAGTACCTTTTTTTTTTTTTTGCTCATCAAATTATTTTTCTTTTATGTGTTTTGAGCCGAGGACCTTTTTTTTTTTGCTCATCAAAATTATTTTGTATGGAAATGAAAAAAGTTCTGGTTTTTTATCTAATAATTTTTTTTTAAATATGGGGGCGGCAAAATTTTATTGGCGTACGGGCGGCACATAGCCTTAATCGATGGAATCGCAGTAAAAATTTCGGACCGAGATTTGCTGTCCAAAAGAAGGGAATATGAAGAGCTTATAAAGTAAAAGTCAAGTCCAGAATAAGAGATATTTGGATTTCTTGGATAAAGTTTTTGTGAAACTCACGAAGAACAACTAAATGCACAATGCAGACTCAAAACACAACTATGTACTAAGGGAATATTACAAGCAACCTGGAGGAAAATAGACTTTTAAGTACGCTACAACATACTTGGCGGTGGAAAATGCAGATTGAAAGAAAAAAAATCTAATCTTAATGGTCTTTATCGAAAAGACATTATCCAGCGGCTGCCATGGAATGGTCGGAGTTCAAATCCAAGCACAAAAATTAATCAAAAGTTGTTCTGATGAAGCTAATTATTGTATATGTATATGAATATGAATGTCTATATGTGGAAATGGCCGAAACATACATCACCAATTACCGGGTTAAAATGTTTTATCTGTTGTCTTTGTTATGTTTGGTTAAAAAGCATTGACCGATTTGTTTGCTAATGACTGAATTTCGATAAGATATTGTTCAATTATAATTAGTAATAAACAGTCGACAAAAGACATTTAAAAAATGTCTATAAACATAAACTTTAAAATAAAACCCATACAAATTGTTATTAAATTAAAGCCCCTTTATCACAAAAAATACAAACTTGCACATGCATATCCTAAGGGACTAATCAATCTGCTGCACAATGTGCACATAACTCTTGTAGGCTTAATTACATCATAGTAATTTCATTTTGACTCTTTAAAAGCACTCTAAAGTATGCAACACGAAAACTTGTGCCAAAGCGTAAAACTAAGTTTTGGCACAGCAGACTGCCTATGCTCGTAATTTGTGAGATAATACGGTAGAAGTAATTACGAAATTACCTTAGGGCATTTATGGTTTCTTGGCAGAGAGGAGTGTAGCCGTCTAAAGTAAAGCTCGCAAAAATAGTATGGAACATAATTAGATTATTATGGAAATATGTACTCCTAGCTTTAAAACATAAGCTCTGCTATTAATTTATATTGCAAAAATTTAATATTAAAGCTTCAACGATTTGGATAATTGTGAACATCTATGATCTTAAAAATAACATTTTGCGCTTGCATTTTACGATGCCTAAGGCCATATGTGATTATTTGCGAGTTTCCTTCTCAACAAATGTTATGAGCATTTAAGATGTTGTAATGCCAGCAGAATACCCAATTACCTACTACAAAAATAAATGCGGCAACAACAACAACAAATACTTGTACTGGATAATGTTACTACTATGGTTGTGGATGTTTTCCAAGTTTTGAAGACTGCCGTGTTATATTTCATATTATAGTTTTCTCATAGTAGTTTGGAAATTTTATATTTAACGTCAGTTAAGTGTAAGCGCCAAGCAGTTGTTGGCACAAGTTCGTGCGCTTATAAAACACTTGGGGATTACAGCAGTAACCAAGCAACTGTTGAGCCACTTGTTTACAAAATATTATGATCCACATGCAATCGAAGTGTTGCTTTAATTTTATTGCAAAAATTAATGTGGAATAGATGGAGAACTCATTTATTAGGGCAGTGGCTATAATAAAGACAATGCGTGTTTCTAAAAAATTTCTTTCGGCATGAATGAATTTTGATGAAACCTTTTGCATTGCAAAGTGATGACAAAATATAAAAAAAAATGGAAGCCAAATTTATGCAATTTATCGTTAGACACTTAAATAAAACTTGGCATACAAACTCATTATGAGGTAAACGATATATGGAACAAAACTAAAATCAAGTAGGCGTGGCATCGATACTACAAGCAAAAACTTTAAAATGTTATATTGAAGGGTTTACTAGAGATAATATGAGGAGTGGACGAACAAAACGCAACATATCCACTTTTTTACTTTTTACAGCCAGAAGATCAAAACTAAACAAGTACTTGAATCATGGTGGCTAAGTTGAAAAGAAGAAATTCCCGTCTTTCCCAAAGTAAAATAATTTTTCCTAAACTGGTAATAAGTAACATTTTTTTTAAGGGTAAGAGTAAAATTTTTTTGGGAATAAGTTGATGAAATTTTTTCTGGTAGCATTATTAAAAAACATTAATATAATCGTACAAAATTTAGTTTTTGTACAAAAATTTTTTAATTACGTGTAACAAAAATCATCCAATTTCCGGCTTTTCTCAGAAATTTTTCAAATCATACCGGGTCCCTGGCTTTGACTGTGAAAAAATCGATTTTCGGGACTAAATATTATCTGTAACAGAAAACAAATTAAAATTTTTTAACGTCAAATTTTTTACAAGAACGAAATCTTTATTTTTCGAGTAAATTCGGGTATCCATTCTGTGAAGGAATAAAAGTATCTTCAGGAGAATCAAAAGTGTTCCATTGGTTCTCTCGGAACGAAAAAAAAAATTACGCAGATATCGTTTTTAAGGGTTCTTCTAACTTTTGAGTCGGTGTCGGGATGAATCTAAATTTCGACCCGGTCTACTGTATATGTACTAAATTGACCTGCAACTTTATTTAAAGAATCGTAAAAACCAAAAAAATTTGTTGTATTACATGAGTCTAGAATAAATGCTGCACAATGGAATAAAGCCCATTATACAGCAAAGCCAATTCTTAGCAAGCAGATTGTGTAGGTGTGAAGTAGCAATTTTTCGCAATTTTTACTTGTTAAACATAACACGAGCTTTAATTAGCAACACATTAAGTGATTGTTGCTATTACTTTGCTGGGTCAATGCGCGACTGTAAATACAATAAATAATTCATACAGGGTGGCGCAAACTGACCTTTACGATATGATATAGTTCTATTTGTCATATTTTAGACTAAATTGCATTACAAGTTGGGTATTTTAATGACCTAAACGTAAAAGATACAACGCGTAAATTGGTGTTCAGTTTCTGCTGCCAATTCCGAATAAAAAAATATGCAAATAAGAAATCATAAGTTCATTTTGCACCACCCTATAATAACGTTACCAACTAGACTCTTAGACGCCTACATAAGTCTGTTTAGTCATTTGAAAGTGGTGAATGACCCCTTCTAGAAAAACATTCTCATAAAGTATTTCAAATTTATTACATAATTTAAGCCCATTAAAGTGCAGCATTAAAAATATCACAACATGCGTGCCACTACTTACAGCCGCCTGCCTTCCTTGTAATATCGTATTTTGGGTGCAGTTTCAATGACTCTGCATCTTATGTTTGCAAACATGGAGTACGTTATTAAATTTCATTAGGGTTGAATGCCATGTAATACACAAGGGAATATATCAAAAAAAAAAAAAATTAAATAAAAATTCCAACAATAAATTATGGTTCATAAAAGACAGCAATATTTTGGTTGTGTGATAACGTAGACATTACAGGTCATCGCAATTAGTATTCAATTTGTTGTTGAACTTGTTTATGGCAGTGATAACGACTTGGAGCTTATGGCAGAGCTCATTTATTAAAGGAGATATGCGATCGCCGGCATTGGGAAAGTTGTGAGTCAGAATTTTACTGAAGCTTTTTGAAATCAGTTGAAAATAGAAGAAATAAAAGAAAAGCCTGTATACCTCTATTATTTATTTCTCATATTAAGGATGAACAACTCAAGCGCATCTATCGAAAGGGCTTAAGTAATAAATTATGCTTATGGAGAAGCATGTGTGGCTATCGATTGGAAAATTATGTTTTTATAAGACCGTAGCACATACGCTGAAATCGAGAGAAGTATAAGTAATGCGAGATTCTCAAAAATAGTAGGTCATATCTTGCGATTGACTCAAAATTTCAGAAAACTTTATATACAACAATTTTTTTAATTCAAAATGTGGCCAACTTTTGAAAGATGAGGATTGAATTAAAATTTTTATATGATCTGAACCAAGCTAATCAATATTCGAAACGGTTCTTCGTGACCTTTGACATTGAATATCTTAAAATTTCGGGCGCTATAGCTTGTCATGCGCGGTATTTAATAATTTTTATATGTTCAAAAATGACAAAGATAAATCGGTCAGAAGCTCTTACTCTAAAATTCTGACTAATCTGTATTTAAGCTATAATTATTTTTCGTTTGAGGTCACAAGCGAAGCTCAAAGGTAAGAGGACAAATAACGCTTTATCTTGATATCTATGGCAGCTACAATTGTAAGATTTATTACACAGATGTAAAAGTATATTGTCTGTATTAAGCACTTACAGGCAACATCGAACAACGAGGCGTGGCACCTCCCTTACAGCAAACCAGGGTTACCCAGTGGCTGGCCAAGCCCGGAATATCATGTCGAAACCGGGGACAATTTTTTTCATGATCAAAAAAAAAAAGTTCAAAGTTTCTACGACACAGAATGTAAATTTCTTAATATTTGCGACTAGAAGAAAAGGGTCCTTAAATTTTTCCCAAAAAAATGTTACTTTTCTCACAAAAAAATTTACTTTTTAGCATTTTTAGGAAAAATTATTTTATTTTGGAAAGGCCGGGAATTTCTTCTTTTGAATTTAGAAACGCTTGGAACCTATGGTATGCATATAGCATCGTGAAAATGTGGGCTATTTAAAAACAGTGTGTCGCGCCTCCCTTACAAAAAACAGCTTAAGTCGTGAAGAAGTGTTGACTGGATTTTAGAACGGGGCATATGTGGGTGGAACCGCGGAAAGCTGCCTTTTCATTTCTACTTCCTGTAATAATATAGTACATACCTATCTTAACAGTTGCAAAATGTTTTAAGAAAAAATTAATGTACATTTATGTAGATCGTATTTTTATTTCCCTCCCTGTTTAAATTTATTGGTCAAATTCGTATAAAAAACGAAAAAGCAAAACAACGAAAATCAGAAAATTTACTAAAACGCAAAAAAAAATCTGTTTTTCGTTGTTTTGCTTTTTCGTTTTTCATACAAATTGTACTAAAAAAACAAAGTGATTGCGCGGTTCGCAGGTTTGATCTAGGAAGCTGAAATTTTGGGAGAATTTTCTTCAAACCCGATTCTATTATATAGGCACACAGCACCGCAAATTTAAAAAAAAAAAAATAAAAATACCTCCTTGGGGTGTATTTTTTCCGCATTTTTAGTCACACGAAAAATTTGGCCGTGGTTTTACAACAGTGGGTGGCGACCCCCATTCAACTAAAAAACCCAAAACGCTATATCTTGGCACCTAAAGCAGACTTTTTCTACGTTTTAGTAAGCCGGTTTTTTCGTTAAATTTCAACGGAATTGGACATAAACTCTGTCCGCGCAGTTTTCAGGTTAGAGCAAGAAGCTCAAATGTTGGGAAAATTATTTTTATTCCTCAAGCTATAATATAGGAAAAAATAAACAAAATCCCTGTCCTAAAGTGTGAAAAAAAACACCCTAATATACATATATGTATGTTAAGCACACAATTTTGCTTGTCCTTGACTTTTAATTTAAGTTTCTTAATATGATTACGGACACATTTATCCCAAAGATGATGTCAGACTAAAGAAAAGAATGAATGGCTGAATTCAAAATATGGATATACATAAATATGTACATATATACAAACGAGGTATGCAGAGTGTATGTAGGTCATATAAAAGCTTTGCTTTTTTTTTCTTTATAACTCTTCTATGGGTACTTACTTTGAAAACGTTGATAATTTAGAATTTCATACAGTTGCAATGTAGCGAGAATACTTTTAACTGCAAAGAAACGATAAAAATGTATAAGAAAGTTTATTAGATTATTTTTGTTGTTTTTACTTATGCAATTTTTTATTTATAATTAATATATTCAAAATACACTGTGAAAGATATTTTAATTCATCAATGAAAAAGTTGTTCTTGAGAACAAACTATGACAGCATTTCTGCGAACGAATGGCAAAAAAGTCACTTCGTGTGGTCATATGCAAAAATTGTTTGCTTTTCTCATAAAATATGTCGGTGACGTAGGCTAGATGAAGTAATTTCGAAAAAAATTATTGATTTATTTGCTATAAAATTTATTGATTGACTTTTATAACTTTATGCTAAGGAATATCTTAAGACCAAATGAACAAAGTTTAAAAACATTTATTAATATTTATTTATATTTTTTCTCAAAAATACATTTTATGTATTGCTAAATAGATCTTTGATGATTTTGTATGCTAAGGATACACATAGTACTTTCTATAACATTGATTTTTTGTGAGTCTAATTTTTAAAATATTGCTTATCGTCGTAAGTATCTGCTTTGCGACAGAATAAAAGCTAAGATGTGGTGTCTTAAAAAAATGTTTCTTGAGTAAAAGACATTTTGGGTTAATCTTGAAAATTGGCCATGGAGAAATTTCAACATTTTTAAATTTTTCACATCTTTTTAAAATTCGCACAAAACTAAAAAAAAATTTGTTAAAACTAAAATGGGACCATAGCTCCAATTTTTTCTGAGTTTCCAACAAATTTTAAGCAAAAATAAGATTTTTTCAAAATTTTTAAGTTTAACTCAAAATATCACTCATTTTCTGAGAGATAAAAAAATATTTTTTTCGAAAGACCAAACGTTTTATATTCTAACATATGTTTGATAGTAATTGATATTTTTTTTGGCAAAGAATGCCCCATATATTCTTGTATGGCGTACAAAAAGCGACCCACAACTTAATAAAATTTTCACTATACTTGAGCAAATATCTTGAAAGAAAAACTATTTAAAACTTGAAACTTGAGGCGATTTCTAAGCATTCTTTTAAAGTTTTTCAGAATTTTTGTTAACTGCAAATGTTCAGAAAAAAATATATAAAAGAGTATTGAAAGCTTGGAAAAATTTGTAACAGGCACAGCAATTCGCACAGACATTGGGGCTTTCTATAATATGTAAGTATGTATTCCTCATCGATACAACAGCTGTGCAACCGCTGTGATAGATTCCAGCGTATTTCTGAACAATAATTTTCCACTTATAAAGAAAATATGTGAGAATTGAAACTTTTCGCAAAACTTTGTTCGGGCTAAAAGTTTATTGTTTCAGATTGAGGAATTACCAAAGGACTTTCTTAAAGCTTAAGTACAGTTGGAAATATATACATAAAAATAGTTTGCAAATTCAAATTACTCACAATATTACGTTAATTCCCATAGAAATAATTATGCTTTCACTAGCCAGTTAATTAAGTTTGCATGACTCTTATTAAACAGAAGTTGCCGAAATATAACAATTGTAGTTAGTGCAATAACAAACGGAAACCTTGAAGCCTATTATTTTCCACTATATTTTCATGATGATGTGAAAAATTCTGTTTATTTTTGTGACTTGCATTGTTTTGCAAGTAATGATACGTTGTGATGTCGAAATAAATAAAACAGACGTTACAATTATGGGTTATTACCAAATAGCAGTGCAAATGAGTGAAACAATAGGGTTTTACAGAAATGTACTTTTCATGTTTTACGCATTAAACAATACATTTGAAAATAAAATTTAACGCAACTTAATTAAATTCATTATTTTTTTAGCATATTTTGAAGGTCGTTTAAAAAAGCGGTATATTTTAGCTTACGGAAAAAAATTTATTACACAATGTTCTTTATTGTTATAGAAATACGAGTATCAATTCAAAAGTAATGCATTAATATTACCAAAATAATATGGATAATGCAAAAAAGAATGCATTAATCAATACCAAAATTGCAGTAAATACAACCGAAATAATGAGTAGTCCAAGCAATGACAAATAAAATATTGCATTACTTATTAGAGTTTGGTAAGATGATCACTTCCATCTCGTGAGCGTTAGTGAAACATTTTTTACTGCACCAATCGATGGAGAGAGCTTAAAAATTAGTTTGAAACATGCCCAGGTGTCACCCAGGCATTTTCCAAAATTGGTCCACTTTTTCAATATTATTCGCCTTTGTTATCGTTTCGAGATTTTTCGCGCTTTACTGGATATTTTTTCAACTGATATACATATATAAGAATACTTATCGACACTCAACATTCTTTTTTTATCGACATTTACCTCATTTTTTCAATAATTTTTGACCTTTTCCAAATTTTTCACATTTCGAGTTTGACATTTTTCGACTTTTTAAAATTTTTTCAGATTCTTCAATAATTTTCGGATTTTGTAACATTTTTCAAATTTCTCGAGTTTGAAACATTTTTTCATCATTTTTCTCAAACTTTTTTCAACATTTTTCAATTTGGTCAACATTTTTCGTCTTTCTCAAAATTTTTCGATTTTTTCTACACATTCTGGTCATGTCCAGAATTTATTTTCGACCTTTTTCCATGGATTAATCTAGAAAACATTTTCTCACTAGCGCTAATTTGGCTTACGAACTAAGAGCGTTTGAAAGAAAGCGGTTTGAAGAAAATTCTGCAATGCAAAACTATATGATACAATATTATATTCCCAATATTTTCATTATCCATTGCTTTTTTAATTTCGTAATATTAAATGCAATTTATGATGACTGTATTATTTTGGCGTTACTTGTATTTATCACTAAATACTAATTCCCAAATATCGATTACAAAAAACTAATGCGCGATTACAATTCTGGTCAGTTTTTAAGTTTTGTTGGTATAGCGGAGTTATGACTCGTTAAAAGTTTCTATGATTCACTTAACACGACACGTATGACCCTTTATAGCAACACCAACTTAAAATAGATAAAAAAAAGACCAGTTTTCAAGTGTTCTTTTAACAACAAATGGTTCTTATACTCGAAATTTTTTATTGAAAACATACACGCAAAGTAAAAAATTCAAATTTTTTATTTCTCTTGTGCCGATTTCAAAGCGAACAGCTGTGACCACCACATGTGAATTTGCCTATTTTTCAACAAAAATTCAGCAACCAACAGACAAATGTGAGCCTGAACAAAATTCACAATATATTAATCTCTATGAAGCACAACAACAACCATAAAAAACTACAGCACGGATAACAAATAAATCAACAAAAGTATAAGTTAATTCTTTTTATTTTTATTAGATTTTAAAAATGTTGCTTTATAATTCACGAACAAATAAATTTAGTGATGACCTCATCATACCTACATATGCATATGAGAGATTTCTGATATCGAATTGTCGCGCAAAAAAGCCGGCAGTTGTTTCTACTTTTATTATAATCACGTATAAATATTTTGAAACTTTTATACTTTTTTAATAACAAATAAACAAAATGTTCTTCAAATTGGTTACTCTTGTAGAACGCGTATCTTTTTTCGAACTGAATTGCATGAACTTGAAAAACTTTTGCTGTTGCTAATTTTTTGTGAATGATATACGAGTAGAGAGCATCGGTAAGCGATAAGAAATAAATATTTACTCGCTGACGAAATAAATAATTGATAGCCAACATTTTCATACACGCCCAACCGCTTAGATAGCTGTGGAAGTGATGAGTAACACTGACGGCTTTTACTGTCAGGTTTTTTTTTTCTTTCAAGTGATGTATTTTATGCACTCGTATGCAGAACATACTCGTCATTTCAAAAAATTGTTTTATAAAGCGAACTTTACTTAGGCGCAGTCTTCGAACTATCGATATTTCGTAAAAGTTTTATTAAATAAATATTAGCTGCGTTTTATTCGTTATTCGCTGCTAGTTATCTATAGCTAGCAACTATTAATGTAAGGGAAAATAAAAATTAAAACCGCAAACTTAACGAGTAAATTTAAAGCTGCTTATAGCAAGTTGTTTAACTGCTAGGGCTACATAGCAAATTTGTAATTTGTATATTGTGCATTTTCAAATGAAAAAAAGAAGACCTATTTCGTCGAAAAATAATAGCCCAGTTCACATTATCACACATGCTGTCCAACATGGTGTGACAACATCAATGTTCGATAATGTGATGATAGGATGGACCGCTTGACACACATGTTGGATGGATTTCAAAAATTTTTGATTTTTCTGCTAGCTTGTCGAACTATACAACCTGTGTGAACTGACTGTCAAGCCTAGTGAACATTTTTCATTTAAATAGGATTTCATGCAGTTCACTTCGATGTGGACGCTAATAAATTGTTCTGCAATTGATGTTTGATGGCATGCTCGATAATGTGAACGCAAAGCAATATTGACAGTCACACATGTTGTCAAGCAATAAAGGACAACATGTGGGATAATGTGAACCGCCCTAATTGCTTAAAACGTCAGGCGGCAAAAAGAAGCAACTTCAAATAAAAAAAGTAGAAAGAATAACAAACGAGTACTCGCATAAACAACGAGTAGGAAACTTAGTCAAGGTTTACACGAGGAAATTCGATGAAACAAATTCTTGTCCATTCCCTCTTGTGAATTTGTTTTGCGTTTACACACGAAAACTAGAATTTCTTTCTGCTTGTGAATATCAAAGCAGTTACTGTGTCGATCCACCACAACAAACGTAGAGTCAAAGCAAAATATAAGCTAACGAACAGAACGAAAGAGAATTTGCGGGTCTTTTTTTTCATAATACACAGTAAAAAGTGGTAGAAGTATCTAAAAAATATAACAAACTCTTATTTGAAATCAACATGTGCTTAAAGCCCAATTTCCATGTGATCTTATTTTATCTTATTTCATCCCATATCAAATCAAATTTTTGTGAGAAAGAAAAAGCATGCGAACAGAACCTAATGCGCTTGGAGAATGCGAGAGTGAATAGCATACATTTGCTATCTTAATAGCATGTGATGTCCTCCCTGATATTTGATAAAATAAGATAAGATAAGATCACATGGAAATTGGGCTTAAGTATTCGAATATGTTAAATGATTTACAGTACACAAAGGGTTAATAACATTGCAAATAAATGTGCAAACCGACAAACGCTGGTTTTGTGTGATTTCGATTGTATTGAACCGCAACGCAAATATCTGAATTGCTGGCATTGCAAAACTTTGTGCAATGAATTGAAAAGAATGTTCCATTCTATTGATGAAAGCAAAAACAATTAGAGCAACAACAAAACCGACAGTTTCAAACAATTTATGCTATATGTACTTATAGAATGATGTCATTTCAATTTCACTGATGATCCACCGACAATTTTTGCTAAGTAACTCAAAGATAATTAAAGTAATTTTTACTTGTCCTAAGTAAAGACACCAAGTGTGGAGTTTGCCAATAATTTTTGTTTACTTTTGCGGCAGAATGCGTGTGGAATGTAAAACATTTATCGCCACATGCCACTCTGAAGTGCTTAACTTATGAGTCACTATTAGAAACTATAGTGTATATACCCATGCAAGTTACTTGCAGATTACAAAACGAACCATACATTGAAAACGCAAAATAAAGCTCTTTACCCTACTTTTAGTTTCTAGGACAAGGCATGCATCCATTTTTTATAGTTTGCAATTTATTTCTTTAACAGAGTTCCTACATCATCGTACGCAAATCTTTAGTTTTTAAGGGTCTCATAAAAATGTGCATAGTTTATCAAGTGTTTGAAATAAAAAAAGAAAGAACAAAATTTTATTCATTGCTTTTACGGCTGATGGGCGCCATTATTAACTTTCGATCATTGCGAGCGATAAGTCGACCTATATATTCATGACGAGCGGAACGTAATGCATTTGTAATGTATGAATATCTCAATTCAAATAAGAAACAAAATACTGAACTTATGCTGTGGCGTTGGCATGATTTCACGCTTATGGAGATTAAATATGCATTCCACCCCAGTATTGACATAGGGAAATTGGACTAAATAATAGAAAAATCTGACGGCATAGGACCATCTCCAATGTGGAATTGCTCTGCGCCAACAAGAACAGATTTCCGTCGAAATCGAACGGAGAAAGTAGAAACGAATTCGACACACATTGCCCATATCTCCAATTGAAGTCTACCGATAAGCATTGGGATGGAATTCTTAGCGTGGTACGCCAAAACAGACAAGTGCAGAATTCTTATAAAAACTTTAACCATATTTTACTCAGAAATACTTTTGATGCACTTGCCCCCTCTGGTTCTATGTAGGTCCACTAATTATTATTGACGCAGCATGACGGTTTGTTTGCGGGCAGATGTTGTACTACATATAACAATTGCAATTTTCATTTCAGCGCGCACGTTTTCTGCTAAAATTATCTTTACTTTTTATATATTTTTTCATTTGATCATTGGCGTTCTCGTTTTTATTATTTTTGTGCTTCACTTTGTTTCGAAGAATTCTTACGTTTGTCATCGCACACTGTACAAGTTTTAATTAAACATTAATTGGCGCTTCTTTTTCGACACGTAGCCAGAAACCCACCCACATGGTATTGGGCTTAACAGCTTTTGCAATGATTTATGTGCGCCTGGTTGTTCACCTTCAAATTTCTAAGCAAATTTCTAATTTTATTCAAGTCTGCTGTTTAGTTAGTCATAAGTACAAAAAAAAAAAAATAGACTTGCAAAATAAACATGCAAATACTATATATTGTATTGTATTATACTGTTTCAATGTCTAGAAAATTAAGCAGCTTTCACTATTTTTAAATTGGTCAAATATTTTAAAAATGATTCTTTTTCTTGTCTTTGGACGAAAAAATCTTTGGATCCACGATAAAAACCCCCTATAAAATAATAACCAGAAAACATAAAATGAGGTCCAAGGTAAGGAAACTAAATAATACCTACAAAATATTAAATAAATCTGAATATTTGGCAGTTATTTCATAAAGAAATAGTTTTTAATGAAATAACCCACAACAATAATGAGGAAATGTTTTTTTTTCAATTGAACGTTTGGGTGTTTTGATATTGGGCGATTGTTCATAATGAAAAATCACCCAAAACTTGATTGTGATTTCTTTCTTGTTTATATTGAACGTGTGTTCGAAAACATTTCCCTTGTGCGATTTTAAATCTGGGAAATTAATATCAATTTCCCTTACTCAGAAAACGTTTTGTACAAGGGAAGTTCTTCAAGCCACTAAAAATGAAATAACACCCAAAAGGTATTGAGCAAAAGAGACAAATAAATTAAATTTCGATTACAAATTTTTACCACTTTTTTTAATTTTTTTTATAATGAAAATTTTATGAAAACGAATGAAATTTTTAAGATTCACATAACTTTCTATTTCGTTGAGGGTTATTTCACAGTCCCATTAATTAAAAAATGCTGTATATTATCAATTTGTGCCAATTTTAATTGAAATATTCAGTATCTGAAACAGACTGTCTGAAACATCTGTTTTGGTTAAATACACTTGAGAAATCAATGTTCTGATGGGGTATAATGTGTCTTAAAGATCTTTTTGAAGTCTTTTAAACAAAACAGATTTCGTCACAAATCTGTTTGTACACTGTTTGCATCAGTGAATTGTAGATAATTATTTTATTTATACTTTTTATAGAAATTATTTCTGAATTACATTAAACTAAACTATTTGATATTCATAAAAAATCGTGACATTTTCTAATTACACAGAACCAGTCAAACTAGAACGTTAAATTAATTTTTTTTTTTAAAAAAAAAAGTAACAAAATTAATTCAATCGACACTGAAATAGCTACAAATTTAGGAACAGAGTAGCAAAACCTTAACAAAAAAAATCATCAGAAAAGAACAAAAATAGCAACAATCGAAAACAAGTTCTAATTTATTACAGAACTGACAGCATCAGAACCAAAATTAAATGAACTCAAATTGGTTGCGTCATCGTATCTTAGGAATTGTATTTAAATTGAATAAAAAAACATTAAGAGCATACAATTTTTTGTATTTTATTTTTTTAAATAGAAACAAAAAATTAACAAGTTGTTGCGTGTGACCGCTCAATGTTAAATTCAAAAACAAAATTAATATATGGTTGAGTATAGCAATTTTGGTTTATTTTTTGTTATATTGTTTAATGGTAGCTCCAATTTTTTTTAATTTGCATGCTGTAATTTAATACCCCTATTACGTACTACAACTCAACTGCGCTTTTCGTTGCTGCCAACATTAGAGAGTAAAACAACATATGAGTTTTCGGGTATACATAGAGTACATACTAATAGTAGTGGGAAACTTCGCTGCCTATGTTGGTGAAAGAAGTTAATATGTAATGCCTTTACTGAGTATAAGGATGGACAGGTAATATCTATTTTGTCATGCTTGTCAAGACTATCCGGCCTCTATTGTTTCTGTTTGTGTTGTTAATTTGATAAAATAAATAAATTTTTTTATGGTTGATTTTGTGATTCGAATTCAACTTTTCTTTAATCGATAAATGTTGTGTGCTAAAGCGAAATAGAAATCGTGACCAATCTTTTTGACTACTTTTTTTTTGCATTCCGTTTAAGCATTTTAATTTTTTAATTGGTTTTTTTCATATTTCTTTGAATATGATAGCATTTTGATTTTTCACTAAATATATAAATTATAAGCCTTCCCACGCGCAAAATAAAACAACGACGAGTGAGATGTTGAAGTTTGATGCTCGCTCAGCTAACCCAGAGTTTTATTGCTATGCTAACATGACTATTTTAGAGCAAAAAGAAGTACGAACTGAACTGAGGACAAGTACAGAATATTTCTGAAATTTTACCAAAAACAAAATCCGACAATATACCCAAGAAAAACTTTAATTAACAAAAAAAAAAACCAAAAAAAAGTCATTCATATAAAATACAAATGTTTTTCTACCAATTATTTTTTAACTTCGAAGTATGCAGTACAACGTGCCAAAAAGAAGTACTGCACTCCCAAAAGAAGTACGGTTGGTTACGTTAGTTAACGAAATACATGAAAACTCTGATTTTATGTATTTTTTAGTTGTAATCACCCAAAGGGAAATCACCAAGCAGCTTGCAAGGGAGGCATTTTAGTTGTGCTTCTTCGGAAACATTTAATCGGAATTCTATTTCTTCCATGAATATACGCTTCCAAACAAAACACCTAAGGGAGCGTATTTTATTTGCTTTAACTTATCAATCATATGCTTCCAAAATCGTGCATCCCCGCAATGACAACCTATGTTAAAAAAGGTAAGTAATTAGAAGTGCATTGGAAGCAGCTTCCTCCTTGTGCCCTTGGGGAAGCAATATTAATTTCTTAATTACATACTAAATGATCACATAGTTGCAATGCCTTATAGAAGAAAAATGTATAGGCATTGTAAGTGATTCAAAATGAATGTAAAAAGTGCAAGCAAAATGCAACATTCACTACACAACTTTCAATTTATGATGACCTTTCTGAAATAAAGTGTGCCCCAATGAGTTTAACGCCACATTTGAATTTAGCGTCATTTTTTCCTATAAGGTTGGCAGTTCAAAAATTTCAATATGACATCTGTCAATGTTGCGAGTAGTAAATATAGAAACGTAAATATACACGAGAGAACAACGCACAATCATTGTTAGGACTCACTATAAAAATGGGGAATTTTTAGTAGAGCTTGCCAGCAAAACCAATTGTTTGGCATTTTGTTCTACACTTAATCGCAACAATTGCACTTTTCAATTAAAAGGTCGTATTGGAACATCCTTTAAAAAGCGCAGCTCTGACTGGCACTCAAGGCACAGAGTATGATGATTCTTAATCAGTGTATTAAAAGAGCTTATTGTTTAGTTAAAATGATTGCAGTGTCGGTAAAACCTATTTTAAATATATAATGTACAATAATTATTGAATTCTCGCATAAGTAATAACCATAATACAAAAAGATTGTTTGTCCCCCTTTCGAGAAAATCGAAATTGTTAATGTTTTTAATCACGTAATATAATCACGCTAGAGCATTAGAAACGTGTCTTATTAAAGCAAAAGTAGCCGCTATTTATTCGTTTTTTTTCTGTTTCTCTGTTAATAATTGTAAGCATGATTCATTTGCATTTAGAAAAAAAAAACGAAAAACCAAAGTGCTGTTTGTTGCTTTCGGAATGAGGTAATAACCTTTAATTTACCTATGTTTTGTATACAAATACCATACCGGCCGGCTAGACTCTCAAAGCAAAGTTCTAACAAAATACACAATACTTGCAGTGCAGTCATCATGTTGCAAACGTTGGTCACATGATTACCAGTTTGTCACGTACATAGAGCTTCATAAAAAAGACATTTCAGTGTATAGTGGCATTGTTTGTCAATACACCTCATTTTGATTTTGACTGTAAGATTTTCTTTACGATGATGTCATTGAATTGTTTTATTTGTTAAAAAATTCTATAAATTTACTTTTGAATATAGCGAATAATAAAAAGTTTTTAATGGTTTTTTAAACATCTGCAATACATCAACATAACCTCAATGCCAATTATTATTTCTAATTTACGGACGAGTAAGTTTATAAAAATTGAAAAATAATGTAATTTGATAAAATATTTAAAAACAAAGTAACTCGATCTTTACAATACTGGAAATCGTTGTTTTCCCAACAGTACGATTTTCTTTCCTTCAAATGGCCACAGATTTCAGAGGAAACCTCATTTAGTTTTACTTTTTGGCACGAAATCCAACAGAGGGATAAATCGTAATATGAAACACAGCGGCGGATTAACACTTTGCGTGGCCCGGGGCTAAAAAGTAAAATGGGCGCCCACTTAAACAAAAATTTTATGATCACAATAGGAGATTCTCAGTAATGTATGAAAAAATATAAAATTACATACTGAACGCACAAAATATGTAAAGGGACCTCCAATTGTCTCTTTTAAACATTTCGTTACTTGGGCGCTCTTCCTTAATCCGCCACTGATGAAATGCTGTGAAAATGGTACGTGGTAAATGAAACTTCTCGACAACTGAGAGAGGGAACAACTCAAATTAGCTTTAAAACGCAATTTAACGAAAACCATCGTAGTTTTTTTATGATATACAGTGAAAGCTTCCGTCACGGACAGCTTCCCCTGGCGGACATCTCTCGTAGCCGGACGAATTTCTTGGTTTTTAGTTATCTTTTTAGAACAAAATACATTCCGGTGGGCGGACGATTTCATTGGAACCGTGGGTGTCCGCCCACGGGAGCTTTCACTGTAGTGAATAAATTTTACAAATTGAAAGAATTACGCTCTGTACTCTTAACAGAGAAAAAATAACTAATGAGAATATCCACATCGTGAATTTTATTAAATTTAAATGATAACGCGAAAAGATACATCAAGGCAAAGAAAGGGTTTTGTTTTTGATTTTTTCGATACCTTGGACAATGTTACGTTAAATAATCTGAACACAAAATTTTGATTTGGAAAATTTAATTTTCTATAAAAGTTCTTCTGAATTAATACTTTTTACAAATTTTAATTTTTGCCTTAATGTACCTTTATGTCCACTAAGGAATTAAGACTTAAAATATGAAATCTTATTTTTAGTGTATTAACTTTACCTCCATGTACAGTTATCTTGTAATTGAAATAATTTTCAATTTTTTAATGCATTTGACATTAACGAAACTCAACCAACACTCCAATGCTATTGGCAATTTTCAATAAATGCCTTCAATTAAGCATCTTAAAACAACAACAACAACCACAGTACAAAAAAACCAACAATAAAGATTATCGCCTGGGTCTGTTAAAAAAGAGATCGTATCTGATCGAATCTAGAAACATCAAACTTTTGAAAATTGATTGCCACAGTTCTTGTAGCACCCAACAAGATGAAAGATGTTATGCTCTCACAGACAGCTCGAGGCTGAAGCAATAGCAATTGTTTTTTCTCATGAGAAATACAATATATCCAGCGTAAGGACCATTTTCAAAAGAAAGGTACCTACTAAGTTTTATACAGCGTTCGCTGTCCATTTTCTGTTGCAATGTAATGGCGTGCGCCATATTCAATTCAATATTCCTTCAAATGCAGTTTTTTTTTTACACTTTTTTATACATTGCAATCAATTTGTCTTTTAATTGGCAATTGGAAAGTTTGTTGCTTTTTATGGTGTAGCCAAGGTTTTTTTTTTGTTCTGTCTTATGCGTTCTTTTAAGTTGGGCATATGTTGGAAAGAGAGACGGTATTCTTTTGTATTTATGGTGGAAAAACCAAAAGATACTTTTGTAATTACAAAATCAATTGATTTTATTGATACTGCCATGGTGAAAATGTCATTCTGTTTGCGCTGAAGAATAAGGTCGTTGTCCATTTCATAGCGCACTTTAAAGAAAATGAACACAAAAAAGACGAGAGCCAATTTTATCATTTTTCCACCTCATCGCAATCATCATGCGCTGACTTTTTTTAAGTTTTATGTAGCATCACGAAATGAAATATGTCAATACGAATCGGTTCACAATATCTTGATCTATTTGGGCACAAATCGTACGAGAGAAGGCACGCCCTGAGGAATTAATTTAAGCACATTAGTGCCCCGTGTATGTTATGCACCGGAGATACGTGATTTTTTTTTCTCATCAATATTAATAACCCTGCAGTCCCTGCGGTCCTGGGAATAGTTGAAGTAATTGGCAAAGCTCTAGCGCGCAGTATCCACAAACTTCTCGATTTAATCCTTTTGATGTGATACCCTTAAACATTTTATCTATGCCATAACTAATATTCTTAAAAAACTAGGTTAAAAGAAGATTTCTTCATGGACATTCTCATTCTCTGTCAATCAACACGATATCTTTCATGTTTGCCTTAGCTCAAGAAATTTTAGTTTTGCGCTGGTAGATTTCGAGAAGGTTTTTCGGAAACCTCAAAAACTCGTTGGACATTATGTGTCAGTGAAAAAAATGTTTTTATTTTTAAGGATTAAATGTTTTTATTTGGTTTAGTTTATCTATGTACAACGGGTTAAAATATTCGGCTCCTAGTTTCAATTTCCGATAGTTGTAAGCAACGAGAAAAGCCAAGCAAATAAATTTATTTTATGGACACAAACGCATAAAACCTTTAATTAACAGTAATCTACACCACGCCTACCGTCAAAAGTTTCGTGTAATGAACTTTAAAAGTTTTACAAAACAACTTTCCTCAACATTGTTTCTTTTTTATTTTTTTTCTCTTGTTGCTCATCAAGAAATTATAAATTGAAAGAGGTCGAGGTGAAAACTATAAAGAAACATACAATACAACAATAAGAAGAAGACAATATACTATATGTATATTCTCTTTTATAAAGTGCTATTTTACGAAGATAAGTAATGAGTAATTTCAAATAAAAAAAAAAACCAAAAAATACGTAAGCGCCGAGCACTTGAAATAAAAAAAAAGCAACAAAAAAATGGCAACGACAACAACAATAAAATTAAAATAATGCACAAATACTCTGTCCGACCACATAGCTGACGGCATGACGTGAAGCCTCATCAAGCAAAACAATAACAACAACGAGTTTGATTCATTCATAAGCCTCATATGAACAAAACACAGAGGTTCAATGATGCGGCATCAATACACAAAGGGTTAATGATGCAGTTGATCATTTCAATTGGAAAAATTAGTTGTTTCTGTTCTTTTAATGCTGGAAATTATTTACTTAATTTTTTTGTTATCATTTTAACCGAGAGGGCTGAGGCCTGAATTGGAAATGCGGAATGCTACTGTTTATTGCACTATTGATTTTTTTAAGCCACAGGAATTTATGCAATTTATTGATCATCTTTTAGGGTGGTACATCAATTTAGAATAGAACAATGTATAATGCAGTTGCCCGCGGGCGGCAGAATGCCTGACACTGTTTTAGAGTAATGAGAGGTTGCTAAGTCACTGTACCCTCATGTACACGAATAAATGGTAGAACACGTTTTTCGAGGCACTCGTCTATATAAACTTTGGAATTGATTGTGCCTTGCGTAACAAAGAAGCTGCTTCTGAGACCACAGGTGCATATGACCTGCTAAGCCATATATTGCTTCGGAAATTGCGAAATGTTTTTTCTCTTTGAATTTACTAGGCACATGCCCGTCCTTCGGTAACGAAGAAAAGGAAAACATCAAAGGTATATAACAATTTTATTTTTGAAAATTGATGAAGCGTATTCCCAATATCTAGTTGAGTTTGGACCGGCAGCTTGATATCAATTCTGCGGTGAAGTTTAACTGAACATTGTGATGACGGCCTTAAATATAGTTCCTCAAGACGTTTGCAATTTGCTCCACCCACAAGTGATGGTTGAATATATAAAAAAAGTCTTTAAATATTTAAGGCTGTCTGATATCTTGGTGGAGCATGGGTTGCCACACTGAACAGACTCATGTGGAAAGTAATTCACACAATTTAGTATCATGCATATTGTGGAAGTACGTATGTTTTGTATATTGTTGTCTTAATTCCCCACGCCTTGACAAACATTCGACGGTTGCGATCACAAAAAAACATTGCAAATGCTTTTGTTTTTGATTTTTCTCACCCCAGTTGTTGTGTTCAATTATTTTATTTTTCTCACTTACAACTTTGACCCTTTTGTATTTAATATCGATGTCATTTGAATTAATTTAATAAGATATTTTTTGCAGCAACATAAATTTTATTGATGACATCACTGAAACAAATTTTTCACATATGACCCTCTCCGTTATGTTGGAAAATATAAATACAATAATAAAAACGATTTGCTAGTTAATTAATTATTTTAAATTATGACACACACAAAATTTCAACAGTGTTGTTTTATCAAATTTTTGCTTTAGACACTTACGTTGTCCAGCACATTGTGGTGGTAGGGGATCACCAAAAGGGAAAAGAACCAACAATGTACAAAAACTTTATGTATAATAGTCTGAGACTTACCTACACGTTTTACATGCGAAAATATATTTTGTAAAATCAATTTTAATGCTTCATTAAGCACATTACGAAATTTAGGTTCCACATCAATGTTGCCTTACCTGCAATAAAAGAAAAAAAATATTTTAAATTTATTTTTACAATGAGAATCATGTTTTCAAAATTTAATGAAATCACAAAAAAATAGCTTCTATTCTTCAAAGATTGTAATAACCACAACCACAGTTCAGAAATTAATATTTAAAAAGTATGCAAGTGCAAAAACGCACATATACCTTGACTTAATTAGTCTAAAACCGCAAGTGCATGCGATCATTTTTTCTTCAGTTTTATAAAAAATATTCAACATCACAAGCTCATTTATTATTCTCTTATCATATCATATTTTCTACCATTTCACATAAGTAAAAACGCAATTTAAATGACCCCCTCTGGTCACCTTTTGTTGTATATAATTAACACACCACAGTTACGATTAATATGAAAATGCCGGCCGTTATTTCCAACTTTCATCTATTTGCATATTCAAATGAAAAACTAACCAGCATAGGTACTGAGCAGCGTTACGCACTGTTGCTGCAACCATTATGAAAAAGATATTCTCAACAAAAGTTTGGCAGCATAACTTTCAAAATTAACTTTTTTACATATCATATTAAGTGGAATATTACTCCAAGTGCCTACTGCGCACTGTTTTAACCCATTTCGTCACATCCTCAACTTATTCAAGTTTGGTTTTTAGCCAAGGTCAATGTCTAACAGTCCGTTTCTGCTTGTTGGATGGTTGAAAAGAGGCTTTGCTTATTGCTACAGATCCATTACGTTCAGCTTTTTTCAACCTCCTTTGTACTATACAAGCTAAAATTTTGATTTCTGATCGAAACTCCAGCGGTTTTGATGACTGTGTCTTCTCTGTTGGTGATCCCAGTCCTTCCTGGTTTCTTATCAAGACTGCCAATTTGCCAATGTCTTTGAACCATACGGAGAACTTGAAATTTCAATCATTTAAATTGAGATGGCATCGAATATGTACTAGTGGTTCTCTCTTCAAAAGAAACAAAAAGAAGCAATCGAAAAAGATTTTGTTCTATGAACTTCAAAACCAAATACAAACGGTACAAATGAAAAAAAAAATACTAATAACAACACAGAATTCAAGAAGCAGCATAAGTATAAGCAATGAAAAATTACACAATTTTTGTGTGAGGTTTTGCAAAAACTTTATCGCAAAAAAAATAATATTTAACTTTAGCAAATAAAACAGTAAGTATGCAATAACCTTCTCTATTACAGATATGTTGTTTTAGAAAAAAATTGTTAAAATCGGTTCAGTATATTTTGCGCCAAAGCGTTACAAACCATTTCTATATAAGCAATTTTATATAATAGTAAGGTGAACCAAAATGAGAAACCCAAAATTTGTATTGCTTAAATTTGTCTGAACTACTAAAGCCTTCTATTGTCCTCTACTCTGGATAAATTATTTTCAATTTTGTTGCCCGAGTGGTTTAGACCACAAAGATTGTGATAGTCTAAAAAACAGGGATTGTTAAAGTTGCCCTTTTTGGATCTCCACTAATATGTCGTTTGTGGAGTAGTTGTTTATCGCTTGACTACCTGTAGTTATCGATGTTAATATTTTGTTTCAGAAGAAGCACAGCTGTTGGTTTTTATAAGACAATGCATACTAATTCCAATCGTTTTGCTATATCTTCAAACTCAGAAAATATTTAACACAGAGTTCACTGCTTGTCAGCTATGATGCCAATAACTGCATAGCAGCTGGACAGATTTATAGAAGACCGTGACTACCGTGTTTAAGGGTTAAGTTAACATTTATAAAAAATTGTTTAGCAGTCTTTTAACTCTATGGGTTAAAAGTGTTTCGTTTCGTCTATTTGCATAACAAGCAAAGAGCACACAAACTCCATTAAGCGTTGCTGATTGACTAAGTTTTAGATTTAATGGTTACTTGTCAGCCAGAGAACCGAAACCAAAATTTTGAAAAAAATCATATTATAAAATTACATAAAGAGAAAGTTTTACGAACATTAAGCAGCAACGTTAATTGTCGAAAAAGTGTTAACATTTTCATTACATCAGTGTTGAAAAGCAGTTTTCATGGCAAAAAAAAAAAGTGCAAATTAAAACTGAAGATTTATGTGGAACATATTAAATCTTAAGAGGTTTGGCCGTGGTTGCTATTTTAACAGACACTAAAGCAGGTCGAAAACGAAATAGATAATAGATGTTGCTCAAGGTTAAAAGTCATAAAAGATTTTCTTATTTTATTTTCGCGCAAGAAAAATAGGTTTACTACTTGTGGTTGCTGCAATGCCTTAGATAAACCAAAAACTTGAAGTTTAGTTTTTTAATGACCTCAACAAACATCAAGCTCTTCAATTATCCTCAATTTCAGTGGCAATTCATTTTCTAAAAATAGTGGCACAGTGACAACATGCTATTCACAATATATGCTACATGAAGACAGTTTCAAATTTTTTATTCATTTTTCGGCAGCCAGCAATTGTATGTATTGTATGTACATATTTATTTTATTTATTTTTTCGATTAGAATTTATCATTTGCATTACGATTTGTTTGTATACGAGTATGTATGTGAAACATCACATTTCGGGTTGACATCATTGGGTTGGGTACATCAAGTATCTCTTTTAAGTGGTTTCACAATGCGATATAGTTTTGATTCAGAATTTTATTTCTTTGCATTTAAAATAAATTCAAACTGTTGTTGCATTATTAAATAAAATAGAAGGTAAAGAGTGTTCAAATTAGAGGTATCTTTTAAAATTTTAAATAGAAGATATAAATTCCGCGAAATCTTTATTTATTTTTATTGGAAATTGAAGTACAAAAAATGTCGTTCAAGTGACTTCCTCTGCCAACTCAGTAGACTGTCACTATTTTACCAAAAATTTTAATAATTTTCTCACATAATGATATTCGATGTTAGATGGTGTCGTTATTTGATTATTAACCCTTTATTTGCAACATAAAATTTCACAGTCACGCAAAAACTTAAATGAGAGCAAAAAAAATATGTATGTACTGTCTTTTTACCAAACACAAAATCCAAAATTTTCTTTTTATTAAAATAATTGCTCAGGTTTTTTGGAAACGGATAATGTGTACTTTTATTTTTGGTGAAACCGTCGATAAACATCACAAATCCAACTGGAGGACTACTTGTATATCGATTATGAATGAACTTTCTTTTTTTGTTTTGGTCATCAATTTTCCAATAATTTTCTACACGAATAAGAAGGGTCCGTTGTCATTTTTAGCCCCAGGTCCTCCAAAGTCTTAATCCGGTGCTGCTTTCTATTGGTAATTTTTTTAATGATATTTTATTTGCATCAGAGATTTTCAAAGCCATGAGAAAAGACAATGGAACATAGTTGATTTGCCTTTAGCAAACGTTGCGAATACCCTTGGGAAATGTGAAAGATGTGAAAGCCTTTCGTATATTTTTTGTTGTGCTTCATAGCGGCAATAGAGGCCAGACAAAACCTATTAATTTTCGGTATTCTTAGATTTTGAAAAACACATAAAATGAAGAAGTTTTGCAGCTTCATCGCCTTAATATTTTCCGTGTCTTTTATTTTTAATCTATCAATTATCTTCTGCTTATCTAGTTGCTGCCATTAAACCTCGTTTTTTATTTTCAATAAAATCTGCAATCTTCCTGGGCAAAACTGCACACTGTCATTGTCAAACTACCAAATAAGCGTCAAAATGAAATTTTTTCGCCAAGTTAGTACCCATACAACTGGCAACGTTAACTCTAACGCCGACGACAATGATCTTGCGATAAAAAATTGACAGCTATTGCAGTTCAAGTTGATGTCGTAAAAAAATAAGCACTGAAAAGAGGTGAACGGATTTGGTACACAAAAAAAAAAAGGAATTTCTATTTAAAAGGAGCTCACAATAACTGGAATATGTTTGGAAGCTTCATTCGAAATTGTACGATAACTAAGTAAGCAAGCAACTGAAGTAATGCCTTCACGGGAAATTGTTTGAATCATGGTTTTGTCTTTATAACCGATGATTGACAGCTCATCTTAAGCAACCAAGAAAATCTAATACCAGAAGTTAATGATTAGGTTGAAAATTGTTAAAAAAAAATGTAAAAGCTTTCTGATAGTTTCATTCCAATTTGACAGACAAGCATAAGATTCTTAATAGCTTATGCTAAATCCAAGTAAAGCAAAACCGATTTTCTTGAACTACTCGTAAAATCAATGCACCTAACTACAAACCTCACCGCCTAGTTCACTTGCTACGGCATTAATAAGACTTAAGTAAAGTTGGAGTTGTTGAGTCAATGCGCTACACATCAATCAATTGTGTTTATAGCTCAATAATTGCTCGGCATAGCCGCAGCTGTAGCTCGCTTTAAGACTTCCTGTGTTACGCTACTCGTAATTTTAATAAAACATCAGCGTTAAGATAGCAAGATTTCCTGTTTAATGCGAAAAACTTGCACACATTTTGTTTGATTTGAGAGTTGAACTAGTTTTGGATGCAGCACACTTGACGAGTCGGGTTATCAGCTAAAAGTTTCTCACGCTTCTTAAGTGAAAATGAGGTTAAGACTCGATTTGTATAAAGAAAATATTCTTATAGCTATTAAATTTAATATTCATTTCGACTGCTTGTTTTTATTTTAATAGACGTGGAAAAGTGTTCATCCATACGTATAATATTTTCTTAATGAGTTAAAAACGTAGGATGGAAATACCTTTCAGGAACTGAGTTGTCAAGACAGCAGATTTTTGCAGGTTATACCCAATAGTCTTTTATCGAGGAAGTCACTGAAACGATATACGAAATGGTTGGTGAAAATATATCACATTTGAAAGATTTTTATTCCGTACTACTATTGAATATCGACTCGGAGTTTTTATATACAAATATATTATCTCAACTTAAGAAAAAGAATGAGTGTAAGCACTGGCGGTGTGATGTGTGAACTTAATGATGTCTGATTATGTTAATGTAGAAAAGTAACCAGAAGTGCCAAGAAGTCGTAAAATTTGAATACCATCGAAAAAGTTTAAAAATATAGTACAATTCGATATAAATAACTGTTGAAAAATATATAGTAACAGAAGTCGATAAATGACAAAAAATTTAAAAAATATAGAAAAAAGATTGAAAGGGTATACATATTATTTATATTTTGTTTTTAACTCGAATTAAAAATCGTAAAAGGCTTTTATAAAAAGACAGACGGGAAGATTGACTAACAGGAGTAAGAAGCTGATCAAGAATGTATACTTTCTGTACTCGGTACGCCCCCTTCTACAATATGCGCTATAAACGGAATGAAAAAATCAATATACACTATGTGTAGGGTATACAAAAATTGCACTTCAATCGTTAGCAGGTTGTGTGGTTTTTTTAAGCCAATCGCTGTACAAGTCGGTGTGGAACCTATTGAGCGCATCATGTTGACCTAAATGTTGGTCTTGGCCTTTGTATTTTATGTTGTTAAGGATAATTGCTTGATTTATCTTAATATGCTTTCTCTACTTTTAAGATTTCGCTAAAACAGACTCGTACACAAAAGTTATTAAAATTGTTAATCAAAACTTGACATTAATAATTTTTTTCTGCCGTAGCTTGTTTTAATTAACCTGCATTGTTGTAAAGTGATTACGACTTTTTCTTGTATTTTTCAATTTTGATTTATCCACCAAGATACGATTATCTCAACTAATGATGTGTGTTACTTTTTCTTCGATGAAAGAGTTGAATGATCTCTTTGGTGGATGTTTGCTTGTTTTTATTATTGCAGCTGATGAATCATTGTTTGTTTATTTGCTCATAGCATAGAAAATAATTGGGTCAAACATTTCAACATTATTATTACATACGCGCGCTGCATTTCACATGCAGTTATGAAAATAGAGTTGAAAAAAAAAACTCATTTATTTTCTTCATAAATCTTAGCATAACTGAGATGCATCATAAAATATATAATTTTTCTTGTTTTTGTTTGCTTTTTATTGTCCCCCATTGCACAGTAGACTTCTTAGTTATCGAATTCAGTCAAATTATTCGAAAATTGAAGTTTGTACGGCAAAAAATCATGGTATTTGACGTTTAATTTCTATATAGGTAGTGCATATTTAAGAAAAATCAATAACAAAACTTTTTTACTCATAAAATAGTCGTACAATCACAAAAATCGTACTGTAGCGCCCTCATATAGGTGTTTTTGGTAAAAATAAATATCAAAAATGGATTTTTGGTACCAAAATCTAATAGAATATATCTTTTGTGAGAAAAAAATTTAACAGTTGGCCATAATGAGCAGCGCTGTAATCGGAAGTCTAAAAATTAGACACACAATTTGTAATCAAAAATGGGGCTCCTCAAAATTTATCATACATCTACATATATGTGGTGTAGGGGACTTTTTTGTTGCTTACAATTGAACGTAGTATCAGAAAAAAACTGTTTTTAAGTCGTAAAAACAATTACTCAGCTCTAATACATACATATATAAATTAACTTTCCGAGTACATACTTATTTAGTTCTTATCTTTTTCTGTAAAAAGTAAAAAAAAAGTGGAAATGTGCTGTTTTGGTAGCCCACCCTTTAAAGTATGTATATAATATATATGCAGTTTTAAAATCACATCAAATTAAACATAATCCGGGATTTAATATACCAAAAATTACATGCAATGTGTATCTAGTTCGCTCCTTAGATTTACCGCAGATTCTACTGCAGCGGCGGATCAATAGGGATGCAATAAGGGGTAAGGCACCACACCCCTCAAAATTACAATAAATATTTAAATTTTATAAAAATATACTTCGTCGAGCTATTATACCACATAGATTCAAAATTCAGCTCCCAACATCCTCCGCTGAACTACTGTAGATTGCATCGCATGAACATATCTACATGCATATGTACAAAGTACATGTCGCACACATTTAGCTAAAGACGCACAACTCAAAATTTTGAAATTTTCAGAAAACGCAAAAAACTATTTTGAGCCTTGAACTATTTTTCATAAATAAAGTATGGATTATTTAGACGAAGGTACTAACAGAATACGGTTGGAAGCCACGTCGCGATCACAACAGCTTGAACTCTCCGACACTATAAATAGGACACTTTTGCATATTGTAGCCTAATTTCTATTACAACATGAAGAGGGACATAACTGTATTTTGACACCAAAGTATAGCAAATAATGAACTTATTTCTTTTGTGCTGATAGATATGTATATGATGAACAGTTTTAACAAGTAAACTCGAAAATAGCAAATTTTGAGTTGTGCCTCTTTAGCTAAATGTGTGCGATATGTACATATCATATGAAAATCAACTAAATTTCCATACAAATTTCTTTTGTCAACAGCAAAATTAGGATTAGTTTTCTTTTTATATTATTCATATTCTGTTTTTGTTTTGTAGGGCGTCTTCAGCGTGATAGCCTTCCTTTCCGTTCTTCTTTTTCTTCTTCTTCTTTTACACTCTCCCCTTGTCCCCTCGATATTGTCTTTATATTGTTGTCACATTTTGCTGTTGCATGTCAAAAACATTTTTATTTTACTCTCACTAAGTCAGTCACTCGTGCCATGCAACCACTCAAGCACTCAGATATATTTTATTTTTGTTGTTTGCATGCTTGCTGCATTTGATGTCATGACAACGCCCGTAATGCAACATTGCTACATGGCATTGCACAATTTTCTTGATTTTCTCCTTTGATATTTTATAAAAAAAGAATAATAATTTTTTTTTTATTTTAGAAATGAAAAAAAAAAATTATTCTACACTAGGGTGAGTCGAAATCCGACTTTTTTTCGGAGCGAGTTCTTATAATGCAGAAAATTTACCCACTCATCTTTTAATCTGTAAGTCTTTATGTAAAGACAAAACTCCGACAAATAAAACAAAAAATTGTTCAAATGACCCGATTTTTGGTCTTTTCTCCGAAATTTCACTTGAGGATGAGTTCGGGTATACTTAGGAATCAATATTTTTCAAAAATAAAAAGAAACTCTTTCTAATTTGAGGTCGTGAAATAGCGTACAAGCAAGAGGGATGAGGGTCGAAACCTTTTCGAACGTTCATTTTTTTATATGTCACTCTTGAATTATTTTTCCTTAATTTTTTGTTCATAAAAAATGAATAAAAAAATTCGAAAAAAGTAAAGGGGGTACTACAATCGTCTTTTAGGAGGGGAAGTAGCAAAATCAGACAAACGTGGACAACCATGGGGGGCTAAAGTTCCAGAATTTTTGCGGACGTCTTTTATGGACGACCCTTTTGTAATATATTAGGTTACATCGCATTAAATAACTCCTTCAGTATAACGTTTCAAGGTTTATGCCGACATGAGAAATGCCACGCCCCCATTTATTTCAAGTAATCATTACTACCACCGTAGTATTTTTTTTTTAATTTGGTTGCATTACCTCAAGTAAGTCTCTGATGAATTATCTTGCTTTGTAATCGTAATTTTTACAAGCAGGCAGACAGACAGACGAACATAGCAATATCGACTTAAGACGCGATGCTGATCAAGAGTATAATACTTTTCTATACCCATCGCAACTTTTCCGTGCGCTACAAACGGAATGACAACTTAAATACTGATACCCTGTGTGTAGGGTATGAAGGCATAAATTGTCTACATTTTTTAATGCACCACACAAATAATAATGTTCCACTTATGTTCCACTAACTAAGCGATGCGGCATTATAATTTTTTTTAAAAGGCCTTTAAATATTTATTACAACGATTAGCCAATAGCTAATGTACTGCATAGCTGCTCATCAAATAGCGTTGTTGGTCGGCGTTGTATCCATAAAAGTGCACTGACATCAGCAGTGCATTTGCTATACCCAGCTTATGCGTTGGCAGCAACACGTTTGAGAGACTTTTCTGATTTCTCGTGAAGTGGTGTTTATTTTGTTAGAACTTGTTTTTATAAAAAGACACAAAAACAAGCCACAAAACTGTGGAATAAGCCAAAATGGTTAAATAAACCAGTCTACAGAGTCGGAAAGTTGGTCGGTCTGTCGATTCGGTCTTTCGATTGCATTGCATACGCAGCGAAGCGAGCGTCGTATTTCATCCATCAAAGTGCGTGACTTGACTTGATTTTACTATTCCTATCCGACCGTTCGACCAAACACAAACATCTATTCATCCACCCGTCCAGTAAGAAACGCTATCAATCGATCTTAGTTCACGTTCACGCGCACTGCTTTAAGCTCCAACTTCCCATACTGGAGTCGAATTGTATTTTCGTTGCAACATTTTCCCATTCTTCCCCTTTTCCATCCATTCTTATTTTGATATTAAAAGTGGTTGGCAATTGGATGACACTGCTAGCGTGTTTAGCTGCAAGGTGTTTGTTAGTGTTTTCTGAACTTTTTCCATTTAAAGACGATGAATGTTTTTCATTTCAGTCCAAGCGTTATTGCTCGCTTCGACAAGGTTTTATTTGTATTTTGTCAGCTGGTTTGAAACCTTACGGCATTTTGAGACAGGTAATCCCAAAGCCAGCCAAAATACACATCACCAATAACAAAATGTGGAACTATTGATCATATAGAGAGAGAACACATATGTTTAACCTCTTTTACTGAGCAGAGCAATTGAAGAAATATGTAGTTCTCTCTAAGCGCTTTTTTTCAGTTTTAATTGGGATAAAGTTTAGTTAGATTTCCTTTTCGCAATATATTGCTTATCAAAGCGAAAAATTATTTAAGCAAAATTTGTAAGTGTTAAGCTAAGTCATCTCTTAACTTACAGCTTTTATAGAGTGTCAGTAAATAGATGACACTAAATAGGTCAGATCAGATCAGTGTATTTTTTCTGTGTGATACCATCCTCCCTCACACTTTTTTATTCAGATGATCGGCCATAGGCAAAGGCTTTAACCAGACAAAGTTAGCGAGAGTGCACAAGACTGCTTGTATTGGGATCAGCACTCAGACTGATGAGCTACTTACGCGAAGTTCCTCTTTAGCGAAACAGCTCTGGAACGCGTTCATACTCCGATAGATGTAATTCAGAGTTTTCTCGCACTTTATAACTGCGGCGAACAGCAAATGAAAAAGTTTAAACACCTGCAAGGTATCCAGCGAAATCTTTTCTTCATAGTTATTTCAACAGTACTAACTGGATATACTATACCTTGTGATTATCGTTAGTAAGGCGACCTAAGTTTTTAACTTTTTCTCTTTTTTTTTGATGACGCCTTAATAGATAGATGTTTATTTCTATTACTCCAACAAGTTGTTTCCTGCGGAAAGTTTGCCCACCGATTGTAAAGGTATGCGTAGTCCATACCGTTTTTTTATATTGAAAGCAAACCTTGACTTGTTCCGGAACAATAATTTTTTTATATCACTTTTGTCTTAGCTTTAACAATCTATTGGCTGATTGGGATATATTTTAAGTGCTGCTTCAAAAACCATTCATAAAATTTGTTTTTCAATCTAAAGACCCTCAATTCCTTACTGAAAATCGTGAATTATTACATGTGAAAGATTTAATTTGAAAGGTTCAGGAAACGTAGCACCCCTGAAACCTTTCAGAACACCTCAGAACGATTGAAGGTGAAATATTACATTTGAAATATGTCAGAAAGATTTCTGTAACATTTCATTTGCAACATTTCAAATGAAAAATTTCTGTTCTACATTTCTGTCAACATTTGTTGTACTGTTTCTAAAACATTACATGCCGAGTGGGGAATAAGCGTTATAAATATTTAGGAAAAAAAAGCAATTTGTGAAATCTGGAGTTTACTTACAAATAATAATAAATATGTAATATGATTATGTCAAGTATGCGTTTAATCGAGAGTCTAGCGCAGACTAAAAAGTTCCCAGTTTTAATTGAAGACCGTAAATTTTTAACTGATCAATACTGCCCTCAGAAGTGAAAAGGGCGTATCTCAAAAAAAAATCATATTCGGGATTCTCATGGCATCGGATAGCTTAAGAAATTACTGTAAATGTCGGTATCTTATTTGAAACACATAAAAATCTGCTAAGAGAATTTCCACTATCTCAATTTTACAGGTATTTCAACAAATTGACATAAACAAAACATCAATTATCTCGAAACGAGATACGCCCTTTTCGCTTCTGAGGGCAGAATAGTGAGCAAAAAAAACTTTTTTTACAAGCACTCAAAATCAATTAAACAAAAAATTGTGGTAAAACAACATTTTCCAATGGTAATTTTTTGACAGTTTCACAATATTTACTTGTCTCACATTAAGATTTCTCTTTAATTAACTTCTTATATATTTATTCAACCTCTTTAATATTTTCGAATTCTTCCACAAAAACTATTTCCCAGGGTTGTTTAGTACAACATTAAATATTTATTAATGATAGGAATAACTAGGTCAATCAATAAATTTCGCTTTTAACTTCGAGCAGCGGATAATAATAACCCAAATACACGCGAATACACAAATAGTCGAGTGAAATGTGCTATCAAATCACAGTTTTATTAAAAGTTTATTTTACAAATATTTTTTTTTAATTTTTTTTTTAAGAACGCATTTCTGTGCAAGTGTGGAGAGTAAACAGAAAAGTATAAAATTTCACAGAATTCTACAGAATTGTTTATGCGTGGTTTTTGCAAGCAGAAACAAATAACAACAACAACAACATTATAAATTGTAGTCATGTTTTTGTGTATTTTTAGACAAAATAAACAAATTTAGAAGAAATTTGTGTTAAAGCAGCAAAATTCATTTATTATTGTGCTTAAATGCTGAAAATGTGATTTTATGGGGGAAGAATGCAAATTTTTGCACATTACTTGGAAGTTATTGGCTGTGGAACGTAAGTGGATTGCAACAAACATTTTTAGTGAAATACAGTTTTAAAATAAGAGACTGCAAATTTTCGTACAATATAATGTGTTTAAAAAGTCTTGTAACTAAGTTTCGTTTTTAATTTTACCAGTTTCGAACCTCAACAAAAAATACGATTCTAAAAAAATTGGGTCCGATAAGTTATCGTTATTATTTTACAACTTTTATTATAGCTAAAATAAATGTAAATATAAGAGATGTACTATATCGTTATATCACAAGTACCTCGGAAGTACGACAGACTTGAGTTCCTTAAAAACAAGTCTGACGTCTTGAGGGAACATTAGGTTTATCCACAAGTATTATACATATTGTTATCTACATACATATATTATTTAAAATTGTTCATACCAACAAATATTTTTGGCTTAGTTCCAAATATGTAGAGTAGCTATACGTTATCATAAATATGTCGAATAAAATTCCAATGTCAACGAGCCACCTGTACGAAAAATGTTTCAGCTTAGAATAAATAAGTGGGAATAGATAAAAGAAAAGCGGTGCAGGGCCGTATCGGAAAGTGTGGAGTCTGGGGCGAAGATTTTGTTTTCCGATAAGTTGTTCTCATTCACGAAAATCTCACTCGTTTCCCGCTAAAAAACAGCTCAGATTATCCACAATCTAATGAGCCCATTAAGCGCATCGATGAGCATGGCAAAAAGGCGTAACCCACGTTACGACCATGGTAAAGTACATAATAAAATAGCTACATATGCAATGTGCTTTCTATATATTTTTGGATACTTAAGTAGCATTTACATCTTATTACTAGAATATTTTCTATACGCTGTGTTTGAGAAGCATTGTCAGGAGTAAAAGTTTTTCTTTTTGCGGTAATTTACACAATTCGACGAATCCTTATGAGCCAAAAAATAAAAATAAAAACCATGCAATCAACCCCCCTTGCGCATGCACCATGTATGTATGTATATGACATCCTCTTACTGCAAATAAAATAGAGCTTCCTCAAAAAGTGTCCACAGTTAATGATTTATTTAATTGTAGTTTACACTTTGACCCGCATATTGGGTAGGTTTTTTTTTTTTTTCATTTGCTAAATCTTTTAGTCAAATATTTGCTCTTTTTCGCAACAGCATAAAAATACAAAGAGAATGGAAATCATTCTTCTGGAAAATTAAAAATTTAAATCTGTCAACGTCTGTTGTGGCACAACCCCCTAAGCCCTTGGTTTATTCTCTCCTCATTTTCGTTTTCCTGCCATTTAGTTAGTGATCTGTTGCAATTTTGTTTTTATTTTCCTTCGATTGCTGTAATGTTGGGTTCAAATTGTCAATTTGGGGTCGTGTTTGTTGACGATTACAATGAGTTCGCTCACGCTGATTTCTATGAGAACTGTGTTTTTGTCCTCTCCGAAATGTTTTGTCTGTGGTTTTGTTTGGGATTTTCTTTTTTTATTTTCTTTTTATAGATGACACCAAAATGTGTCTATTTATAGTTTTTGGATATTGATTTGTGGGTAGTAAGCATTTGGAAAGCTCTTCGCTCATTTTCTGTTGCCAAATATATACAATGTATACATATGTATATACTTAGTCCTTGAATAAATTATTGACAAAAATGAGTGTAAGCTGAATATGTTAAGCCTTTGTACTAATTCGGAAATCAACAATTTTCACTCAAAACTTCACTGCATTTTGCACTGAGTTGATTCAAAGCAAACGAGATGGTTTAGAGGGAAGGAGGATAAAGTGAGTAGTGCTTACTTACTATTGTAAGATTTGTAAGTCAACCGGCCGTGAGGAGATTTGCAAGAACTATGCTTCCAAACGCAAGGGATAAATGTATATTAGGTATATCCAGCTGGAGTGGCGCAGCTAATTGAAGTCATGAACATTGAAATATATAGCTACAAGACCTTTATTTTAATGTTTTATTGAAAGTAAAGTTTGGTTTTTTGCATATATTGTTCAACTGTTGCAATTATTTTCACTATTTAAAAACCGACGGGTGAGATTATGGATATTTTTTGCAAGTTCTGAATAAATAGGACATTAAAATAATTGCAAAAATTCAGCTAATAGGTTTTTCTAATTTTAGATGATAAAAGTTAGAAAAAAAAACTATTCGTGGATCGTAGGTCAAGTTTCACATAAGAACTCAAATAACCATTTTAAAAAATAATATTAACATACATATGTATGTATGTATGTACGTAAAACCATTTACAATGCCGATTGTTATTGTTTTCATTTGCAATCAATAAATATTTCAACTTGGCTAAAGTTTAATGCTGAATATCTTACGCAGATAAGATAAGAATTATGAGAATTGTGATGTCAACTTTTTTAATAAAAAACCTACTGATAAAACTAAAAAAAAAGAAAATTGCAATAATGCGAATGCCTATTGTAGTAGATAAAACATACATAGTTCAAAAAGTACATAAGAAAATATACGAAAACTAAGTTAAAAGTCCCGATTCTCGACAAAAGTTGAAAATAAAAGAACTTCTCTTATGATGTTACAAGTGATTGCGAAAAATATCAAAACAAGTGAAATATTTCATTCACTTAAGTCCAGTTGCGGTAAGATAAGATAAGCAAGGCTGCAAAATGTAACCTATTCTGCGTGTTCCTATAATTGGTCCCACAAATGAGTTTCAATGTTTGTTTACGTTCAAGTTACGCACCGATGAAGTGGGTGAAGTACAATTTCTCGATACATGCGCATGGTTTAATTGATAACGATATCTCATATACGGAGAACTTGTTTTGAATGGCCTTTGCTTATTTTTATAGTGGTAATATTTGTACTACTACATATGTTCTTGAGTAAACCGCGAGTACGTTTTATATACATAGATATCTATGTAAATATGTTAGAATATACATGTATTTGTTGTACTAAATTACGTCGAATAGAATAAAAAAAATAGCAGCCATTTGAATTCGGCATTGAACTGTACACATAGGTCCACGCCATTCTGTGAAAGTTATATGGATACAACAGCTTAAAAGCCTTCTTATTCCATATTCGGAAATATAAACCAAAAAGATATAGGTAGATACGAGTACAATTTTTAAAAACACTGAGATTTTATTGCAAATTATATGTGATATAGATCAATTAAATATTTATTTGAGTCAAACATATAATGCTTCAACTAATATTTGTTCAGTATAAATAGTATGATTGAATCAAATAAATACATTTATCAAATATACATTTTGTTATATTCAGTCAAATCGTTTCCAGTATACGGCCCTGTAAAGATATGTTCTGGTTTAGCGCAAAAGCCAATCGAAATTTGCAATTTTAACAGTTTTTGCGTTTTTTCTGAGTTTTCAGTTAAAATGGAAAAATGGTAGATGTTTTTTTAGAAAAATATTTTTTATAAAGTTAACACTAGTTTCTGCTTTACTCCTATTCATAATAACAAATGCGACTGTGAAGAATTTTCAATCAGTCCTAAAAAGTTATTACTGATATCGCGATTTTCTCTACCAACTGCTTGCTTCACACGCTCTTTGGTGTAGATCACGTTATTTAAAACTTGCAGTCAAGTAGTGTTAGCCAAACTCATACTGCCCCGTTGAGTTGCAAATCGAAAAAAGCAAAAACTTTGCAACGCGTGTAGCATACGCCATATAGCTAACGCTGTCAATTTTCCATTATGGAAAAGCCACATGATAGATGGAAAATCGCAAAATTGGCCTAAATTTCACACGCATAGATGAGTTCGTTTTTTTTTTCTATCGAAATCACAGGGAAAAAAGCGTGTGGTGATACGACTGGCTGACAGCTAAATAATTACTGTATGAAACTTTGACCGAAATAACGCCAAAAGAAGGGAATAAAAATTGTTTGCTTGCAGTCATAAAAGTTGGTAGCAATAAAGGCATTCATAACGAATCATGGCCAACAACCTAAGTGCCACGCCATCACAGAAATTATGTTAAATATTTGAGGAAAAGGTATAAATCGGTTGGTGCATGAAAGCACGTAGTATGTGTGCATGAAAAAAAATGTACAATTTACTACCAAAAATGGTAGTAGAAAAACGTTAACCAAATTAGAAAAAAAAAATAGTGGGAGACGTAGGAGTGGCAGTGATAGTAAAGAAGCCAACAGTAAACAAGATTTTTAAAAAACAAATGCATTCGGAAAAGCACGCCACATAGTAAGTAGTAGTAAAAAGAAAAACAAAAAATACTTGTTGTTAACACGCAAAGTCAACGAGACACAAAAAAAATTAAAAAAAAGGTGTGCCACGCTGATTGGAAAAAATCGCATAAAAAGTGAGCGATCTAGAAATACACAGCCAGCTTAAGAAAATCAAAATAAAACAGAAGGACAGAATTAGAGAGAATTCAAGAGATCGGCTTGAAGTTTTTCAAACTGGAATTTGAAATTCAAAAAAAAAAAAACACTATCCCAAGTCAGAGGATGATTTTAAAATCAAAAGGCAACAGACAGCAGACGTTACACAATAAATTTTATACTGCAACATACGCATTAAAGAAAACATACATTCATACATGTGTATGGATGTACATTTTTAATAAAAAAAAACATAATAATGAAATAAAATCTCGCCTAACGAGTTTCCAACCACACAATTTCAAATCAACCGAACTCGAACTGAAGGAAAAGAAGTATACGTAATGCATTACCACGACGATTCTCATTGCAAAATCTGCTGATGGGAGTATTGGAGTCAATTTCATGTAACAGTTCCAATACAAACTTTGAACAAAGAAAATACAGAAATTCTGAAATGACGATTATCAAAATACATTTCGACATATCATCGATCGTTATAGAAAAATTCGGAAGTTTTTAGTTCACCCTTTAACAAACATACAGTGGTGGCGGACTAATTAAGAACACTCAAGCGTTATTCCTTTTTCTGGTTCTAGTTGTTTAAATAAACGAAATTTTGTAAATTTTTTTTTTGTTTTTAACAATACCTACGCACCTGCTCAAAAGAATAGGTACCTTTGAGTTTTTAGTTTTAGCTCTATTACAAAAATATTTGGGCAATTTAGAGGAAAAATCCTAGTGGTATCGTGAAGTACATAATTTGGAAGCACTATATTCAGTAAAACAAATCATGTGATTCCCTTAAATTTCAAGCATTTCTACTTACTGTGCATAGTTAGAATATTTGCCTGCTCAAAATCATTATGGAGAAATTCGTCAGAACAAGAACTACATATGTACATGAATTGGGGAACTGTTCGAGAAAATTGAAAACACTCGCTATTAATCGTGTATGTTATTAGATCTTTGTGAAGGTTTTTTGTACCGTAAGGAGATAAAGAACGCAAAAGGTTGTATGTGGGACTTTCAACCATTTTTAAGTTAGCTTTTTAAGTAAAAAACTTAAACTCTGAATTCAATCACCTCATCTTTTCTTTATAAATCGAAAACGAAAATATTTTTTTTATTTGAGAATGGTTAAATTTAATGTCTATGTAAAATAGTTTAATAAAATGTGTTCTACATTTTTCGTCCATTTTTGAAAAACAAGGACTAAAGTATCAATATGAATTTTTCATACAAATGTTGGTGTAGAAAAGAACTGGCTCCAAAGTAGAGCTTGAGGTATATCTAAAACCTGATTCGTGGGGATATAGCTTTTCATAAAAGCATGCTGCATATTTTTAGGTCATTCGCATTTGTAATGCCAATAAGCATTATCTATTTAATTAAAAAATCCAACAAGTTTATAAAAAAATAGGATCCAACTTTTAAAAGAAAAAAGTAAATACGGCTCTGATTGAAATGTTAGCATGATTCAATTTAAGGAAAAATTAAAAAATTCATCTTATTTATGATTCACTAAAATAAGTGCTGACATATTTTCTACTACCTTAAAACTATCAGCTAACTGTCAAACAGTGTTACAAAACTAAGGGGTGAAGTGAAGAGCACGTTTTCGCAAAACATGCCTTGTTGTTGTTCTTGTGAAAAATGAGCGGCAAAAGGCATTTGTTTAGTTGTGGAACGAAACCTAACAAAGTGTAGAACAAAAATAAAATCTAAACTAAAAGACAATATTGATGTTAAGTTTATTGGTGAATACTTTTTTTCTTAGTTGATGCGGTGTCTGTTGTTGGTGCTAGCAACAGCTAAAGCACATACAAATAAAACAACAGCAGCAACAACAATAATACGGCCATAATAACCAGAATATGGCTTAAATAATGAGAAAAAAAGGCAAGAATTCGTATGTTGTCGTTGCTGTTGGTTCGTTGTGTTTGTACCGCATTTCGAGAGCGTATAACGTATTTTTTGACAAGTATGGGTATATGTTTGTAAATATGTATTAGTTTATACATACACACATATATGCGTGTAGTTGACTAACTATGAAGTCATACTGACGTATGCCCTGTTGTTGTTGTGATTTTTTTAGCTAAAGTTAACTAAAGCTTTCCGATGACTGACCACAGCCCAAAAAAAATTTTATGAAAATTAAAAATTTTGTTTTTTTAATTTTTACAGCTCTTACCTCGTGTTTCGCTGAGTTGCTGTTTATTGAAAATACAAATCCAATAATGAGAAAACACCAAAAAACATAAATTCCGCGTAATTCTGCAAGTCCAAATTTGAGAATGTTTCCAGTCCTCGAAAAAAGGACACTTGTTTGCTATAAACAAAATTTTTTGTTGTAAATTTTTTAAGGATCGAAACGCCAACTCCTTCACGAACAATTTTACTTCTTTCAGTACACTGTATTTATTTTATATTTTTTACACTCGTCGTTATCGTTGATTTTCTAATTTTTATTTTTTCTTTATAAAAATTCTTCGTTTGCTTTATTTTCCACTTTATGATTAACAAAATTAAAGCAGTTTCCTTCTATGTTCTCTGTGAGTTTCTTCTACAAAATAGAAAAATGAAAACTAGGTAATTTATTATATTACTTTTTTATCGTAGCACCGTGTGTATCTGCCGGATGCAAATTGAAAATACAAACGAACGGCACGAACGAGAGACTCGTACTGAATTGCTAATTCACTGTCGAGTCGCTCCGTAGAGTCTTAAAATTGTGTTTGCCTATAGGTTTATCCAATTGGAATTGTTGTTGTTTTCAAATTTTCTGCTGCTGTGTCTCCGAGATACATAAAAACAGGGAGCGTTCTTTTATCGCCAAGTGGCCGTGGTCGTGCCGTGGTGTAGAAGACGCAAGTGTGTGTAATTTTGTTTAAGTGGAGCGTATTTTCTCATATATAAAATGCGCCGAATTTCTTGCAATGGCAATACTTTTCCTCATTGTTGGTGTATTTTTGTTGTTGTGGCGACAAATTAAGGTGGTTGTTTCTGCTATGTAAGCAAAAAGTTTTCTTCGATCCACAATTACGTTCCACATGCGATTTTATGGTCATTTTTGTTACAGCTGGAATTATAAGGTAAATCACGTATTTTCGTATAATCCGCGGATCAGTGCCATTTTGCTTATAATCAAATCGATCAATTGCCATTAGCAACTTAGAAAATAGATGTTTATAGGCCAAACTTGACCCAGATTAGTCACCTATTCAAAATTTTGAACAACACACAAATAGCACAGTTCCCACAGGCACTGCAAGTTTTGTTATGTGATAAAAGGTCTTATGTATAACCTCCATCATAAGAAATATAAGCAAATAAGTGGACATTACTTCCCTAACATTGTAGGAATTGAATGCCTAAATATCAAGCAGTGTCAATATCTCAGCTCGTACTGACTGCCTTGATTGTATCGTTATGTCGAATTTCTGCAGTTTTGAGGCCAATTCGGTAAACTCTAGTTGCTTCCAACCATGAGTTATTATTTCTGCATAGTAATTCGCATCGATAACTTGTAGTCATTTTGGTTTTAGCCTGATCACTAAATACTAATGCAAAGGCTCAAAATCAGTAGAATCGCTTATCACTTCGTCTGACATTATTCTCTTAGCAAGGAACGTTGAATAGTAACGTCACATTTGTACACACTTATCGTTCATTCCTTAAATTTTTGATATTTACATATATGTATGTATATTGTTTAGTGTTTATATAAAGGTGAGTGTTGAACATATACATGTATTTCAATTTCAAAAATGTTATGAGTAGTAGATACATATGTATTTTAAAATTTCGGTCAAAATTTTTTTTTATAAAAAAAAAGCAAAATATTTAAAGTACTAAATTTTTCTCGTGTTCCAACTAGCTTGTACTTATGGTTTGGCATTCTCCACTTCCATTTCATGCTATCTCTTTTCCAGCTGTTTGTGGATATTTCAGCTTAAGCATTCACTTTTTATCTAAAAACTCATCTTTTTCTAATTCAGTTTTCCTTAGTTTAGAGTGCATGCAGTTTTCTAAATGTTCCCATATTGAATTTGTCACGATTTATCTAAATATCCCTCTCAGTGAGAGTTTTAAAATTTTAAGCGTTCCCTAAGATTTCAAGAACATGATGTTTTTAAATGAACTCTAGTGTCCAGATCTTACAGACCTCATTGGACTAACGGCGGCTACAAAAATATCTTCAGACAGAAGGTCTCCTAATCTTGTCAGTTACTGACAATGCTTCAAAAGTATATTTTGTTATAAAAAGCAATAAACTGTAGACCCTGACATCCAGAAATGAAGTCATGAGAAATAAGTTTTTGGCTCTGTGGAGACTGCCATGACTACATGATATTAATATTTCATTTGGTGCTCAAGCTTTAATTTGACAAACTAAATATTGAATGAAATGCAGTGAATTTTGACATGTTATTTAACAAACATTTTACGATTGCTTCAAATTCTGTAGACTGTCAAGAAGAAGTCAAAAATCTACCAAAACTTGGTTCTATTATATTACGCTTTGTCATCAAATTTGACAAATGGAATTTTTGCTTTTTATTATTTTAAAGTACAATGTAATTGTAATTGTGCAAACGTATAATACCCTAAGTCGATTACATCTCTTAAGTTTTAGGTTTTTATACGTTTGTTTTAATACATTCAATGTGTCAAAAAATGTGTATGCAAATTAATGTTGACCTGAGCAAAATTGGAAAAGTAACAAAGGTTTTTATATAGAAGGATATTAAAATTTATTCAACATTTTTATTGGCGCTATTCTCAAAAGTGTATTTTTCAAATCGATGACCACGTCTACTCAAAAACTGCGCTAACACGTTTAACTTGAAATTTTATTAGCGCAATGTCCGAGGTAACTTTTAAAATTAAAAATTTCACACAATTGAGTTTTTTTTTTTATATAATTGAGTTTTTTTTTTATTGCTCGGCGGAAAAGTAAAACTATGAAAAACACTTTTTGTTATACTGTCTGGTCTGTTACTGGGCGTAACCGCTTAACAACAGAATTATTTTTAATGTTAAAGCAAAGTTCGCTAATAAATAAATGGAAAACTACACTATAATTATAAAAATAAGTAAAGAAAAACCAACGAATGTCGAAAAATCAAATCGAACCAAAAATTTGGATTTATTTAATATAAAAGAAAATGAAGTACATTATTTTAGTATAACAACTACAGTTGGGAGGTTTTTTAACATTAGAATTTGAATAATTTAATTTAATTGATTACTCAATTAATTTATAATTACAAGCAGCTGATGTTGTGTGGTGTGTACGTTCGTGTTATTTAGTAACAAATTTTTGTTCTCTAAATAAATAATGATTTTTATATTTTTTTTATTTTTTTTTTTTCGTTGAGTTTAAAATTAATTAAACTTAAAAATAACGTGTACGAAATGACAAAAATTAATTATTAAAAAAAATTTAAAGGTAAATTAAAAACGCCTACAAGTATTGTATTTTTTTTTTTTTTTTTTTTTTTTTTTGTTTAGCTGAATTGAATTGTTTAGCGTTGCTGAAATTACAGTTGTGTCATAGCTACGTCAACATCTACTTAAGTAGACTACATTTTATTTTATTTATTATTTGTTCAAATGAATGAATTCTAGAAATTTATTGCTTGAGGAACTCTTTATATGTGTGTTTGCGTTACTTAATCGCTGAGGAGGCTGAGTGTGTGTCTCATCGTCTTTTATAAATTTGAATAAATTTAAAAACGAATATTTAAATAAAACAATTACAAATAAAAAACCTTAAAGAAACATTCATCATTACATTCTGTAACATTACAATTTCATTTTGTGTTTTTTTATATCACATAATAATCAAAGAAAATCACATTCATTCAACCGTAATTTCAGAACTTTCAATTCATCGCTGATGTTATCTCAAATAGTTTAGTGCTTCTATGAAGACGGTTTCAGCTTGCAAAATTCTTTGTATGCCTTTTCAGTCTCCTCATCCATTTCTGGATCATAATCTACATCCAAATCTTGCCCATCCTCTTCGTCTGTAGACCCACCACCAGCTCCTGCAACACCACTTTCCGCGCCGCCGCTCACGTGAGAGGTAAGAAAATCGCTTTCTTCAGCAGTAAGTTCACGTCCATCTGGACCATAGAATATTGGCTCATCACTGGTGCGCAACGGCTCAGGTTGTTTCAGTTTCTCCTCATCCTCACACATAGAATTCGAGGAGATTTTGCGACCCCAATTGTTTTTCTGCAATGAGATTACGTTAGCGGCCAGCGGATATTTCCCTGGATTTTTGCAATTGATAGCATCTAACTGCTGAATTATCTCTTGCATTTCCATGGGACAATCAGCGGTCAAGTCGTAACCAGCCAACTTGAGCGTAAGGCAGATACAACGCACATTATCGTTGCTCTCTTTAGAAAGCAATTGCTTGAGTGCAAAAACAATATTTTCAGCTATCAAATGGATGCGCGAATCATCGCCGCGCAACTGCATGTACAGTTCAGCGAGAAAAAGTGCAGTTTCACGCACCATTTGATGCTGATTTGGTTGTTTCATATATTGAACCAGCTCATTCTGATGATAGTCGAGTTTACATTTGAGTAGCATATGGAACAAGGAGTCCTTCTTAAGATTGAGCATATGCAGCAGATTATACAATTTGGCACCCATGTAGCGGAAGTTGGGTTTTTGGATAGACTCTTGGAAGATATCTTCCATAGCATTGGATAGTACATAATGATTATTTTCCATGCCATCAAAAATTGTAAGAAACCGTGTACCAACAGTATCAAATTGTCCAGGATTTTGATTCAAACACTGGATAACAGTCTGCAAATAATCCAAAGCGATCGTCTCCACTTCAACAGCTGTAGTCTGATGTGGCGAAACAGCAGCGGCTGCTGAACCAGAGTTCGGATATGACTGATGATGATGATGATTTTGCTGTTGATGATGATTACGTTGGCGTTGATTATAATGGTTGTAATTGTTAGAGGATCCAGCATGTTTAGAAGAGGACGATGCAGACTGCGAAAAAGGGGACGAGTTTTCACCGTTTCCAGTTTTGTTGAGTTTCAGACGTCCCTGTACGGAGGTGGTAGGTAAAGGTGAATAGTATTGTTGCTGTTGTTGTTGCTGTTGATGTTGTTGCGTATTCTGATGCTGTGGCATCTGCTGATAACCATTATAACGTTGATGTTGCTGGTGTTGATGTTGATGTTGGTGCTGTTGGTGATGTTGGTTATGGTGGTGGTGTTGCTGTTGTTGTTGTTGAAATTGTTGATTATGATGTTGTACATGATGTTGTTGATGATGATTATGCGGTTTATTCTGTTGGAATTGCGAATAGTTTTGTTGATTATGTTGTTGTTGATACCTTTGCTGATGCTGCAATCGGTCTTGTTGAAAACTACTGGGAGCGTTCGAAGGTGTGAATTCCGCAGCATCTGGTGACAGTGTTGCTGAATGGGTTGGTGTGTTGGCAGCAGATTTCGGCTTTCGTAGGGGCTTATAACCCTCATTTTCATCATAGGGTGCGCGTACTGGTGGTGGATTCTCCATTTTGTTTTGTTTTAGGATTCAAATATTTTTTCGAATTTGAGTAAGTGAATAAATAGGTCGTCGAATATGTCAGTGTCTCAACAGGTGGTTTAATTCGTTGCTTTGTTGTTTTGTTGCTGATGTTGTTGTGAATGCTATAAAAGTAAAAGCTGTCGGTAGGAGAGGGAAAACGTTTGCAAATTTAATACAACCTCCAGCAACTTAATTAAGAAATGTTTAAATTGTTAAAAAATTGTTTGCTAAGAATTATGATGTGTGCGAAATATTGTATATTTGAAGAATTTGCAAATTAAGAGAAGAAGAAAGAAGAATAAATAAGTAAAAAATATTTTTTAACAAGGTCAATAGAATGAAAACGCGCACTGATGTATTCAAATAAATATACAATGTGCGATCTAGCGAAATTAACTGAAACAATTTATCTGTCACTCTATCAATATTGGCTTAATTTAGATCTGACTTTAAGTTAGTACAACATTGCTCAATATACATATGCATGTATACGCATTAATTGAACTAGAATTTATTTGCATTTCTCTCACTGTCACTTTAAATTTAAAATAGACATTTGATACTACTGATTAGTTCCCCAAAAAGGCCGTGCTACTTATAATCATTGAATTTATTATATTTATGTCATCGTGTAGTTCGAATGAAGTATCAGCTAAATTGAAGATATATCGCAGTCCTTTAAATTCCATAAATTTCGTGATTTTCGATACCAACAATCCTTTCAAAAACCATTCAACCTATTCGAAGAATACTTTGCACACTTGCTCTTGACATATAAGCTTTTCTGAATATAATAAGCAATGCATTTTACAGAATTTTGGAAATGTCGGTTCAATGCTAGTTTCTTTTAAAACAATCAACCAAACAATAGCGATCCAATCTGAATTTCAAGATTTCCTCATGTGTTTTAGGTACTAGAAGCCTTTACCATAATAAAACAAAATCATCGTGCAATCATTTTTGATTCAGGAAAAAATGGTACCGTATTAAGAATTGTGTACATTTCAAGGAAAACCAAAAAGATGAAACAAAATTTTTTTTTACGAAGTTCAAAGTTTCATGGGTTTCAAACCTTTGTATTGTTATATATTGTACTTTTCTTTTCAAATCTCTACCATTACTTCAATTTTGGATATTTGCTGTAGGTTCATCTACATATGTATGTATTAGAAGAATATTAAGACTTCATCTCTAGAATCAAAGAATATTTTGAATTTTTCCCAGACAAGTATTAAGAACTGGAGTGAAGTTTTTCATCTCTCACTCTTTGTCAATTCAGAAAATTTTTCCAAATACTACCTTATTTTTCAAGTTCTAAATCAACGTAGAGAACTTCAAGTTCAAATCACGTGAAATTACACAAAAACAGTTTAATAGCGAATAAGGAAAAAATTTCGAATGCGTATAGATTGTGCACACCTAAGTGAATTTGTTATTGTTCTAGAAACCGAATGATTTCTACTTTCGAATTTGTTTCGATTTCACATAAAATTTAAGTTCGAAGTAGCTAATAGCTATCAGTTGAGGAAACAATTTGCATTGCAATTACTTTCCTTAAATAACAAGAAAAGATTAAGAAAATGAGTGCAATTTCTAAAAAAAAAAATAAATTGAATGATTTTTACATGAATAACAATAAAAAACTTTTTTTTATTGAAATATGAAATTTGATTTTTCATAATTTAAATTTGATGACTTATCAAATTCATGTTGGATGCTGTTTTTCAGTCCATTTCCCTCTCCTCCCCTATATAAAATTTCAGTTGTCAGAAGTCCCCTTTTAAAATTAAGCGGTTCATAAACCCCCATATGTTTTAAAGTTTTGAAAATGCTCTATTAATAATTTATTTCAACTTCGTTTATTACACACTTTTATAAAACTTCGTTTATTAGACACCTTTTATTAACTCGAATAGTAAATTACTTATTTAATTAATTACTTTATTTTAACCGCTCAATCAAAAATACTCAAAACTTCATACAAAGAGGCACTTCTTTTGCCTTTGGAACTTATTTTCTTGTTAGAGTTGCTAGGTGTTGGAATCGGTCGTCGGTTAGTTTGCGTAGTTTTTCGATAAATTCTCAACATTTACTTTGAAATGATTTATAAGCTGTTGGTCTTAGATTAAATTATAACTTTATTTTATTTTTGCTCTTATCACTGTATTTTAAGTTGTTGGTTCTTCATTCTGATCTTTAATACTACAAAAATTTTTATTTTTCGGACCGTATTATTTGATTAGTTAATTATTGAAATGTGTTTTCACTCTAATAATTGCACCGTGTAATGTTGTATTTGGCCCAATGGGCTTTTGTATTCTTTTGAATTATAAATTTAAATTAAACAAAGGCAGCCATTCAAAGTAATGTATTCTCGCGAAGCGCTGTGACCACCGACTTATTGTTAATGTCAGAAAGCAAATGTGAAGTGGAATAGAAAAATAATTTCGTTCAAAAAATTTCAATTAATTATCAATTGAATATATAAAGTAAAGTGCAGCCCAATTTGATTTTTCATAGAGCCATACAATTCGTCGCGAAACATTGCGCGTATGTTAGAATCTAAAATTGCGGGACGACAACTCGAGGACTTGGATAATTATTACCAACGTCGGGCACATCGTTATTGAAGAACAAAAAATTGAATATGTGAGCAGTTTTTGTTACCTAACATAAAACCACTGCTCTAGGTTTTCATCAACAAATGCTTGCGAATCATATGCAGAATATTCTGGCCGAATGTCATTCGAAATTAAGATCTTTGGAGAATGACAAGCGAAGAACCAGTTCTAAATTAAATAAGGAAAAGAAAGTGGAAGTGGATCGGAAACACCATCAGAAAACAGAAAGTCGTCAGAAAACACTACCAGAATGTCTCTAGATTGGAAACACCCGTGGCCGCCCAAAAAACACTTAGAGGACAGTTGCCCGTGAATTAAAAAAATGCGGCCTACCTTAGGATAATTGCACTTCTAAAGTTACATTAAAAAATTGTATTACAAATTCAGCTGATTCGATTTGCCAATAAACTTAAGAAATAGTTTCACCAAACTGGTCATCTGGTTTGATTTGAAATGGAATTCGACGTATTTCTTACTCTATTCACATTGTCAGTAGCTTATTGGCTGTAATAACTTTAAAGAAAAAGCTGTCTTTGTTAAGCTCTGTTTTGCACCTGGCAACGATTAAAAATAGAACCCGCAACACGAAGCCGAATTTCAATGCTTATTACAGATTACAGAACTCAATAGTCAAAAACGGTTACCATTGCTCTGGACGATTGTATTTTAGTAATGTTCTAATTTCAAAAAATATTATTTGCCGCAAGGATCAGCCCCATTTCTCTCCGTCAAATCACGAGAAAATGTTTCATTTGGAGGCTGATGTTCCGCGCATGCATTTCTAAGGCGAAATTGGAAAGTGCCTAAAATATAGTTGGGTCTGCCATGGCTTGATAGCCACACCCATATACCACATATCTAAACCTAAAAATAATATAAAATTGGGAATTTTGCAAGTGGCTTCGAATTTTAAGTATCACACTGAGCCAAAAAAAAGGTGTTACTTTTGGTTAATGAACACGTCTACCTCCTTCCTGTATATCGACTTTACTAGCGAGATCATTGAAACTTAAAATACGACTCGAAAGTTATTTAGTACTCCTGGCCCTTTTCTTAGCTTATTTGATCTCCTCGTGGTTTTTGTTTGTTATGGAACTATTTTTGTATATTTCTTTTATTTATCTTCTTCTTCTTTTATAACTTTTAAAAACTTGTACACAATCTACCTGAAATTTTTCGCTTTCCTTTCGCTGTCTTTTTGTTGTTGTTGTTATTGCTACTGTTCTCAAATTTCTTCTTCGTTAACTTCGTTATTTCCACTGCTTGCTTGCGTTGTCACTTTTTTTCAACAACGCAACTCTTTTTTCGGGTGAAATTTTTTTTGTATTGTGTATTTCTTGCGTTTTGCAAAAATTTAAATTCAAGAAAAACCACTTCAGCCAGCTGCAAGCGAAACAAGAAAATAAATGCGATAACAGAAACACCATAAAAAGCAAAAATTAAAATGAAACCGACAGCAACCGTGGCGACTTCAATTTTTTTTTTTTTTCTTACATTTGCTCCTCGTTTTCTACGCTGTACGCCTGCTCTGCTTCTTCTTTTCTGCTTCAACCTTTTGTCTTCAGACTTTCGTGCAATTTTATATTTTACAATTTTCTGCTCGCATCTCCGTATCCCGTTTTACAATTTTTATATATAAATGCGGGAAATTTATTCAATTTTCATACTTTTTATATAAAATGTATGGATATTTGATATTTTCACCAAAAAATGATTTTCCTTCAATTGCACGATGACCGAAAAATAGCTATTCCGTTCGTTCTTTAGCGGGGTTCAGATCATCCAATTTTTCACTAATATGTTGGGCAAACAATTGGAAAACTTACGTTCACATCATCAAATTTTAAATTTCAACCGTTTTCAGAACATTACAAGTTTATACGTAAATTCGATTTCTGAAAAATCGCCGTAAGTGCTTTGGACTTATTTTTAGTACATTCGGTTCAATATATCTGGAGTATTTATAACAATTATTTATTTTTTTGCTTAATTTCTAGTAAATTTGCTTAAACATACGTAAAGTGTAAATAAAATTCGAATTGTATTGCAAAACCATTGCGAATGAAACCTCGTTTTAACGCAAATAATAAACCGAATAAAAAATTATGTTGTTCTTTTGTATAAACTTTTTTATTTTATTAATAAATTTTGATGTTCATGTCAGAAAGTACATTCGCTATCTAAAAGTAGATTCCGAATCTCAGGTCAGCACATTTCCACAAAACTCAAATGTCGTCACTGATTTGAACAGCGATGAAATAACGTCCCAAAAATTAAAATCATAGTATCATGTTAACCTATCCCTACCTCTATCTACCAAAAATTAAAATCATAGTATCATGTTAACCTATCCCTACCTCTATCGTTAGGACTATCTTAGAATTATTTCTACCCCTATACCATGGTACAATTATCGTGGTAGCAAAATTTCTAAATGACAGTTCTTCTTTTTTATTTGTGGGTTACCTTTTTTGTCAAAATCAACTCAGATAAGGCACCGCCATTTACTCAAAGCACGCGTTGTAAGATTTCTTATCTTGTTTTGTTTTGTTTTGTTTATTCTTGACATATATGATAGGCAATTTCACGGTTGCACTATTTTTGAGTTTGACAAGATAGTTCCATCATGTATAATTGTAGCGTACTGAATACAGTGGGCAAACAACAACAATTGACAATTGAACAATGTCAAGCAACGAACTTTGCTGCGGTACGCATATAAAAATTAAGGCATACACTCATAGAGTCCGTCAAATCCGTTGCGTCAAAGTTTACAACTATCTATTGGATTGTATGAAGAGCGTCCTATAAGCAACTTATCCGTCAACGCAACGGAAGAAGTTGGACAACTTTTAACTTTTGATGTACGTTGAATACTTTGACATATGTGAGTTTGTGCGAAACATAGAAAAAAAGGAGAGATAAGAAAATTAAAACTGTTTTCATGTTTAAGAAATATATCAATGCGCAGTATAAAGGAGAAATAATGTAATTAATCATTCAAAAAGCTTTTTTTTTTTGATTTTTTATTTGACTTAAAATGCGTTGCGGACGTATTCATTGAGCCGCTTTCATCTTTCATTTCCGTCTTGTCAGTTGTGAACTTTGACGCAACGGACTTGACGTACTCTATGGGTGGAGGCCTTTAGAAATTCGAAATACATTCTTACGTACTGTACAAATTGCGGCACATGTGAACACGCTTCTAGAGCTGAACTGTACAAAAACTACGCGTTCATTTGACACCTAAAACTTGCTTGTCATTCAAAAATATTCTTTTCATCGTTCGAGAGACCGACCAACTTTAATTAATAATTTTCATATAATAATAAGTAAGTAAATTTAAAACCATTATAGTCATTTCGATGATCTTACTGATGCCATAAATTATTTAGAAAATTTTAGCTAAACATGTTTAGTCGTCAAGGTGGACTTAGTGGCAATTCAGGTGGCAGCGGCTCAAATTTGGTAGAATTTCGTGCTGGACGAATGAATATGATAGGAAAAATGGTACACCCCGATACTCGCAAGGGCTTAGTTTACCTTACCCAAAGTGAGGATGGCTTGATGCATTTTTGCTGGAAAGATCGCACTACGGGCAAAGTAAGTATCTATTTAACTATATGGAATCTTGTTGAATATGGTCAACGGCATGAATTCTTTCGGTTTAAAGCTGTGAAATGGACAAATGTGGGCATTTGAACATTATGAAGTACTTGTAAATATGGGAACAGGTTTACTTTAGCTGCCATTCGCCAATCTTTTTTGTTTTTTTTTTGAGGTCATGGGTAAAATGCAAAAAAAATAGTGAAAAAAAAAAAGATATGGTTGCGGATATAACTTTTATAAAACTTCTTATAAGTTGGGAATCCCTAAGTGGATATCAAAAATATGGGTGTCATAAGGAAGATAATTTAACGACCTACAATAATGGCGAGAAAAACTTTGAAATTAAACCTATTTAACCTATTAATTTGGAGATATTACGATTTTTCTGAAATTTTGACCAATTTTTTTAAAAAACTGCGGGTGTTACGAGCGAGCTTCAGTTTTTCATATTGAAAATCTTAACATTAGGCAAACAGAAGGGATGAGTTGTTCAACAGTTTTGCTTAAACTTGAATTACTCCGAAACTAATGGACCGATTTGAATGAGAAAAACGTCATTTTATTGCTTACGAGTTAAAGAGAATGACAAATTTTAAAGTTCTGAAAACTGCCACCAGATGGCGGTATATGCACTTCGGATAGGTATTAACTACTTTGTAATCAGGAGAGGAGGATGGGTCTTGACATCCATAATTGTACCGCAGGGTAGTCAAAATTTAATTTCATTAATTCAGAAGGTATACGTCTTAAAAAGGTAGATGCTCTAATCTACACAACTATAATGTCAATTTTAAGAGTGAATGATGTAACCTAGAGTTGTGAGTGATGATTTTTCACAATGGAAACCGTATCATGTACCATATTAGGTATAAATCTAATCCATTGCAAGCTTATTACTATTTGGTTCCTTAAAATTTTGGCACTTCATTCATTTGAGAAATGTTTTGAATTTTCAACATAAAGCGATCACACAATGTCACCATCTTGTGTTAACATAAAATTTCGTAAATTCTGGGAGTTTTGCCAATTTAGGGGTTTTTGGGACTAAAAAAAAGTACGCTATCCCGGGATTGCAATCCCAAAAGTAGTGTTGCCGCAGTTAAAAAGTGTGAAGTGAGCTTAAGGTCTTTTTCGTCATGGTTTATAAATCTAGTTACAGTATTTATCCCATAATATGGATCAATGTTTGGTCTAAAATATTTAACGCGCGTTTTAAAAAAAAGAAATAAAATTTGTTTATCTTTCATATCAAATTTGAACATAGTAATTTTTCTTTTGCATATACCAGGTTGAAGATGATCTCATTGTATTTCCCGACGACTTTGAATTCAAACGGGTAGAACAATGCAAGACAGGACGTGTTTATGTATTGAAATTTAAAACTTCATCACGTCGGATGTTCTTTTGGATGCAAGAACCCAAGATTGATAAGGATGAAGAATATTGTAGACGCGTAAATGAGCTAATGAACAATCCACCATCAGCACAACGTAGTGGTAGTGATAGTGGTGATCTCCAGTACATGCTTAACAATATGTCACAACAGCAGTTGATGCAATTGTTTGGCGGTGTCGGACAGATGGGTGGCCTAAGTTCTTTGCTTGGCTCGATGAAGTACTTAAAAAACAATACACTCTATATTTTTATTACTTAATCACTTGTTTCTTGCAGTCGTTCAGCCGACAATTCCTCGCGCACTGCTAGCACGCCTACATCCAATCGCAACAATACTGGTGGTAATAGCAGCAGTAGTACTGCTGCCGGTGGCACTGGTGGTGGTTCGAGCAGTCTTCTTACGCCAGAAAATACAACTTCCATACCACGCGCGCCAGCAGCACCCAAGTCAAAGCGAACAGCTGGCGGTAGCGGTAGTAGCGGTAAGAAATCATCAGATCCCTTCAGCACACCTGAGTTCCAATCATACTTATCCAACCTTTCACCTGAAGCTGGTTCAGGTCGTTCGCTAAATATAGATTTGTCTACAGCACTTGCCGGCTCGGAAGCCATCAATCAATTGATTTCTGATCCAGATCGTGCCAACACCTTAAGCGTTCACCTGCCCGAATCGGATGAGTCAGATGACAGTAAAAAACAACAGATAAAAGATACAATCTCATCACCACAATTTCAGCAAGCCCTTTCGCTATTTTCTAATGCCTTGCAGTCTGCCCAGTTAGGCCCAGTCGTTTCACAATTTGAACTAACGCCCGATGCAGTGGCTGCTGCTTATTCTGGAAACTTGGAGGAATTTGTTCGTGCATTAGAGAAGGCTTTGCCTGCTGGTGCTACGATGGGTGCTGCTAAGGAGCCTAAAGAGCCAAAACCTGCAGATGAAAAAGAAGAAAAATCAAAACCCTCGAGCGGCGATGATGTCGATAGCAAAGCCAAAAAGGCCGATGAAAATCCTAAATAATTTATTAGTTTGAATATCAAAGCTGCTTTTATTTACTTAACACATGTTCCAACATTTACTTTTTTAGGCAATGCTATTTGCACCAAGAAACCTGAAATCATTTTTATTTTGTGCTGTTCAATTAAGCAGCAGTACAGTTCTTACATTAACATGCAAACCAATTTATTAAAAATTAACTCGTAAATAACTACATACATATATGAAATGAAAATAAAAACTGGGTAGCAACAAATGTTTTATCTCTAACATAAATTTCGATAATTTACCTTTTATTGTAGTTAGAATCGTTTTGTATTGATAATGATTTTCTTACATCTACATTATTATTGTTTTCAGTGAGAAATTGAGATTCGCAATGAATTAAGGATTAAAAAAAGTGAAAATCACAATTCAATGTCAAGAAAATTCAATATCAAGAAAATTCAGTGTCAAGAAAATTCAATATCAAGAGAATATACATCATGAGGAAAATAAACTTAATACTTAAATAAAATATGTAAGTTTTTTTACTGTTAACATTTTAATATCTTAAATTTTATTAAAATCATAAAGTCTAAGTTATGAACTCGATATCAAAAAACTAGAAACTCATAACTCTTTAAAGATTTCTTAATTTTTAAAACTAAATTTAAAAATTAAGCGTCTCATAGTTTACTGACTGGGAGCATCATCTTTGCGATAGTAATCCACTGTTTTAGAATGAAAAAGGCAGACCAGTTTTAATTTATCAAGAAAGCTAACGTATTAAATAAAAAAAACCGACATTGATTCGATCAGTATAACTAGATATAATAAATTTCAAGAGAGAGAAGAAAATACAACAAATGATCTAAAACTGATTTGTATGTGAGATTTAGGAAAACTAATGATTTTTTTGGTGCGGTTTGTAAAAGAGTAACCCAAATGTGTGAAATTTGGTTTCATTACTTTAAATAATTCTCTTAGCGTAGCATTTTAAAGTTTTTGTTTCTTTTGAGGATACCACGCCCACCAATTTCGCCAAGCTCTTGTCCAGAGCTTTTCCGAATATTTCTTACCATTTGCGTGAAATTCTTAAATAATTCTCTCAGTATAACATTTTGAAGTGTTCGCTTGCATGGGAAGTGCCACGCCCTTTCGTCGTAATTCATCAAATGTTTCTAGAGCTTGTCTAAGTTTTTCCTAGTATTTTGGAGAAATTTGGTTACACTACATCAAATTACTCTCTTAATATAGTGTTTTGAATGTTTTACTTGTATGGGCAGTAGGTGTGTCCGTGAACCGATTTCGCCCATTTTTAATCCCAAGGGTTTGTTTGAAAGTTTGACCTTGGTTGCCAAATTACATTTATTAACCTGCTTTGTTTTCCCGTAATCGTGATTTCCACAGACTGACTAACACGCAGACGGACGGAGATGGCATATCGACTCAGGTAGTGACGCTGATCAAAAATATATATACTTTTCAATAACTGCCATTCTCCCTTCTATGCGTAACAAACGAATTGACAAAGTGAATATACCCTCTGTGTAATAAATGTATGCATGTATGTAGGTAACTCTATAGGCAATGTGGTATATTAATTATTATGATAACTTGGAAAGTAAGCTACAAGCATATTAAATATATTATGTAGTTAAGAGCATATTGATTTCATGCCCGTGAAATCTCCATACGAAAATATCTGGCCCACCTTTCATCGTTCTAAAATAACCAATAAATACTGTAATTTTTGGCGAAAAATTTAGTTTTCATATTACTTTATGGCGATGGTTATTAGTACATTATATTAAATCTATGAAATGTGGGTCACTTCTTGTTGCGAATCTCCGGGCATAATAAAATCAATGTTTTCATCTCATTTTTTTTTTCATTTCTTAAATTTTTTTTCATCTATATTATTGGTCTTAATATATTTTTCTACTTATGGCTTCCAATTTTTTCTTCGGCCTCTCACAACCATCCCCACCACAACTCTGGCGACTGACTTATTACCTATATGTAAACTAACAATTACAACAAAAAAAATTAAGCGGGATGAAATGGTCATGAAAAACGCATCGCTACCTCCCGGACTATACATCCAGATGCCAACTTTCATGAAATGTCAATGGTACCAAAAGAAAGTGAACTACGTACTCTTAAAAAATTAAGATGTTGAACTAGGAACGGTTTTGACGGGTATAAATATAAAACATTTGTTTATATTGCGATGTTGCTGTCGTCTCTCTCAGCTGCTCTTTTTTATTTGCAAATCTTTTTGAAAACACTGCAGTTTTCAATTAATTTCATTTAAACACAAACACGATATTCTGCACGTACATGTTTGGTTTCCAAATGCCTTGGAGCGTACTGTGCGGTGCAGAGTGGAGTGCGACAACGATTCGGTATATGTATGTTGTTGGTGGGCATGAAAGCTGCGATAGCTATATACAATGGCCTCTATTTATCTTTTTAGTTTTCACATATTTTAGGTAAAAATCGTGAACTTTTCGCTTTCGTTCGTGCGAATGGAAGAGGAGAATGAGTGACTGCTGTTTGTAGGAAGCGCGAAAGAAGGATGATTGGATGGGTGGTTGTCAAATTGTACGCCGGGTTGCGGTGGAGGAGAGTAAACGCTTCTCTGTTCTCACACACACAGACCAACTGCAAAAGAGTTACATGATGAACGACCGGCTGAGCCGATAAGCGTCACCAAATATTGCGCATTCGTGCTCATCTGTTTTATGTTGGTTACTTTTTGTTTCCAGTCTAGTCAAAAATGGAAATCACCCAGCAGAGCTTTTGCGACAATAATTGAAGTTCACCACCAATAAAAATAAGAACAACAACTATTTATATACATATGTATGTATGTAAAAAATAAAAGTTTAACAAATACAAAATAAAAAGTTGTTGGGAGCACATAAAATAATAATTGAAATAAACGAGGAAAAAACAACAGCAACTAAAAGTAGCGAAGCGATTCGAAAGCAAACGAAGCGCAGTACGTCGACAAAGAGCGCCACACGGCAACGTTGGCGACAACAACGATGATTCAAGGCTCCGATGCTTCTTGCTTGTTTTTGCGTAGTTAGTTGCGATTTTGTTACCTTTTCGATTTGTTGTTGTGTGCGCTCTCCGATACGTCAAGCCGTCGATACGCTGAGATACTATGCGCATTTCACGGATAAATGCGTACAGCTATGATGAAATTATTAGATATTTTTCAAGTCTCATTTGTTATGATTTATTGTTCATAACACCAAGATAGTGTGCAAATGGCGAAAATATACTAATTTGTTATCAAGGTAATGTTGCTGGTGGCAAAAATAGCATAGCAGCATTTAGTTGAAAGTGCTTACTTACTTAGTCAAGTGTATTAAAACAGAGCTCCCATCCCCACACTACTCATACTCTCACCACCGCGCGCTTCCTATGACCACTTACTGAATTCTCTCGTTTGTCGCTCTCGCTATAGCTGGAAAACATTGTTCCCAGCAGAAGTGTTGTTGCCATTGAGTTGCCGCGAATCCTCCGGTCCTGTGTGTGTGCTGTTAGTATTCATGTATGCGTTTATTGTATTGTAGTGTTTGTGTCATCGTCATCAACTAAATCGGCAGCAACAGCAACAACGCAGTTCTCGCCGCGAATTGTCGCCCTTTTCGCGTGATTGCTAGAAAATTTTTAATCAAATTCAATAACAAAACAACAAACGCTGCAGTCTCAATGTCAAGATTAAACATTCAATTTTAAAAAAAAATATTTTGATGAATTTTCGAATGAAACTTCAAAAAAATTAAAAGCTCAATATACGACAACGTTCTTAAGTGCATTACCATATATCCAAAATCTTGGTAATATATAGTACATATATGTGTGTGTGTATATACACAACAACAACAAATTAATCGGCAATTATTAAAATATATATTTTTATGTTTGGCGCTCAGTGGTTTCAAGCAGTAGTCGCCGCAGCAACTGCAATCGCTATCTCTCAGATCCTACACGCCCCCACACCGTAGCGGTTATAGTCGTGTCGATATCGCGCTGCTGCCACTTGTACTTTGCGTGTATTTCTGTTCATTTGTTTATAATTTTTCTTTAATTTTGTGCTGATAAAGTGAAAATAATATCGCTGTCATACCATCTCATCAGTCATTTCGTCAGTTTGAATATCAAACATGTTCTTATGTTTTTGTTTTTTCTGCCTCTCAAATTGCAGTCGTCGCGACGGCGTTTTCAATGTGTTAGGCCGAGGTTACACTGGATGCGGAAATTTGTTCGTACGAATTCTTAATAATTTGTTCGTGCGAATATATTTGAACAGAGTGGTTACATTAGACGCGACTTCGTTCATACTTTCAGTTGAAGTGCAATCCATCAGCTGTTTTTCTCCTTGTTTTCGTGCGACTGTTCTGATGAAAAACAAAATTTTTTGTTCGCATCAAAGCAGTCGTACAGATTCGTACGAACACGCACGAAGCATGCGTAGCCACTGTAACCGCATTCATATACACACATGCATTTGTTCAATTTTTGCAATTCTTACGAATACGTACGAATTCGTACGAACAAATTTCCGCATCCAGTGTAACCTCGGCCTTACATAAATAGATATGCGTTTTAATCGCAACAACTTAATACATGGTGTATAAAGTATATTGTCAGAAAATTATATATACATATATAGTAAAGCCAGCTACGTATGTATGTACGTACTCGTTAAAAATGTGAAAAATATCCAGGAAAAAATTGGAAGCATTCAAAGAGAAAAAATTGGATAAACGTAAAAAAAAAAGAAAAGTCAAGCAAAATATTCAATACATACATAATTATCAGCTGCGCAGCAATTTTGCCGCTGATAACTTTTTTGGATTTGCAAGTGAAAATGTAAGTACAAATTAAAACCAGAAAAAAATTTTCTTAATTTGCTTATTCAGACCAGACGATGTATTTACTTTTTTCTTTTATTGAATTTTGGGTCCTGTATCCTAATCTTGTGTCCGTTAGTTCCCATATTTTTTAGTTAAAACCATGGTATTTTATTTATAATAAAAAGAAACCTGACTTGATAATAAATTGACACCCAAGACAGAAAAATAAAATTTGATGTTCTTTAATAGTTTTTTTTTTTTTTTTCAATTCTGAATTAAAGTTGATTATTCATAAGATTAATAAGAAATATATTAGTAATGTCAAAATATCTCATACATTTTCAACAAAAAATTGGTTTTTATCTAAAATTTTCGATTCAATATATTTTATGATGTGGCTAGTAAAAGCTGGATTTTTTTGTATAAACCCTATAAGTTTAAATTTTTCAACCCCGCCAAACTAGACTTTCTTAAATTTTGTCTTTTGATAAATGGCTTTAGAAAAGGAACTTTCAATAAAATTAACCCAGGTGCAATAATCGCAGAACTAATCAGTACTAATAGTCTCATAGCTTAACTTATTAAAAAGCTAGTGACCAAACTTCTAAAGTAATTAATTACTTCAATAATGATTACAAACATTAATTAAAATGGTTTGCAATAAATTTTTGCGTCAAAAAAAAACAATTTTTGAACTTTGTATTTTTTTGAAATTTCGCTAATTTCGTAATTGATTGAAAAAAATTTGGTATTAAAGTAGACGGCGATATCTAAAATTTCTTAAACACTTAATGTCGTCTGATGGTTTTCTCTTCCCCCATTTCGTCTTAATGCCGGTACTGCAGACGACTTTACAGAATAAATTTGTTGTGTTTTTGCTTTCTCTATTGGAATTGTAATTGAAATTCCTCACATTATAATTACCATTTTCGTTGTAATTTAAATTAAAAACAAATTGAATTACATGTAATGGTAGGCAGGCCTGTCTGCATATTTCTCTATTGTGCAACAAATTATTAATGCCACTGAAGGAGCATGGCTGTAGAATCGCCGCCTTCGGGGATGACTTGGGCGTATTGACCTTTTAGGTAACCAGTGAAAACTTGGCGGCAACCTGTGTTTCAGATTTGATTAAAAATTATATACAATCATCGCTTGCTGTGATTTCCAATATTTTACCGTCATCGGCCTTATATCATTACATGTTTCGAAACTTTTAATATAAAATTACATAATCTACAACTTTTGTCTAACATAAATCAATGTCTGACCAAAAATTAGTAGGATTTTAACAAATTTGACCTCGAATATCACACAATTGTTAAACTTGTGTGAGCGTTTAGCATTGTTCATGAAAATAACATTTATCTGTTGTTTAGATTGAATTTCTGACCGGCCATATAAAGTAAAATGACCTTGAATATCTTGATAGGGATATGTCTAAGAGAACCCTTGCTAATTAATTTTGATGTATACAATATAATACTGCCTTTCCTGAAAATTTCATCCGCCTTCCTTCTGCAGCTGCCTGCCGCTTGATCTATTTGGCAGACTAACGATTTTTGAATTTACTTTCACTTATTGGGTAATTGGCTACGGAGTTACTACGGGCTCTCGCACTATCTGGACAAAATATTTATACCACATTTTGGAATATTGTGCTTTAAGAAAAAAGTGAATATGTAGACAAAAAAAAACTTCCAAAAAATCTAATAGAAAGTACTCGGGAAAAAACAAAAACAAATATCAGAAATAACAACAACAAAAAAACAATGACAACAACGATTTACTCTCCCTTTTCACCGGTTCGTATATAACATTATATGTACATACATATGTATATAAATACATTGACAAGTTGGAAATTTCCCTACACAATCCGTATTATCTATATAAAACATTAGACTGTCCGTTATTTCCAATTTTTCTCTAAAGGATCTTGGTATAGCTGTGTTTTGTTAAAAAAATAAGAAAATTTTTGTCGTTAAAATATTTTTGCCTTATGCTAGTAAATAAAATGCAGTAAAACGAAAAAAAAAGTTCTAACTTAAAATGCATTTAAAATAACCAACTACACTAGTTTACGAGAAAAAAGATCTGATTTCTGATACATTTTTTTCTGTGTATTTTGGGCTTTAGAATTCAAAAATAACAACCATTTTTTTTTTTCTTAAGAATCGTTTTCGAGATATCCTCAAAAAACATTTTTTTCTTTTAATTGGCCATATTTCTATCAATTTTTTTCCGACCTAAATCAGTTGCACACTATTCAAAAAGTAATTGTATCTTCTGTCTAACGGTTTACTGTTAATGAAAATCGTATAAGATTTGATGGAGTTACAAGCGGTCAAATTCCAGAAAAAGTGACTTTTTTGATCTTTTTAAATAGTCACAAAATTTGAATTGCTCAAAATTGAATTGAATTGAATTGTCCAAAAAAATTTATTTTTTATGTTTTTAAGAATCAGGATGAAAACCTATTATCCAAATATTTTTAGTATATATATTTATGCTCAAATCGGACAAAAATTGTTAAAGTCATTCAAAAATCAATGAAAAAAGGGAATATCCGAATTTTCATGCATTCTCGTATATAGGCCATTGACTATGTAATTGAATAAGGAACTAATTCGTAAAAGGTATTTTATTGTCTTATATTTATCAAAAATGATAAATCCAAAATGGTGTTTTTTTTAGAGGTATAGAGCTTCGAATTGAAATAAAACACAAGAAAATCGTTTTAATGTCCATCAATTTGGCTTTATTGGAAGGATAATTTTATGCCATTAATGTTTAAATATGATTTCGGGCATGTGGCCGCCGCGGCTGGCTCGAATAAAGCCAATTCTACAGGTCCAATTTTGAACCACTTTTTCGAGCATATGGGGCCGTATGTCGGCAATAACGCCACGAATGTTGGCTTCCAAGTCCCCTAACGTTTCTGGTTTGTTGGCGTAGACGAGCGACTTCACATATCCCCAAAGAAAATAATCCAATGGTGTCAAATCACACGATCTTGGTGGCCAATTGACAGGTCCATTCCGCGAAATTATGCGCTCATCGAATGTTTCCTTCAATAAATTGATTGTGACGTGCGCTGTGTGGCATGTAGCGCCGTCTTGTTGGAACCACAACTCATCCACATTCATGCCATCCAATTCGGGAACAAAATAGTCGGTTATCATGGCTCTATACCGGTCTCCATTAACGGTGACTGACTCTCCAGCATTATTTCGGAAGAAGTATGGCCCAATGACTCCACCAGCCCATAGAGCACACCAAACAGTCAGTTTTTGTGGATGTAATGGCGTCTCAAGGGTCTCATGTGGATTCTCTTCACTCCAAATGCGGCAATTTTGCTTGTTGACGTAGCCATTCAACCAAAAATGAGCCTCATCACTGAACAAAATTTTGCGATGAAAATCAGCATCGAGATCAATCTCATTTTCGGCCCATACACCAAAATCACGACGCATTGCATGGTCTCGCGGCTTTAATTCTTGCACAAGCTGGATCTTGTAAGGTCGCAAGCCAAGATCTTTGCGCAAAATCTTCCATAAAGTTGATGGACAAAGCTCCAATTGCTGTGCACGGTGGCGAATCGATTCATTCGGGTCCTCTTCAACATTTTGCTCTACAGCGGCAATTGTTTCTTCGGTGCGCACTGTTCGACGTCTCTGCGGATGCGTATTATCACACAGAGTAAACGTAGTGCGAAAACGACCCATGGTTAACCGAATTAATTGCTCTGATGGACGATTATGTCGACCATAAAATGGACGGAGCTTGCGGTAAACTTCGCGAACTGAACCATTATTTTCGAAATAAATTTGCACGATTTGCAAGCGTTGTTCTTTTGTCAACCTGTTCATGATGAAATGGCAAACCAAACTGAACATAAATGACATTAGAGTTGCCAGATTTGACCATAAAATGCCAGTTTTATCTCTATTCGAAAAACAAACATCTAAAAAAAACACCCTATACTATTAAATTTAGGCTTGGAATTTTGCGTTTTTTTGTAGGGAATAAAATTACTTTTTGTCAAAAGTTTTTGAATAGTGTGCAACTGTTTTAGGTCAAAAAAAAAAAATTTATAGAAATATGGCCAAATAAAAGAAAAAAGTGCAGAATAAAGGGTTTTTTGAGAATATAGCGAAAAAGATTCTTAAGAAAAAAAAAATGGTTGTCATTTTTGGAATCTACGCCCCAAAATACATAGAAAAATTTCCATGAGAAACGAGATCTCAAGATGAGGCCCAAATTTGTAAACTAGTGTTATCAGCGTTACCATACTGCAGCCAGTGGTGTCATTTCACCAAAAGCTTGGGGGGGACAAGAGTTTAAATAACATATCCTATCGATGATATTTTGAATTGAATCGATGTAATTAATAACAATGTCAGATCCATGGGGGGGAGGGGCAATGCCCCCCTAGCCCTACCCAATTGATGCCACTGACAGCAGCCAAAATTGCTGTAAAATTCTGCACGTATTTTATTTTCCGTATTTACTGAAATATTTAATTTTTGTTCTTACTTACTTTATACATAAGTTTATATTTTATTATACATAAGTTTTTAATATATTTTTCATGTTTTTTTGTAGTGTCGTCGCCAATATTACAAAATTAAGTTTTTATCGTTAAAAAAACTTAATGACCTTTTTTTTGCTCGTTAAAAATAAATCTAGTACATATAACATCCTCCAACTAACGACTTTTTCCAAAATTTTTCAATTCCGACAAGGCCTACAGCTTTGATATGCAATTCCAGGATCGGCCGACCAAAAGCGGTTTTTGCGAAACCACTAAAATGTATTTACATTGAAATTCATCCAAAGTGACTCAATCATAGTGAATTCACCTAGATCATTCATTCTTCTTTTCCATTTCTGTGGTTTCATCTTTCACTGTTACTGTTCATTTCTGTGTGGGACTACGACTGAGGTTGTCAAAAAATAGAAGATGTGAGAAATGTTTGTTTACACTTTTCGTTTGAGTGAACGACTTTTTCTTCT